>CM042316.1:10652326-11252326 GCA_023566125.1 Zingel zingel | reverse complement strand
CCTCGTCAGACAAAGGTCTCACTCTCTGAGGTTTTAGCATTCAGAGGGGTTTAGGTCAGCAGTGTTAGCATTCTGAATGTAATCTCATTCAGTCAGCCCTCCACTGTTGTGCACAGCTATACAGAGTAGGATAGATAGTGAACCCAGTATATGGAGGCAGTGCATACCGTGTGCACTCTGACCAAATGCTGCAGTAGAACAACAAGGAAATAAAAAAAAAAAAAGTAGCGGGAAAAATAACAGGGAAGCTTATTTGGAATTCAGTTAAAGGAAACCAAAAGGATATTTTTCATCGGCTGCATGTTTTGGACGTGGGTAGCAAAAAATGCGATTCAGGTGATAAAGTCAGTTTCTTTTGGGTTACGTATTAAAGGCATAGGTCACCCAAGGAAACGATGCAGTGTTTGAAATATTATTTGCCGCATTAAGACTCTGTTAAAGGGGAAAACTCACCACCAATTTGTGCCGTTAGCTAGCTTGAATGCTGTGTGTAACTCCAGGGCAGATGCTAACTAACAATCTCCCTGAAGCATAATAATTACACTGCATTGTCATCATGCTATCAGTTTCAAAGTAATAGTGCTCTTACTATACTCAAAGGAGAACACTTCATAAAAACGACTTGAGAGGTCATTCAGAGTGTAATAATGAAAATTGTAGTTGGATGTTTTTGCTATATGAGTGGTGCCTTTCTACGTCTTCCTGTTTTATTACCCGTGCCCTGCATAACACTGCTGAATGAACATTCAACAACTGAATGACATACACTCCTAATGGCACACAAACACCCACACAGAGGCTACGCTGTTGCAGATGTGACAGCTAAATAATCAATAATAATCAATAAAGTTATTGATAACTGATGCCACACAACCTTAGAATAATATTAGTTTAAAAGCTATCAATTATCGAAATATGTAAATTTCAGTGCAGCCAGGTGGAGAAGATACTCTCTGAGTAGCGACTCAGAAGAGGCATGAGGGTTAATTCATTCAAGGATCTCACTCAGGGTTAAATGATGATTTGTGTAAAAATGTTCTTGGACGAAAAGGAACTTTTTTGAAACTGTTTGGTTTGATATATGCGATATAACTTGATATTTATTGATTTTAATCATAATGTGCATCGCAGCGTGATTAAACAGAAGCCTATAGCTCGATGGTTTTCTTTTTTGCTAATGACTTTAATGAAATGAAACTATGAAAAGTTCACCCTGTCCTTCCCGACTGCTCCTCACTGTGACTTTGATTTAATCAAATTGTAAGACAGTGTCGAGCAGCATACTAATGCACCTCAGAAATTAATTGCTCCATTGAGAGCCATCGTCAGATAAGAATGTGTCTGGTCTTATCAAGATGTGGATTTGATCTGTCTGCTGCGGAGTGGAGCTTGAGTTACACTGAATCACTGACCGCTCACCTCTCTCCCCGCCCCTTTATTCTTGTCTCTCTCTGCTTTTTCTTTTGTTCTCCCCCTCCCTCCCTCCCTCCTCCGTTACTCTGAGCTCTATCTTAACATTGTTTTTCTCAAACTACAATCCTCGAACTTCTGTTTTGAACCTTCTCTCTGTTACATTTTGCTTTATCTTTCCACTTCTGTCCCTCTTGTCTTTTGTTCTGCAGGCATCAGAGCTGGGGATGCTGTCAGTCTACTACACTTACATCTTCACCTCTCTGGTAAGGAAACGGGAGAAGGTGTGGGTATTTAGAGCCAATATAGATTTTACACCTGCGGGAGCACATCAGTAGTCTAATGCTGTGCTCCTGCAGTGTATTAAAATAGTTTACTTTAATTGAATGAAGGATTGAATGGATAGAGTTAAGCAGACAGGAGCTAAGACAGAGGACTTATAGCATAGCTTAATTATAGCATAGCCGATTTTCTCCCTCACTGCATGTGACTGCAAATTAGAAACATACTGAGTGTGGTGGCTCTAATGGCTCAAGTCGCTTCTTGTTTGCCCTCGTTGGTTGAAGTGCACGTCTGGACCAAACAAATACATAATAATGATTATTAGAATTGCTACAAGTACTACTGTTGTTGCTGTTGTTGCTGCTGCAGTTTTTCTTATAATTATGATTGTGGAAAGCCTGCCAAGTTACCATTATATAAGTGATGAAGTCATCGTCCTCAGAGTCAACATTCATTTCTGTCAATGAATTAGTTGACAAGGAGATCCACATTCTTTCTTTCTTTCTGTATTCATTTCTGTAAGAATTAACTCAACATACATTTCTTAAGATTATTTTGCAGGTTATATACTCAGCAGTTATCAAGGTTTGCATGTTTGCCTGCAAACTAAGCTTATACTATATGAGGTTTCGTTCTTAATTGGTTCTCACTGCTCAGTTAATTAGCATAGTTTCTTGCATCTGTTAGCCCTGGAGCCTTAACATTAACCTTAACATTTAGGGAATTTTTCATCAGTTCTATAATGCCCAGAATCGGTTTCAAACTGATTTAATCACATTGCGTTACATATTGTGGAGTGCAGGGTTTAAAGCTAATTGGCAACTGTGATTTGTTAAACTGTTTACAGTGACAAGTCCCCAAGAGAGGTGACAGAGGCAGATAGAGAATGAGATGAGAGAGGCAGCTAATCCATTTGTAAAGGAAATGTTTCTTTGCAAAGTTCAAAGCTAAATCATCATGAGTGAAATATTTAACAGCTACTTCTGTACACAAAAATTACCTCTGCAACTTTTGTTGCATGTGTTTTTTGTGGGCTGTAAAGCTGTCATTTGGTTTAATAAATGCTGCATGAATTATATTTTCTAGAGTAAGAGTGTTTTACATATTATTTTGTAGTGGGCCAACATTAGGATGCAAATCGGGGACAGAACAGTTTCAAAGGATTTACTGCCTCTCAAAATGTCTGCGCATGTCCATGCCGTCATTAATGGGATTGACCCCAAATTTGAGAGTAATGATGTTTAGGCACATACTAAGGGATCAGTGAGAGTTATTGTAAGATTATTAAGATATTGTGGCTTGGAGAAAATTAAATACAATGGTAAACTTACCAGATAGCTGCTCCCTAATGGAAATTAATGAGGTTTGAAACACTTTGGTCTAATAGCGGTATAGAAATGATTCATATCAAGTTGATTTATGACTCATTAAGAAAGGGCTGCTGCCATCTTCATGTTTTCCTCCACAGCCCTTGACATAGTCACTTCTCCTCTTGAATCTCTCTTTTCTCTCTTTAACCTTCTTGTCATTGCTTTTTCTTTGTGTCTACAACTCTCTCGTCACTCTGCCCTGGTGTCTGCAGGAGGGCACATCATTGCACACTGATTCATTGTAGATACTAGATGATGACCATACATGCCCCCTCCCATTACCATCACCACCATTTTCTTAAAATCCTGCCATTGCTCAGTGATGGCATCGTTAATAGCTTCAGCTAACATCATTAAAATGGTCGGCAGTGAGCCCCCGGCGACCTGGGACATAATGCTGAAGCTGTAAGTGGAAAAATAGAAGCGCTGCGGTCTCCTTAGTTGTTGTAATAAGTGATTCATCCTATTTATTGTGCTTTTAAGTGCTATTTATGTATCACCTTCACCACACACACATTTACATCCATTCTCCCAGACACAAAAGAGGATAGGAACAAGTTTCAGCATTTTTTCTCTTAGACTTCAGTTTATTGTAAACCCATTTTATAGACTCACTGTAACTTTGATAGTAGATCTCTGAAAATGGCCACCATACATTGAATTATTGGGTCACTTTTTGATCCTCTTATTAAAGTACACTTCTCATTTTATGAGACTGTCCTGTCCAGAAAAATGACAGCATCGACCATTTGTTGAAAGACCTTCAAACAACTTAGAACATTCAGTGCCAAAGAGGGGCGTAATGTGCTGTTGTCATAGCGATGTGAAAAGTTAAGTTAGACTGGAGTTTACTTGAGACTGGAGTTTACACCCCAGTCAAAGTGGTTTCCTTTAACTATGACAGTGATCTTTCCATAAGCTTCACCCAGTTGGCTAATCTCTACCATACCTTAACCACAAGTCACTATTTGCATGGACACATTTTATCAGTTGTAGCTTGCTACATGATTAAGCTAACACATGATATAGTGCTGAAAGACTGAGGCTAAGGCCATGTCCACACGTACCAAAAACGTTCCCTGTCTTCCCTGGCATCGTTTCAAGAAACTGATCCATTTGTAAATGACTCAACACGCTACTTCATATTCCAGGCCTATAGGTGGCGCTGTGTCTGCTACAGAAATTCACCAAAATGGGGGAGGAAGAGGCGGAGCATACAACAACAAAAATGGCTAGTGCAAGGAAACCAGAGTCATTTGTGTGGACCGATAGTGAATTGTTGTTGTTGTTGTTATGAGACGTTACGGGATAAGAGGTCGAAGGCTAGAGGTCGAGGGGTGTGGCGATGACATCATCAATACGCAAGTATGCGGCTTCGGCGTCCAAACGAAGCCGAAAGGCCGGCGTTTTCAAATTTTTTCACCCTGGTACCAGGTTTCAAAAAAGTGCGTCTTCAGGCAGCGCGTTTACAGGATTCGTTTGGACGATCGGCCAAAACGATGCAAAACATGTACGTTTATACCAAAAAGCGTTTCCGTGTGGATGGTCCCTAAAGCTGCATGTCCCAGACAAAAACACTTGAACTTGAAAAATAATAATACTTACGTAAGAACCTCTGCTCGTTTTTTTTATGGGAGTTAGTAAGCAAGTTAAACGCTGTTTAGCTTTGTTAACACCACAAAGGTTTCAACTTCTTATAGCAGATATAGTGGATGCCGATTTGTCTTAGAATATGGACAGTAAATATCAGGAACATGCTTAATTTTTTTTAGTAAGACCGATGAAAGAAATGCTGAAGAAATACTTACAGAAGCTTTCATTTAAGTTTGAGATATAATCTGATTGAAGTATTCATTGTTTAATTAATCTCAACGCCTTTCTTGAACCACAGACATACAGGAAACATGATAGATGGTAAAGATGATTGTAAGGTCACTGATCTCTCTGTGTTCGGTGTGCGTGTGTGTGCTCTTAATGGTAGGTGTTACAGTCCAGATACTTCCATTATCTCAGAGAGAAAATAACATTTCTGAAGTCGCAGAAATTCGCAGTATTCTGATCTGTAATGGCCTGATGTTTTTTCACAGTGTATTGTCTTTAGGAGCCAGTGCTGAATGTTTTCTTCAAGGTAAATGTTTGTGCTTTGACATCAGTTTGACTTTTTTCAGCTTCGCAGAGTTTCTGCATTGGGACAGCTTCCCATTGCCATGGAGAATTGAAGTATTTTTTCAGGTAGGAAGCAACCAGCTTTCCAGAATAGCAATTGCTATGTTTCCTCCCAGGAACTTACTCAAGTTATTTGTTCTTTTTCTCAAGCAGTTTAGTGTTTAACGCGGTATACTTTTGAAGGACAGTAGGTGGTATTCATAATTTCTATAATATTATACTATACTATAGACATTGTGAAAACAGTGAATGAGACAGAGCACATGAAGCTCAGAGGTGTAATTCTTCACGCTGCTGTCGCCGGAGACTTATTATTTGCTAGTGCCACAAAGTTCAAGGCTGATGATGTTTTCTTGTTAGCTTACATACATCTGAATTCTGCTGTCTATAATTTAAACGAGTGTTTGTGGAAGTTTGCCTACCACAGCCTCATTAATATACAGAATTGATACCAACACGAAGATAATTCACTTGCAGATCTTCTTACGTCTGTTATCATTTAAAGAACTGTTACTTGTAGCAATTTAGGAAATGACAATCGAGTCTGTGAGCAGTAGGTTTGACCTTCTGATGGCACCTTATTTATTAAACTCATACAGGTAATAAAAGGTACAATTTGAGGTACAGATTAGAGTCACTGACCATCAAAAACTATGAGTGAAAACATTCACTGTGTATTCTGATCAAAGGAGCATCTAATCCATCTAAATTGGTGTTAGGAGTTTTCAGTTTGGCTGTGGTTATAATTATACATGATGGAGCAAGTGAGACTTAACCAGAGGGTTTTCAGTTTTTTGTTAATTTTGGAAAAGTACATACTGTGGTCAATGCTGATTTGGAATTGGCTTGTACTAGCATGCATGATATTGGTGGCAAATCTGACCTCTCATAACCTTGTGTTTGAGTATTTTGGCCTGAATACTGATAAATAGATTAAAGATGTGAAATGTTTTACCAGAAGAAACAAAACATAAGTTAACGAGGTTAGTCACTGAATGCAGTCGCCTCCCATTAGCTGAAAATAACACTGGCACAAATGGTTTGATGTACTGTATGTTAACTAATATGCCAACAGCTCACCAAGCTCATGTGGGACGGTCATTCTGTAAAACATTAGCTAGTTGATTCAACCAGGCTGATCATTGGGTTGTACCTTTTATGAATACTTTGTCCTGCAGCTTTGCTCATATTGTCACTTTTCTTGTTTAATTGTTTTGTGAAAATGCAAGCAGTGTGTCTCTCTGTGCCCATTCTTGAGATGTACCCAAGGTACACGAGCGTATCATTTAGATAAAATGTGAATAAAGCACATTGATGTCACAGTACTATCTTTCAAGAAGAACTTTTGTTTTGCATATATACAATATACTGTATAGTTGTGATATAAATACAGTGACATGCTGGCACAATCAGCTGAAATACATATAAAATGCATATAAAATGCATAAAACTAGCGTTAATCTGATATAAGCTATGTTTCATGTCATCCCTCTTTCTCTCTCTCTCTCTCTCGCCCAGCTCCCCTAGCCAATGACGCAAAGTTCGTTGAAAGAACTAGATGTTGCAATCCCTAGCATTTGCACCACTTCAGATTCGGGAGTTTTTGAAGGATCACTGCTATAAGGATTAACCAGCGGGACACATCGTCAGTTGTGTACCACAGCATTACAGGGTGTTTTCGGCCAATTATCACAATACACCCTCTGCTGAGGCAGGCCCACCACAGGTTGATCAATCCTGGGTGTGTGTCCCACGGTTAGCTGTTCGCCTTAGCGGCCCAGGTTGTATCGCTCCTCTTCAGCCACAGCCAATGGCTCGTCCTCTCGGCAGTGTTGGCCAGCTCTTTGATGGCTTGTCTGTGAACCTGTCCCAAAGAAAATAAATAACTTCAGAATAGTCTGGATAGGATCTAAGCACTTCCACAAAAGATTAAAAACACTTAAGAAAAGGGAAAACATGTCAGACAAGTTTTCTTCACAAATAATGACACATTTAACAGTTTCTGGTCAGACCAAAGGCTTCAGAAACAGTTTAGAAGATCAAACAAATATACAGTCATATTAATAATACATTATATTTACATGCAGTCTACCTTTTTGAATAATTGCTAAAGAATGTAAGATGTAACTAGTAATAATAAATCTTGCGTCATTACTAAAAGTGATAATACATATATGGGTTTCTTAAAAGGGCCATGTAAAATATATTATGTATGTATTAACATATAACATACTCACGATTCCCTTATGAAAATATCCATGTTAAATATCCATGTTATTGCAAGTGTTATACAACACCTTTGCAATTTGTAATCTAAATATATTGCTTTGAAATTCCACAATTACCTTTTTTATGGCTTATAAACATTAAATTATCTTATATATTCCAGTCTTTCTGTATCTTCCCTCTCCTCCCTCTTTCCCTTGTCTTCCCCTGTTTTCTCCAACCTTTCCTTTCTTCTGTCTTCCTCCTCTGCTGACACTTCTTTATCTCTGGTCCTGACATCCCTGACTAACGATCTGCCAAACTGCTCCCCTGCCTAATCTGTTTCCCCTGAATCATCTCAAGACGCTCATCAACGTCCTCATGCAGCTACCTGTCTTGAGTCGGGGCTTTTGTCATGCCCACTTATGGATTTGACTGCTTTCACCCTTCATTTTGGTTGTGTTTGTTTATTCTGTTATATGTTGATGTTATTAATGTGGAGTGAGAAGCTAGCCACCATAGCCAAGCAGAATTATTGCACTGCATTCTAGTGACTGCGATCTCATGTTTCAAACTGTGTAATGTACGATTCAAGTATAGCATGGCTATATCAGTTGTTTGCATCCTCTCTCTCATGCTCCCCTTAATTTATACATGTTGTATATGTTTGTCTTTGTTCAACAGTCCATTGGTTACTAAGGTCTCGATGTAGAAGATAGATGTGAAAGAATAGCCATCCATAGACCATTACTACAGCTAACGATCTTTAGTGGACATTGCCTGGGGCAGAGAGAGATTTTTTTTTTTTGTCCCTTTCCCTTCGATACAAGCCATACAATTCAAATAGCTGCTTCTCGTAGCGATCTCTGAAACCTGCTACTGTTTGTGTTCCCTGCTACATTATTTCTGCTCTCTGATTTCCAAGGCCCCGGTCCTGGGTAATGTAATGCTTAATCTAGAAACAAGTATTTCCTTTAGTTGATGGTGCATATCAGAATTAGACAAGCAGGTGATGGGGAGGAAAAGGAGCACTCAGGCATCACTCTGATTGTATCAAAAATGATTTCTTTTATTCCATGTGAGAAAGCTTCCAGCGTCGGTTTATTTTCCTCTCTCCCCATTAAGCCCATTTAGACCAGCCGTTATTATCCTGGGCTTTAATTGCAAGATCTAATAGAAATCTCGGCCCTTGGGTCACATGAACAGAGAGATTAAAACAAAAACATGCTTCATAGAAGAGCACTGAAACTGAACAGCTCCACAAGGCTTCTCTCTGTAAAGTAGCCGACATCATGCAGCTTTTTTAGTTTTATCTTAATGTTACGCTCAGACGACACACACACACACACACACACACACACACACACACACACACACACACACACACACACACACACACACACACACATATACTCGTCTGATGGATGCATACACACAAACAATCAAAACAAACAGAACACACACAATCACATAGGCACCCACAGTCAGTCCCTGCTCCATGGCTTCCATCTAAGTGATTTGTATCCCACGATCCAAGCTACTCAGCAGGATTGGATAAATCACATGAGGTTGGCAGTGACTCATCATATGTTGACGGGATGCCTAATGTCATTTGAAGGTTATGTGAGCACGGGATTGGGCCTAGCAACGCCTCGCAACGCCTCGCAATGCCTCGCAACGCCTCGCAACGCCTCGCATGGCACATTATCACTTTGTGATGTCATTTGGAGTCTTGATGAAAGCGTGGAGGCTCGCTCTTTCTTGCATCCATGCAAAAACATGCTTTGACACACAGTGCCGGCTGACATATTATCCCTCTCTGCAAAGCGGGGCAAAGTGAAGGCCCACCCCACACACGCACACACACCCCTCTGTCTGTTTGTTTTGTTCTTCATGTTCCATTTCCCCTCCACACACCCATGATCCCTCTTGTCATTGCAGTCATTGTCATGCATTTGTGCCTGAAGAGCTGCTTGCACTTCCTGACTGTTTTACACACACACACACACACACACACACATGAATGATAAAACTTCACTTCAAACTTCAATGAACAAACTCATGTACATGCTCACATACACAACATCTCCATCGTCCCTCCCACTCACACATACACACATACAGTTATAACATATCGGCCTGCTTATCTACCTGCCTGTCTGTTTGCTTCCTGGATATGAGCTGTGTATTTGTTGTCTTCTGGATATGAGCTGTGTATTTGTTGTCTTCTGGATATGAGCTGTGTATTTGTTGTCTTCTGGTGTCAGAAACCAGAACGGTGCTACAGAAACAGGCTGCACACTGTATTCACATTTCATTTCAGCAAAAGTCCTCATGCAAAAACACACACACAGACACAGAAACACACACACACACACACACACACACACACACTCATTTAAACTCCTCTTTCTTTTTCTCGGTTCATATTAGTCTGAGCTGATTGGCAGGTTTGTATAAAAGGCTGATGAGGGGAGTTAGGTTTTACTTCTGAAGCATGTCTGATGCTGTTATTCACTTGTTAAGCCCTATTCTTTCCCAGACACTGCCGTGCTCCCCACCATTTGTTCTTGGCCAGTTGGGGTTCCGGGACCGACATGCTCCATGCTTCTAATTATTCCTCCCAACACTGTGAAATGATAAAATGCTTTATAATTGAATGTGCCACTGAAGAACAGAGGGAATGCCTGCCTCCCCGACCTGCACAAACATCTTTTTAAAATGTTCTTTCTCTCCCTTATTCCAAATATTTCACTGATTTTGAGAAGGTTGCTTCACCCTCTGTCACTCTGTTCTAGTAAAGAATAAATAGTAGTTGCTGTCTGCCCTTGTCCTTGTAATTTTTCATCTTAACTGCTACCTCTGTCCTTACTGCCAAAACCTGCATCCTGCCTCTCTCTCTCTGTCTTTCCCTCTCAGTGTCTCTCTCTCGCTCTGTATTTCTTTTGGGTGTGCCTGGCCTTGATAACAATATTGTCTAGGTGATACAAAATTCAATTTCACAAGTTTATTGTTCTGGTAAGGTTTCTTGTCCCATATCTGTGAAAGTGAATGAATGGAGGGAACATCCCTTAAAAATAAAATTAAAAAAAAACTCCAAATCAACTTCACCCCCCTTCTCTACAAGATTTATAAATCCCCCCAAAAAAGTCTTGTCAGTCAAACTGCTTTAGAGGGCAGCCACCGTGACTGTGAAAATGATTGGGATTTAATTAATTCCCCTTCACGGCATATGTAAAGTTCATATTTCCCTGTTTAGACACAGAGTTTGAGAATCAATCAACTGAGTAATAGAAAAGGTAATAGGCTACGTGGATGGTGACAACAGAGAGCTGCATCCAGCCAGAATATAAACTTCATTATTATGTCACAACAAGTGTGTTTCACCAAATAATGTCTGCTTGCTACTCATTTGTAATGCAAAGATGTCAACTTATTTAGCTAAGAATTACATTTATTGTGTTGGTACTGTAGAGCAGTGTGAATACTTGTTGCCATAAACACATAACACATAAGCTAGTCCCCAGGTGGAAGGATGACTTCTTTTGAGGCTGTAAATTGATGCATTCCTACTATACACCAAATGTTAGTTTCTGATTTAGTCATTTCAAAGCCTCTTCAACACCAAGTTGAGCTACGGCAGGCTTAAGGAAACCTTGGCACTGTTATAACCCAGTGTTTTTTTCTAGGATTTTTTTCTTGAAGTGCATGAGTTTTATTTTGCGCTGCCCAAATATATGTAGCCCATCCGCTGACATGAGAAGGGATTTAGACACGTATTTGTACACAGTTGTTGTTGTTGTTGTACACAGAATTTCTACACTTACATACAACGCATGCAGCTTGAATTGCAATGTTCATGCAGTTTTCCATACCGGCATCATGTGGTACTGGGAGTTTTATCTGTTTATCTGTTCGTTCATGTGGTTTATTCAGTATTGTTGCAGTTTCCACATGTGAAAAGACCTTGAAAATAATTCTGGTGGGAGAATATAAATACTTCTGTGATATGAAGGCTGAGTAAGACACTCCATTGACACTTCCAAACAGTTCATTATGCTCCATATCAGATTGCACAGACGATTAATAATCTGAGTCTCAGTCATGTCTTAATCATTTAATTATTGCCTTATATTGAAGACAATCTACTTGATTAAAACAACATCACTTTATTGTAGTGTAAGTAAGGTTATGATGATGTATTATTGCTGGTTTTGTAGAGGACCATCCATGCAGGCATCCGCTTCAGTCCCCTTTTCATCACTGATTGAACATATTGATATTCCAGATCAGTAAAAATCAAAAAGGTTTGACAAGTCTATTTCCACTGTTTAAACTCAAAGCAAATTAATGTAAATATTTGATAAGTGGTTCCCTTTCACAAAAAAGGAAATGTCACTTTTACGTCTTGTGCTCTAACTTACTTTCTGAAAGAAAAGAATGACAAGGGCATTGGTATGCACATCAGTGTCCATGAAGGGCATTCATAAATCATTTATGTCTAATTTTGAGGGTTAACAGGTTGGGACGTGAGGTCTCTTCATGTTCAAAACATATTGATTAATAAAGGGAACTTGTGTGATAGAAAGCATTCTGATTTTGAATAAGCACTGACATTAATGGAAACCAAAGCCAGCCTACAAAAACAGAAAATACATTTTAATGTTGAGCAGTTTCTGGCTGCCTTATAATAGTGGAGATGCTGGACTCTGTGTGAGAGACTGCCAAAAACCTGGCATGTTCAATATGTGAATCAGGGCCTCCTTGCCTTATCACCCTAAACATAACTTCCCAACGATATTAAAACACACTCTGAGAAGGCTTGTTTACCATAAAATTATAAGACTTGAAGTTTCCCAGTCTCTTTTTATCTTTACAGATTAGCCAGACGGCAGCTGGATGTTTGTGTAAATGAAGACAATTTAGTGTAGTGTTCCACCTCCCAGACTCAGACCTGTGTATGTATGAGGAGTTCTGGCGTATTGATTACTCTGTGTCAGCCCTATTGCCACAAGCTCTGCCTCTGAGCCCCGTGTCTGTATTACTCAGTGTTGACAATTGTATTACAGCCTATTATCTTCCAAATCCCAGGGCTTGAGTCACAGCTTACTGTAGGGTCTTCTTTGGAAAGTTAAAATTGCTTGCTGGCTTGATACCTGACTTCCTTTCTATACTCTATAACTTTCTTCCTGACATCATCCTACAATCCCACCTGGCTGCCACTGTCATTCCTCCCTTCCATTTCACATTTTCTTTTCCTCATTTCTTTACAGCTTACCTACTTTATTTCCACGTCTTTATCAAAAACCATTAATGCATGCTTTGTTAATATTGCTTCGATTAAGTGGGAATTTCTCACCATTACACTACTTAAATCCCAGAATCTTTGTGGCTTGCCAGATGTGGCTTGCCAGATGCGCCTGTGTGTGTGGATGCACTGCTTAACACTAATGAGCTTGTTCATTTCTAATAACTAAAATATATCAAATTTTTTTTAAACTGAGCATTTTCCTTCACTGTTAATTACTTTTCAGCTATAACTCAACACCAGAAAGCCCAGGTGACTATTGGCCAGTGACCCCACTTACCCTGATGTCACGCCTCTTTAACTTACCATCACAGTGTGCTTAATTCAAGTGTGTATGTTCATGTGTTTTTAAATCAAAATGTGCTGTTGTATTCTAACACATTCAGCACCTATCAGAAAGTCATTAGTGGTATTTGGAGCAAATATCATGTCCATCTCTTTGCAGTTTTAATTAGCCTGATGGATGTTTCATTTTGATGAAGCACGTAAATGTAATTGTATTCTGCTTATCACTCGGCCAGACAAAGAAATCCAGACAGGAAGTTCAATACACGATTGAGCCGAGCTGATCGTGTCCAATGAAGATTAGCGAAGGAAACAAGTTGTTAGCCTCTATGCAGTTTCTCTTTGGTGTTCTGTCATACAGGCAGGTGAGGTCATTATTAAGGTTATTAAGTCATAATTCTCGAATTAGATGATTTAGAATATTTCAACACTGAGACCTCAATTAACTTTGCATTATGTTAATGATGAAGCACCTAAGGGTGACTCTAAAGTTCTTCTTCCTAATGTTCTGTGCTGCAGATGATTTGAGAATCAAACTTACTTTATCTGTGTTGCTATCACAATATGATTTCCTAAACCAGATGGCTGTAATTTCAGTTTTTCAGCCGTTTATGCATACTGTATGCATAACGGCTTTCATTCCCATCACAATGCAGAACACCCTGCTGATCCAATTAAATTGGTTGCAGAGTTGGCTAAATTCTTGCCTGGTCTGAGAGCAGCACAAAGAATTTATAAGACAACACTCACACTTACATTCCTTTCCAAACAAAATGGAACAAATGAAGATAAAAAAGCGAGGCTCACTGAGACAATAAACCAAGTAAATCAAAGGCATTTCCAAACAGCACTTCACGTCGCTGGCCACTGAGGACAGAAAACAGCTAAACAGGATTACTAAGATATCCTCCATTAAAATATGATGAAGCAGAAAACGCTCTTTCAAAATGAAATCTGAATGGGGCAGCATAATCTCCATCTTTTTGGTACAAAAGACCACAGTGAGCCCCTGCCACCATCTATTCCCCAACTGCAGAGCTGAGCCAGCAAGGCTAAATCACCTTTGCTAGTCAGCATAGATTAAATGTGGTTTGAGTTTGTTTTGATCAGGGAGCTCAAAGCTGCTTTCCCTTTGCATCTCTTTTATACTAACATAAAAATAAAAGTAAATGTCAACATAAACATATTAAATTATAGCAAAATGAACATGAAACAAATTTCAACATGACCATTAGAAGCCATTCATGACCATTAAAGTTATCCAGACATTTCCTGTACAGTATATAGTGTATTATTTTCCTGCTGTGGTCCTTCTAACAAAGAGTGAACATGTAGTCTCAAAGCTGAGGGGTTACTCAGCCTTGATGAGAAATACTCAGGTGATCGATGTGTAACACTCAGGGCTTCACTCAGATGAGCAGAGTTTAGATGGAGTTTCATCTCCATTATCTGCTGCTTCTCCCTCTGCATTTTTCTTCTTCTTCTGTGTCAGTATTTTAGCCACCCACTCTTCCACCCCACCGCTGACTGCAGCCTTAGAGGTCCAGAAACCATTTTATGTTTCCCAACAAAATAATCTGCAATGTAGATGCAAATCTTTTCAGTTAAAAGAAGCAATCATATTCAAGACATTGTTTTGACTTTTTTGACTCCTTTTTTTTTTTTTTGCTTTTTGTGTTTTCAACTGTTATATTCCTCCATAAATATTCTGCTGGGATTTGAATGA
Organism: Zingel zingel; assembly: GCA_023566125.1. Classification (NCBI taxonomy): domain Eukaryota; kingdom Metazoa; phylum Chordata; class Actinopteri; order Perciformes; family Percidae; genus Zingel; species Zingel zingel. The sequence continues at coordinate 11,237,574 of CM042316.1, read as the reverse complement.
ATAGCTCACTGGGGGGAAAAAATACACTGTTTGAGATTCCAAACATATGCTAGTGTCTGCAATATTCATGCTGTTTTTGGCCTCCACCAGCCTCAGAATTATTCTGGGCAATAAGGTCTCTGCCACACAAATAGGCTGTTACTGTTGCAGGTCAGACATAATTCTATGAATAATGGAATGAAATTGGTAATTTGTTGCCAACACTCTGCAGGAATGCTGCCAAATTGTTTTGATGTATGTGGCTATTAAATGCTTTCAAACAAAGCTAATTTATCAACCCCAGCATGCGTTAAGATATATGGTATGGTAATTACATGGTCATCTTGGAATGAATGTAACTAGCTGGCCACTGGGAATGATGAACATGACCTACGCAGGAGAGATCACATGAGTACTATCCACGCATGTACAGTGCTAAGAAGTATCCAGAGAGCAGTGGAGGATCTGCAATTACAGTTTTCATGTCCAGCTGCAGTAGACTATTATGTTGAATTTCATGAACAGAAAATGCAGTAAATAATTTACCCAATTTTGCTATTACTTCCCAGGTTCATAACAAGTCTGTAGGCATGACATTTGGTAATGCTTACTCTTTTCTCCTCCTCTCCTCCTAACCCTCGCTCTCTGGGAACATTGTAATTAAGAGGCTGCAGGAGGCTGTAGAGCTCAGCCTGAATTTACTTGGCAATTGATACAAGCATGAAATGACTTATTGCCAAATACACTGCTTGAACATTCCAGCTATTAGGGGATAATTGTTGTGCCACGAGAAATGGATTTCATTACAGAGTGAAGCCCAGACTGAGGCCTAAAGGTTTGACCATGTGATACCCTTCCCCCAGTATAACAGGAGGGGTGTCATTAATTAGTACTTTATCATTAGGAAAATCAATATGCAATTTACAGAAATGTTACTCAATCATAGGCTACTGTAGTCCGTCTGCTGTTCACAGGGCTGCCATGCTCGATAAGAAGTGGAGATGGTTTTTCTTTCTTTTTCAAATTGTCAATTATGATTATCACCACTCACGGCTCTAATTGGAGCACATTTTACAGAATAGAAGATAATGTCTTTACCATTTGAGGATACAGCAACCAAAGGAAAGTCCACATGACTTTGTCTCTTTAAAGCCGCACTTATCAACATGTTTGCATTAACAATGGCTCAGAATACATAATGACTGTGTAATGTGAAAGGGGTCATTCTTTGTGACAAACCCACAAAAAATGATCACCAACTTTGCACTTGCCCTCAAATCTGCAAAGCCTTTTTTTTGCGTCTTTCAGCTCATTGTTTCGGTTTTATGGCCCTAAACTTTAATGTTTGGTTCAGTCCCACTGCTTTCAGCAGCAGCAAATTCTTGTGAACATAGTGGAGCATTTAGCAGCTAAAGAGAGTCAGATATTTCCCTCTGGAGTTAGTGGACACAGAAACTGAGCTAGAAATAGTGTGAAACATACATTCCTCAGGTGGACACAAAACACGACTCCAAATGAATTGCAATTTTGCTCAACAAAAACCCAAGACATAAACTTGTGTGACAGTCCTTAATGGCCCTGATTCATTGCAACTTCAATAAATCATTCAGACTTATTTGACATTATTGCAGTGTTCCTTTACACCACCATTGACTGATAGTTCTCAACTTTTGCAAACTTCTTTAATTTTGATGCCACTGTAACAACGTTCTTTAAACGGACTCTTCAGATGACTCAAACTCAGTATTGAAATACTGAGTTTTCAATTTTAAAAATTGACAGTATGAAGCAGCATTCCCTGCACAGCATATTACATACATATTACAAAACTCCATATACCCTCTAACTTGCATTTGAAAAGCTCATCTATGGAAAGAACAACTCTAGTTGAGATATCACTTTCAGTTACAGGATGCTGTACCATGCATGCAGCAGAGATACAGCCTGATTCTGTGGATGTCCTTGGAGCCTAGATAATTGCTATTATTTCAGCATTCCTATTTATGGAGATGATCAATGCACAATGAGAAAAAGCTGAAAGGGGCTGCTGGATCGAAAGAGATTTTTTTGCTTCATTTTGGATAACCTGCTTAGGATGGTGGATTTATAAAGGCTTACACCACTGCAAAGAAATATGTCTGTGCATGTGTGTGGATGGCTAAGGGATGTGTAGGGGTTGGAGGGGTAAGGTTCATGACAGGGTATCCCACTACCAGCAGCATCAGATCTCCTGGGATCTCATTATTCACTGCTCAAGCTGACTACATCATTACAGACACCAAGTGGTCACACATTCGGACATGTCAGTGAGTGTACATGTGTGCATGCGTGAATGGCTCATTATGTGAAAAGCAAGAAAAATCACTGGAAGGATATAAAAATCCATAATAAAAAGATTAAACAGACATGGAGAAAATAGTGCACAGAAATAAAGAATAGAAAAGACAGACTTTCAGATTGGTTGGTTTTCAGAGGGAGAAGGGCAAGAATTGAGGAGGTAAAGCACCACTTTTTGGTTGGTTGGCTCGGGTCACGGCTGCTGATTGATCTCCAGGTGACAGCCGGTGTTGGGGACAGCCAGGCTGTCACTCCCTCATGCTCTCCCAGCCTCCTGCCCTCTCTCATCTTCGCTCTGTCGCTTTTTCCCCCACTGCTTTTTAGGCTCTCTTAATCTCTCACCTTCTCCTCTCTCCATTGATTCAACTTTTAGCTTGCTCGCTCTCTTTATCCGTCCTCCTCATCATCATTCTACTCCTACACCCTTTTCACCCCAGTTGGTTGGACAGTTGGTTTGTCTGCTGCTCTCTTCTACCCTCCAACTCTGCCTTTTTGTTCCCCCACTGCTGTGGACCAACTGTCCTCTGCTAAGAACCGTCCATTTCACACCACCTATTTAGTATGCAAGAGTGCATAATTGCTCATGTGGAGGGATTTAGTCTGTGTTTGTGTCCGACCATGTGTGTGTGTGTGTGTGTGTGTGTGTGTGTGTGTGTGTGTGTGTGTGTGTGTGTGTGTGTGTGTGTTTGTGTGTGTCAGTATTTGTGCATGTGTGTGTTTGTGTGTGTCAGTATTTGTGCCCTGAAAGCCTACGTATGCAGCACATTAGTTTTCTTCAGACATGGCCTAAGGATATTTTGGTGACCTTGGTCTTTTGCGAGTATGTGCATGTGTTGCTCAATTATAGGGATTCTATTTTTCCTGAGTGTGTGGGTGTGCACATACACTCTCCAGTTTGTGTCTGTGCCTGTGCTTGCGTGCAAATGCACATGCATGCATACAGGCACCCTTGAGGGGCATGCTTAATGATAGGCTCGTTTGCACAGCTCTGCCTCTAATGATCTATTAAAGTACACTTAGCCAGTAATTATATAGCCAATCCCAAAAGGCTTATGAGGCCCTACAAGGCATAACTAAAGATACGAAAAGAAGGGAGATAAGCCAATGTGTTTTCTGTAATGCACAGGAATTAATAATATTATTTCCTTCACCTTTGAGTATATATAAAAAAATTAGAAAGATAAAGGATTTTGTCAATTTAAAATGTTCTCCTGATGTGATCACTTAGGTTGTTGAGATAGGGATTAAGTGTTGTAATTCAATTCAATTATTGGCATATTATCAAAGATGTTTATCAATATTAATAAAGTTATGAATATGGTTATTAATCACTTCATCAAATCAACAAACAATCAAAACGGGGCACCACCCTGAAACTTCAAGGACCAATATTGAACTGTGAAATAGTCTCATTGTCAGTGGAAGGGTGAAATTCGAGCAACTGACATGTGTTCAACCAGCAATTATTACAATAAGTACACAAATAATCACAGAAAACTGCTAATTAAAGTATAGTAGATTTATTAACTTCAAAATTATCAATGGCCAATCAATAATCCTTTGATTAATTAAAACCAATATACGTTTCTTTTACGTACAACAAAACAAAGCAAACGACAGACATGTAGTGATCATGTCTGCGTGTGTGTGTGTGTGTGTGTGTGTGTGTGTGTGAGTGAGTGTGTGAAAATAGGAGGGGGGGGGTGCAAAACCCATGGTTGCTTGGTTACGCCCAGATTAGCTAGCCGTTAGCTCCTTGGAGCTAGGCTGTGTGTTAGCTGCACAAAGCTATTTAGCCCCCAAAAGGGCGGCAGTGGGCTGCATTACACGCTCCACGTGACTAAGCTAGTCAGTTAGCTCCGTTAGCTCTCAGACTAATGTGTGGTTGACACAAATGCACACACTAAAGCGCAGTTGTTGTGTGTGATGTGACTCACTGTTGGCCAGCTGTTCACCTTAGCGCGTGTGTGTAGCTATATGTTCATATATATATATATATATATATATATATATATATATATATATATGTGTGTGTGTGTGTGTGTGTGTGTGTGTGTGTGTGTGTGTGTGTGTGTGTATGTGAGAGATTAGAGAAAAAGGAAAGAAAGCGATATATACTTAGATATTGATTATAACCACTCTGGTGTACAGTACCTAAAACTCCTCAGCAGTGGGAGATGCAGAAAGTAGCATTTACAGTTTTACAAGCTACATATTCAACACAACATATCAACTATGCACCGTGATCAGAGTACATTCACAGAAATAGATTTGACTCAGCGGTCACAATCATAGATTAATAAATCAAACGTGCCGCAGTGGCTCTTATTAATCAGATCACATTAATGTCATAACACGATTGCAGCATTAGCAGTTATTACATTAATAAACACACATAAATTTCTCTGCCCAGAAAACCTCAAGCCTTCTTACTGTGTGTTCAGTCCGTTTGTTTCTGTCCATCGATTTCCACAGAAATTTCTACGAGCAAACGGAACGGATCCGTGTGCTCGTCAGCGGTCACGGAGGAACTTTCCCGCCAAAAATGGCAGAAGGAGGGTAAGCTATGTCGACGTTGAGAAGAAAAAGCGAACTCTGCGTGTGGTCCGATTTCCTTGTAGAGAAGCAGTGTTCTCTTCTGCAGTTTTGAAACACAAGGGGCGTGTTTCAGGATCCAAAAGTCCAGTTTTCTGGTAAAGTGGAAGTTTTCGCACAAGCGCTTGGGCGCTGACCTGGTACAACCTGAGTTGAGATGGAAAGCATCCGTTTCTGTGTGTCAACCTGTAGTGACCAAAGTCACAGGGCAAAGACAAGAAGTGGGGGGTGACGTGAAGCTTAATAGCTCAGGCCACCATGCTGTGTTTATGGTACCTCTGAACCAATGGGAGAATCAAAGAGGTACATTCTCCATTTTGGAAAATTCCTTTGTCTTAGGAGTCTGGGGTTCCAGGGGAAGCTTCAGGCCTTGGAAATTTCTCTGTCTTACAGACAAGTATCGCCAAAACTGTTAGGTTCCAACAGTGTCTAACTATTTCCTTCAAGAAAGACCTTTCTCTACAGCGCTGTATCAGCGATGGAGTGTGGTCTGGCTACATGGCATATCTATTCAGGGATAGGGGAAAAAATGTTCTGGCTTGTTGACAACTGCCCTAGGTGGCACAGTTTTTGTCTGGAAGATGCAGAGTCCCTAAGTACATACAGTATATACATTGTTTGTGTTCATAACTGCACACCAATTGGAGATAGACCACACAAATCAGGTCCTGCTGTCCAGGACAGGTATAATTCACATATATTACACATATCTTTCCACTTGATTTGCAACTCCCTAACTTTTCCTCTCTCCACTGATGTGATGTTCTTTTAGCTCATCTTGACAATCTCCACACTTACCTGGAATACATTTGTTACTGGAGTTGTTTGTTTTTGACATGCAGCAGAGGCACTCTGCTAAACGCTAGCAAAGCTAAACATTTGGGATTTCCAGGTTTCTGTGGGGTTGGCACTGGAGATAATAGGCTTCCTACTCAAAGTCAGTATCTACTGCTTCCTCCAGCCTTGCTCTGCTCCAGGTCTGTATCAGTGCAGTCACCCACTGGTGTCTTCACAGTGGAGTGACTCATGGCCTGAGAGCTTTTTCCACCTACCTGCTTGTCAGTTATGCAATACACTGACTTATTAACTCTTTTTGTCTGAACGTCCATTATCTGATTTGCCTAATCCCCTCTCATACATTTTTCTCTTACAGATGAAAAAGGCTTTTTTTTCATGTTTCCCTCATAGCCATGCCTTAGACTTTCTAAGCTTTGATATCTCCAGGGGACATTCATGATTTCCCTTTGGCTGAATAAATATGTGTTTGTTTGCTTTTTAAAAATAAGATTTTGGCCTAATCCTTAAAGCTGTTAACACACATGCGGTGGGTTTCTACATGGCAGGAGGTCTAAAGAGCAAAAGTAGCAGCTTTGATCATTGTTTTCAATTGAAAGATAATTGTTTTTCCACCAATGTATACCTCTAACTTCCTTTTCTACTTGCCCAACCTGTTGGCCATTGTAACCCATATACATGCACATATGCATGGTTTCCATTTGTTCTCCCCATGCTCTGTGCCTACTGGTCTTGTAACACCCCATTGTCACCTGCCGCCTCTTTCCTCCGACACCACGCCTCTTTATATTCTGCCTCACCATCCGCTCCAACCCATCTTATCGTCAGAGTCCCTGGCCTTGGTGTCAGACAGGTAGACTAGGCTTGGTCTGGCTGTCATAAGCTAGATGACATAACAGGCTGCATGGCGAAGGCTGCCACCTGAGGGAGTACTGGGTTCTGACACCTCTATTAACCCTTAGGAAATATCCAACTCCACTCACACCACCTCCTCCTCCCATTTCTACTTTCTCATCTCTATCTCTGCCTGTCCCCTGTCTGCTGTTCCCCAGACTGAGAAAAAACAGCTTCTCCCAGAGCCAAATAACAAACACTTGTAGTTTTCCTCTCCTTCTAACCTGGAGCATTTCAATATGCCATGGATTTCTTTTTCACTTTCTCAATTATCTATCGGTTTCAGTGTCTTTGTTTTTTCCCCATTTCCTGTCTCCAGTCTGTTTCAGGCTCTTTCTGTCTGTCTCTCTCTAATTCTAGCGTTGCAATCCAGTATTCACACGCTGTCCTTTATGTCATGAACAGCATATGGCCAGTGCAAAATGCATGGTTGTGTGCAGTGATGCATAGCTAAATGGTGGGAATGAACAAATTGCTGAAGCTTTCTGATGTCAATCAGCCGTAATAATGGGAGTTGATGAAAACTAAGTGAGACGGATTAAATCGGATGTAAACATAATTGATTAACACATGCCATTTTTACCTTGACAATGATTCAATGTATCATTTATTGTGAAATTCCATTATACCAGATCATGGCAGAATATGACAGCTCCCATCTGAATCAGCTGCATTCACCCAATAATTTCTGTCTGTCTCTCTCTCTCATTTATTTCCTGCAGGAATTCTCTTTACTCCAACTGGACGACGTGGTGGATCAACGAGTCAACATAGTCGGTTTTTCAGTCTTCAACAAAACTCATCCCTTCTTCCAGGATTTTGTGCTAAGCCTCAACCGCTCCTGGCAAGAGAACTGTGACCATGCACCCTTCGCTGGCACTCCAGTTAGTACACACAACACACACACACACACTCACACACATACACACATGATCTCACAAACAGAGAGAGAGAGAGAGAGAGAGAAGACCAAGGTTAACCATGTAAGAATAATGGATGAACCCTTTTCATTTATTTCCTTTGCAAGTCCAAACAGGGTCTTCCGAGGCATTACTCTTCCAGTATACTGCTGTATCTCAAACTCACCCACTAAAGCACTGAGGTCACAAAAATGTCTCTGAAATATACAGGGATGACATTCATCCAGTTAACTGTTGAAATTGCCGGTGTTGCTGTAGGCAGTTGTTGTTTCCCAGACTGCTCATTAGCTGCCTTTGCTACCTTCCTTACTACATTTATAATGGCATCCTTCTTTTTGAATTTGCTTCAGCGGAAATGCAAAGCAAAAGAGCATCTTACCTTTGCTGCATCCTCCTGTTAAATCATCCACTGTTCTCATCTAAACATTGTCTGTAGCTCAACATTTAACATAACATGCTCTGCATATTTGAATTCGAAACAGCCTCAAATCACCAAGTTACTTCTTACGTGTGAATGACTAAAGGCTGTTGTTTGTCTCATGCTGGCTCAACAGTTGTTGTTTTTACATTTGAGCCAACCATACTAGACAGAAAAACTGGCGCACACACGCACGCGCACACACACACACACACACACACACACACACACACACACACACACACAAGTGTGTCTCACTATCTTTGTTGGGACCCATCATTGACATAATGCATTCCCTAGCCCCTTACCCTAACCTTAACCATCACAACTAAATGCCTAACCTTAACCCTTACCCTCACCCTAACCATAACCTAATTCTAACCCTAATCCTAAAACCAAGTCTTAACCCTCAAACAGACCTTTAACCTTGTGGGGTCCAGCATTTTGGCCCCACAAAGCTGTCCGGACCCCACAAGTATACTGGACTCCTGGTTTTTGGGACCCAAGAATATAGTTGAACAAGAACACACACACACACACACATACATGCTTGAACACTTTGTATTCTCAGCATAACCCTCTCATCCTTATTTTATGAGATAGGCTTATCTGAGTTTTCTACATCAGCAAATAAAGTGTTGTAAATGACCTGCATAGACGTGATGAGTGCCAGCTATTCGTAAATGAGCTCTTGTTTACGTGACCAACATTTTTGAGTATTATCTCACTCCCCAATAATCCGTCTCAAGGGTAAGCTCTTTCGCCCATTTGTCCAGAAGTGTCACTCATAAAACCAGCTTCTGAGAGTAACATGAAGAACTTCACCAGCTATTAGATTGAATTCCTGCTCTCGGAGTCTAGTAAGTCTTTCTGTATTATTCCTTACATGTCAATAGTGGAATTCATTTTCTCCCAACACATACCATTATAAATGAATTAATATTAAACCATCAATATTACAGTGTTGTTTTCCATAATTTTATTAGTTTTAAAACTAACCAAGCTTACACTATAATTGTACCTATCTTTATGACTAAAAAGAACAATATTAGATTGATGCTAATAGAGAAAACTAATGATTAGTTAATAGGTAATATATGGATATATTATGCCAATAAATATGAAGTTACATTTATATATTTGAGCTCAACATCTTTAAAATAATTAAAATAACAATGTCCTTGTGAAAAAAACATGATGTGAATAATTAGAAAGAACTGATAACAAATACAACAAGAACAACACATCTGGGTGCAAAAAAAAATCTTAAGGGCTTCATTAGGAACCAGAAATAAATTAAATATTTAATTAATTAACGAATGAATGATTCCCTCGCTCTCTGTGTTTGAAGTTAAAAGAAAGTTTAAAAAAAAGCAAACACACACCCATCACCCCCTTCTGCTTAACACAAGCTGGGCGGTAAAACAGGTTAAGAATAGTTTGAACATAGCATAAAAAAATGTGTTTTGCGCACAGCAGGTCACCCGGATACTTCTGAGCCTATGGCAATTAGGACTTGTGACTAATTAGCTAATAACTAGAGAGAATAAAGGCTGATGAAGGCAGAGCAGGAAAGTGATTAACTCATTTAGACATGCACATAGATAATATGCTGTCTTTTCATTAAAAGTAATTAGGTCTGGAGGAAATGTAACTGTGGGGCTCATACATAGAACAAATGCATACAAGTAACCTGTACATGTGTAGAGATGAGACATTTAATGCATTCAAAGATAAAGGTGCATCATACACCATGCTAACTGACCATACAAGTTATTATGCTGCCTTTTAATATCTTGCAATTGTGTGAAGATATGTATGCTCTCAAATTAGCATCAAGGAAAGTAATCGCACAGACGCACAGATAGTCATCCTTATGTTCATAAGACTAACATGTCAGTAGGTACACAAGATGTGACAGTATTTGTGTTAGAGAACATCAAACAAAACCAAAGGCTGAAAGATATTATATTATTTTCTGTAAAACAGATCTGTAACAGAGGAGCTGCTATATGCCGAGTGAAGACTTCCAGATCACTGACCGTATGTTAATGAAAAAACTGTAAAAAATAAATAAATACTTCTGTGAGATAGACTTCACGGCCACAAAACGTTCCCGAACATTTACAGAGTTAGATTGTGAGACCTAACTCAGTCTTGTCCCTTTTAGTCTGGAGTTGTCGTTTGCTAATGTACAGTGGCTTCTGAAACATGCAAACCTTTGTTATGTGTTTTTGTTATCAGGCTCTATTCAGTCACTGTGATTCTGCATATCAGCGGCTGAGACTATGGGTCTCAAGCAAAAAACACTGATGTCAACAACTTGGCCCATACAAGCACATCTTTTCTTATTAAATCCTGAATTTATTCTAAGCCACTAACAAAATTTACAAAAGATCCAGACCTATTCTACAAGTAATGTAGTACTTACTTTCTGGAGCACTTACTCTATGCTACAGAGAATAATAGTGAAACTAAGATGAGTTAATGCCACGCTACTATTCGCTTCAAGTCGTAAATATTGTTAACTACGAGTGTTATATAATTAGTAACACTGTTACACTTTGCCATTTACTTTTTATTGCTGCAACTACCAAGACATTATTCCCATATATCAAACCTACAATGCATCACCCCGTGTTTGTAATGTCTTCACAGGCTGTTTGTGTACACCATATTGCTCTTAATGTGCAATCCAACAATTACTTTAACCAATTCAAGGTAATACATCACAGGTTTGCAGTTGAATGGCCTATTATAGTTCTCTTATGCATCACAATCCCTCCCTGTATCAATATCCACCAAGCATCAGGGCCATTTCATCTCTATTTCCATTACACAAATGTACCGCCTTGAATCTCAGACAATCCCCTAGCTTCTAATGCAGGGCATCATGCATTTTAATCAAATGTACATAGCAGGATGTAGTGGTAGTGACGAGGAGACTGTTTGTACAGGGGTGATGAGAGGAAAAGCTGCCTCTCCCACTGTTTTCTGGCCCTCGCTGAGAGAAGCGGGCGGTAATTGGAATGGTCAGGGTGTGCCAGCTTCATTGAGGATAAGAGAAGGAAGGATAGCATCTTGGAGAGAGAGAGAGAGAGAGAGAGAGAGAGAGAGAGAGAGAGAGAGAGAGAGAGAGAGAGAGAGAGAGAGAGATGGTTTTCAACGCTGTCAGCAGATCAGTCTTTCTAATGATCTAATGCAATAATCTCACTGCCACTTCAGGGATTGGTTAACCCCTCACTGACCGTTAATCACTGACATGTTGCATTTGCAGTTTGTGTGCCTTGGGTTTTTTCTGCTTTTAGTGTGTTTGTGTGTGTGTGTGTGTGTGTGTGTGTGTGTGTGTGTGTGTGTGTGTGTGTGTGTGTGTGTGTGTCAGTGTGTGAATGCATAATGTACTCACTTTCTTCCCTCCCTCTCCCTCTGCAGCTCTCCTCAGCTCTGCTCTTTGATGCGGTTTACGCGGTGGTGGCGGCGGTCCAGGAGTTGAACCGTAGCCAGAATGTTGGCGCCACTCAGCTCTCCTGCAAGTCCTCCAAGATCTGGGAGCATGGCACCAGCCTTATGAATTACCTGAGGATGGTAAGATTGCCTCTGCTGGATATCATGAAAATAGATGACAGGACTGTCCACTACTTAAAGGAATAGTTTGACATTTTGGGAAATGTGGTTATTTGCTTTCTTGAGTTTGGTGATAACATCGACTCGACTCTCTTGTCTGTACAGTAAATATTAAGACGGGAAAACGGGGGAAACAGCTGGCATGGCTCAGTCTACAAAATCAACCAACCAGCACCTCATTATTATATCTTATTATCTCTCATGTTATTATCTGCTGTCAGTGATAACTAGGATCTAAAATATTCAATTAACATGTAGAAAGTAAAGCGGTAACAGAATAAGTCAAAAACTAAATAAGCAAAAACACACAGGCACAGTGACATTTTGGTTTTGTTATCGTGAGGTTGCCTGGTACATAACCCCACCACAAATTAATCACAAAAGTCATTTCTACCCTTAATGTTTTAATTAGTGAGCTTTAGAGATGCTGGTAGGTAGATTTTGTTACCTGTATCTGTTCCCCCCCGTTTCCATTTTTTTTTTTTTTACGCTAAGCTAACCAGTTGCTTATATGCAGTAAGTTTGACAGAAACGATCTTTACATTCAACTCTCAGCAAAAGATTATATTTCCCGAAATGTCAATCTACTTTTTCAAGATCTTTCCTGCTTTTTGTGTGTTTTTGTACTTCTGTTTCTTACTTAGGAAATGGCATTAATTAGATAATGTCAGATAGCCAAGCTTGTTGAGATCTTAATGATCGCTTCACTTATGTTGCATATTAATTAGTTATTTTAGAGCCTAGATAATTTCACTGACAGCACATAATAATGTTAAGTCTGTGCTTTCATCTTCTTTATAGATATGCTCCCTATCCACTAGGTCAGTTTATCTCGTCTCTACATTTTCTGAGAGACAATAGATAAAGATGAGCTGTCAGTGAATAAAATGTGTGATCCTATTAGGGAGAAACGGCTGTAAGTGATTGGGCTATCGAAATACTTAAATGTGGCATGTGTTCGATATCAGACAAACAGTCTTTCTCTCTCAGAGAAAGAAGACGTGACTAATGGCTTGTCTATTTTTCCATAAATTGAAGATATCACAGCCTTGTCTTCATATTATTATTCTAAATTTGACATATTTCAAAAGGCTGATACTGAGCCAGTAGTGCTAATGTAGCGCCCCGTCATATCCAGTATGTGCTGCTGAGAGGAAAGCAGGCTTTTTTTTCTTTTAGAGGTCTTTTAACATGTTGCTGTCTCTGTGTTGGATAGGTAGAATTGGATGGTCTAACAGGCCACATTGAATTCAACAGCAAAGGTCAGCGGTCAAACTATGCCCTGAGGATCATGCAGAACAGCAAGGATGGCCTAAGGCAGGTAAAGTAACTCCCAGTCTTACAAATCTGACGGTGGTGTTATCTGTTATCAACATAATCACATGCTATGGATTCAGATAGCATTAGCGCAACCTTGCTATAGCATAAAGTACATGTGTGATATTGGTTCAAAATAATTTACATATAAATAGTGTAGTATTTCAGATGTGACTTACACCGATTCCTCTATTTTCTCCCTAGATAGACACTGGCCATAATATATGCCTGCTATTGCTGAACACAAAGCTCTTCAGTACAGTCCTGATCTCAGTAGGGCACTACTTCTGGCAAATGTTCCAGTCGTCTTTATAGCAGTGAGTTAACTCGAGCTGGATCGTACAGCAGGGAGCCGTGATAACACTTGCTCAACTGACATCTTTTGGTACATACAATCCCCATTACCCTGCTATCAGAAGTGTCAAGGAGGACAAAATTAATTTATCGGAATGCTTGTTTGAAGGTGGAAAGATGCATATTTCTATGGAAAAAGAATTAAGGTTAAAACATAAGTCAGTAGGTGTTGGCTTTGCTGCTGCTGATGCTATTACTGGTCTGTCTGACTTTGGATAAATATTAGATACATATTTGAGGTTGTGATTCTTAATGGAATACAAGAACAATTAGTAATAGTTTAGTTTTGTCTTACAAAATGGCTATAATATATCAGCAGGGATTTGTGGGTGGTGTTGATCAATACCAGTTACTCCAGTATTGCCTCTGTGGAAGCTGAGATTTTAAGCTTCCTACACAAGCGGTCTTGTTGTGCTCTTTCGTTTAGTGAAAATACTCTACATGCACCACAGGGCTTTGCAGTCTATGCCCAGAACCACCCTGCACAATCCCTGAAACTGGTCGCCCCTGACATCTCTTTGCCTCAGTTTCACGCCTGGGAACAGATACTTAACAATTTCTTCTAAATTGAACACATTTACCAGGATTACAAGGACTGAAAGTAGTCAGTAATGAAATGTAAGTGACGAGAGGCTGTGAGCAGCTTCGAGTACTATCTGTTAATGAATGGATGGCAGAATTACTGGTGCTCTTGTGCTATGGACCGGATCAATTGCTCAGGCGTTTGTGATATTATAGCAGGTGTTTCCAGTGTTTCATGTCAAGGATCCACAAATCAAAAATATCTCAGATCTCTAATATCTGTCTGAGATTTTTTTTGTTGTTGGTAATGATAGATGTACAACCCATCATCACAATAACACTCCCAGACATTCTCTTATTGTACCAATGTTTTAATAATGATTAGAGAACTGAGAACCCTCTGGCAGAGAACTGACATTTCCCTGACCCCACTTTTGGAACCAGTGACCAGGAGTTTATTGAGGTAGTTGGAGACAAGAACATTGCTTCAAATCGAAGACTGGCTGGGGAAAATCTCAGACTGGTGATTGCCCAATACTCTCCCATCCATCAACAGTATCTCCAAATGCTGCAGTGGGGCTGAGCCGTCACCAGCAGTAAAAATCTATGGTTGATCTCCCAGGTAAAAACAAAATATAGGTTTTATGGGAGGGGAAAAGAAAGGGTTAAAGGTAAACATCAGCACACAATAGCAGAAGTAATAACTGGGTAACCCTAGGTTTCACAATATTTATCAAGATAACATCTTTTGTGAGTCACAAAAAACCTTAAGCTTTCATTTTGTACACGGATGTGTTCCGATAGATAACTGTACTATAGAAATGGGGGATAAATGAGACTATATTGGTGAACCAAGTGATGGGAAAAATGCACAAAATAAAGTAAAGAAGGAGGAAATGTGTATGGATGAGTTATATTCTTCTGCCAGCCCTGTTTAAAGAAATAGCACGTTGTTGTTTCCATGCCAACACAGTATTCAGTCACACTGCATAACAGTACTTGATATTGTCTGTGAGTAGCAGTATTTTAAGTAGTTGTTGTTATACTATTATGAGATACAGGCAAGACATAATGTTTGACAGCACAGAGAGGAATAACTGAGTTTCATTTGGACCTTTCAGTTGGGATGATATTCATGAAAGAGGGAATTGCTTCCTGCCTGAGTGTGAGAAAAATCTTACCTAAACAACGCATAAAAGACTCAGACAGCAGCCCGTCTGCCTTTATTAACCTTGTCTGCATCTCCCCATGTCCCCTCTTTATACTGGCACTGGGCCAGTCAAGCAGAAGGATAATGCTAGCAGTCCTAATGTGATGATTTCAACCAGAAGTAGTATAAAGCAGCCCTGCCAGTTATGTTAATGGTGAGAGGCAAGGTGTTAGACAGGGGCCAGGATGAGGGTGTTGTTTGTTTTGTTGACTAACACCCCCCCGCGTGCTATTGGGTTGGGGCTGCTTCAGCCAGGCAGACACTAGAGGTGCCAGGGCCTTGGCAGAGATAAGGAAGGTGGCTCACTGCCCACACACACACAGAGTTTAAACAGGATATTTGCAAATCAACAAATGACAACATTTAAATTGCTTTGATTGGTTTAAACAGAGTAGTACCATCAAGTCTACAACTCCCACACTAGCCAGTAAATGCACATAGAAAAAAAGAGAAAAAAGAACACCTTCCATTTTCTTCCAGCCAACATTTTCTGGTGATAGGGAGCAATGAGGCATGTTGTACACAGCCGCCAACCTCCGTTTCTCTACCCCCACTTCCACTTTCTTTCCCTAGTCGGTAGCACCCACCATCCTCTCATCCAGAGCCCTGTGGTTGCGCTATAGATCGGCTCACATGTGTGACCATCAGCTCCTTGGGGGTTCAACACTTTACAGCCAATCACTGTCACAAATTGAATTTCTCTGGCAGGCATTTTCACACATTAGATCAGTTTCCTGCTGTCTGCTCGGCCTTTCTCTGTTTTATCTATCTAGCGATCTGTCTACGTGTATCTATGGCCGTGTTTACACCTGATTTGAAAATGCATTTTGGTAATCCGACACAAGTGGACAGCCGAGACACATCGCCATTTAAACCTTTGCCTATAGAGCATCTCTTGTCAGCAGAATCCAACACATCCCTTTCCATAGGGCAAAACGATGGGCGTCCGACTCATCGTAAAGTGAGCACGTTATAGAGCGCCACCACCATGTCCTGCATTGTTGAGCTATTTTCCTGTTATGTCCTTGTCAGTGACACGTCAGGATGCTTTAGCATTTACATATCCACGACGTTCCACTTCTGGGATTGCTCCATTGTCGCCGGAAATTGCGCCGGATTTCACTCAATCGGCGGGATGTCTGGTACTTTGCGCTTTCTTTGTGTTGGAATTTTAAACATCTGGTTGATTTATGAAGACTATGGTTAACTGCTCCTCAGATCTCTGCAGGATAAATCCAGACAGCTAACTAGACTATCTGTTCAATCTGAGTGTTCTGTTGCACAACTAAAACAACCTTTGAAAGTACACATTCCACCCAAACAAGTTCCTTCCCGAGGCTATTTTGCAGACGCACCATTGCTCTGTCTGGTGCTTAGGGCCGCCCAAGACGATTGTGATTGGTTTAAAGAAATGCCAATAAACCAGAGCACGTTTCTCATCCCGGAATGCTGTGTGGACTAGCCAGACTAGTATTTACACTACAAAAGGTATGTGGTCACCTTGGCAACTGGTTTGAGTGATCGGAACACTATCTTTGTGGCTGTTTACACTTGTATTTAGCACCGTCCACCGATCGCCCAAGACGCATTTTAAAACCAAGTGTAAACAGGGTCTATCTGTCTGTCTGTCAATTTGTCTGCCTGTCTGTCTATTTAGTCACCATCACGGGTTGTTTTCTGCATTACTTTATAACCTAATGAATAATGAGCACCAGTCATTGGATGTGCTTTGCCTTTGCATCTTTAATGCAACTATTAGCTGTGACCAGAGTATGAAATCATTGGTTGTGCTTGAAAGCTAACGATTTGAAAAAGTAATTCAAAATGTATTTTTACAACAAACCTCCACATCTGTAATTATGAGAAACAGTGAGTCTGCACTGGTTCTCTGCCTGCTAGTTTAGGACACTGCAGCAAGGACTTTATAAAAAAAAAAAAAAAATACCCATATCACACAGGTTCTAGACAACTTTAGGATTGATGTAGTGTAAAAAATGTTGGGGCTGCTCAATTATTAATGCTCTGCATTCAGAACCTTAAATCAGAAAACTAGATACTGTTCTTTTTATTTCTTTTCTTTGAAATATTCATTACTGAATTATTGAAAAGTGCATAATGACCAAGTGTGGTCCAATGCAAAATTCATCCCAATGATATAAAATATGCTATAAAATAATCTGAAACAAATCCAGTAATTGCTATATCCTTGAAAACAACCATTTCAGATGACAGTTCAGCCAGTTAGCTAAACTATAATAACTTATTTCCAGAATATGATGTGGCTACATTACGCAAAAATCTTTCATTTGTTCAGTTTGGGCAGGCAACGCAAATTTTGCAGCTGCTCCTGTGCTGGCAGCCAGGTAGGCCAATGATGATGGGATAAGAAGTTGGCATTGCATTGTCCGTGCTCTGGCTGAGGCACTACTGGCACCTGTAACCAACAACCCACAGAGGAGGCAAGAGGTGCAGGTGGACACAGAGAGATTGGAAAAAAGAGAAATGAGGGAAGAGGATGACACGCAGAAAATAAATGAGACCGAAAGAGTGTGCAAGAGAAAAATAGGATCGAAAGAAAAGAAGCAAGGACAAAGCTATAAAACTATATTATTATATAGAATATTTCTGCATTTCAAATATCAGCTGGCGCTTTTTTCTTTTCTTACTGTACTGGTTTAGCTGTCACCACATCTTATACTTAAGGCAGCAACATTGACCTTCACTTCTATTACGTGTTGGAATGACTAATCATATTAAAGGAATAGGCTGTAATTCTCCATATCCGTTTGCTATGGCTATTCACTAGCCAGTGTAATGAGCTAGATAAAGGAGACTAGTACGAAAAACAATCTTGGCTTGTGTGTGCGAATGTGAACGTGTTTCTGAGTGTATATTCTCCAGATGGTGTGAACACCAGGGGTATGCTCTAAAAACAGTATTATTCCAGATATATACAGATGGATAATATAACTCAACCTGTTCCTCTGAACGCGCAGATTGATTCTCCTCTTCAGGAACATCAAAAGACGGAGCAGTTTTCCTAACTCACACTCTTGTTGCTAGAATGGATTACACATTTTCTGTTTTGGGGGGGATCAGAAGTATGAAAGTCACTTTATTGTGATACTTGGCTGTGGCAGCTGTAGGACCGCTGACTGATCAATCTGACATAAGTTCACAGTGTGTATGTGCCGCCGTGTGCCTGTGTGTGGTCATCTGCATGTATGCTTTTATGTTTACACTTCTAGTTTGTGTGTGTGTGTGTGTGTGTGTGTGTCAGCGCTTATGTGTGTGCATTGATGGGGTTGGTGCCAGCCCCCGCTGCCTGCCTCTTGGCTCTTCACACAATCACACACACTAAGGCCACCAACATCTATGCATGTTTAACAGAAACACAAGTCTTTTCCAAAACAATCATTGCAGCCTGGCAATAGCACAAACCATACTGACAGAGCAGTCCAGCCTCTGGCCTCTGTGGACTGGCCCTCATTTTCTGCATGGAGTTCATTGACAGCAGAATGCCTGTTAATGGAGGAAGCTGTAAAATGAGTAATTATTGCAGTTTGGGGAAGGCAAGCTGTTGCCTGTTACAGCGCTTGGCTCTGTTATTTGACAGTGTGTGAGAGTGCAGAAGAGAGGGTGCTATGTAAGCTGCATCAGTATGTTTATCTGTTTATGTATATTTGTGTGTGTGTGTTTGCATGCACACACGTGAGTCTCTGTGCATTGCAGGGGGCTGCAAACACTCTTGGCCAATTCCTGGAGAGAAGGGAATCACTAATTAAGTTGTATAATGGAGGCATTTAATCACAGTTTTGGTATAGAAACCAACTGAAAAAGAGAAGAAAGAGAAACAACTTAAAAAGAAAGGATTGTTACGGCTACAGAGCAGGGAGCAGGTTATAAGTAGGTTAAACAGGACACGCTGGCCATAAGTGGAAAAGGCCGACTCCAGCATGACTCAAAGCAAATTGTTCTCAATAATGAGTCTACAGGTGCTTTGAAAAATGCTTTGCTCTAGAATAGATTTGGCTTTGACATTCTAACACACTCATGTTTTTATGAAGCCCGCAATGTTGATACCATAGTCCAAACTGAGTCGAACTGCCATAGCTGTAAAACAAAGGTCAAAGAAGCATGAAAGAATCCCCAGTGACTGGGACTTACAGCACCGTAGTTGTGCCTGAAGGTGCACATTTTCTCTCACTTGGTATAATGCAATCTTCAAACTCTGCTTCCATGATCTGAAAACTGTGATGCAATCAACATTACTTGAATTCATGTTTTTGTTCCCTATTACTTCCACTAAAGTAATATAAATCCCTCCCTGGGTGAATGTGCAAGCTGCCTAAACAACCCCTGGCAGATTTATTCAAATAGAAAGAAAGTGTCCTAACTCATTCCTTTTTATCAGGTTAGATCATTTTTGCTGCAGCATTACCCAGAACGAATTGCTTAAATACAAAGAACTGATTAGGTTTCTGGCTCAGGTAGAGAATGCTAGAGCCATGTTTGACACAGCAATCAAATAAATTTAGATTATTTTGCCTCATTTCCCTATTCCATTTATCCGACCGCCACAGCCCAAACCATTTGTTCATCTGATGTAAATAAACAGGAGCTTTGGTTGCAGTACACTTTCTTTAACCTTGGATGTTGGTTTTTTTAATGGCGTCTTCCTCCTACATTTTAGTCCCATGTTCTCATTTGTGTGCATTTGTATGTCCCCATGGTGAATCTTTGTGACGAGATGTACACCCTTTCCAATTTTCTGAATTATCATTTTTTAATAAACTTTAGTCCCCAGGTGTCTTTGTGTCAAGGTCTTCAGTGGTGGAGCCGAAGAAAGGGGGTGGTGTAGTAATATATTATACTCATCTGCTTTCCCATATCTGAGGGAACGCTGAGTGCCTGTAATATCTTAGACACACACACACATACACTTCAATTTGCAAATAATTATTTGAGCTGTGTTATTTACACAAGACTTCCTCCAGTTAAAGGGTAAATGTGCTCGTTCTTTCTCTTTTGGATTGGATTTATTTATTTCCTGTCAGTGCTGCTCCTATGTTTATTATAACAATCTGCTTTTTCCTTCCCCTCCCCTTTTCTTTACTACCACCCTG
The DNA here is from genome assembly GCA_023566125.1 of Zingel zingel. Classification (NCBI taxonomy): domain Eukaryota; kingdom Metazoa; phylum Chordata; class Actinopteri; order Perciformes; family Percidae; genus Zingel; species Zingel zingel. The sequence continues at coordinate 11,217,483 of CM042316.1, read as the reverse complement.
TCTCTGCGAACACTATTACTCTAGCTGCCCCCTCTGCTGCGGATGCAGATGTACTCAATTCAATTTCTCTCCGCTGCTGCAATGTGAGGGAAAAAGGGAGGGAAGGGACAGGTACAGCGAAGTAGAGGGGCGGAACAAAAAGGGGAAAATGGAAGGGGATGAGAGGTGTGGGTTGGTGCACAGCAGGTTGACAGATTTGAGACTGCCTCCACCCTTTTCCTTTCCTTGAAGGACATTATCATAGGAACCCTGTGTAGCTCAGCTCAGCACACCACGACGTGGCTTGGATCTCTTTTTCTGCCTCAGGCTCCAGCAGAGATGAGTACATCTTAACCAGGTCTAATACGCAAGAGTTGGTGCTTGAGCTACTGCCGCTAAGGTTAGAGTAAGTCGAGACTGAGGCGGCCCTCTGATCTCCACCAGCTGTGCAGTTTGAACATATTTCAATCTTTGACTCTGTGTGTGTGTGTGTGTGTGTGTGTGTGTGTGTGTGTGTGTGTGTGTGTGTGTGTGTGTGTGTGTGTGTGTGTGTTGTGTGAGCGAGAGAGAGACAGGCAGAGAGAAAGAGAGAGAGACGTATTAGAGGGAGAGTAAGTAGTTGTCTGTGTTACAGCTGTGTGATTGCAAACAAATGTAAATAATTACAGCAAGTTTTACATCGTAAGAGGTGGCAGTTTCAATCAGATGTAAAGGTGCTCCAGATGGCCTCCTAAAACAAGGTGTTCTGGTGTTTCACATAAATTATGCAAATTGAGTTTTCCCATTAATCATTTTAAATGTGTCTCTTTATCAAGGTCAGGATTTACTTTAATAGGGGCTCATGGCAAAATTGTCCTGGAAAATTCATAAAATGCCAGTGAAATTTAGAATCTGTGAGGAAAATGCCCCTGATATTAGTCAACGAAGGACGTACCCATGACAAAGGGTCAGTTACAGACAAAGAGTAGAATGGAAAACTGCCAGCAGGGGAAAAGAAATTGTAGGGGTATAAATTATGTGTTTATTTGCCAGTATGAAATGCAGCTGTATTATTTTTACAGTTAAATAAAATTATCCCTGAAAAGTTGCACAGCATCTCTGAGGTCAGATCAAGGGACGTTAGAGCCTGCTGGAGAACGACTTCTTCTCTTCCCTGGTTCTTAATGTAGTGTTTTATTTTAAGCAGAGTTTTATCTTTTGTTATCCATATCCCGCTAACAATATTCAAAAGCTCATCAGGACTGAGCGTTTCAGTTTCATTTTGTTGTTAGTATTATACTGCCGTAGCTAATGTGTGTTTGAGTTTTTATGTGCACTAGCATGTGTAGTTCATGTTTCTAGCCACTGGAACTGCAGCATGTCAGACCACATTTACTTCAGAGGATCATCCATTAAACACGGTTTCTCTTTCACCTTGTTTATGTGCCATCTTCTTTTTCCCCCATTTCTGCTCACTTCATTGTGGAGACTGAAGGTGCTTTGTGCTTTTCCAGCAGGGAATTTAGACTTTGGAATCAAATGCCTGGAAGCCCAAATTACAAGTGTGAATTCAGTATCGTCTTTTCTATCACTTCCTCAAGCAACCGCTTGCATTCTCGCTTCATTTTTCATTTTTATGTTCAGTCCTCTCTAGGGTAGCTCCTTCTTTTAAGTTGCTTTAATCTTTCTGGTGTTAGTGATGCTCTATGTTCAGCACCAGTGTTGGGAAAGTTACTTCTAAAATGTAATACATTATAGATTACTAGTTACTGTCATTTGAGAGTAATTAGTTATATTACAATATTACTGTCTCTGAACTTTTGCATTACTTTTGAGTTACTTTCACCTAAATAACAGCTGCTAACCCTAACCCTAACCCAGGTAGCTTGTGAATTTCACCACCGGATCAATAAAGTCTCCTCTTTATCGACTTTAATACATCATAGATTATTCATAATATTATGTATAATTAATATGAATATGCAAAGTAACTAAAGCTATAAAAATAGAGAAGTAAAACGTACAATAGGCAAGTAGGAGAAATTGAAAATACTCAATTAAAAGTACCTTACAGTTGTATTGAAGTACAGTAGAGTTACTTTCCACGGCTGATAAAATGCAATGATATTTACGTGTAGCAAGCCTAAACATTAATTCCCAACATGTTTCTATCACACACTGCTGCCCGCGCTGACGTACCGTCACCTGTTGGGATACAGATGTTGTCCCTACCGTCTCTGGTTCTGGCTCTGACCACACAACATGGGAACCATGTAAACCTTGTTTTTTGAAAAGTATTTTGATGCAGGAACTGTTATATAAGGTTTAGTTACAGCAACATGCCCTCTTGCTAATGTCAGTAATGCTCAGTTTCAAAGCAGTGGATCAGTTTATGAACAGCTTTGTCTCCTCCGGTTCATTGCACACAAAGCTGTCTCTGTTAAATGTATTTAGTGCTGCAGACAGAGCTGGAGGTCAGAGAAGCTATGCATTTTGAGAAGAAACATCTTGTCTGCTGGCAAAAGACTCAAGTCACTTTTATTAGAATTCTTCTCTATACACTTTCATTTAATTTACTTGAATTCAGATGAATACCAATCACAAGTGATACATCTATCTATAAATTTCAGGAACGTCTGTCTGTCTGTCTGTCTGTCTGTCTGTGTGTTATGCGAATATCTCTCGAACCGTTAGTCCGATGGATTTCAAACTTGACAGGTGTCTTGCAACGGGCATGAGTAAGTGCAGTGTCAAGTTTGACATTGTTTGGATTAGAAATGCAAAAGATATCGTTAAATATATATCGCTAAAAGAAGCACACATTGGCTTTTGCCGCTCTAGCCGCTGGCCACTCCCCCTCTCACCCCGAGGACCAGAGACACAGAGCAGTGGAGCTTTGGCAGCTAAAATGTGACATACACCTCAGACCCGCAAAAATGTGCAAAGTTGCACTACTTTGGACTGTTTTTGACTTTGAATAAACAAACGACAATTCCCGAATTTAAGGACGTATCAGAATCCCACATATGCAAGGCACAACCAGACAACAAGTGCAGACAGAGCGTGATGCCACTTATAGGCAGGCTATTTATCTTATAAAGCGAGACGTATCTGTATGTGTGTCCGTGTTTGGGGGGAGGTAACCTGCACATCAGCAGACGCCACATGCAGAACGCTTTAGAACAGCGGGGGGCGGGACTCTTTTCCTGCTATTGTATTAAATTGCTGTGAGCTGACAGAACATAACGTAGCCTAATCTTGGAGATTATTCCATTCACATGCAATGCGAGAAAATCTCAGAGTTGAACCAGGCAGATACATCAGTTTTCATCAGACTCACCCTGGGTCGGGTTAATTAAGTCTCCAAAATAACGCGAATCAAATCCCCTACTTCACCATTAACCGTCCAGCCACTAAACCTGTGTGAAAATGAACACCTCTGCTGAAATGTTAATTTCGTTAATGATCCAACACATGACAACACCGTCTCTCTCTCTCTCTCTCTCTCTCTCTCTCTCTCTCTCTCTCTCTGCACACACACACATGGTCCAGTTCTGGTGGTTGGTGAACGCAGATAGGTGCTGATTAGCTCTCATAACGGGCCATATACAGTGGAGTTGCATATTAAGTGGTTTGGGGTCCTGCTGTAAGTCATTTCAGGGTACAGTTTGGTTTTGATTAATTCATTAATACCACAGGCCAAGCAATCGCCCGTTCCAAAAAGGGGGCACTGCACTAGTTTAATTAAATGCATTTCTTTTGAACTACAATTATGTCTGGCCTACGATGAATGGGTTTGATACTGAATATACAGTAAGACCTTGTGTAAGACCAACATGGGCATGCATATACTATGTTAATATTAACTGACTTGGTGTTTTTTTTCTCTGAGAGTCGCACACACTGACACAGTCATTTCCAGCAGGGATTTAACAGACTGTGTCAGCTGCACGAAACGGCTGTTGATTTAAATTTGGTGGACTAGGGGGTGCTGGGCAGCGCTGCTTACAAGACAGACGTATAAGACATAGATCTTTTGGCAAATCCCCCCTTAATACCTCTCAGGACTTTTTTTCTTGCATCTTAACCAATATTCTCTCAAAACCTTGGAGGAAATCTTAAGCTAGTTAAAGGTCAAGGTTTAAACTATCTTCTCCTGAGTGTATACAAAACATGTGTTACACATATCGGAGACATTTCGTGGCACCAGTCAAAGCAAGGCATATTGAATTGTAACCAATAACTTTGCATGAGATCAAATAAGTAATTAATGCGATCCTACTGAATCATCAGCGGTCTGCTCAAAGTAATCTTCCCTGGGCCGAATCTCCGTCAACATATTGAAATGCATATTGAATTTGTCGAAGAAGCGACTCACATCACTAGTCTACACACACCGGCATCCTTTGTGTGTCTCTAGTTCTCTTTGTTTGGTCTCTCAGAGACGTATAGCAGTCCCCTTTCCTCTTTTGTTTTTCTCAGTTTGCACTTTGCAGGCTGGAGATGGGGAATAGATCAAAAGCAGAATGGATGAGCTGTTTTGCAAGATCCCCCAGTCTTAACGGATTTCAAGGCTGGGTGAGACTATGGGTTGTGTGTGTGTGTGTGTGTGTGTGTGTGTGTGTGTGTGTGTGTGTGTGTGTGTGTGTGTGTGTGTGTGTGTGTGTGTGTGTGTGTGTGTGTGTGTGTGTGTGTGTGTGTATGTGAGTGTATGTGTTCACACGTGGTTGCATACGCGTGGTTGCGTACGCATGGGCGCGTACGTGGTTATATGATATGTACATGCAAATTTATGTGTATGTGCGTGAGTGCCTCTGTGCCTGTGTGCCTGCAAGTTTGCCTCTGTGTTTCTGTTTTTATCACTCTGCACAGTGCACCCTTGAAACCCCACCAAGACTCTCGATATAATGAAGTTACAGAACAACCATAAATGCAGTGTAACCTTAAAGGTATTGTTTTATTTGTTATTTCTTCTGGGTAAAGACAGGTTCATACTCACACTTTGTTCTACCAGCCATCTTGTTAGATTCCCATTTCATATCACATTCATTGTTATTGTTTTATTATTATTTTAGTGTCAACAAATCTACCGTAGCACACTGTACAGTCTTTTACGTTAGCTTGGCTCAAATGTATGCATGGGAGTAATAGTAACGAAAAACAACATGTCTATAAAAAAAGATATAAAAGAGAATAAAGCAAAACTTAGCATATACAATGCAATGGTCAAGCAAAAAGTAATTATTCTAGCTGAGCCCACTCACAGCCTCCCCACATATGATCTGATCATCATGAATGCAATTCTGGCTGTCTGACATGATGATATGACAACATCTAGAGCAGCTAACTACACTGTCTACACAGTTATTATTTTACCTGCTGTAGATGTTGTCGCATCATCATGTCAGACAGCCATGACCCCTAATGTTGTAGCAATTCATATCACTTATCTTCAAACTACACTTTCAGATGAGTGGAGAGCTGGAATAGAGTTGTCAAGTCACAAATCATAAATTCACCTCAAGGGGTTTTACAATCTGTACAGCATACAACACCATTTATCCTCTTGAAATCTCGAATCAGATAACCCCCCCCCCCCCCCCCCCCCCCCCCCCCTCCCCAAAGAAAAAAAATGGATAAGGATTGGCCGGAGGAGATGAGCGTGTTGGAATTGGAACACACCCCTTAAGCTCTTGCTCTGTCCCCAGTGTGTAGAGAATGTCTCCACTAACATAGTCGCTAGAGATGAAGACATTTGGACAGTCTGTACAGTCAGTAGTGCACAAGCTGAGCAGGGACTGTGACTGCGAGGGCTTCCATTGTTGTTTTCTACTCTACAGGGGATGCAGCGCTTGGAGAACATGCAGCGCTGCTTTGAAGATCTGCTCTGACAGCTGAAGACCTTCTCCTCAACCCAGAGTTTGAGTGTCATTACAGGGATTGAACAAGCTATGCCATTATTCACCATAATGCCAAATTATGTGTGCTGACTAGCTTTGGAATGAATTACCTGATCGCAAATAACATGATTTATTTGTGTGTGTGTGTGTGTGTGTGTGTGTGTGTGTGTGTGTGTGTGTGTGTGTGTGTGTGTGTGTGTGTGTGTCTGCGTTCAGAAGTAACAAACACAGCACAGTTTAGACTAAACCACAAGTCTGTACCTAATTTTTCTTCAATCAGCACGAGAGTCACGACTGCGTGCTTTCCCCAATCCTCTCTTTACTATATGGCAGTGCCAACCAGCTACACCACCACCTGTCTGTCTAGCCCCTGAAGTTTGCCTATGACGCCACCCTGATTATTCTCATTCCTACTGATGATGAGTCATACCAGAGAAAGCTTCAGTAAAAAGAGAGTCCATTTTTCCCACTCACTTCTCCATAGAGAAAACATTCATAACAGTCACACACAAACACACACTAATACAATGTCTTTGCTCGTCATTTGTACAATGTGATCATTGTGAGGCAGAGTGGGTGCTGTCTAAATATAACTGCCCTCTGTTTGGTTTTAACCGGGCGCCAGCTGCTGATTCAACCGGTGGTAATGTCCGCTGATGGGTAAAAATTGCATCTACTTCAGCATATTTTCCTCAAGCTGAGATGGCATAACGTTGCTATAAGAGCAATAAGAGTCCATCCCCAGAGGCCTTTTTTTTGCTTCATCATTTTGCTTCTGCAATTCACATGGCCACAAACAGACATGCACACATACAAGCATACAGAGAGGAAAACACACACACACACACACACACACACATTTCTGTCTCGACTCAGACTCATTTGCACCACCTTGACACCTGAATGCTTTAGCCTTGGTGTAAGTGGGCTGTATGACATTATGCTTGATAATGGTAGCTATGCTTCTCTCATATATGATGGATGCGTCTGTCACAGTGCAGTTCCGCCAAACCCTATTGGATATGGCATTTTTCTGACAGGAAAATCAGCCAATCTTGACGCTTCAATGAGCAGCCTCCCTAATCTTTTCCTCGTGCTGTAATTCCAGGTTGTAGAATGAACCCTGGGTAATCCCTCACAGGGTGCGTCGTTCCACTTGTTGTCACTTTCCCCGTCTGTCTCTCTCTTTTTCCACGCTCTCTCGCTCTTTCTCTTTATTTTGCACTTGCATAAACTCTCTCTCTCTCTCTCTCTCTCTCTCTCTCTCTCTCTCTCTCTCTCTCTCTCTCTCTCTCTCTCTCTCTCTGTCTTTTCTGTCTCTCAGTTGCTGTCTCTTTCTCTTGCTCTCTCCGCCTGATGTTCTGGCTCCCTAGCTGGCTGCTCCTCATACTTTCTCATTGATTTTTTTTTTTTCCGTTCGCCAGCCTCACCTATTCAGTAAATGATCGAGGGGAATCGACATTCCCCTGCATCTTTCTCTTTCTCTCAGTCATTCCTTTTACTCCTTTCCTATTCTCCTCTCTCTTATTATACCTTATTCGTCCTCCTGCCTCCGCCTCAGTAAAATAAACACACAGTACTCATCAACAGTCTGAACTTTGTCTGTATTTGTTTCCTAGATTCAGTGGTTGTACTGCACATCGTTTATAATTATATATATATATATATTGTAATTGCAGTGTGAATACCAAATTAATGGTACTGCAAATGAGAAACATCAAGTTACAGCTATTTATGTTGTGTACCAACACAGTCTGGTATTTGGCAATATGCAGCTTCCTCTCTCCATGATACAAGCTTATACATCTATTAGATTCTTGGGTTATGCTTCATGTATAATTAGGTTTAACACTTAAGAGTTTGCATTCTGTGCTCCAAGGGAAATGACATGGAAGATCATTGATGTTTCTTTTCTGACCATTAAATTAATGGCAACCATGTTGCGCTCGGATTAATATTTCATCAATTTAATAAGTTAGTGTTGGTGTCTCTCCAACTTTTAGACACTCTGTTGTCATCTTTTCATCCTATGTGTGTTTTATAATGAGTAGCCTCCCATTTTTATTGCTCAAATCAATAATTACAAGTGTAATTCATTGCATAAAGTCTTACAAAGAATAATTACAGCATTAAAGGTTTTCAGTCTATTTGATGAATGTCACGGTGTGTTTGCTCCCGAGCGTGCTTTCCTACTTACATTAGCTGATATATACATCTTCCTTCCTGTTAGTCGGGGTGACTCACAGATAGAACAGCTCTGTTTTCTCCCCCTCCCAGCTTAGAAAGAGTTGACGGTAAGGCCACCAAAGGGCCAGTTCCTCCCCCGCCAGCACATGCTTCTTCTCCCGTCCTGCTCACAGCCCCCTCATCTCCCTTCTCCCTCGCTCTCTCCACATCCTTTTCTTGGGCAAGAGTCACAGTGCCACCCCCTCCCATTACTCTCTCAGTCCCCCCATGCTCAGCCCTCTGGTGACACCTGCTGAGCCTAGCCAAGCCATAGACTCCCACCTACCAGCACCTCCACAGGCACTGACAACTGAATGTGTACGCTGATTGCTGAACACCATATTTTCCAGGTACCTTTTTGGTCTTGCCACAGTATTTTCACATTTTCTCCCTCTCTGTTACTTGAGGCCGTCATCAGCAGAGTGTGGAGTGTGTTGTTCAGGGGGTTTGGGTAGCTATAGTCTATTTGTGTGAGCAAGGTGCTGTTTCTCCCAACAAGTAGACCAGAGGAAATGGGAGGCAAGATCCTTTTGATCATATACTCTCAAAGGAAATCTTTGATTCTCGCATCAGAATTCATCAAGGAGAGTTGTTAAACGGCTTCCAAACGTAGGCACTGATCAACATGAATGGGTTCTAATCTCTTGAGAATTTTATCAATTTAGCCTTGAAACAAACTAAGACTAAGATTGGAGAGCTTTGTTTACTGTAGTTTTTTTTTTTTTCATATCAGACTTCAATCACTAATCCTCTTAACAGGCTGTCCTCTCCCATCTCTAACCATTATTAATACTGCTAAAACCCCTTTCTAGTGTGGCCGGGTTAGCTCAGTTGGTAGAGCAAGGGCACACATATAGAGGTTTACTCCTCGACGCAGCGGGCGTGGGTTTGACTCCGACCTGCGGCCCTTTGCTGCATGTCATTCCCCTTTCATGTCTTCATTTGTCCTGTGGAATTAAAGGCCTTAAATGCCCACAAAGAAAAAAAAATCTTTAAAACCCCTTTCTATCATGTAATCAGAGAACTCATTCAAGTGACACGGTTTAAATCACACCAACAATGTATCAAGGCTAAATTAGATGCCATGTTTTCTCATTTATTCCTCCTATATAATATTCATAATGGAGGGAAGTTGATTATTGTGATAAGGGATATTATTTCTCTACAGTCTTCTAGACAGTGGTGGCAATGTTTACATAATGAGGTAGATTACAGAGTTTGCATGTAAATGACAAAAAAAAGAGTGTTTTGAATTGTCATAATTTCTATCTGAGCCTCCCAGGTTGTTATAGGTTAGCATATTTCATGAAAGGCTGTCATCTTGCTTTCATGAAGAGTGACCTCAAGTTCTTAAAATACTCCTCATGTGTTGAATCTAAACAGGAGAAAAGTTACACATACTAATCAAAAGAAACATTTTGCATATTTTCTTGATTTTGCTTTATCTCAAGGTTATCTTCTGTGCCAACACATAAAGCAACTGCTAAGTTTGTTATTGACATTGAAATTGCGTGTTTGTGTGGCAGCTGCATAAATGAAATTATAGCTTGTGAGGCCACCATCATAAGGAAAGTAAAATTGTTTTGCTGATAGTTCTGCCTGTGTTGTCACCAGAGTCACATACAGTAGCTATTACATTATAATCACCGGTAAAAAAAAGTCAAAGCTCTGTTGTCATGTCACAACTAACACGTTTTACTGAACATCTTTGCATTTTTCACTGTACTGTATCCAGTACTTGCACATGTGGTGACTTTTAATAGTAATGCTGTGATGCTGTATGAAGAGGAATCCGCCGACACTGTTCTTGACACAGATTTTAAATTATACAAGGTCAGAGCATAAAATCACCAAGGTTCTTTCTCTTTCTATGGCATTATTGTAAAGTGGAGGTGAGTGAGAGGAATGTACCTGAAAGTAGCAAGATGTAAAGTAGATTTTTCGAAATGCTCGTGTCTGCGGAGTCGTCATGGTGTTGGGGATTGACAAACTTGGGTCGAGTATAATAAATGAAGAAACAGGAGATGGCAGAGACAGATTGAATGGGGTTGGGAAGAAAGACGCCATGTGAGGTGGAGGTGTGAATCCCCACTCGAGCTGTAATGGAAATGAGAATGTGGCTCTGCGCCACAGGATTTGCCGGTAATTGGTTTAATGAATGCATTCTGTTGCCTCTGATTGAACACATGCCATGTGTTTACTACTCAAGGAGCCACACACACATATTGACTTTCTCACTAACTCTCACTATCTCCTTGTCTCATAAAATGGTGATCTGTCCACTGCTTTCTCTCTGTCTTACACTGTCTTTTGTGCAGGTCATACTGATTGTCCTTTCGAGAAGAGGGAGGCAATTAAGTTCCATATTGTTTCTATCGGCCTTTTCCAGCTGATGACTGATGCATGTGTGTGTGTGTGTGTGTGTGTGTGTGTGTGTGTGTGTGTGTGTGGGTGTGTGTGTGTGTGCTCTCTTTACAGATTGGCATGTGGCACTCTGAAGATGGACTGTCCATGGAGAAAAAGCTTCGATCAATTAATGTGACGGACACCCTCTTCAACAGTACTCTTACCATCACAACAATATTAGTAAGTACCACTGTATGCACGCTGATACGCACACATCAACAGTAGACCGTGTCATTGTATTAGCTTAACTCATCGGCTGATCTACATGTGGCTGACATTCTGTGGTTGACAGACAATTACCATATCAAAAACCCATTTTGAAATTTCAGATCCAAACTCAGTTCCTCTTGAGATCAGAGGAACTGCTGCTGTGCGATTGTTTTGCCCTGAGTACTTCAGATGTGGCTACATCACAGTGCGTCAGCAGGAGCTAATAATTCCCCATGTCAGACATTCTCAGCCTCTGTTGTAAATATAGATCCTGTGAGTGCTAGTTCTCACTGCCATCACTCTGCTACCTGTTACAAGGAATGCAGTTTTTAAGCAATTTCCTTAATCACCTGCCATGTTAATGATCAGTGATCTATTAATCCTTAACATCTTATAAAATACAAACAGTTGACTTTTAAACACAATTAAAAAAAGTGAATTATTTAAACAAGATTTTCTTAAAAGGAAACACAGTTGCTGCTCCTGCTCTGCCTGTCGTTATTTAACAAGTGGCCAACAAAATTCAAATGAGTAAGCATAATGACATGAATGTTTAATGGCTTTATTGAAGGACAAATTAGATGACACTAAACATGCAGGGCACCTTAAACATCTCATAAATAAATAAATAAATAAAAAGGGCTATAAAGGTTAAATATGCTTCAATCAAAACTAGTTTGTACAATGTTTTGCCCGAGCACGTCTTAAAGTGAAAATGTTTAGAGCTGCTCCAAAGGCCACACTTAAAAGTGGGGCAAAAAGCCTACTGTCACAGTCTCCTCCTGGCTGCCTCCCAAATCTCTCGCCAAGAATTCTGTTCTTTGTGCATGTTTTTTGTAGTATTGAATTGTAAATACAGCATGGGGATAACAGTGGACTCTTTCAGACAAAGGCATTGATGAGATTATCACTCAGTTCTTCATACCAAAAAAGTTGGAAGTAGTTGTGCAAAGAATCAGAGAGCTTAAGAGAGAAGTTCAAATATGGCATATTTTCTCACTGATTGATGCATAACGTGGCCGTGCTTGTCGGATGTCATGTTCAGAAAAAAAAAATATGCAGCCCTCAAACACCAGAAAGATGCGGGGGAGGATTCAGATGCTGGTTGATAACCTGACTGCACTTTGTTTAAAGCATATGGACCCTTATAGCCTCTACATGCCTACAGATACTGTATATTTTATCCATTAACATATTAACATGATCAGTGGAGTCGTGGATCAGTGGAGAGTCATAAGCTGTTCACTGTGACTCCTTCTTGATGAAAATGTTGAGGAAGAATAATTTAGGCCCGGAATTTAACAGCAGTCACACACAGCCCACGTATACTGTAACTTTTATGATGGCCATTCTCATGTCTCAATTATGTCTCATGACAAATTTCAATTTGTGGGTTAATACCATTTGTTACAGAGATTTGGTGCAAAATATAGAAATTTTTGACCCATTAAGAATTGATACAGATTGTTAGAAATCCCTCGTAAATACCACATTAGGACACCAAGACCTTGAGGAACACCTTAGAAAATCCATGCTGTGTTTTGGTATCAAAAACATTTGACATTTGGAGATTTCATACATTACATTTGAATTCAATGGTGAGCACTTATGTTCTGGAAACTGCTCAGAAACCCACTTATTGTCAATATACATAGGAAAGCCATACATACCTCTGAATGCCCTAGGTCTCAAGGTTGTGATTGTAAAGTTCCATGAGGCTGTGATTATCCTTGAGGTCACAACTGATCATTTTATACAGTGAGGTCAATTTAAAAAAAATTGGTTTAGCTACAATGGAATAGCTACTATGGGGACTAACATCATACATAAATGCAAATGGGATTATTGAATCCACAATAATCTTAGCTTTCCAGTCATACCCAATTCATGCAATTCCAAGACTGTTTTGGGACCCCAGTATGCAGAAATATTCAAATACACCATTTTAGAGTTGGCAAAAATAACACATTTATACTGCATTAAAAAACTGCATGTTTTTTACCCAAACTGCATGTGTTTAGCATAAATACGGAGACTCATATAATTTATAGTTTTCTATGACAATAGCTTCATTTTAGAGCCCGCTACAGCCTCCTAAAGATAGTAATGTCGGCCGAAATCGCCAGCTGTCCCAGGGGTCTCTAACAGTTAACACTGGTCTGACACTCAGCTGGCTAGGCCACAGGGAATTCCCCCGGTGCTCCTGATGGCCAGTCCTGGCCTGTTGCAAAGAAGGAATGGTAAACTTGTCAGATGAAAAACTGACTGAACTCAATGACCTGTAACCTCTAACGAGTCTTCAAGGAAAGCAACAGCTTCCATAATGCCATTCATGTCATATTTTGCAAAACCAGTCACAGCGTGCCGCATCACAGTTGTATAGTTAATATATTCTTGACTGGTCCAATTCTTAACAGTGATTAATTGCTCAGTAATTAATTAGCTACCTGTTTTAATTAGTAGAGCAGATGTGTCAGGAATTTTCAAAACTTGTGAGAAGAATATAATACTGTTCATAAGTTCAACTTCTCTGTTTTACAGTAGCTTTGATATCACATCATAGGTGATAAATGGATTCATGTTGGAACTGCATGAAACCATTCAGATTTTTAATCAGCTGCATTTGACAAATGACTTTTCCTTATACCTTGATACACACAAACACACAGACGGTCGCACACACAAACCTGTCACTCGCCCAGCTCCTCCTCTTCGCTGATGAATCAGACGATAAGATACAAAGTAGCTTGTAAGCAGAGACAATTGGCCCAATGTGTTATTTTGAGTGGCTGGCTTATCTGCTGCGGAGCCGTGGGAATGAGGGAACAACATATTGCCATATTTTGCCACTGAACAACTCACTGGTCTCATTGAGATTCAGATGGAACGGTTCATTTCACGCAGGGGGGAAAGGAAAGGGCGCAAGGGGAGGATAGAGGTGTGTGTGTGTGTGTGTGTGTGTGTGTGTGTGTGTGTGTGTGTGTGTGTGTGTGTGTGTGTGTGTGTGTGTGTGTGTGTGTGTGTGTGTGTGTGTGTGTGTGTGTGTCTGTTTGTGTTTGGGTTGAGGGGGAGTACAAATAAGACAATATTTTCACAACAGAAAGAGGGTCTGAAAGAAAGAATTGTCCGAGCACCGAGCTTTGATTTCACTTTGGAGATATAGTGTCCCCGGACCAAACTTCGGAAGCCACCAAGGAGCAATTTTCAGTGCCTATCACAGCTCATTCATCATGGTGTGATTGCTGTGTCGCTGTTATCTCGCTTGCAGGCGGCAGACGAGCCGCAGCTGAAAGCCTCCATAAGAATTCCTTACCTGTAGCACTGGCCTGGGAGACTGTGTGTGTTTGTGTGTGATTGCACTAGCACTTACAGTATTTATGGATGCTTTCTTCCAAGCATTTGATTGTGTATGTGCAGTGTGTGTATTTGTATGTTTGATTGCACTCTTGGCATGTTCACCTGGCCTTTACAGGGCAGTTTCATTACACCAACACATGGCCGTCATCTTCTCACTTCAATTTCACAAACTGCTCTAAGGCAGTCACAGAGGCAGTCACAGAATTGATTATTATTTTACTGCAAGGCCACATACCACATATTTGTAATAAATGGTTGAGTTTGTAACAGGCACTGTTTAGGTCTTAGTGAAATAATGTTTTTGTAGCCACACTGATGTAATAGACAAAGCCCATGCTTCCTCAGGATAAAATTATCTTGGTTGTGTTGTCCTAAATCATGTGTGGTATTGTGGTGTCTCTCTATTCTGATATGCAGTAGCTTGCCAAGCAGTAGAAAGAGTAATCTCTTTTATTTCTATATTTCTTTTAGTAAATTCTGATCTCAGGTGATTTGTTATTGTGTAACGGCTGGTTTTTAAAGCTACATTGTGTAAGAATTTCTCCCATCTAATGAAATTGTATATGACAACCAACTGAATATTACTTTCTAGCCCCTCCCATTCTGAGCGCATTTTAACTCCTACGGTCGCCGTATTATTCCAAGAACTATGACTTTGTCCGTGAGTGTTCCTTACAGTGTAATAATAGTTTTAACGTTATTTTGGTACCGTTTCATTGCTAACATCAGCTATCAGGTTCCCAAACACATGCAAGCTAATGTTAGTAAAGTATCAGTGTTATTGTTATTCTGTATATTGTATGAGATTTTAAGGCAATGTTTACAACGTAGGAGAGAAGCAACGGAGGATTGTGTTTTTAATATATTTCTCTGAGCAGTATGAACAATTTCAATAAAACCGAAATTATCTCTTAGTACCTCCATCGTTTACACACAGCTGTTCTAAGTGTAGCTAGTCTGTGTTACAACTCCATGACGTGAGTTGTCTGCCAGGGAAACATATGACACATATAATGACGTTTATGTTACAAGGTAGACAATCCTTTTTCATCATTGACGCGAGGAAAAGTATCCTAGACGTCGTTCTAGCGTTATGCACAACCATGCTATAGTTAGCCAAGCAACTATACAACTTCAAATACACAAATAGGCAGAATTACCTGTCGAGAAGAAAGCAGGCAACTTCGGCGTCCCTTTTAAAATCCTTGCTCCTTATGAGCTCTTTCCATCTTGGAAAAGCCACTCCAATATTAACTTTGGTCTTGTTGCTTTGCCTGTCGCGTTGTCGTTTCAATTCTCTTTTTAACTTCCTTGGCGACTCCGTTACATGTTCTCGAGAATAGGCACAATCCTCCATTTTCAACAGTCTTTCAAATCTGCCGGCAGTTACGAGTAATCTCCCACTGGCATTCGTCACGGTGCCACTGAGTATAAAAGCGCAAAAGCCGGTGGTATGTCCCTCTTTGGCTAGTGTAGATGGAGGCGCGACATGGCTGCCGCCATTCGAGCGACTCGCTCGTATGTATTCTGAATTATTCTGAATGGCAGATTCTACGCGTACGAGAATACTTTGATTAGTTGGTGGAAGTAATTACACATGAATGAGCACATATTTGTGAAAGAACAAAGTTTTTTTTCTAAGAATCAACTCAAAAAATTACACAATGGAGCTTTAAGAGTTACAAGTTATCATATTTTCAAGGGATTTTTTTCAATAAAAGACATCCTGAGAAGGTCTTGTAGCCAAGCGCATCACTGAACAGGGTCTTTGCAGGCTCAGACGCTCTCCTACAGTGCACACTCGTTTCACATTCACACACCTTGTATCTTATTCATCCGACTTCATTTTCATTCCACATGTCTCGCCCTAGTCATGTGTGCCCTCCCTGCAAAAGCTGACCACCACCACTCAGCCATAAACATTCACATAAACACACACTTAGAGCCACCGAACCCCTCAATCCATGCACACAAACACACAGCTTATGTCACACTGGTGAACAGTTTTGGAATCAACATTAATTGTTGTTTTAACATGATTCATTTATTTTTAGGAAGCCACAACAGGGTAGATAGTAAGAAAATACTCACACACACACACACAGCCTATGTCACACATTTAAGTGAGAGATGTCTCAGTCTTTTTTCACTGGCTTCATGTAAATACATAGGGTTATTACCACCACTAGCAAATCATTAAACAACCTTGGGTGTTCATATATCCCTCATTTAATTACGCTCTTAAATACTACTCACGCTTAGTGCTCACATTCCTCGTTTCTGAAAGAAATCAAATGGAGCAGAGCTTTATCTGTAGGGACATCTCTCTTTTGGTGCCAGCTTTCTGCCATTGTTAAGGAATCCTACCAACTCAATATTTAAATCCCAAATCTAAGACCCATTTTCCTTTCATGCCTGAAACCTGCTTTAAGTCTCTTTTGTAAGACCCACTTTCTGCCTTGTCAATTACAGTTCTCATGGTCATTCCCACATTCCTGCAGACTACCTTTGTGTCACTGGTTGCTCTCATATCCACTCACATACGCATTGGTAAGGATTCAACAGTGCCCATAGAGCCGACTGATAAAAGCAGACACAGAGGCAGGTTCGTTGGCACACAGGCTCAGTGGCGCTGAGGCATGTGCACCTGAATCTGCACACAGACAAAAGATCTGTCCCCATTTCTGGAAGTTTGTGTCTACTTGTTCTCTCTCTCTCTCTCTCTCTCTCTCTCTAAAATGTGTATTAATTTATTTAGAGCTACTGGAGTTCAGATAAAGAGAGACAAATTGAAACCAAGGAAAAGAAATAGCAGAAACATTTTGACGTGGTAACAGTCAGACAGTCCCAGTGTTATTGATGGCTGTGTGATTGATGGATGTTTGCCAGGTCTGATTTTATAAGTCTGTACGTGATACAAGATACAAACGCATGTTTTTTAGCCTTGCTCCAAGAAATCAAGCTTCCTAATTTGTTATAAATATGAAATGCTTTTACCGTTCTTAACACACATAAAACAACAAGGAGTGAAGTGTGTTTTTTTTCTTTAAGGGGAACTACGCCCATTTTCAAAATTCATGTTATTCCTATGGTCTAAATAAAACAATCCAAAAATATGAGTGAACATGAACAACTCTCCCAAATACAGATCCATACTAAGACAATGAATTGGTAAAGATGTTATGGATGACACAGAGCCCCCAGGGGAATGTTATTAGTATGTGGGTACATGTTCTGTTTCAGAACTGAGAACACTACAATAGAATAGGAACCTTACTGGTCCTCTATTCAGCTGGTGTAAAGAGCTGTTAAGTGACTGTAGCAGGTTTTGTGTGTTTCTTCATTTCTTCCCTCTCTCCCAGTCCGGCTTGCGTTATGTACAAAACGTCTATGAAAGCCAACCTCTGTAATAATGTTGCGGAAATTGGAAGGAGAGCGAAAACATCTGACTCGGTCTGGCTTGACTGCAAGTCGGCGCTTGAAAAGCTTCCGCAGTCTGTGAGCTATGAAATTAGCATTTATATTGTGGCTCATGCATACTGAAACATGAGCATGCATAGATGTCCTGTTTGGCCAGTAAGGTGATGTGTGGCTGTTTTAAGGAGTTAATAACAGATTTACTTTTATAGATTGGTACACACAGTCACTAACTGGCTGAAACCTTCACTGACTCTGAGCCCGAAGAAACATTTTCTTTTCTTTTCTACTTCCTACAGGACAAAAGGCGTAAAGGCTGTTTATATGCTTTAGTTTTGTTATTGTCAAAAAATCCCATGAAAAGGCTTTGTCTTACAGTATTTTCTGATGTCTCTGGCCTATCTGTGGCCCTGTCGTTCCTACTAAAGGTGCAAACATGTAAGGACGGTTGATGAATACATAGTTTTGTTCGTGAAAAGGACAAATCTTGCCAAAGAGCTTGCCACTTTTAGACTAAACTGACTTAAACAGTGAATTTGTTGGGGGCTATTTAATCCACATGTTTGCATCACGTTATATACCGGTACTACTAATATGCAAAAGCAATTATGTTTTGAAGGAAACATAATGCCCGCCTGGATTACATTTTTATACGTATACATTGTTATTTAACATATCTGACAAGTCTGAAAATGAACAAAATGTTCACTGACCAGGTAATTCATTTATTTCTGAGAGTACAATATCCACCTTTGCAGTAATATGTCCACTGGTAGCAACTACAGCATAATAAAACTATTTTATGGCTCACTCTCACCACCTAATCCAGGCACCAATTATGTTTTTACAGCAGCTGGACACTGTATATGCAATGAATTCAAAGTAAACTACAGTGCCCATGTTGATTGTTATGAGGGATCATGTCACCCAGTGCAGTTTGGCTCATTGGTGGTCTATGGCACAGAGGAATAATAATTGCCAATATGGAAAAAAGAATATTGCCAAACTTATCCTTAACATACACATGTGCAACTCACATACTCTCCCGTGCATGCTGTATCTTGATAACACTTTACTTGAAGGTATCTACATAGTAACATGACACTGTCATGAACACATGACACTGTCATGACACATGAACCCTAACCCTAACCATAACTTGTCATGACAAAAACCAAATGACATTTACTAAAAGAAGCGTTATGTCATAAACGTTTATGAGTTGTTTATAATGTTTATGACACGTTCATGACAGTGTCATGTCACTCTTATGTAGATAGCTTCAAGTAAAGTGTGACCGTATCTTGTAACACAGTCTTTGTCAACTATCTCGCCCTGTAAAACACTGCAGGTTATTGTTGCTATACAGCATGTCTGTTTAATCGAACTATGAGCCTGGATAGATAAATTGAATCCATATGCAGATTCTAGGTGCAGAGTTACGCAGGCAAGGAGAGTCGATCAGTAGTCATTTTATTCTCAGTCTTATCACAGCAGAACAGGAGGCTGTGAGTTCCACTGTCCAGTGATGCAACCAGAAAGAGGCAAGGCGCCCAATCTGGTGTCAAAGTAATCTGAATCCCACCCATGTACGCAGCTACAGGTTGAACCAAGCAGTTGCTGTGACAACATGTCACAGTCACAGTAACATTTGTGCCACCTGAATCAAGTTCTCAAATGTTCCAGATTTCAGTGTAACTATTTGTGTGGCTTTCACTGTGAGGCAAATCAATCGCCAGTCAACCAGCTACCACACAAAAAAGCATTTCCAGCTGTGGCGATGACGAAACAATTATACTTCTATTCCAGTTCTCAGAATACACCACGACAATACTGCTTATGATTTACCCTCCTGAAAGCTGTCACGGTGGCTTTGAATGACTGATGACTCTGTGATGAATTACACACACCCCGCTGTCGGCATTTATGCCAACTAAAGTAGTCGACAATCTCTTGAACAAGCTCATGGTTAAACAAAAATCTGTGAGCTAGTATATTTTTTGCATGAGCACATAAACTTCAGTTGTTGAAAAAGCACTCAATAAAACATCTATCTGCAACAATAAAGAAAACAGAAGTTCTAGTCCACCTACTACTTTTTGTTTTGTTTTGTTTATTTTAAATAATGGAGTATGTCCGCACAGGAAAACGCTCAGACTTGTTAATCTCTGTTATCTGATATGTTGCCAAGGTAAGTTAGGTTTAGCTGGATTCACGGGCTGAGTTCAGCGATAAAGCAACATCAAAATGGTACATAACGCTGTCTTTTTTATGATGTAGTGGAGCCCGAGCACACCAGCTTGACAGTTGCATTATTTGAAAAATAGCACAATAAGAGTGGCTCCAAAATACATCACTGTGGGGCGCTTTAAATCTTCCTACAACATCAACTAAATGACAAAACTAGACATAAATAAACAGACAGCCAAACAGAGAGTTGGTTCTTTAAAAGACAGGTAGTAAATAGGTTTGTGTGTGTGTGTGTGTGGGGGGGGGGGGGGGGGGGGGGGGTTGAGAGGAAAACTGCTTTTGTTTCTTATCCACTTTTTCCTGGGTATAACAGATTAGCACGCGTCTGTCTGTCCCTGATTTTAGTACCTGGCTCTGCTTCGAATCCACAAATCTCAGTTTTCACTGAAGGCAGTAAACCTGATGTGAACTATGCCCTCCAAAGGACATGTGGGATGCTTCCACCATTCTTCCTGACTGTCACGAAAAGTTAGGTGGGCTTTTTAAAAGGAATCATCAATATCGAAGCAACAGTCTAAGATATCCTGACTTGCTCTGCCTTCAGGAAAAAGACCCAGGGCCATCAAAACCAAAACATCCCCTCTCCTCAACAGCACTTACTGCAGAACCATCCATTTATGAAATGGCTCCCCAATTCTGTGCCACCACTTAACAAAAGCAAAGCACTAACTTATACTGTCTTTTAAAGCACCTGACACTTTATTCTTGTTATGCACCAGGTTTTTCTCTTTGACTGTTCTGGGGGATCTGGGTGTATTATGTGTTTTTATTTCTTATTATGTGTCTTGTCTGTTATGTTGTGATTGTTGTTCTGTAATAAGCACACTGAGGCAAATTCCTAACAACTAAGTTGTATTGCAGTAAAGTATTGAATCTTGAATCTGACTTTCTATTCTTAAGAATATGTCAAGCTTCCAGAAACTGTGCATCCCACATTTCCCAACTCACTAGCTAATTTCACTTTTTTCTGTCCATGTCTTTCAAACTCCACACCCCCAGTTTATTACGAAATAATTATTCTTCAGACTTTGAAAGTGTACTTCACAGACACAGAAGACTTTTGTATGTTCACAAGCTGAATATAACTCAAGGCGACAAGTGAACTGAATAATGCAGTCCAGTATGAATAATGTACAATATGTCAGTATCTCGTCTGTGCTCCGTCTTGCTTTGTCACGCTACCATTTATAGACAGTCAGATGGAGATGTGCTGTCTAAGATCCAAACCATGTGTGTTTTTCAGGAGAATCCATATGTGATGCTGCGGCAGAACCACCAAGAACTGGAGGGAAACGACCGCTACGAAGGCTTCTGTGTGGACATGCTGAAGGAGCTGGCAGACATTCTCAAGTTTAAGTATCGCATCCGGCTGGTGGGGGACGGACTGTACGGGGTTCCTGGAGCCAATGGAACGTGGACCGGCATGGTTGGAGAGCTCATCTCAAGGGTATGTAAATATAAACACATGCACAAACTGCATGAAATCATAAATTATCATTCTTATCACATCATATACATGTAAGCACACCAGTAACTGAAGTGCTTCCTCGAGGTACACAAACACTAAAGTGTATTGCTCAGCTCTCATATAGTTTTACAGCGAGCATCTTCCCTACATGTCATTCACACACTTTTCATTCAGCAGCTGGCATTTTCAGCCTAAGCATTGTATTTTCCAAAAACAGTCACAGCTTGTTGGTGGCTTGTTCCTTGTCAGCTCCTTTCCTTAAGCTTTCTGAACTGACCTTAACAGACTTTTCTCCTGAATCGGTCTATGTTGTTGCTGTTAAATCTCTGAGTGAGGTGTTAAACTCCTCCAGCTACGCTGTATGTAGCTGTTAACACTCAGATACGCTTATATAGGGGAGGGGAGAAGAGGGCGAGGAAAAGAAGTAAAACAAGCGAAACATATAGGGAGGACGAGGCTGGGGTGAGGAAGAGGAAAACAAAAACGAAGTAGAGAGGGACTGAGCCGATCCTGAGAGGTTATCTGTCTTAATTCTGTGGCCTAATGGAGGGCAAAGCCATTAAGTATGTAAAGCAAGCAGTGCCTGCTCTTGTTATTGTCACAGTCTGCCACCGCCCTCGTCCCCTGAAGTTGCCTGTCAAAGGCTAACCTTCACAAGGGCCATGGTTGAAGTTAACATGTGTATCTGACAGCAGCTTGGGAGGCGGGTGGGGGGGGCGGACAAAAAGTCAAGACGTGCTTGACTGGGATTTGCCATGGGACGGGGGACATGTGGAGGGATGTTCCACAGTGGACAGAAAGGCTTGAGCTTGTTTGGTCAAAGGCTTAGAAAGGAATGTGAAAGATGGCAGGGTATAAAGATTGTGAAATAAAACAAAGGAACAGCCAAGTTGGTTTTCAAGTTTAATGGATAACTTGAAGGGATATGAAATATACACTTGGTAGCAGCAACGGAGGACAGCCTTAGGTTATTTTGGACAACAATACAGTGTGTCCCTGCCAGTACCATTCAGACTGAACAATATTTCACTGAGTGAGGGTGATTAGTTTGACTGGCGTCAGACAATGAGACATGCCAGGAGGAATCCAGACCAAAGTCTAAGTACAGTACTGTATGTCCTGGTTCCTTAATCCACAGTGCTGCAGATAGAGAACATAGGCATCTCCAAACACTGAACTCTTAAAGTCAAATACTACATCCCAGAGGGTGATGTTTAATTCATCCCTCACATTCACAAGTGTTTTTTTTGTCTTTTTTACCGGCTTGGCATTATATGACTGAATGCAAGTGAAAAAAGGTATGATGCAATATTGAATAGCCAGCATTACATTGTTTTTTTCAGTTACACTAGAAGGCATAACAGCAGGCAGGCAGAGAAATCCAGGATTCAATATTAATATTCTATCTTCACATTAATATTTCAGTGGCTGTTACTGTTCATTTTTCAAAGGATCAGTGATTTTCTTTGTTGAAATTGCCTGGATGGTCATTCCCTGCATGTGACTTCCTTCCGGAACTGGGAGCAGGCGATCAGACTTTCAAACGACGGAGAGAGAAAAAAGATGAGGCGGAGGCTGGGGACAGCTGATGATGGAAGGTCAAAGTCCGCAGGCTGAGTGTAGGGCATCAGGAAAATAGGCTTTAGTGTGCAGTGTAGACTGCGGTGAGGTTAAAGAGGTGGACATTTTAATGTGTACCACACTAATTGAAGCACATACAGAGTGGGATCTGGGCTTTTAGGTGAAGCTCTAAATTTCTTCTGGTAGCAGTTTAAACCTGCTCTAAAGGTTGGAATATTTTTTTCACATCAAAATGGATGTTGTAGCATGCCAGATGCTCCTCTCCCTGTCTCTCTTTCCTGGAGATACAGTGTTGTGGATTTTGAGTGGCGTCTGCAGTGCTGCAGCAGTGCTACCCTCTCTTCACTCTCATCCTCCCATTCCTCCCCGTCCCCCAATCCTCTTAGTTCTCCTGCAGCAGACAAAGAGCGATGCGTTGCTGCTTTCGCTCTTTGCTCTTCAGGGAGATGAAAAATCCCTTGCAGTTGCACTTTGCTGGCCTGTATTATTAGCAGGGAGCCATCCAGTATTCAGCGTACATTGACCATTTCTACGTGTGTGTGTGTGTGTGTGTGTGTGTGTGTGTGTGTGTGTGTGTGTGTGTGTGTTTCTCTAAGTGTGTGTTTTACCAGCTGCTGCTTTGTCAAGTGATTTGTCTTGACACTGCTCCCTTGGCCGGCCACAATGGTTACCCTCAGCTCTCTTGTGCCCTACACACACACACACACACACACACACACACACACACACACACACACACACACACACACACACACACACACACACACACATGCACATCCACACTGACACACAGTTCCAATGTTGGATTATCCTCACCACAGATAGTGCTATTGGCGGACAAAGAGGCTATATGAAACAAAAGGGCATTATTAGTGAATTTGCATCAAGTAGCCCACTTCTTATGTCATCATTTCAAGCGCTTAAATTATTGGTTTAACATAGACGTCCTCACGGCTATGTTCAGTATTCTTTTAACTGTGTATTCATAGGATGATTAATTCTGTTTCAGAAAGCTGACCTGGCAGTCGCAGGCCTCACCATCACAGCAGAGCGTGAAAAGGTCATCGACTTCTCTAAACCCTTCATGACCCTCGGCATCAGTATCATGTACCGGGTACACCTGGTAAGTTTCCTCCCACCAGCCCACCGCACACACCCACGGCTCTCGTACAGCTTGCGGACATAACACAGCAGGCTGTCAGCCTTGTCTAATAGCTGGAAAAGAACCACTATCCCTTTTGGACTGTAGAGTCTATCTCTCTTAGCCTGTCCAAATCCTTCCACAAACTTTGCACCTTATCGCCCCTTTTACCTCTAAGCTACTCCATTTACCATGCATCTGTGCTTTTAAGGCCATACCCTCCTCTTCCTTCTGTCCTCCCCTCCTCCAAACCCTTAGTCTCACAGTTTTCTTGCTTCTTTATCTTCCCAACAACCTTTACCTTCTGTCCCTGTAGTCTCAACTTTTGAATAGTGTCCAGCTTCTTTCACTTCTCCTGTGTTTGATTTCATCCTTCTGTTCTGTACTTCCTGATGAATGTACCAGTTACACAGTTGTTGTGTTCTGTTTGCCCCCTCCATGCTCCACAGAGAGCAAGCCCAAGCAAGAAACAGTGAAACAACAGCAGTGCGGGTGGAAATGAGCCAGTGTTTGTAGAGTCAGTGGCCCATTAATCATCAGTCCTCCCCCAAAACCCAAGGTGACACAGCAGGGCCAACTATGGCACCGACCACATTCCGCACTTAGGTGATCTGGCACGTGCATAGTGTCCCGAAGGGGCGTTTACTCACATTTTCTCTTGCTCCTGGCTCACCTTCTTGTGAACTTCCCTCCTTCTCACCTTACCATAGCCTACACACATCACTAATATGTGTAGCAGTGAGGGACTCAATTGAGCGCTAACAGTTGGGGAGAATCAATCGATGCTCGCAAGCAGGTGCAGTGTTAAATGGGCTGCCGGGTAGCGTATCACTTCTGAAGAGGGAGGCAGGCTGGCGGGTAGCAGCATGAGGAGGTGACATGGAACTGATGTCCCTCAGGGCTGGCACACAGAGTCACAGAGTTGAGTTAGCACAGACTTGGCCCAGTTGACACCAAATTCCCGAGTAAGAGGTCAATTAGAAGGAAATGAAGAAATGAGTTATTATTAAGATAAAGCACTGATGTATGGAGGTTTTGAGAGATGAGTGACAGTGAAGACAGGTGTCCCTTGTCTTTCTTTGTCTCTCTCTCTCTCTCTCTCTCTCTCTCTCTCTCTCTCTCTCTTTGCCCCACCATCATTTATTCATGCACTTTTTACTCTCCTATTGCCCCTTGGCATTTTCTCAGATCTGATTCCGAGCAGCCCCTCAGCATGGCTCTAAAATTCGATATTTGAATTTCTGTGACTGCACTGTTTAGTTCTAATTCACTGACTATTGATCTTAGGCACAGTGCACTACAGGGGGGGGGGGGTTGCTGCGTATTTCAAACTTAAAATGAAAATTTCAGTCTAATCAATAAGAATGTCAAATGCAATAAAATAAAGGCACCAGTATTAATTACCTTCACATTATCAGCAATTTATTCTCCATCTCTCCTCTTTGTCAGTATGTTTGTATTGTACGTCTTTCTCTCTCAAAAACACAGTTTTTCTCTTGTATTTTGCATTTATTAAGACTGTGACACACATTTGCACTCTGAGCCAATCAATATAGACAATATTTTTTTCCATCACAATAATATAGTACAAGGCAAAATCCGTTTTGGTGTAATTACTCATGTGTATTTACAAAGCTATCTCCAACTGTTGTCCCACCATCACTGCCTTAAAGCATAAATCAGACCAAAATTAATTTCCTGGCAGCAGAAACCTGGACTGAAACTTCACTGGCTCCTCCACTCTAAGCACTGTCAACTGTCATAGTCAACGTTTCTGTGGAGCTTGCAGAACAGCAGCAAATCACAATACTTAATTACCTGTCACATGATTTTGTCACCAAAAAGACAGGGGATCTGATTCTCTGGAGGGATCACTTTTGCCTTGTATACTCACTCTGTTGTATAATTTCTGGAGCACCACATTGAAAGAAAAAATATAGGAACACATCTCAGACAGCTTGCAGCTTTTCTGCAGAATGCGATCTCTACCTGTCTAGGTTGCCTTTCCTGACTATTTTGGGGCTTCTTGGTGTGTGTCCTTTGAGACATGCATGTGGTTTGAGGCCATATAAATAAATATGATTTTCTTTTACACACAAATCAAAGAGCACACCTTTACTTCAGCAGCCAGTATAATATGTGAATTGGACATCAGAGTTAGGAACCCAGACATAACCTAGAGCTACTGTCAACCCCTTCTTATAAAAGCCATCACTTCCATAACATTCATCATCTGTACAACAAAAAGCCATATGCTGTAACCCAAGACCCCAACACTCTGAGGTACTTTATATCTGTACCAGTTCCATCCTCTAAACATTTCCTTCATTTTGGGGACTATGCGGCAAAGTAAGCGCATGTGTGCGTAGAAGAGAAAGAGAGAACGGCACTTAATTAGACATAGGAGCTAATTAGGGGTGTGTGGAAGTCATGTCAGATTCAGCAGCTGCCCTGAGGGTAGAGCGTGGCATACGGAGCTTTATTGACTCTCTGGCCACACACGACCTTAGACGAAATTACACAGTCACAAACCCACAGTGCCTTGAGCATATACATACACAAATAGTTTCACACTGTAATGACACACATACATGTACAAAGCACGCAAACATAAAGCCAGACAGCCAGGAGATCCCAGAAGACAGCAGAATGTTGTTATGAATATGACCCTGTGAACTCTGCTATATCAACTGCTCTCTGCAGATTGCCCCTGCAGCTGTCTCAACAGCAGCTCTGACACAATTGGAAATGCACACACTGTCAAACAGCCCAGAAAGAAAGAGTGAAGGTGGGGAGACAAGGGGAAGGAAATGAGAAGTTAAAGATAATTAGCAAGAAACGGGCAGAAAGAGAAGCAAAAGGGGTGGAGAGAAGAAGCAGAAATAAGAGCAAGAGTTGAAATGACAATGGGTAGTCTCAGTATTCAGGCAGGCAGCCTCAGGGGGGAACAGTGTGGTATGAATACCAAGAGGCAGGATGACTAGGTGAAATCCTTGACTGGATAACCTTACCAGCTCCTTCAGCCACCCTCCTGGGCTAGCATGCCGGCAATCCCGAGAGAGAGAGAGAGAGAGAGAGAGAGAGAGAGAGAGAGAGAGAGAGAGAGAGAGAGAGAGAGAGAGAGAGAGAGAGAGAGAGAGGAAGGACAGTGAGAGAGAGAGAGAGAGAGAGAGAGAGAGAGAGGAGAGAGGAAGGACAGTGGGAAGTTAAGAGAGAAAACAAGGGCAAATGATTGAGCTCTTCATCTGCGTGTTAAGAGGAAGACGGGTTATACACATACTATAATAGGCAGCAATTCCTTGCACTTCTATTTGTTGAGATGTACTCATAAAGATAGATCGTAAAGGATGTTTGGGCCTCTGCACCACGTCTGCATTCCCTTCCATCCTTTGATTTGCCTTATGCCCTCTTATCATCTTAACGTGACGATAAACCTTTATCAAATGATTCCCCTGGCTCTAATAAAAATGATTCAAACACGGCAGCAAATGTTTATGTGTGGGGAGCCAGGGCAACCTGTGACTATGATTTATACTCATGTACCCACATTTAGTGCTTTTTCTACACTGAAATCCCTTTATTGCAGCAGGTTTACTTTTAATATCTAACTCTTGCGCCAGGGCAATTATCAATATCAATACAGTTTGGTCATTATGTCAGAGTGTTGGAGTCTTCTGTCTCTTCCAAGTGTGTATCTCCCATTAAACAGTAACTACCAGATAAGCCATGGTTGCTGTTTTCCCCAGCCAGAAGTCAGCTACCTGCTGCCTCTGTGTGCAGCACTGGTGCTCCCTGTGCACTGGGTTACCCAACCACGTACTGTATCTGTTCTGCTGCTGCTGCTGACTGACAGCACAGATAGCTGCTGACAAGCTTTCAAACACAAGCGCACACACATACAAACACACAGCTACTGACAGTCTGTCTGCACACATAGACTCACCTTCCACAAGGAAGAGAGAGCAGACCACCTATATGAGCTCACTGTTCAAACAATAATTCTCCGCCATTTGGATAGACTGGGATGTACATGTGGTTTCGTAAATTTCTCTCTCAAGGCAATTTGTCACTGATAAAATATGAATAACTAAATACACTCAATATTTACGTACATAAGTTATTTATAACTGTGCTAACCTCAGTGGAACTGAGCCATCAGTGGCAGAGATGAATCAGAGGTAAGCATCTGTGAAGGACAGATGCACTCTTTCATAATTTCTTTATATCACAGGAAACTGGAGTCAGTCAGCCTACTCTATAGGCCACATACACTCAAGCCCATGTAGTGCACTTACTGTACCGTGAACTTAGGAAGCTGCAGCAAAGCCAATTTAAATCTGCATTAACAGATGTTTGTGGCCACACAACAAGCTGTACACAACATTGGCACATTATCCTTTATAAAATTATTATGGCATATCCAGCAGACAAGGAGCAACGTTAGCATTCATTTAATTTGTGTTTCCAGGAACATGATGAATGATACACTCTCTTTTAGCTCTGTTTTTGGTCTTTACCAACCAATGAGGGAAATATCTGGCCCCTTAGCTGTGAAATGCTCCACTATGTTCTCCAGCCAGTCACTAACTCTGATCAGAGTGGGAGAGGAAATTAGGTTGACAAGAACATTAAAAAAATTAAAGATGCTGCAGTGAAATCAAAACAATGAGCTGAACAGCACTAAAACGCTGTTGATGAGTAAGTGTGAATTATCTGTTGGTTCATTACTACAGAATACCCTTTTCACATTATACATAGATCCATTGTAATATAAGTATTGATTAGTGCAGCTTTAAAAACATGACATTGTAACCCTGATGTTTTCTGTTGTCACAAGATGATCATTAAAGGGAGCTTTATTAAGCCCTTTCTTTCTAGGACTCCATTTGCAAGACCTAAGGTGTTTGTAAAATGGACAAAAAATATCCTGACACATTTTAGAAGCATGCACACAGTTTTTTAATACATTTTATGCAGTTCCCATTAAGCCTATCTGAATGTCTGTGTGCTCATTGGTGTTTCTCTTGCAGCCTCAGTCACCATGGATAATTTCCCATCCAACTCCTGAAAACATATTTGTCTCTGAGTGTTGACACATTACACCACAGGAGATGACTCCCAACAGCACGCAACTCCTACTGTCTTCATGTTGTCCTTGTGATTCCTGTCTCTTCCTACCATTCTATCCGTTTCTATTTCTGATCTTCTGCACCTTCACTCCTGCACCATCTGTGAGCATTGGTGCCCCGCGTCTCTGCAGCGCTCTTCATCTTAATAATAGCACCTTGGTGGGAGCTTAAGATGTGGATACGCGGGGCAAGCATTTAAAAAAACGCTGGTTCAGCATGCACCAAACTGGACCAGTAAACAGTAGGACTCATGTCAGCACATACTGCTCTTACCCACATAATGCCAGTGCCAGCAAGAGGCAGCTTGGCAGTGATACTGATTTTACAACATTACTCTACCTCTGAGATGACCATTGTGTGTTTCACCACTACGCTGTTCTATTTTGAGACAGCCATCATCATCATCATGCACATCACACGCTATAGCTAGACAGACCGACATTAAGACTGGCAGGCTGATTTGAATCATGCAAAAAATGATACTGAATCCTTTCCTGCTTTCAGCACCTCTCCTATTTTATGCAATCAGGCTAATATGCAAGTGATTACGAACGCATTAATGAATTTTCAACTCTGCGCAAGTCTAAATGGGGGTTCGTTTATCATAACAAAAGCCCACCAAAATAATTTCACCCTCTTGCTGCAAATTAAATTTGGAGAGCCTCAGAAATGTTTTACTGCAGTGTTTTGGCATGTGTGATGTCCCCTAGGAGTACCTAATTGAGTATTTTTGCATAAAAGCGATTTGCGCTTACTTAGGTAGGCTCCACAGTGCTGCCTGTAGACAAAAATGAGACAAAGAGCTTCTACTCTCATAACAACACTTGGACAGTTGGTTGTTTGATCTCCTCCACTATATACCTGTGTTTCCTGCCCCGATACCATCTCCATTTCATAGTCATTAACAGATGATGGATGTGCATCTGTGTGTAAATGGCAAATACTCTCTTGCTGATGCTCGGTCAAGCCAGGCTATATGCTGAACATGCACATGGGAAATATGAGGATGCACATAGCAAATAATAAGCACACCCAATCACCAGCAATTGGTTTCATTTAGAGGACAATAGCTGATGGTGCTGGAAATGAAACATTAAAAATTAACGCCTATATTCTCATTGGTCTGCTAGCTGCCAGCCCTACTTTAGCCACTTCCTCTACCACTGGTAACTAGCCCAAACCGATGCATTACAGCCCATAGCTGCTTAGGCACAGCTAGCCTTTTTGTCCAAGCCAAAACTATTAATCTCTTTCCATTTTTTCCCCTCCAAGCTGGGACACTGTGCGCTCCCAGTCATACAGGAAGTCAACTATAGGTCACAGAAATGAATTTTGGTTTAATGTAGCTGTAATGGTTTACTTGATTACTTGACCTTTCTGCTTCTACTGCATGCAGCCTCATAGAGAGCGTGAATGGTGACTGTTGTCCTTGTTCATTATTGTGACCTCCATTGTTCTTTATAATTGGACCTAATTCTGCATCTAATGTGATTTCATGTAAGAGCTTACTATATACAAATTAACAGGAAACAGTTAGTCAATTTCTTTTTTTTTCAATGACAGAAACAAGTCAATAAAACCTCTTATCTGTGATGTTGTATCAATATACAGCCCTGTGCCACTCTGTTGACAATTCATGGGTGTCTGAGTTTGTGCTTTCATACAATGTTGATCTGAATGTTTACATGCAAATGAGATTCGTATAATTATATTGTTATCAGTTTAGGGCAGGAAAACCTAGGCTTATCGCATCAAAATCCCTTTATTTACTGTCCCAGTCACCTTTTTCATCTTTTCCAAATTGCACAGGCAGCAGTAAATGTCGTTTAAAACAGAACAAATTGGGCCCGGGGCAAAGCTATCAACACCGAAATTCAGCAACATTCATTTATAATTAATCTTGGCACTGACTTTGTGGGGGCGATGTTCGAGACTTTGTGTGTGTTTTTTCACATACTAATTAGTTAATCTTCACCTCTACAAGTAAGTGTAAGTGTTTAACCTCTCACCACCTTGTTCAGCAAAAGCCCATGTTTGGTTGGCTTGTGTGTATTGAACATGGGATCAAGGTGGTCACAGTCTTTGTTGCAGGCTTTAATGATTTAAACCCTATACTGTGTGTGTGTGTGTGTGTGTGTGTGTGTGTGTGTGTGTGTGTGTGTGTGTGTGTGTGTGTGTGTGTGTGTGTTTCAGGGACGCAGGCCAGGCTACTTCTCCTTCCTGGATCCCTTCTCCCCAGGTGTCTGGCTCTTCATGCTTCTGGCCTACTTGGCTGTCAGCTGCGTCCTCTTTCTGGTGGCCAGGTAAAGAGCTCACCACTAAAAGACATTTTACAGATGTGAGAGAGAGAGAAAACAATGAGAGACAAACAAAGAGGATAGAATACAGACAATAAAACCGTAAAAAGGTTTGTTTGGGGGTTACACAGCGGAGGAAATAGGTGTCTGTTCTCTTGCCTTTCTTCACTCTCTATCAAGTCTATCTTCCCACATCCCGGCGAAAGAGATCTTCTCCTCCCTGTGGTGGGTCTCCAGCGTCATACTGGCACCTGCTGGTCATGGAGGGAACTGGCACGGCAGCTGCTGCAAATCATTATTGCTTATATAATTGAAACATTTTTAAATTTCACCGCATGTAATGAAGAAGCTTTATCAAAAATGCTAATTTATGTCTTCTGTAACACCTTCTGGAATCAAATTATCAGTCGCCGGACAGGTAGATGTATTACATATGTGAAGAGAGTTCTGTGGGTCTTATACCGTAATTTAATTGAGTAGTGTGATTTGTCATGACAATATGGATGATATACACTTTCTGTTTTTGCTGAGGTTAGCTAAGAACAGTATTTCCTCTACAATCATACTGGGCATAAATGTGCATTAAAGGATAAGTTCCCATTTATATAGGTCTGTCCTAAAATAAGACTCACATGCCGAAATCGACATTTGCTGTAAGTTTTATTGCCACAGTTTTAATGATTTAATTATTGCTCATCATTCTGAATTTGACAAAATAAGTGGGTATTTAACAAAGTTACAGTCTTTGTAGTATGAACGTTCTTTGTGTTGCTGTTCCTCACCACAGCCCAGCAAGTAAACACAGTCCGGGGAAACATAAAGAGGAAATTTCCTTCTAAAAATGTAAAAGATACCCACTTGATTTAGGTATGGGTTTTTTTTAGAGTCAGTTTGAACAGAAGGAATGTATAAGGGAACAGTGACTCTTTCAATGTGAATGTGGGAATGTGAGTGTTGTATTAAGGATGTATTGGACTTGTCCTTTCCATTTTTCTTCCTTTAAAAGCCTCAAATGTTTGCCTTTTTTGTTAATTTTGGCAGATCAGAAGGAAATCATGCCCTAGTTTTAAGACAGAGACTGTTCAATTCAATTCAATTCAATTTTATTTATAGTGTCAAATCACAACAGGAATTAAAACTCCCTTTTAGGAAGAAACCTCGGACAGACCCAGGCTCTTGGTAGGCGGTATCTGACAATGCCGGTTGGGGGTTTGATGAACAATGGTAATAACAAAGTCACAATTAAGATAATGGCTAGAGTAGTTGTAATAGTACATGGTGTCGTAGAGCACAGCAGGGCGTAACAGGGCGTGGCAGGGCGTTGGCCGGACATAGCAAGTCGACGCCGGGCATTGCAGGGTCTAATGGGGCACAGCAGGTCGTGGGCAGGACCACGGCGACAGTTGCCACCATGATGTAGGTGCCTTCATGATCCAAGATCATGGTGCTGGGGGGACAAAGAACATACGGACTCCGGGGAAGCTCCCCGGAGCTAGGTTAATAACAAGCATTTCTGGAACATGAATACACACAGATGGAAAGAGAGAGGAGAGAGGAGCTCAGTGTGTCAAAGGAGGTACACCGGTAGTCTAGAACTATAACCGCATAGGGAGGCTGTGTTGTGGCTACACACCTTCCCCCGCTGGTCTAGGCTAACGCTGCAACACCTTACTCCCTAAGTATGCGTAAGCTTTCTATGGGGAGAAGCAGAGATAGGGTGGGGGTGCGCCATGACTGTGGCTACACACCCACCCCCGCCGGTCTAGGCGCACGCTGCAACTCCTCATACCCTAAATATAATAAGCTTTCTATGAAGAGAAGCAGAGATATGGAGGAGGTGCGTCATGACTGTGGCTATACACCTTCCCCCGCCGGTCCAGGCGAATGCTGCAACTCCTAACTTCCTAACTATAAGCTTTATCGAAGAGGAGAGTTTTAAGTTTACTCTTAAAAGTGGTGATGGTGTCTGCCTCCCGAACCCAGACTGGGAGTTGGTGCCACAGGAGAGGAGCCTGATAGCTGAAGGCTCTGACTCCCATTCTACTTTTAGAGACTCTGGGAACCACAAGTAACTCTGCATTCTGGGAGCGTAGTGCTCTAGTGGGACAATAAGGTACTAAGAGCTCTTCAAGATATGTAGGTGCTTGACCATTTAGAGCTTTGTAGGTCAGGAGAAGGATTTTAAATTCAATCCTGGATTTTACTGGAAGCCAATGCAGAGAAGCTAATACAGGAGAAATATGATCTCTTTTCTTAGTTCTTGTCAGAACACGCGCTGCAGCATTCTGGATCAGCTGGAGAGTCTTAAGAGTTTTATTTGAGCATCCTGATAATAGGGAATTACAGTAGTCCAGCCTAGAAGTAATGAATGCATGGACTAGTTTTTCAGCATCGTTTTGAGACAGGATGTTCCTAATTTTGGCAATGTTATGAAGGTGAAAAAAGCTGTTCTTGAGGTTTGTTTTAAGTGGTCGTTAAAGGATAAATCCTGATCAAAAATAACTCCTAGATTTCTGACAGTAGTGCTGGAAGCCATGACAATGCCGTCCAGAGTAATTATATCTTCGGATAATGAAGTTCGGAGGTGTTTAGCGCCCAGCACAATAACCTCAGTTTTGTTCGAGTTCAACTTCAGGAAATTGTTGGTCATCCATGATTTTATATCTTTAATGCACACTTGCAGTTTAGCTAACTGACTGGTTTCGTCTGGCTTGATTGATAAGTATAATTGGGTGTCATCCGCATAACAGTGAAAGTTAATTGACTGTTTCCTAATAATATTGCCTAGAGGGAGCATATATAAGGAGAATAGAATTGGTCCAAGCACTGAGCCTTGAGGAACCCCATGGCTAACTTTAGCGTACCTGGAGAATTTATCGTTGATATTAACAAATTGAGATCGATCAGAGAAATAGGACTTGAACCAGCTTAGTGTGATTCCTTTAATGCCAACTAAGTGTTCCAGTCTCTGTAGAAGGATTGTATGGTCAATAGTGTCAAATGCAGCACTAAGATCTAATAACACAAGTATGGAGACAAGTCCTTTGTCAGCAGCAGTTAGAAAGTCGTTTGTAATTTTCACCAGTGCCGTCTCTGTGCTATGATGCTTTCTAAATTCTGACTGAAAGTCCTCAAATAGACTATTCCTATGTAGAAAGTCACACAACTGATTAGCGACTACCTTCTCAAGGATCTTGGAGAGAAAGGGAAGGTTCGATATAGGTCTATAGTTGGCTAAGACCTCAGGATCGAGGGTGGGTTTTTTCAGAAGAGGTTTTATCACAGCTATTTTAAATGACTGCGGTACATAACCTGTTAATAAAGACATATTGATAATATCTAGTAATGAAGTGTTCACCACGGGTAACGCTTCTTTAAGTAGCCTCGTTGGGATGGGGTCTAAGAGACAGGTAGATGGCTTAGCTGAAGAGACCTTTAGCATTAATTGTTGAAGGTCTATAGGAAAAAAGGAATCAAAGTACATGTCAGGTCTTGTCGTTCTTTCTAGCACTCCTGTATCAAAAGGTGAACCGTTAGAAGTTGAGGGCAAAAGATGATGAATTCCATCCCTAACTGTTATGATTTTATCATTAAAGAAACTCATGAAGTCGTCACTACTAAGAGCTAGGGGAATAGATGGCTCAGTAGAGCTGTGGCTATCTGTCAGCCTGGCTACAGTGCTGAAAAGAAACCTTGGTTTGTTCTTATTTTCTTCTATTAATGATGAGTAATAGTCTGATCTGGCATTTCTGAGGGCCCTCCTATAGGTTTTTAAACTGTCTTGCCAATCTAAACGAGATTCTTCCAGTTTGGAGGAACGCCATTTAGTTTCAAGTTTTCGTGAGATTTGTTTTAATTTGCGAGTTTGGGAGTTATACCAAGGTGCTAGTTTCCTTTGCTTCATCGTTTCTTTTTGAGGGGAGCAACAGAGTCTAAAGTCGTCCGTAGGCAGGTCGTAGCACTGTCTACAAAATTATCAATTTGGGAAGGACTAAAATTAGCACAAAGGTCCTCCGTTATATTAAAGCACAACATTGAGTTAATTGCTGTTGGAATATCTTCCTTAAATATAGCTATAGCACTGTCAGATAGGCATCTAGCATAGAAGGTTTTATTTAATTTCATATAGTTTCGGTTTCGAAAGTTATTACAAAATGGTCTGATAATAAATAATTCTGTGGAAATACTATTAAATCTTGATTCCATATGACAGCACAAGGTCGAGGGTGTGGTTAAAACAGTGCGTGGCCTTATGCACACTCTGACTGAAACCAATTGAATCTAGTAGTGAGTTGAAGGCAGTTACTGTCAACGTCAACATGGATATTAAAATCACCTGTTCAATCTTACTGTTGCACACAACAGTTGTCACAACGCTTTAGATTCATGCAGCACCATTTGAACATAACAATTACATTGCCTTCACTCACACTGTTTAAGTAGGCTGCACATGGGGAATGACAAACAGGTTGTTTCTCTCTAGAGAACCAAGGTGACTTTGTGCTCAGTTGACTGTTGTTTTGCTCTGTGTCTGTCTCTCCTTTTCTTTCTGCATTTCGCTCGCTCCCTAACTCTTGAGTTTTGCTCTCTTCAGAATACTTAATCCCACTTTCATTTCCAGTCTTGCTGGCTGTATTCCTATTCTCTCTCTCTCTCTCTCTCTCTCTCTCTCTCTCTCTCTCTCTCTCTCTCTCTCTCTCTCTCTCTCTGTTGTCTGACCCCATTGTCTCGTTCTCCCCAGATTGACACCTTATGAGTGGTACAACCCCCACCCGTGTCTAAAGGGTCGATGTAACCTGCTAATCAACCAGTACTCACTTGGCAACAGTTTCTGGTTCCCTGTTGGAGGCTTCATGCAACAAGGATCCACCATTGCTCCCAGAGCTCTGTCCACACGTTGTGTCAGCGGAGTGTGGTTAGTATTGGCGACAAAGGCACACAAAGAGTGCACTTGCGTGTTTTCAGCTTTCACAACCACTCAGACATACACATTCAACAGACACATTCAATTCTGTTCTGTGATCAAGCTTCATTCCAGATTTCTAGGACATCAGGGTTTAAAATGAGATAATGATGCCATCTGTGCATGTGCATACGTGAGACATTGTCTGTGTATGTCTGCCTTTGCAGCTAAAACTTCACTTCCTTTCATCCAAACCAAGCATTGTCACCTTTATCCATACACACCCACCCACACATTCATGCATCCACCCAGCCATCCACTGGTAATCCTGCAGTGTCTTCTCTTTTCACCCGGGCAATCTGTCTTCATACACCAGCCTGCCCATTTACATTTTTGTAGGTGAATACATATGTTCTTGTCCCCGGTCTTTCCTCTACAGGTGGGCCTTCACATTAATCATCATCTCATCCTACACCGCCAACCTGGCTGCCTTCCTAACAGTCCAGAGGATGGAGGTACCGATAGAGTCAGTCGACGATCTGGCAGATCAGACGGCGATAGAGTATGGCACCATGCACGGAGGATCCACAATGACTTTTTTCCAGGTCAGAGGTTACACACTTCATTACATATGATAGATCATTGTTTCACAGCCACCCACATACACACAGACTCACCCAAGAGCCTGCACTGATCAGTGGGCCATCAGTGAAGTTATGTTATCCTCCTCATCACCTTCCTGTCCTTCGTTTCCTTCCTCCTCCAACCAAAGGTTGTATCTGTTTATGTCTGTTCCTTGTCACAACCATTTAGTATCCGTATTCTCAGGGAGACGATGCACTGTCCAGGTCCCTAAGAGAGGCACACCCTATCCTCTTTCATCTTCTAAAGATTTGACCTCGGAGAGAGAATTAAAGTGAGAGGGTGTGAGAAACAGAAAAAGAGTGTGTTACAGGGAGAAAGACAGTGAAGGATGATGTGGAGGGAAGGAAAGAGATACATTAGCCTTGTCTTTCTTTGTGCTTTCATGTCCAATGGACCTTGAATAACTCAAGGAAGACAGGCCAAGAGAAAGTAGAGGACAGGTGGAGATGTTAAGTGAAGATTCTGTTCTAAACTGCACAAGTGGAAAAAGTGGATCGGCTAAAGAAAAGAAAAACAGTCCCATTTTACTGCAGGAAACCTTTTGGAGAATTTAAATAAACCCATCAGTCAAAAAGATGAAATAGAATAATAAATGAAAACCAATCTCCTCCTCTGAAAAACTGAGAAATTATGTTTCTGCGACTGCTAGACTTTTGTTTACTGTCTCTCTCACATCTGAATGTGTCTGTGGCTCCTGACTGTGTCTCGCCACTCTGCAGAACTCTCGCTACCAGACATACCAGCGTATGTGGAACTTCATGCACTCAAAACAGCCCAGTGTGTTTGTGAAGAGTACAGAGGAAGGCATCGCCCGCGTCCTCAACTCCAACTATGCCTACTTGCTCGAGAGCACCATGAACGAGTACTACCGTCAGAGGAACTGCAACCTGACTCAGATTGGAGGACTGCTGGACACCAAGGGCTACGGGATTGGCATGCCCGTGGGTGAGTGGAGAATGATGGACTGGAGAATTAGATGGGGGAAAGAAGAAATAAAAATAAGGGAAGAGAAAAGGAGAACTTAAAGCGTAACTCTCGCCCAAAATGTGACCTAGGGTCCTTTTGTGAATGTACCCGAGTCAAACTTTCGTTTAAAAGCATATTTAGGACAGAATCGCCACTTTTAAGATTAACTGTATTTTAGTTTTTCGGTCAAATGGCCTTTTGAATGGGAGTGCTAGGGGAACTTTTATGCTAGCCTCAAAATAGCTATTTTTAAAACACTAAGAAGGCTCGACACAACATGAAACTTTGCTCCAAGTATCACCAGGGGCTCTACACCTTAATGAAAGCATTGACAACATTGTTTGTGTACCCAGAGTTTACTAAAAAGAAAGGTTTTGAGCAACTCACTGTAGCTGTTGTTCTTCCGGTCGCCGTCTATCGAGCCAGTCAAAAATAGTCGAGAGAGGAGAGTAAAGATGGAAAGCTCCAAAAGCTTAGTTCCATATAAATGCACGGATAATGTGTTGTTTTGTCGTTAGTGAAAAACAATATTGACCTTGTAGTTGAAAAAGGAGCCTCATATAGGAATGACATTTCCTCCTATGGAGTCCGTTCATTCGCATTCGGAGATCACCTATTTTTGACTGGGAAAATGGCGCAAAGTGTAAACAACTGCTAACGTGAGTTGCTCAAAACCTTTATTTTTAGTAAACTCTGGGTACACAAACAATGTTGTCAATGCTTTCGTTAAGGTGTAGAGACCCTGATGATACTTCAAGCAAAGTTTCATGTTGTGTTGAGCCTTCTTAGTGTTTTAAAAATAGCTATTTTGAGGCTAGCATAAAAGTGCCGCTAGCACTCCCATTCAAAAGGCCATTTGACCGAAAAATGAAAATACAGTAAATCTTAAAAGTGGCGATTCCGTCCTAAATATGCTTTTAAACAAAAGTTTGACTCGGGTACATTCACAAAAAGATCCTAAGTTGCATTTTGGCGAGAGTTAGCTACGCTTTAACAATTAGCTCACATAGGTAGGAGACCTGATGGATGTCACTGGATAAAACAAAAGACTTGCATCAAAAACACATCAAGCAGTAGCGAAGTGCGGCCGGCGGTAAGCTGCTATGCAATATTAAAATATCTAGGGAAAGCTACGGCGGCCACTTCAAGCTCAGCGATTCATAGCCGGTAGAGAAGTGTGGCCAAACTAAAAGTTGGGGATAGACCAGGCCAGACAATACCGCAAGACTCCTGTGACATGGTGACCTAAGAATTTCTAACCGCTTATTGCGGCGGGCCGCATTTCGTCGCTGCTTGGAGTGTTTTTGGTGTTATTGGAGAAGTAGAGGGGAAGGGGAGTTCAGTGTAAAATAAACGCAGCATAGGACAAAACTGATGGTTTTGCTTAGATATACTGTATAATTCATTTTGAAGCTAAGAAGGGGGAATAAAGAGCAGGGGCATTGGTGGAGGATACACCATAAACATCACATTGGAGAGATAAATTGAAAAGTAAAGCGTCAGCAAAGCCATTAACTGCTATCATGGGGGGAAGAAAATTATGCAAAAAGTGAGAAACTAAAAGAGACATACAGCTAGACTTTAATAGAGCGGCTGTTTCCATGCTGTGATGGGAGAATGGAGGACGAGAGAAAAAAAAAAAGAATTTCAAATATTGTTCCTGTTGAACGTGGAGCTCTTGCTGAACGACTGGCTTGCTGTTCTGAGAGTATAAAAACAGGGTTTACTCACACTTTGATCTCAGCTAGAGTCAATCTCTAGACAAGGAAAAAACACACCTTGAAGTAAACAAGATTAATTTCATTTCCTTTGATCTTTAGAAGATAAATATACCCACTCTTTAGTAGCTAATGTCCCATACCGCAACCTGTAGAACACTGTGAAATCCTTGTAAGCCATTTAATCGTAAATGTAACATCTTAATTTTTGTTGAAACAAAGTTGTCTAATGGCGTGACATCATTTTCCATTCACCACGGTACATCAGAAGCAAAAGTCATGCAAATATTATTCAATTTGACAAAGTGAGTGTGTTTGAACTATAAACAAGTAGATCTTTTTCAAACGGTTCAGTTTTAAGTTGGAATATCTCATTAAGAGATTTTTCGCATTGTGCAGTTTTGAGCTTTTCCCCTCTCTTCCCTGCAGGGTCAGTGTACCGAGATGAGTTTGACTTGGCCATCCTCAAAATGCAGGAGGACAATCGTTTGGAGATCCTCAAGAGGAAGTGGTGGGATGGTGGCAAGTGTCCAAAAGAGGAGGACCACCGTGCCAAAGGTTTGTCTCCGGTTAATCCCCATCTGCTTGTTCTTCAGCTCCACTTCAGCTCGCAAGACTGTGTGTTTGGAACAACATTTCAATTTAGTTGCCTCTTTTACATCCCTCTTTCCGTCATCTCTCACTTCCCCTACCATATCCTGTTGTCTCCAGGTCTGGGCATGGAGAACATTGGCGGTATCTTCGTGGTGCTGGTGTGTGGCCTGCTGGTGGCTATCTTCATGGCAGTGCTGGAGTTTGTCTGGATGTTAAGACAGGCCCCAGGAAATGAGGTGAGAGAGGGCTATCTAACCTGCATCTGCTTTGTCTCCCTCTCCCCTCCCTGCTGGCACCCTCCCCCTCGCGGAGCTGCTAGGCTTTTCCACAGAGCACAGCTATGACAGGAAGTGTAGCAGGTGTCTTCCTCTGGGTTCCACTGGACACCCAGCCTTCCTCCGTCCAGCTTATGTGACATAATCAGCACAAATCCAACGATATACCTCACTTATACCTCACTCAGAGTAAATGCATATATGGATTATTTTCTATTTATAGCAGTAAAGACTCGTAAATATATATATTTCATAAAATATCGTACACAATATAGAATATTGAATGTAGTTCGATCTGATTGGTGTTGAATACATGCTCACAGGGTGCTGCCATAAATTGTGTAGTAGTTGTAGTTTTCTCTTAGCCTTAATCCAATCATCATTTTACTTAAAAGATGCTTGGCATTGTGTGCACATCTTCACTCAGTTGTCAGAGACCAGAAGTCATTCATTGCTTTAGAGATGAATAAAGACAGTAATGGATTAGTTGTGGACGTCAACCAGATGTGGGAAGAAGAAGATTTCTACTTAATATACGGTAGATTTAAAAAAACAAAAAAACACCTATAAGTATTTTTCCCTGTGATAGTGTGTTGTTATTATAATCCTAAAAACGGTATAAATGATAAATCAAAACTATATATGTACAGTATAAAATCAAATACATTTCAATGGATCTTATACTGGAGTAAGGACTAGAAAGCAATATGAGGAGTGTTTCCAGACTTGTCACAGAACTCCTGCTATTTGGAGAGGCATTTTCTTTAGGACAAATAAAAGGCCAATTTAAAATTTCCAGAAAATCATCAGTTCTGTAACCGAAGTAGCTCGGCTGGGCTGTTCTTACAGCGGTGATGCCATTAACTAGGAATGGTCAAGTAGAGAAAGATGTGCATGCAGTGTTAATAATTATTTCTGATGTGTTTCCTTTAAAAGATACTTAATAATTGTCTTTTCAAATGGACTCCACACTGTGATTTTAATTCAATAAACATTCAGAATGTGAAAGTCAAAACCTCATGTGATTTCTTCTTTTTGAGCAGCATAGATTAATGTTTCACTCTGTGTGAGTGTGTGTGCGTGTGCGTGCGTGCGTAAGATAATTAGCCTTTCACCAGAGTTTCAGTGTCATGTCTGTCATTGTAATGGATAATTCCTGTGTTACATGTCTTACGTGTCTAAAAATTAAGTTTAAGATTCCATATGTATATATGGATCTGGTTGTGATTTTTACTGATAGCTGTTAAAGCTACACCAGCCATCTCCCTGTTTTTTCCCACTGTAAACTGATTCTAATGATTAAATGTATGTGTTATATGTCTGTGATGTTTATCAGTTTGTCCTGATCAAGTCAGTCAGTCAGTGAGTTGTCTGGCCTCTCTCCCTTTCTCTCCCCCTCTTATCCCCCTCTCCCCTATCTTTTTTCTCCCTGTGTGTGTGCTTGCAGCAGTCAGTGTGTGAGGAGATGCTACGGGAGCTCCATGGGATCGTCCTGTGTCGCGACAGCCTGCAGGTGAGGCGCAGGCGGACGGCTTCGATGCTGCGGCCGCGGCCCTTACCCCTGGAGGAGCGTCGGGCACGAGCTGCCGCCGTCAGCCTCAGCAACGGAAAGCTGTGCGGGGGCACCGGACTGCCTGAACCCCTCTCTCACAGACTGGCACAGGAGGCTGCCCTGGTTGCGAGGGGGTGCAGCCACATCCGTATTTGCCCCGAGTGCCGGCGCTTCCAGGGACTGAGGATGCGTCCTGCAGGGGCCTCTGGGGCCCTCCCTTCTCCCACGCACAGTGAGGAGAGCATAGAGTGGGACAAGACCACAAATAGCAGTGAACCTGAATAACGGCCAGTGATTCCAACAGGACTGACTTTCCCACCTCACCTCTCCACTTTCCAGGGATCAATGATCACATCATATTTTTATTCAGTCAGTCGGGGCTTGATCTTAAAGGGCAGGACAGTGCTTTGTTTTGCCCTAGAGGTAACAGCCAGTAGTCAGTTTTGGAGTCTCCTTGGGTGATTTTTTTTTCCTTGGTCGTAGGAGAAACTGATGAGTCTGTCTCATTATGGTCTGTTCCTGTTGGCCCTTAGTACTGTGTCGAACAGGACGGACAAAAACAGCTACGGGGCATTTGTACTATGCAGTATTTTCAGTCATTTATCATTGTGCTGTTTCTTTTTTTTCCTTTTTAAATTATTTCTGTCCTCTGTTGGATTATCAGTACTGAATATTGTTGTTCTTAAAAAAAAAAAAACTTTAAAGAAGTTCCTTTTTTATCTGACAATTTACTGTATGAACATGTATTGCCTCTGAAGAGCTGCAAAGATGAACAGACTAATGCAAGGTCATCCTTCAAATCCTTTTATTTTGAAAGTGCCAAAAAACCAGAAGTATTATCTTGTGGCTAAAAAAAAGCACTACAGCCTTGAGAAGACAACAAACTCAAATGAACCTAGAAAACAAAGAGAGACATACAGACGCGCAGACTTCTTTTATAGTAGTGATATTCTATTAAAACATGTTTTAACTGTTGGTATCTCTGAAAGACAGCGATGCATGTCCAGAGGTGTGGGCAGGTGCTCATTGAATGATTAATTGCTGTGGTGGCTGAGTAGCTGAAAGATTGATGTCTTGTTTTGAATACCTGCTTAAATACATGATGGCTACACACACAATGACATCCGTTCATTTCCTTCTTCCTCTGTTTCTTGACATTTCTTTCTCCTCCGTCTGCCCTACATCTTTGACACCATGGCAAATGTATTGTCTCAGCACTTGTCCTTTTTATGATCTCTCACTTAAAAATAAACACAGTCTCCTGCACAGTATATGTACTGTATGTGTGACTGAAACCCAGTTTATATCAGAACCAACCGAAAACATGAAGTCCCTAGTAAAGCAAAAGTGTTTTTTCTGCAGTTGATTTCATTCTTTTAAAATGTCAAGCATTTAAACCTTTGCTGAATGTGATGTTTTACACACTGCTTCGAGGAGTATTTCAATTCAGATCAGCCGAGATGCTCTCTGACATTTTCATACTTTAGTTTTTTGCAAAAATCCAAACCAAGCTTAGAATATATGAATCGGGTCTTTAAAAGAGAGATTTTTAATGCAAACTGATAAAGAATCAAACTAAACTAGTTAGTTGTATTTATGGAAAGAATAGGCAACAGGATTTGTAAGTTACTTGCATAGACTGTGACACGCCTTAGTATTTTCCAACTGAACCGACTGGTTTGACGGTATTACTGTATATTACTGACTGTTGCACAGTGGGAATCAACGGTCATCCACCTGTCTTCACTGCTTCTTGTTTATGTCTGGTGTGTCCATCATTTTAAATCTGCCCATCAGGCTCTGTCAGTCACCATCCCTCAGAACTAGGCCACCAACTCAACACAGCTTTAAGGTACAGCTGCAGTAGCTCTCTTGTACTTTTATTAGCCACGTTCACTTTATATCTTCGTCATTTTTCACCTGCAGGCAGGTTGTCATGGTTAGATATTCTCTACATATGCTCTGTACCTGGAAAGAGGAGTGAATGTTAAATTTTAGG
The DNA here is from genome assembly GCA_023566125.1 of Zingel zingel. Classification (NCBI taxonomy): domain Eukaryota; kingdom Metazoa; phylum Chordata; class Actinopteri; order Perciformes; family Percidae; genus Zingel; species Zingel zingel. The sequence goes on along the minus strand of CM042316.1, from coordinate 11,173,491 downwards.
AGTCCGACCCATTGATCATTCACCATGCTTTTTTTCTTCTTATTGTCATAAGGTAACAACCGCATTGTTGTGACATGTCACAATATCAAAATAGATCCCAGTACCTACACACAAATCAAAACCTCCATTCAAATCTCTCTGTGACACATTAAGAAGCCAGCACACATATTGCCAAGTTCCTGAATGGTCCAGCAACACTTAGAATCCTCCCTTACAAAGTTATTTCAACGAAACGCAAGAAAGAAGAAACTAGTAAAAATAACAATCAAAAAACTGAGGAGAACGCGTCCATAGAACTGAGATAGTAGATTGTCACATTAAGAGTACAACCCCTTTAAGGGGGAAAAATAAATGAGTTAACCCTGGAACAAAATCTGCCTGACGGTTCAGCATTCCCGTCATTTGGATAAATCTCCATGTCGGGACCTAAAAGCCTTCAGAGCCTTCTTGAGTAACCTTCACTCCCTAATAGTAGTAATTGTGATAATTCATGGAGAAATAATTTAAATATAGGGGGAGCATTTTCGTTCCAAGAAAACAAAATACATTTATTTGCAAAGTAATGAATTATAATTAGTATCCTGCATTTGTAAAATGTGTTCACGTAGAATCATAATAAGAACATGTAGTTTGGACTCACAAGTGAGTTGTCACACTGTCATTCTTTCTCTTCTGTTTCACCATTTCATACGCACATTGCATTAATGGCCGTGATTGTTATGCTGTTTCAGAAGCAGGTAAACGTGAAACTGTGGTGGATCAACCGCTGACAGACCTGGAGGGAACTGCAGCACAATTGTACTAATACAGAGTCTTCACTGAATTCATTCTGTTCGATTCTGAACAATTGGGTGACTGGAATCACAAATGAGTGGAGTTTCTATTTGAGGGTTTTTCCTCCCACATTTTCAATATCAGTTCAATCAGTTGCTAAAAAGTATTTGCGAACTTTAGATGGCATTTGGATTGAGGTCTGCAGAACTCCCACAATAACTCATTGAAACAGCATTGAATCTGCTTGATTTGGCACCGAATAGAGATCAATGGGAGTCACATGGGAGCCAATGCACCTAATCCAAGTAATCAAGTAATGAACTATTATTATTATTATTATTATTATTATATCAGCAGTATGTCCCACAGACGTGTAATATGATCAGTGTTCCCCAGTAGAGTCCAAAATGTTGTTGTTTTTATTACAGGAGTAACAAGTTTGTGTTAATAGAAAAGAGATACAGACTAACACGTGTATCAGGTTTATATGGACACATAATGCCATTTAGACACATACAGTAGACATAATGGGCACAGATTGTGAGCAACAAAAAAATCACATACTTCACATACAGTCAGTGTTAACTTTCTATATTTCTTTCTAAAATAACTTGTTAAAGGGCCAATTGTCACGCAAAAGCAAGGAAAAAAAAGACTCACATTTCATTACCAGTTTTATAAAAAAAAATAAGTTTCTATCCATTTGCTGAATGTCACTAAGAAACTCATGAGAAAGTAAGAAGGCTCTCGCTGCACCCCGATGCTAACTTCTTAAACACTATTTACATTTACAGGGGTGTTAAATCAAGCGTAGTTGGAATGAGATTGCCAATTACCTTGAAGGCATGGAGAGCAGTAGAGTAAGAATTAAAACAAATTCCACTGAAACACTGGGCAACCTTCGCTGGGAGACCATTGAGAGTGACAGCAGAGGTTGGCTGCTATATTTTATATGCTTTATTTTCTCATGTTGACATTTTTATTTCATTATAAATATTTCTTAAAACAACCTCCGTCCTGTAGGGTTCTGGTTTTGTCTCTTCTTTACTCTGATGTATTTGACCTTCTGAGCTGTTCAGATCTGTCATGCTAAATAGCATCTGAGTGCACTTTGTTTTTCTAGTTTTATTATTTAACCAGGAGAAATATTCAGACAGTGCACTTGGTTTGTTGTGACATCATACACATGCAGGGAAGCAGTATGAGGATGTCTGGGTTTCTACCTGAGTAAACATGAAGATTGTTGAGTGAACCAGTCGTTTATCTCCCATAACTGAATTAATGTCTGCACGCTTGTGAATTTGTGAACAGCTTTGACTGAGTATGGGTGGAAAGTCTAACGGAGGCTAATGAGTTTAACAAATCACTCGTGCTATATACGCATCTGCTCACTTATAGTCCATCTATCACTGTGATTTCAGTGGATATATCTCTCTCCTCAGGATAGTGACTGAACGCACACAACCTGCATCTGATTTGCTGTTTAATTCAGGCTGCCTCTCTCTCTCTGTCTCTCTCTCTGTCTCTCTCTCTCTCTCTCTCTCTCTCTCTGTCTCTCTCTCTCTCTCTCTCTGTCTCTGTCTCTCTCTTTCTGTCTCTCTCTCTCTCTCTCTCTCTCTCTCTCTCTCTCTCTCGCTCTCTCTCTCTCACACACAATCTTTCCACTGCAGCATTAAAGATGACATGTTTTTTGCAGTGCGTCACCAACCTGCATGTCAGTGCATATCCTCTGCACACACCCTCACCGCCACCTGTATGTCACTGCTGTGTCAAGTTCATTTCATCGTGCTCATGCTTCTCCTTCTCCTTCTGCCTCTGGTGCTCCAGGTCCATAAATCCAGCGCAAATTTACCCACCACTGCCTAGCTCCTGTTGGATTTATGGAGCCCATGATGAGCATTGAGTGCCTGCAGTGGTGTGTGAAAATCAGCTTGACTCCTCAAGCTTACCCAGTTGTAGCACATAGCAATACCAATTTCCGTGTTGTTGATTGTAATTCTGCGAGGATTTAGGAATTATAGTGTACTGAGTCTGATGCACTTTGCCACGCTAGCAGCTCACAGCCCATACACTTGAAGAGTGACTTCTTTATCAATCCATTCAGAGTAAAGAAATGTTTTTTTGGCATTTGATCACGTAAAATTCTTATTTTTCAAGCCTCACAGTATAGCTCTAGGAAGCCAAAACATGAAACCTCGGATTTTAAAAACATTTTTGGCATATTTTGGGTCTATAACTCTGCATTCAGTGTGATTTTATTGCTTTCTGATAGCAATTGTTAAATCTATTGATTACATTTCTACTGCATCCCTTTGTCAAACAATTTCTTTCACCTCTCCTCCTCCCAGATTTCCAAAAGTTAACAGCGTACATGTATACATCCGCCCCTTAACCACTAATGAGCACTGGATCTGGGGATCCAATTGAAAGACATAACAGACTCAGTGTAAACTACCTAATTCATAGTGAGACTGGTTCACATCTTTAAGTGAGAGGTTTCCTATTGATTTGCTGGCAATTCATTGCAAACGTTGTTGTTGTTGTTGTTGTTGTTGTTGTTGTGTGCTCAAAGAAAAGGTATTCAGAGTGCAAGAATTCTCTCCAAGGTGAAATGCTGTCAAGGCTGTTATACAGCCTTTTGTTCACTGACAGCTGTCGTTGAACAGATTGACCAAAACATCTTGGCATTGTTTGTCTTTCAGAGAAATAAAATACTTCATCTATTTTGTGTTTTGTTCCCTCACTATTCATTCTGGCCTTGATCGATGTCCCACCACAGATGGGGGAGCATAGTAGTGTGTGTGTTTGTGTGTGTGTGTGTGTGTGTGTGTGTGTGTGTGTGTGTGTGTGTGTGTGTGTGTGTGTGTGTGTGTTCTTGTTTAACTACATTCGTGGGGTCCAAAAACCGGGAATACAGTATACTTGTAGGGTCCGGACAGCTTTGTGGGGCCAAAATGCTGGACCACACAAGGTTAAAGGGATGTTTCAGGGTTAAGACTTGGTTTTAGGATTAGGGTTAGAATTAGGTTATGGTTAGGGTGAGGGTAAGGGTTAAGGTTAGGCATTTAGTTGTGATGGTTAAGGTTAGGGTAAGGGGATAGGGAATGCACTATGTCAATGACGGGTCCCCACAAAGATAGAGACGCACTATGTGTGTGTGTGTGTGTGTGTGTGTGTGTGTGTGTGTGTGTGTGTGTGTGTGTGTGTGTGTGTGTGTGTGTGTGTGTGTGTGTGTGTGTGTGTGTGTGTGTCACACCACTTGCCTCCATGGGAAATCACAGTGTGGGCATCTTGATTCATCAGCTGGAGGCCATCTCCTTGCATTACCCAAAAGCTAAACAGACGCAAAAGACAGCCAAGTCAAATTCCAGTGGAAATGCAGCTGCCAGCACTCATTGTCAGGTATTTATCAAAATGAAAGCAGCCAGCTTTTATCATGGAAATTGATCATTTGGGTACCGTATAACAGAGCCATATTTTTACAGATAAAACTGTCAAAAAAACTATTATGTTGAATGTTGGTATGAAAACACTTTGTTGACCTTGGATTAAAGTTCCAAAGATTTAAGTGTCCAAAGACATCAGTCATATTCCACAATGACTGCTTTTTATAAAGCACCATCTGTCTTGAATGCATCGATGGCAGCAGACAAACATTAGCAGGGTTCAAATGAGAAGCAGTTCATTAATAACCATGGACACTGTCTTGTCCACGGTACACATGATTAATGATTAGTTGGTAAACCTGTTAAAAAAAAGTATATACAGTACACCTTAGGTACATACTACACTTGGGATTGGAAAGTAACTACATGTGCATTCACTCAAATATTGTGCTACTCCACTGCATTTCAGAGGGAAATATTTTACTTTTTACTCTACTACATTTATTTAAACATTTAATTTCACCATTGAGGGATTAATAAAGTTATTATTATTATTGGACAGCTATAGTTACTAGTTACCTTTTAGATTGTTGGGGCCCTTGTAACATTTCAAATGTATGAGCTGTTTTCAGTTCAATCAAGGAGACATTTGCCCTTTAAACATCTCGGCGATCAAACTGGATACACATGCATTACTGTAAATGAAGAGATGTCAGAGTGAGGGGGCGGCCCATGGACAGGCGCTCGGAGAATTTAGGGGGTTGGTGCCTTGCTTAAGGGGACCATGGCATCTCTCCAGCTACCAGTCCACACTCTGTACTTGGTCCGTGCGGGAACTTAAACCGGTGACCCTCCGGTTCCCTAACCAAGTTCTTACAGACTGAGCTACCGCCGCCCCACAAAAAAAGTACAGCCACTTTTAAGTGCTGTGAGCTTGTTCGGAAGAAAAAACAAAGATTAGAGGAAAGCGCAGCAGGCCTTTTTTTAATCTTCTTTTCTACTCCATTAATCATTTCATGACCGCTTATCTTGTGACCATTTGGAGAGGGACCGACCCCTAGGTTGGAAACCACTGGATTAAATTACCTGGCTAACTGTATATAAAATGTTTAAAACTAGCTCCACCTTGACCAAGCTTCAACCGTAAAATGCTACATTTACATGTGCATTTATGTATTAACAATCTAATAATGTAATAATATTTCAGTCACAGGAGCCATGAAACACATCTGGCTGATAAGACTCTTGTACTTAATTAGAAATTGAATGCAGTACTTTTACTTGTGATGGAGTATTTTTACATTGCCGTATTGTTACTTTCACTTAACTACTTACTGAGTACTACTTCACCACTGGGCATTTTTATAGTAACTTTTCCATAAGGGGAATATAACTAAAAGACACACTGCTAATAAAGAATTGTTTCTGTGTTCACCCACCAACAGGTGCACTATGCTTATCTCATTTTGAGCACTGGGATGACTGCAGTTAACCCCATTAAATCCTAAACAACCAGAAACTCACACTCTGAGGGCAACAACTCCTTGTGGTTTGAGGAGAAAATATTGGTTTTCAGATAGAGGCCTCTTGAGTTCCTGTGTTAATTAGTCGTCAGAGTACAGAATTATCTTCATCCCAGAGTAAATGATTCATTACCTCGTAGATGAGAGGCTAAAAAACCTGCACTGGGCCATTAAAAAGACGCACAAATGACAGCCTTGGAAGTAAAATCTGTTTATCTGGCTCCCCACAGGAGTAGTCAGGTTTTATTGATGCTGGGCAGCTAAGTCATATTTCTTGCATCATTAACTGTTATTTTGCATTTCTCTTGTTATTGTCTATTGCTAGTCGACCTCATATTGAACTTTACTTATTCAATTTTCCTTTCTCGTGATTTAAGTTTTCTCGTAGTTGTGGTTTGAATGAAAACACTGCCACCAGTAGTACTACAGTTTAGCAGTGGTGGTCCTGTAGTTTCTTATGTCTCTGCGGTTCATGTGGCCATTACCTTGTGCTCTCTTGCCTGTTACCATATGTGGCCTCTGGTCCACTGACTCAGCATAAAACACATTCTGAGAAAATGTATCATTGCCATCTTTGCTAACATGCCTCATGGTGGTCTTTACTGCTGTGTATGTACAGTACAGTGTACTCTCAAACAGAATCATTAATTCCATACCATGTTAGTGTAGTCGTCACATACTTTTATTTAACTTAAGAAATATCTTGTTTCAATATATATATATATATATATATATATATATATATATATATATATATATATATATATATATATATATATATATATATATATATATTCCTCTAAAAACTATCTAAGATATTGTGGACACCATCTCCCCGACCGTAAACAGTCATTTGCTACATCTAGCGGGCACTACACAACATTACAGACACCACATGGTGAGCTACTGAATACAAATAACTCAGTCTATTTTGTACTCAGATGGATGTTCTTATTATATAACATTTTACCATCAGTGTGTTAGGCATACTAAATTGTGTGTTGCAAATTGATGCTGTTGTGGACGTCACTTTCAATTGAACCAAACAGATGCAATAGTCTGATCAAATAGAACTGAGATGTAGATACAACATATGAACAAAAAAAACGTGTCTCAATGAGAAAAGCAGCTTTCATTTGTCTTTTAGATGTGCAGTGCATTCAGGCCAAAATCAGAGAGCAGTTCCTTGTAATTCTGATGAAGGGTTGTGTGCTTGTCCTCCCATCCCTGTCGAGCCACAGACAGCTGGGAAGTCAGGCTGTCGAGAGTCTCCTGCAGGAAACATTAGTAAAAATGAGATGCAAGTTCAAATTTTCCCTTTAAATCACCCAGTTGTCTAACATGATTTCCCTCCCCTCTTAACCACCTTTAACTCTGATGAGTTTTAGAAGCGGAGCTGATGGAGACAAGGCATAATTAGATTATGTGTCATAGTGGGAAGGACAGAAATAATGATAATTGCATATTAAAATCCTAGTTCTTTAATCACAGGCTGAGCCCTCTAACAGGGCTCCAGGCTTGACTACTTATCTTTAAAGATCTGCGTACTGAAAATTTGCATCTACTATCTGTGCTCAGCCAATAATGGCCTGTACCTATAAAAGGTCCATACAGACCCCCATTCCTCATAAATGATGTCTTAATGGAAGATTCTGCTATCTCACAAACCTTAGTCTTATTGTCCTTGGTTGAAGTAGTAGCATAACATTGTATGACACTATTGTGGATGTTGTAAATTTGAGCACTTGTGCAGACTGCTTGAGACAGCTCAGTTGTACAATGTTATGTTAATCTATAAGTTTATTGGCTTAAAAAAGATTTCTCCTTCAGGTGAGTAGTGGAGCAGCAGGAAAGCTGATTACAGCGCTGCACCTGCATTCATTATGCCAGTTTAAATACATAGTTCTCTTTCTGTTTGACACAGAATTTGCCTTCTGAAGGAGTTCAACCTTTGTGTTGTCTTCGTTTCAACCTTGAAAAAAACACTTTTTTCTGACATTTGTGACGCCTTTTTCACATTTTGTTTTTGCTTTTTCCAACGTTTTAAATTTTTTAATTTTTCTTCTACACATTTTCAGCGCTTATTTCTACGTCCAATATTTTCTGATATAAAACAAAAATTAAAAACGGGCCAATGTGACCCGAAGTCAACACAAGGGTTAAGACCCGATGACCCCCTGCTGTGCCCTTAAAACCCTTATATGTAGGATTGTAGATTTTCTGACTTTGGTGAAAAAGTCTGCATATATTTTCATCAGGATTGTCCCATTATTCTACAAACAAACAAAAATATTGATTATTGCTTTATATATAGCTATATTTTGAAAGTTGGTACAATCATATAAAAGTTCCTTGATAATCAACTTTAAGTCACATTGTATAACTGATCTTAGACTGGTTATTTTAGACCAAGTCCTCTGCTCGACATATGCAATGGAGCAGCCACAAAATCATACCAAACTACAATAAGTTACTATAGAGAAGTGTGAATGGGGACAATGCTGCCCTTTAACAGTGACAGCTCCACAGGGAGCAAGAGGTTCATCCTGACCAGCTTGGCACATACCTGGACATGCAGGTTTACAGTTCATGGGGTCTCAAAGGTCAACCCTACAAAGGCCCTTTAGTAATGCCTATTCAGAGCTTTCTTTAAATCTGTAAATTATTATGTTTTTATTAGCTTGTGTTGTAACTCACATGCAGGATCTTCTCATAGTCTGTTTCCATGTTGTCCAGCTTATGTTGGAGGTCAGCTATGATGGCGTCCTTCTCCTGTTGCAGCTGCTCACGCTCTCTTTTCTCTTTCCTTAGTTCCTCCTGACACAGCACTAGGCAGAAGAATGCATACAGGCCATTACTTTTCATTTGGGAACTAACTGGCACTTCTATGTCTTTATTCATTCAAGTATAGACGTTAAAATGAAATGTATTCATACCCAGATCTTCCTTCAGCTGGCTGACCTCCTTCGCCATTCTCTTCGCCTTGTTGGTCAGCTCTGTCTGCATGGTTTTGTACTGGCGACTGAGGTCTAGAATGGCATTTGTGTCAAAGATGTCAGACTTGGCTTTCATTGCTGATTCACTTTGTTAGGCTAATGCAGCAATTAGCTTATGCACCCAGCTAATCAGACTTTTTGTTCCTCAAGAATTACCCTAACCTTGGCAAACACGCCCCTTGTCCTCACTCCCAAAAGGTATCCACGATTTATCTCAGGTTATTAAAGGAGAGGCTAATTGTTGATTCATGCCTCCTCTGTACCGTACCAGAGTTGACGTCCCTGTGGTCTTGTCTCTCGTGCTGTAGCTTCTGCTCCATGTCTCTCAGGCGTCTCCTCAGGTCAATTCTATCAGACTGGACCTTTATTACAGACTCACAGTGTAAGGCTGTGGTAATGACACAAACACATGAATGCATGAATTTATACACCAGTGGTAGATTTGTTTTCTGAAGCAGAAAGCAATGACCCTTTGTAAAAAAATGAAATACACCAATTACAGTTCTGTCATCAATACTTTAAAAAGGTGAACTAAAGCCATAGTGAGACATGCTTAAGTATCCAATTATGCTTCAACATATAGCGTTAGGTGGTGCAGATGGTGCTAGACTAGCTTCCACTAGAGGGTGAAGTATTCAGATCACTATCCTCATTCTGAGTAAAAGTCCTGCATTCTAAGTTTCTTACCCAAATAAAAGTATAAAAGCACTGATGTAGAAACATGGCCGTTTTGACTGGACTTCATTACTGGATAATTATCACGGAATCAATCAACAAATGTGCATGTAGCTTTTTACTGTTGTAGCTGGGCTAACTCAAACTATTTGATAGTGTGATCTATAACCATGCATTTATTTTTAACTAATCATACAATATGTTTTGTACAAAAAAAATACAATATTTGCCTCTGAAATGTAGTGGAGTAGAAGAAGAAAACAGCATAAGATATAACTATTTAAGTAAAGTATAGTACCTTAAAATAATGCTGAAGAACAGTACTTGAGTAAATACATTTAGTTACTGCACTTACCACCACTGCAAGCTACAGTGTAAAAACATACACTGTAGAAAATTAATTGTAGGCTATTAATCATAGCCTATATAAAGCAAATAGGCCAAGGTTTTTTGGTTCCAGCGTCTCAAATGTGAGGATTTTCTGTTTTCCTCTGTTTTATATTATTGCAAAATCAATATCTTTCAGTTTGGGACTAGGCTCATATGTGAAAATAACAAATAATCATTAGTTTCAGCCCTAGAACAAATGATACATTAGACATTAGCACAGTGTAAGACATAATAGAATATGGATGTGTGCTCTTAAAACATAAGGAGTGTTATTTGTTTTTTACCTTTTACAGTCTATGGTTTTTACACAAGTCACCATCAGTTTGGCCCTGGATGTAATATACCCTACATATGAATAACAAAGAGCTGTGACTAATGGCTAGTTTGACCTGGACATAGTCTACATTACATAAAGCAACTCAACTTAAAATTGCTGCTCACCAATGTGATCCTGTAGGATGGCTACATCCAGAATACTGCGCCTATACTTTGCTTCCAAGTCATTTTCACCTGCAAAAAGACAAACAGTTGTAAACCAATTTAGCATCACTAATGCCAAAATGTTAAATCATCTCATAAGTATAGTTACTTTTTTCTGGAATCTTTTTTGTGATCTTTTTCGTTTTTTTCTTTGGAGGCATGTTTGCTTGCTGTGAGGCTGCCTGTTCAGACCTTTGAGCACACGAACTATACACTAACTACATACAGGGATGAGTCTTTTTTGCTGGGCACTGGTTGCCGAGTGAGTTACCATGGCACAAACTGTCCATGTTGATTGATAGTTGATTGATTTTAGTAACAGCCAATCACAACTTGACTGGGTCACCGTTGCCTTTCGAGATCATGCACACAGGCCGTGCAATTGGATCTTTACTTGAAGTGAGACATGTCAAAGCGTCCTTTGTTGTCATGGGTGACAAAGGCCCGTGCTGAGGGAATTCAGGGCTGCATTCAGCATCCCTTTAACGTTTTATGAATGCTGTACAGGCAGAAACGCGCACCCGACTACATTCATCATGGCTCGTGAACGCGCACAGGGAAGGCGTGGAGTTGGGTTTTGAGGGGGGGGCGGCGGAAGGGGACGTACAGGAAAGGGCCATACATACACGTCACGGGGGGAAACAGAAAACACTGGGAAATGTTTAATTCCCACATATATTTATTCACCCTTGTTCTAGTTAATGTCCATGAAGCTTTCGCAGTTTTAAGCGCAACGTTCTCTTCATTCATCGGTGAGTGATCTCTGTCGTCAGCCCGCAGAGGAGGGCTGACACTGTCACACAGACACTGAACTTCCCGTCAAGGCTCAGCACAGGCGAGAAGAGCTGCTGCTGCTGACAAAAAAAGGGGAACGACATCGAGGGTTGCCAAGAGCAGAGGACACACTCCAGTCCACAAGGCTTCTGGGCAGAGAAACGGTGCCATTGTCCTCCAGCTGAGGGGCGAGCAGAGACAGGTCTGGTTCTCTGCTAATTAGCCTGCGTGGGTCCCTGCAGAGAGAGACAGAACCCCGCAGCTAGCTGCAGCACAGGGTGTGAGTGACTGAGGTGCTTGTTTTTAGCCACAATCGGGACATTTATCTGACAAACTGATGCTGGCTTTACTGATGGCAGCCTTTATCCTATAGCCATCCCTCCCTCCCTATACCCCCCGTCGGACCCTGGCTCGGATTCGCCACTCGGGCGCTGTCCTCGTCGGGGGGTGCCGGCGGATCACCATCGCCCGGTCCAGCTAACTCCAGGCGGCTGTTCGGTCCCCTTGACCCCTGCCCTGCCTCGCCTCGCCTCTCTGCCGCTCTGGCCGACCCTAGCCGAGTCCGAACATGGCAGGGAACCTGAAGAAAGGCGGGGGTCTCATCGGAATGATGAAGGATGCCTTCCAGCCACACCATCACCACCTCCACTCCCATCACCAGCCCGGGGCCGTGGACAAAAAGACGGTGGAGAAATGCTGGAAACTAATGGACAAGGTTCGTAAGTTACTGATCATCGTTAACTAGCGCGTTGGATGCCTAGGGGTGCTAGCTAACTGCAGCTAACTAGCGATAAGCTAGCTAATCTTCGCCTGCTGCAGGGCTGGCGTTGCTAACGTCAAATTAGCTAGTCAGCTGGGAGAAGACATGGTTAGCTAACGTAAGCTAATTTTCGAAACTGTGTGGTTTTGCACCGTATGTGCCAGGCTTCCTCGTACCAGAGTCAATTACAATGACTTTTAAAGCAGCCTAACGTTGACGTTAGCCCACGGACAGAACAAGGGTTTCTTTATCACATCGGTTTGCTAGCTAGTGCTGTGCCACTCGCTGGTAACTAGTTGTCGTACCGTGGTACAACTAGCTTGTTTTGACCACGTTTAAATGCTATGATGTATCGTAAACATTGGCATGAACAAAGAAGGAAGATTTGGCAGTGAACTGAAATTACAGTGGGTTTTAGCACAGCAACAGTTCTCCTGTACATTGTTACTGAAATGTTTGCAGTTAACTGTCTGTCAGCCCTTGTAAACTGTAACAAAGCATTGAGAAAATAAGAAATGTGTCCATTTAACTAGGCCAATTATGCACTTCCACAGGGAAGACTCATTTCATAGCTTCACTTCTCTGAAAAAAAGTCCGTAGCAGTTTGACCCCTAGTTTCCTGTGAGATTCACACAGCACTATTAGAGTGAATAGGAAGACAAGACACTCTTTTGTGTCTCCTCTTCCTCTTTGAGGCCTTTGTTTAGAGCTTGATGTTAAGCGACCAAGTCATTTTACAAAGCTGTTATTAAAAAAAAACCTTCAGTTTGTTTTGCTTCACTGTGGTAGATTATCTGGCTGGACTCTACATTTTAGGAGGTACTGTTGTACTAACATAAATAAGAAAACATAAGTAATACTGTAACATCAGTCTTTATTTTATTTGTGTTCTCAGTGAATGTTAAACACTTTTCTAGAACGTTTTTGTGTCTGTCTGCAAACCTAGATAAGATGATTAAAGAGCTAACCCTATACTACATAAACCACCTCAGGTTAGTCAGGTTAGCTTTTGCAGTTTACAGTATGGGAATAATTTACCATGTGACATCTGATCCAGTAAAAGATTTGAGGGGCAGCACCACTGAGGTGAAAGAGTATCTTACCTTTTAAAAAGGATATAAGACCAAAAGTATTTTTACTCCACCAGAATGTTTAAAATAGCAGCGGAAATATTGTTCTGCTCGGTCTAAAAAACCACAGCCCAGCATACTGTAGAAAAACACCTGCAGAATAACAATGCAGTTGCTCTCTGAAAATACCTCCTGCACAAGACTTAGTTAAACTTTATCAAAAGCACAAGGCTAATTTCCCACTTCAGAGTTGCCACCGTAACCTTTTCTTAAAGTGTTCAGCATAACAAACCTAGATTATCGAATACTTGTGTTTTAAGCTTTTGAGTTAAACACTACATTTGTGATGCTGTGAGCAAAGGTGTGTTGCAAGTTAAGCTACCTGCATCAGGTTTAAGCTTAAAATTAAACTTTTAAGCCTAAAAAGTTTAACCATTAGATGTTGTGGTTAGTGTCTCTGCTGTTGCATTGCTAGTTAGCTATTCATTAATTAAAACCTGAAGTTGTACATGGATCATTTCACCATCAGTCATACTAGGAAATATTAACAAGGGTTTCTTATTGAACCAGATGGGTAACCACGAGTGAATTTCAGGTTATATGCTACTTAAAGCTATTATGGATATCATTATATCAATGTTGTGCTGTAGTAAAGCTCAGTGACACACATTTATGAGCTTGTCTTACCATTGTAGCTGGGTGAAACAAGTGTAGTAAGACAGCGTCCACTGCTGTGTCCAAAACCGGTTTAATCCATTGGACAAACGCAGTTTGTCATCAGACTTTCTGCTGAAAACACCCATATTGTGAAATCCAACGTTATAAGGGGAATTACTTGTTTTTTGTCTTTGATTTCCTAGACATATGGCAAAATATGTTGTCCAGAAACAGTCTCCGAGCTCTGCAGAAACAAGGAAACACAAAATTGCTGTTTACAACTAAAGTAAAAAAAAAACTAATTAACCATGGCCAACTTTCCCTCAAGCTGGTTACCTTTTAAAGGACTTGAACTTGATGTACAAAATGTTTGAGGTGTAACGATACATCAATCAGGATTGATTATGTCGATTCAATCCTCAACTATCGAATGTTATCGATACAAAGTGAAAATATCGATACATATCGTCATCTTTAAGATGCACCTTTTTATTTTGAAATTCCCACTTTATATTTCTTTTTATTAAAAAGAGTAGTTTGTTTTTAATTTAAATGTCTAGAAGAGCTTAGTAATGAAATTGTCAAATCATATTTTAGTTGTTTTTTGTAAAAAAAAAAAAAAAAAAAAAAATATATATATATATATATATATATTTTTTTTTTTTTTTTTTTTTACGTGTGAGAGCATTCAGTTGTTGAGGCCTTGTAAATGCGTGCATGCACATGTGTTCGGCTGAGTTATGGGTACAAGTGTTTGCATAGTAGATAATCATGTTAGTGGTGTAACCTAGGCAACAGTCTATCTGGTCTCAGACGTAACCAGTGTGGACCTACTGCATTTGGAGGCCTGGAGAAGGGTTGAAGGAATGAGGGCACAGTGTAGGTAATGATACGGAAGGCATATTGGCTTTCAGTTCAGTTGCCCCTGTAGCCCAGTCAAATCACCCAGATATCAACCACAAGCAAATGATCCAAAATCCAAAATATATAAGTATTATCCTTTTATAGTGTGCTACATACCTTTTTAGTAGCAGTTATTCTAAGGCATCTTTTAAGCTCTTCCTTCTCCTTCAGTTGTATTTCAGTTTGGTAATTTAAATTATTTAAATAGATGAAATCATCAGGGCTTTGCTAGTTTTATCTGGTCAGTCTAATGCTGAATGTAATATGGATAATCCCAGTGACTAATCTTAATCAATATGGTATAAGCTATATTATGATATCCAAAATCTAAGACGATATCTAGTCTCGTATCACGAGATATATATATATATATATATATATATATATATATATATATATATATATATATATATATATATATATATATATATCTATCTCGTGATACGAGACTAGATATCGTCTTAGATTTTGGATATCATAATATAGCTTAAGTCTGACACCTTAGGTGTGGAAGGGAATACGCTGAATGATAATTGTGCCCAATATTAGATATGAATCTGTGGCTGTTCAAGAAGAAATTTAGAGGAACTGATTATTAATAAATAAATAAATAAATGCATCCATTTAATGCAGAAAATCTACTATAATACCTAAGTAAACAAGCAGCCTAGTTTTTGTCAAAGAGGTTTTGGCATAGAAACGCATGGAATTGAAATTCAATGTTTACAATAAATGTTTATTCATGCATTAAAAGTTGTTTACTATTGATAATTGATAAATCTATGTGTTTCCAGGCCTAGATAAATTATAATCTGATTGATTATAAGATGTCCTGCTATGTCTTTTCATGTCTTGTTTTCCCATAATGACAAACTGATGGCTTCCAAAAAGAAGAGTCAAGGAAATTCAAACCGACATTCTTTTAATGCGATTCCTGCCATATTTCTTAGTAACACTCTCACATGATTAGTAGACAATAATTTGGCCTGGTCTACAAAAGAATGAGCCATGTCCTGTGTTGTTGACATGCAATTGTTCAGCCGCCCTTGAAGCTAGCTCTGTTTCCCAGCAGGTTCAGATCAGGACACAAGACCCTGAATTTTTGTATGAAAGTGTAGTTTTGTGCCTGCGATCACGCAAGTAAGTTAGGCTTAAATGCAGTGGTGAGTATGACAGCAACCATACAGAGCTTCATCTCGGAGTGTTCTCGTCTGCCAACCAGTGTCTTTTGTAATGGTCAACGAAGTGACTCAGACACACTGCAGCAGGACCGTGAGATAAGTGAGGAGAGGTTGAACATTACTGAGGATGTAACTTGTATTCATGCAGTCCGGTGAACAAGCACGTAGACTGAACATGGAAAGGGGAAGTCTAAATTTCCATGTTTTATAAAGCCGTCTAATAGAACATTATTTCTTTGCTCACCCATTACAGAATCCACCCTCTGTTGTGTCAATGATTGATCTCAGTCAAGCTGTTTGACTCTGTGTCCCTAAAAACAGGCTTTTTTTTTTTGTCTTTCATAACTGAAAAATGTATTTTGTGACGATTCACTGTAGTTGAAGCTTATATCCATGTTGTCAGTATCACAGTCAGGGCTTCAGCTGTTCAAACTTGCAAGGCAACCATGCTGAAATGTTAAGTAAAATGAATTTGTGTCTGAGGCTAAAGTGGTGTTATGGTGTGCAGATTGAAATGAGGAAGTGTAAACATATCGACAGCTTCTCAAAACATGCTGAAGAAATGGAGAATCAGACTGATTGTTGACATGGTAGTCACATAATAAGGCATTGCTGTGCATGTCTACAAAAAAGCGTCTGTATTGTAAATTAATAAGAAATTGAGATAATTAGCTTCACAATGAGACCAGAAACTGTCCATGGATAAATGCAGATATGCCTTTTGTCTTGTTCCACTTTCATCTTTTTTGTGTAGATACAAGAGGAAGTAGTGTGACAGTGCTGCAATAACTCATGACTTCATAAGGGATTAAATCCACAATACTCAGTGTGTGCCATCAAATAATGTGTAGACCTGCCACACTCTGAAAGCTCCAAGCTAGACTCTGACAGGGATTTTAAGGACCTCAGTCTTTGCCTTTGTTGGCATTTTCCATTCTGCATATCTTCTAGCTGGGCTCACTGACTATATTTTGCACTAAAGATGAGTGCTCTAATACAGAAAAGACTGTCTATTTGATATAAATAATGTCTTAATGATGTACATAATGGAAATGCATGTGCAGTGGCGTTATAGATTAACTCAGACTTTCTTTCCCTTTCGATCACCACCCTCTTTCTAACACATCTTCTGTCTCTCATTTTTCTCTCATCTACCTTACTTCTTGCACCCACTTCTTGTCTCTAACTGTATCGTGTCTTCCCCCTCACGTCCCTCTCCTTTCTGCAGGTGGTGCGCCTGTGCCAAAACCCCAAATTGGCTCTAAAGAACAGCCCCCCTTACATCCTGGACCTGCTGCCAGACACCTACCAGCACCTGCGCACCATCTTGTCTCGCTACGAGGGCAAAATGGAGACTCTGGGGGACAACGAGTACTTCCGGGTCTTCATGGAGAACCTAACCAAGAAGACCAAGCAGACCATCAGCTTGTTTAAGGAGGGCAAGGAACGCATGTACGAGGAGAACTCACAACCCAGGTGAATAAAGTTGATACAAATGTTGCAGCTAGCTTAATGTTAATCAAGGGGATATGATTCTGGAGGTGTAAGGCTCCATATGGTTTCTCTGCTCTCTTCTCAAACCGTATTGCTGAGCCATTGCGTTGACTTTCTTGTGAACAAACCCGTTTGAAACGGGAATGTGAGGTGAGAAGTCTTTGCATCACAACCTCGCACCTCAAATTCATTCATTCGGTTTGAATAATTAAGACTGCACAGACACAGAGTGAAAAATTGCACCCATCCACAGCCCCCAGGGTGGTTGTATCTCAACAAGTCTCAAAACAAGGAGACAGGAGTTGTGGTTTGAGCATGTGAGCATCTGTGGTCAGAATGGCGCTTAATCTACAGCTGCCTGTCTGCCTGTCACTTTTTTTTTGTGTCTCCCTATCTCTACCATCTACTTTAACATTTCTCTCTTCTTGTAGCTGTCTTACTGTAATGCTTCTATTTTTTTTTATAATCGCACTGCCTCCGTCTATGTCTCTTTTTTTTTTTTTCCTTTACATTCAGTAATCTGTCTCTGTCCCTCTGAAAACAGACACACAAGTGTATTAGAAATTAGCAGTTGTGGAGGGACTTATGGAAGTGTTATTAATGAGATATGCCTCTTGTGTCCTTTGTTTATAAAATACCAAATGAGAAAAAGCATTCTTTTGAAGACAAGATATACCAAAGAAGACCTTGAAACAAAATTGAGCTTCTTATAAACAAAAAGTTATTGTTGTGTTAATGAGTAGACTCTCTGGGCTGCAGACTAGCTGCTGGATGAAGCTGGTCTTACCTCCTTGCTTGTATTACTACATACGGGTATGTCTTTGGTTATCTGCATGCTTTGGGCACATGCTGTCAGACAAAATTGTAACAGGCATTATGTACAGTACGTAATGACTTACTAAGATAGCCCTCATTAGGTTTCTTTAGGGAGTTTCATATACGATGTGGGCCAGTATCAAATATTATCTCCGTTTTTTTTTTCTCTAGAACTGCCTCCGGGGCAGTAGCTTCTCTTGTTGGCAGTGAAAAAGGTGACTTGCAAAATACTTTTTTTAAAACTGTTTTGTCCAGGCATCTTGGTCTGTCGTACTATGACACCAAGTGGGTGTGGAAATGATTGGACAGAAACCAAGGCCCAAGGGGCGTAGTTCAAAAAGGACCTGGAATTTGGTACATTCATTGTGTTTTACCAACATCCTTAAACCGCATCAAATTTAGTTTACACGGCTTTGTGCATTAGTATCATACATGCAGTGTTATGTCAGTTTCCTCCTATTGAATTAAATGTCAAATAATAGTATTCAACTCTTACTACCTCATTACTTTTGTTTGAGCTACCAGTTGGTCTTTGAAAGGGACAGTCCACCTTTTGGCATTTAACATTAGGATCTAACGGGTGATTTGCCCCATCGCTGTAGAGAAGCAGAGTCAGCGTGCTGTTGTGTGTCCTCTTACAGGCTTGTGTCATGACTTTGAGATGTACGCTACGTTTTTGCAAGAAAACATCTGTATTCCTACAGACTTAAGTAAATGGAGAAGTAAACTTTACTGTAGGTTGTATCAGAGATGTTCACAAGTCATTTTTTGGAAGTCCAAGTCAAGTCTCAAGTCTTTGAGCTCGAGTCCAAGTCAAGTCTCAAGTCTTTGAGGGGAAGTTCAAGTCAAGTCTCAAGTCTTTTGCCATGAGGTCAAGTCCAAGTCAAGTCTCAAGTCTGATCTATCCCTAACACTGTATTGTTAAATCTTATGAATTCAAAGCATGTCCTGTAGCTACCATCCATACAGTACAGTATCAAAATCAGTTGTAGGATAACTTTATGGGGTCTACTGCAATACAAATTAAGGACTCTGTTTCAATTTCATAACTGTATTTTTCAATATTTTGGTATCTGCACCAAAGAATACATGTTTGTCTGTGTTACCAACTGGCTGTAAAGCCCAACCTCATCATGCATTACATTTTTCAGTGTTCTTCAACTTAGGACATCGTATAGTCTAATCTTCTGCTACTGGTGAAATATTAACCTAAGTCTGTCACATCATATGGATAAAACTATAACAATCCAATTTGCCTGTCCCCAGCATTAGCACAACACTTTGTGATTGTTAGCTTGTTACCTGTGGCGATATATGCTAAATGTAACGTCTCTTTCACATTAGCGTGAGTGACTGACCTATCTGGGTGCTTTTTGAGATGTCTGATGAAGTTCGATGTTGTTGATCCAGCGTCATGTATCTTGGTGCCACACTCCTTGCATGTAGCTGTTCGCTTACTGCCACTGTTTATGAAGTTATTGTAAGAAAAACTAATGACAAAAGGCTCAACTGCAGGAGGACTTGGTGTCGCCATCGTCGCTGCATTTTTTGATGTGTGCGCGCGCCGCATAGCGCATGCGTACATTGCACATTACGGCAAAGACCAAGGGACACGCAGCTCGTCATGCGTTTCCCCAACGTATATGCACCAATAAAAGAAAATAGAAATACATAAATCAATTTAGATTTAAAAAGCCATAATTGCATGAAAATAGGTTGTTGACGAGTCTCGAAGCTCGAGTCCGAGTCAAGTCTGAAGTCTTTTGGGTCGAGTCCGAGTCAAGTCTGAAGTCAGCTGTTTGTGTGACTTAAGTGCGACTCGAGTCCGAGTCTCAGACTCGAGTCCCCATCTCTGGGTTGTATGTAAAGCTGGTTTAAGAGTTTTCTGGTTTTACCTAAAATAATGTGAGGGGAAAAAGTGACCTGGAAGTGGGTAGATGGATAAGAACATGAATACTGTTGAAGAGAGGAGCTCATTAGCTGGTGAATGTTTTGTTTGGCAGGGACTCATTTGAATCATGTTGCACCTTACCTTTTTTTTTTTTTTAAATTGTTGCCATTTAAATTTAATGCAACACAATTTTTTTTTTAAAGGGACTAAAACTGCTAGAAATGTTCTTGCTTTTCTGAAGTTACTTCACTCTTTAACCCTCTGTCTCTAGTTTGAACAGTTTCTGCTTTGAGAAAATTAGGTAATAGTTTTATCTAGCCAGTCCAACGTGATACATCCCCATCTTATTTCTTAGTTCCTCAGTGACATTGTTCTTTCTCTGCTACCGTGACAGTAATCTTGCAAACAGAAAAAACCCACTACAAGGCAACCAGGGCTGAGGAAGTCGTATTTACCATGAGCTTGTGGTTGATTTTATTTTAGCCATTTTAACTTGAATTGTGAAATTTATTTTCATCATCACTTCATTGCACAAAGAGGCTGCATAGAAAGACATTTCTGGTTAAAGCAGAGGAAACACACACACACACACACACACACACACACACACACACACACACACACACACACACACACACACACACACACACACAGACAGTAGCCAGGCATTGCACACAAAGAATGATATTGTCTGTGTGGAGAAGGCAGTGGCAGTGACACTAACCAATGGGTATCAGCCCACTTAAGAATGCTATAGAATAAACCAATGACGTTGAGCCGCTAGAGAGACTAGTATGTGGTTAGCAGCTGAGCTTAGCACATGGCTAAAGTTGAACAGCAAGGATAAAGATTATCTCAGTGCCTGAATGCATAAATAATAGTTTGATAATACACTGCTTTCACTGTGTTCTTCAATGCAGCCTTAATTAAAATATTACAACACTGGCACTTATTTCCACCACTGTGACTTCAATCAGTATCAGAGCTTGATAATTATTGACTTAAATTGCTCCACTGAGGCTTAATAGCCCTTTTCAAGTCAGAGTGAACGACCTGAGTGGTTCATCAGAGCCCTGAATGCAGCG
The DNA here is from genome assembly GCA_023566125.1 of Zingel zingel. NCBI lineage: Eukaryota > Metazoa > Chordata > Actinopteri > Perciformes > Percidae > Zingel > Zingel zingel. The sequence continues at coordinate 11,152,636 of CM042316.1, read as the reverse complement.
TGGGTGGATATGCTGTGTTGTGATGCTGGACAGACTTCTCCACTATGTCTTCCCCTGAGATTTAGAGCCTCTATTTATCTAGCCCCCCACTCCCATATGTCCCACACAGATTGTTTAGCTTTAGAGAAAAAGTGGAGTTGAGTTAGTGCAGTAAAAGCTTGGATTAGTTTTTTTTGTTGAGCAACAGTCTGCTAAGTCTTAACTAGGTAGAAGTTGAGTTGTGTGAGTAAGATGTGCCATATATCCGGTGTTTTTATATAATTATGGTAGAGAGGAAAAAAGGGGCTTCGATGTTGTTCACAGTAGAAGAGAGTGAGCATGAAAGTGAGTCAACTGTGAGCGAGACTTAATTATTAACACTGGAAGCCCATATTCAGTCAGAATCAACACAACACAGTCAGCACTTCCTCTTATGGCTTTACACAGCAAAGCCAAGACATTACATACAGAAATTATGTGGTTTTGATAGAGAATTTTCTCTTACGCGCGCCTGGCTGTTCATACCAGCCGCACATTTCTCCTCGCTGGTCACAAAGCTCTCTCTCTCGCTCTCTCTCGCTGTTGTGTGTGTGCCTGCAGATCACCTGTCTCGCTCTAGACACAGCTGAGAAGTCAAGACTAGGGTTGGGCATCGTTTGGATTTTAACGATTCTGATTCCAATTCCGATTCTTCCTTTCGATTCCGATTCTTTGAGGGGTGGAGTTGAAACGGGTCACATGCTTATTTCAGTTCTCGATGCCCAACCCTAGTCAAGACAGCCAAAATTGCCATAAACTTGGGTGTTTTATTTTGAAATGTGTTTTATTTTGTAAAGTATCCAGCTGCCCTGTGGCTTTCCTGTATGTGATTACCTACCTGGCTTGATACATTCGCTTGTGGCTCCCTTGAAGTTGGTAGATTAAAGAAAAAAAGGCTGAAACCATTAACTGTTTATTAAAACAGATGCAGTTTAATTTTCAATTGACTAGTCATTTCAGCTCTAGCTATTTCTACAAGCCACAAACCAAAAGCTGGCAGGCATTTAGCTGTGTCACTTGTCTCCTATATTGTCTCCACAAAGTAGAAAAGTGTGGTAGTTCAGTTCAGCAAATTATTTGACTTCTGCATTAACAGAACCTACTAGTGAGCTGTAACTGTGATCTCTTGATGAAATGGTTTGCTAATTTGGTTTGGTTAATTGTTTTGTGTTGAGAAATTAGCGTGTTGCCTGCGTTTCTTCTTGGTTTTAACACAGCTGCTTTGTCTATAGCCGGTGCATTAATTTATTAAAGAAACCTATAAATTAAACATTAAACGTTCCTCAGTCCCTTCAGCAGAGTAATACAGTAAAAGGGTTGATCAATGTGTCCTCAGAAAAGCCCTTTAACCCCCTCTTCCATTAGTCTAACTGGAAACTGCTTTGACCTCTCTTTGATCTTCCTGGGCTAAGCTGCCATTGCATCCTGACCACCGCCGATAGGTCCAGCTGGTCACAGGAAGTGGCGGGCTTATATGCTTCAGGGTGACGTAACTGCACTGTGGGACAGACTACACTGCAGAAAGTGACCTGAAGGCTATTCTAATACGTCGGAAATATTATTTGTAGACGGGTGTAAATCTCTCACGGTCTAATTTGTCTCGTATGTTCATCTTTAGACGCTGTTAGACTTCTGTTGCTATTGAAAGGCATTATAGCTGTTGGCCTTGTTTTTAAAGCAAGCATTCTTCACTAGTGCTGAGTGGTGTGAACATTTTCACATCCCTTATTTGGTTAAAATTTTGCCTCTCTTCCCAATGTTGTACACAATAACAACATCTGCACACATGTAAAGTTGAAACAATTAGTTGATTAATCAATGAGCTAGTAGATCAACAAACAAATATTAAACAAATGTATTGATAGCCAGTTAATATCACTATTTTCTGACCTTTTTAAAGGCTAAACAATAAATCTACAATGCTGGTTATTTGCAGCCCTACAGACATGGTTAATTAACAGTTTTATCCACACATCTTCTAGCCCTATACTTCACTGCCACCCCTTTTTCTTTACTTGCTTCGATTATCCCTACCTTCCTTTACTAACAGAGTACACAGCTCCAATCCTTTGCACAATAGAACAATACATTCCAGACATGCTTCAGTGATATTACAATAAGCGTCAATATTATACAATATTACAACTTGGTAGGAACAAGTTTTGCAAGCGTCTATTCATTCAGCCTTCCCTGCAGCTGAGCTACTGTTCAGGCTTTAGTGGCAGGTGCCACAAAGAGCCTTTCGCTCAACAATGGTTTGGATCCATTTCCCTTTACTCATCATTGTTTTATAAATGTTTTAGTAGTAACTGCTGTATGTGCATACTTAAGTTTGTTTTAAGATTTGAGTGCACAATACAAATGCTAACTGCTAAGGTGAACACTGGGTGTGTCTTCCCAATGCAAAGTGTTGTCTTTGTCTGAAACATAGTTTGGGTGAAACGTGCACGCTTTGCAGCATGAGGCCTTTGTTTCAGTGATTCGGGACAGGTGCTTGGCACTGTTGTGTCTAATGCCACTACACAGTAACTGTCTGTCTGTACGTACATTTGTGTATTTAATTGGTTGCTCCGGTCACATCTTTCTCATGCTATAAATCCTAGACAAAAGAACAGAGCATGAAATTTATTCTGCAGCTGTTTACAGTAAAGTGCTCCTCTGTTATCAATGATGTATGAAGTCAAGCCTTTTGTGGACAGAGAAAAACATGGCATTGTATGGCACAGTACCTCTGGTATTTGCAAATGTTATTGGCGCCCATTTCTATTTTGGTTCACTATGAGAGACCCATCCTAAAATATGACATTCTATTTTCTGTAAACATACCTGACGTCTATGCCAAACAAAGGTCTGTCTGTGAGAGCACAGCTCTCGACTTTGACTATCTGAAAACCCAATTTATCACTACTACTATGATACTGTAGGAAAGGTCTGTGTGTGTGTGTGTGTGTGTGTGTGTGTAGTATTGTATGGAGCCATGAGGAAATGTAGCAATGTCAGATGATATTGATTACAGGAGAAAGTTTGCATGGATATTTATTCCTGTTTTATCAGTAGCTGCTGGGGTACGTTTAGTTTGGTGATATAGCTACTCCCACTCGTAAAAATATAAAAAAAAATATATAGTGATGGATTGTTTGACATTACAGATTAAATTTGATACATTTAGACATGATTCACATGGACAGTTGTATGATACAGTATAGTTGTTGAGATTTTAAGATTGTGCTCAGAGAGTTGTCTGCTGCATGTGCGTCCCTGCTGGTCTAGGACTGGATTTTACCTAATCTCGCTTTGCCAGACCTTCCTCCACAGCGCTGCGAAGGAGGGTCTGGCTAGTCCACACAGCATTCCGGGATGGGAGAAAAACGTACTCTGGTTTATTGACATTTCTTTAAACCAGTCACTGCGCCCGATGGTGCAACGGTGTCTCTGCTCGGGAAGGAACTTGTTTTGGGGAAACGTTCAAAGGTTGTTTCAGTCGCGCAAAATAAAACTCCGATTGGACAGATGGTCTAGCTAGCTGTCTGGATTTACCCTGCAGAGATCTGCGGAGCAGTTAACCATAATCTTCATAAATCAACCGGAGTTTAGAATGTCAACACAAAGAAAGCAGAAGGTGACGGACATCCGGCCAGAATTAGGGACATCTGGCGGAATTTCCAGCGGCACCTGGGCAATCTCGATAGTGAAACGTCGTCGATATAGACTAGATTTTACCTGAACTCTCCTGTTTCCCCACATACTGTTTCCCCTGCTTTCAAACTGTCTAAATAAAATATGATGAAGGTGATAAAAGGGGAAATAGTTAATGTGTTGGGTTGCCCACAGAAGTGAAACATTAATGGCGCTTACCCACTGCTAGTACCTGCTCTACTCGGCTCGACTCGACCGAGTCCTCGTCCTCCTTTTTCCATTGCAGATTTAGTACCGCCTCATGCGTGAGGTGAGCGTGGCTGGTCGTCATAGCGATGCCGCAGGAAACTGCCGTGACCTAACGCGACACACACCCAGAATGCCGAAGGTGTGTTTGTTTTTGATTCTTCTCGGCATGTGGCTGTTGAAGAAGTGCCAGAAGAAAAATGCAGCAAAAAAACCCCACCGCTGGCTAAACTGTTTAAAAACGGCGGGTTTGTTCAGGACACCCCCGTCCGTCGCTAGCAATGATGACGCAGTGATTAGTGATGATTCTCTCCGACCAATCAGTAGTCTGCAGGTTTTCACGTCACCTTTTGGTATCGCCTCAGCTCGCTTGGAACCTCAACGGAGGTGATAGTACAAAAACTTACCTGTTAGCAGGTACCAGGGACTTTTTTTTCATAATGGAAAACCAAAAAAGGCAAGTAGAGTCGAGTCGATCAGGTACCATGTAATGGAAAAACATTCACTTATCTGTTGTTTATTTGTGGACTTTGCCAGTAAAGGAATTAGTAATAATAAAACCCTAAAATCTTTGGCCTAATTTAGGGTAGTTGCTCATACTCATGCGCCCAAACAGAACTTTGGCTGCATTGTCTCATTCTCAAGGTGATTAACTTTAGCGTAGCCTCAGATCGAAGACCGGAACAGTGCTGTTTCACACCACTGCTGTTCTCTCCTTTCAGTCTAACTGGACATGCTGCGTTTTTGGTTCATCTCTCAGTACAAACCGAGATTAATCAGGACAGAAAGTGTTGCATCTTTCTGTGTTGTCACAGCAGGGAGACTTAGTGAGTAAGCTAGTTGGTAGTGATGGACTTGGGAGTAAAGTAAGGGAAGCTTTTAGCTGGCAATGGAAAACACATTTCACTCTTCAGAGGTTGCAGGTGTTTCAGCTTCAATTGCATTTGCCTTAACTTGTAGCTTGGGGCTCTATGTGCAGATCCAGACACCACACACTCAGAAATAGCAGAGCATCATGGTTATTTATGTGACAGTGAGCAGCCAATTTATGTAGTCCTCACACTATTAGATTATGGTGATTAGCATGATGCAATCCACTAGCTTCTTTGCCCCACAGGGTACAACAAGCACTTGCTATTTATGCACACAGAGATAAATGAGCTCAGATATGCACTAAGATATGGCTAGTCAAGTGTATAGAGAGGATTAAACTAAACGGTGCTGTTTTCGGTTTTAACTATCGTTATTTTCGCCGTCACAATAATTGAGTTTAAACCTGTCTAATTGACTAGAAAGGGCTTTTATTTCATTTTTTTATTCAGGAGTTTGTGTAAGGAAGCAGTTAAGCGTGCATGGGTCATTGCTTAAGTTCAGTGTAGTGTGTATGTGTGTGCTGTCATGGCTGGTTTCCTGATGGATATCTGGATTGAAGCCAGTTCCGGAGAGTTACATTTAAAAAGTAATGACTGGAGCTAAATGGTAAGCCAGAATTTCAAACACTTAATTCCATTTTGTTTCCCAGTGCATCATCCTCTACATTTATTTTTAATTTCTCTGTATATTTTTTGTGTAATTTTTTTTTTTTAATTTCACATACTTCCTTGCTAGCAGATTATCAAGAGTGTGCCTAAATGTGATCTGACAGACGCTTAACAATTCCCAACACTAACTAATTTTTTAAACTGAGCGACAGGATTGGGAATTAGTTTGCTTTGGGGTGAAATACTGATAGTTTATGTTTTATCTTTATAATTTGCATCCGCCATTTGCAATTTTTCCATTCGGTTGGAATAACTGCTGTAGGCTACTATGAGCAGATCAAAACCTGTGATGGCGGAAACACTGTGAATGCTTTGCATATGACTGGACTGGCGCAGTTAAAAAGTTGGAAGTCACATCATGGTACCTGTAGTAAATGTCCTTTCACATGAACCTCTTGATCTAATCAGAGGACTTTAACTGTTCATCTCTTACCATTCCTATTTGCAATATTTAAAGCTGATCGACAAAATAAGTGATGAACAATGTCCATGTTTTTGTAGACATCACGGTGATAGACTCATAGACACGGTGTTCAGACCTGTTATGCAATTTATTGCAATCAGTTTAGTGACTTCCAAAAAAATCCTCCTCAGTCATTTAAAAGCGAAACAAACATGGGTATGTAAGTATTATGCTAAACTCTAAGTGTAGTTGTCCTCAAGGTACTTACACCTGCTCTAACTTAGTTCATCTAATAAAATGTTGAAAGTAACTTTTGGTAGATTTGTTGCCGGGCTCAGTTCGTGTTTAATCTGCATTTCCCTTTTAGCCTTAAGAAGAAAAGATAATACAGCTGCATGCTGATATTACAGCTACTTGTAAATCTGCCAATCCAGACAGGCTCTGATTCTGTAAGGTTAACCTTTGCATGCTGTGATGCGGTGTATTAGGGCAGTACGGTGCTAGCTGAGCTACTTTATCACAGCCAGCAGGAAACAGGAAGGGAGCAGCCAGCTGCAAGGTCAGAGGTCAGTCTATAGCATGAGGGGGATGGTGGACAAAAAAACTAGTGTTCAGAAAAAAAAGGGTTTGGCTTGTTGTCGTGGTAGGTCTATGTGGTTAAGACTGACTGGGAGATGGAAAAAGAAAATACTATAGACATGACAATCCAGAGTAGGTCAGCAAACCATTCTCTGTATGGCTGTATCCCACTGACTCTACATTGTCTGTGTTGGTACAGCAGCTTAAAGAGCTGCAACAGTTGTAGGAGTGCTGGCTACTGCCAACACACACACACACACACACACACACACACACACACACACACACGCACACGCACACACAAGCACACACAAGCTGGTATTGAAAGCTGGAGAGAGATACAGACTGAAAGAGCCGAAAAGATGCTAAAACAGATATTGGCCTGTCCTGCTACATATGAGATTAGATTTGAACCTGTATCTTAGAGTTTACAGTTTCAAAATAATATTCATCCTGCCTTTTTCAAAGCTCTCTCTATCAAAAAAAACACAACAAAGTCTCATTCACTGTGCAAATCTCGTGCCAGAGACAGCTGTGCCACCCTGTGAGCTTGATGCCAGTCAGACCCGTGTTTGCTTTCACATTTATTCTCTCTCTGTCTCTTGACTCGCACATACAATATGGACGTTTGCTGTTACATAGTCTATGTGGACTCACTGTATATATGTTGTGTAGAAAAAGCCTAGACTGGTATTTCCCAAAAACTATTGACCCAAGGCTTGTGACCCCCGGACATTGTTTTAACGCAATCTAAAGTGCAAATGTCACATGTTTGGGGATCGCAGGTATGGTAGGTCTTTTGCCCAAACAGCTCCTCCTGCAAGTTTATAATGGTGGTTATTTGTTTTAGTTTTTCTTGCTCTACAAGAAAACTCTTTGTCTCAATCAGCTTCTATTTTTTCAATCAGCTCTCATTATGTCCTCTGTACATGAACATACAATTTACTGTTAATCGTTTCAGACATTTTTCAGGAATCATTCACAAGTTCCCACTTTTCCATTGTGATAATACCGCTTTTCTGTCTTTTACATAATTGGAAACTGAATATATTTGGGTTTTGGACTGTAGGTCGTAACAAAACAAGACATTTGAAGACATCATCTTGTGTTCTGAGACATTGTGATGGACATTTTCTTTCACATTTATTTTGTCATTTTTTACCTTAAACAATGAATCGATAATATAATCTGCAGATTCATCTATAATGAAAATAATTGTTGGTTGCAGCACTAATTGCAGTTTTGTTTTGATACATGGTTAAGTCATTTTGTAAAAACTGTTGCTGAGACAGAAAGGCTTTTTTAAAAAGCCACTGCTTACGCTGTTAGTGGCAGCAGCTAGCCAGCTAAATAGCAGCTCACAGATTTGTGGTTTGCTCTGTTAAAGTGCTCATATTGTGCTTTTTGGCTTTTCCCCCTTTCCTTTATTGTGTTATATATCTTTTTGTGCACGTTAAAGGTTTACAAAGTGGAAAAGCCCAAAGTCCACCCCAAAGGGACTTACCATCTCCAACACTGTTCACAACCTGCTCCAAACAGCTCTATTGTAGTCCAGCCTTTACTTCCGTGACGAACGTGCGTCACTTTGTAACACACGTTATAATGCTCGCCTAGCTGCTAGCGTGGCACTCCCTCATACTCTGCTTCTGACTAGCTAGCAGTACTTACTGCGCATGTGCGACTCCCAACAAAGATGGAACAGAAGTGAGATGTCTCACTCTGTAGCTCAAACGGAGAGCTCAACACACAGGGTGAAAAGAGGAGCTGCAGCAATGTGCAATACAACAAATATATGGTGTTTTCTGAAAATTAAACCACATAAACCTATTCTGGTACAACCTCTAAATACAATTATGAACCTGAAAATGAGCATAATGGCCCTCATTTATCAACCTAACGTAGAAACCAGCGCAGATATGAGCGCAGAAATCTTCTTAGAACAGGCTTTACATGTGACTCATGAAACGTTCGTATCACACCAATCGGAGCGTAAGAATGGTCGTACATCGATAAATGCAGCGGCTGGAAACGATCGTGATTTAAATTTCACGCCCCAAGATATTCTGGGTTTTGAGGCCTCGCCCCTACAATTTATGACATGGCAAGATGTAATCGGGCTAAGAAGCGGCACTTTTCAGAAGTTCTCAGGTTCAGAAGTTCTCAGGTTCATTTGCACTAACGTGTGTATGCTATTTGGCAGCCTGAAAACTGGTATTAAAGGCTGCAGTAAGAATGCGGATAGAAAGACATCACTGATGCAGTCAACAGTGTTGCCGTGGTAAATCAGACTCCAGCTGAAGTTTATTTAATTTATACATCCTTGACATATGTATGCTACAGTCATAATAGTAATATACAGGCTTATATTGCAATCTCTTAGGCCTACATGGTGTACCTATATTTAAATAAACACACAGTAGCGGAGTTTATGCAATGTCTTTAATTTTACTTGTGTTTTTTTCATGAGTCAGAACCAGGCAACAACTGCGAGGGAGAGCGCGTGTCAATACGAGCACTTTAAAGGCAGGGTTGGTAACTATTTCCAATATACACTTTTTTATAATATTGCTGGAAATGGTCTTTACACTCCGACAGCAATAAATAAAAAAAGGGCTCTGAAAAAGATCAGTCATCTGTAGCTGCTGTAATCGCCCACCAATCACTGCCTCGCCGTTGGCTTGTTGCCCTGCTGCTCGTACTTTACCCCTCCCATGTATGAGCCTGAGCTCAATTCGTGTTTTATTTATTTGTTTTAATTATTGTTTTTTGGGGGATTTTCCCTTTTATTATAGAGTGACAGTGGATAGACATGAAAGGGGGAGAGAGATGGGGGAAGACACGCAGCAGGTCAGATTCGAACCCGCGCCGCTGCAGGACTCAGCCAATATGGGGCGAACGCTCTCACTGAGTGAGCTAGAGGCCGCCCCAGTAATGTTTGTTTTAAACATTCAGTATGATAATATTAGGGGTTTGCTTAGCGGTGAATGAAACATGAAGTAAAATTGCGCTCCTTTCTCCACTCTGCTCTGAAACAGCGACGCTGCGGTGCTCGTGCACGTCTGTGTGTGGGTCGGAGCCCAGAGGAGCGGCTACTTTCTAATCTTGCTAGCTTTTCAACATTACCAACCCTGCCTTTAATCAGGGCATCCCCACTACTCATACAAGCCCATATTATTAGCATATGTGGGTGAATTAGAAATGAAATGTAATGGTGGGTTTGAAGAGTAGGAATTTATAAGCTTGAAGTCTTAAATAGCCTCCATGACTGTTTAAAGTTCAAAGATGAGAGGAGTGGATGAGTGGATTCATAAGATGGTAAAATAACCTAGATGTGGAAATGAAAGCTTTCAGTGAAGAGCTATTAATTCCACGAGAGAGAGAGAGGATTCCTGTGTTCATATGATTACTTTGAAGATGAAAGTAAAGCAGGAGGGGGTTGTTGTAACTTGGATAAAAGCACAGGGTAGAGAGAGGCTGACAGAAGAATGGATGAGACTGCGGCTTTAAGGCTCCGTAGGCCAGTAGGCCTAAAAAGCAGATGAAGTAGGAGGACCTCCTGCTGAGGTGATAGCTGCTTAATAAAACACACAGACATGCAGTGTCCCAAACACTCTGTGATGACACTGGAAAGGGAAGACATTCATGACTACTGTCGTGTTCCTACACAAGCTCCTCAGGGAAATGCCAAGAGTAGTTGAAGGGCGCATTTTCCACATTGAATCAACTGATTAGGATAGCCCTGCATTCAAAGACATACAGTCCCTGCATCTGGCTCCAAGTCTTTCGCTGTAGATTTCAAGTGGGCAAAGCAGTTCAATTAGACATCCAGCTACAAGAGTGTTCACGGTTTGAGGATCATTTACTGCTGAGAGGGTATAAATACAAGGCTTTTATTGCAGTTTGTGAGCATTGCATTTTCTCATTCAGATTCTTGTCTGCTCCCTCTAAGGTAAACTACACCCTAACGAGCACGGGTCTATTTTTGGCAGGTTCTCAACGTACACTAATCGTATTCATCCATCTTCAGTCACTATCCTTCCTCCTTTACTCTTTCCACTCCCCCGTCGCTCCACTCATAGGGTGCATAGTGTAGTGTAGGGCAGCTGCAGTGTAGCCACGCTTTCATTGCTGTCTCTCTTGTGCATGTCAATTCACCCTGCACGACAGCCAAGCACAATCTCCCTCTGTGCTGCCTCATAAATCATGTCTTTCTCAGTATAACACTTCTAATGCTGTGATGGGGTTCAGGGGTATGGTGACATTGTGCGGCTTCGTTCTCTCGTTTCTCCTGTCTTCCTCAGTTATACTCTTCTCATCTTACTTATAGTCATCTTTTTTTCTCTCCTACTCTTCAGTCTTTTTCTCTCATCTTTGCTTGTTGACCAGCCTTTTTCAACTGGAATCAGAACTGTGTACTAGGATATCCTGGCTGCTACATCTCAGGCATTCTGTGCTCGTATGTGTGTATCTGTGAACACGGCTGTGTTGTCTCTCTGGACCGGTGACTATTTCTGTAAAGTGGAAGCAGCTAAGGACACTCCTCAGTGGGAGAAATCGCCAAGCAGAAACCTTACTGCATATTTTAGAAACTATAACATGTTGTTCTTTTTGTAGTGTACAGTTTACATCTGAATCTCAATGTTTTTTTTGTTTTTTTTTAAGAGCTAAGTATTCATTCACATGGCCTCCTCACATGTGTCGGGACTAAATTGAAGAGTCACTGAGTTTGCCCTGTGGAAAAACAAATGTAGCGTTACTGTTAAGCTTTTTCTTTTCTGGGAAGTTGAAACCCAATCCCAATTTCCCACAACAACGCTAGGCTAATACCATCCAGAAGATCTACATCTATAACCACCACCCATCCATTTTACCCAACAGTGGCAACATCTATGTGCATTTTACTCAGCTTTTGTTTGTTTCATCCTCTTTTAAGTAGACAATTATATTCAATTCAATTTATTTATAGTATCAAATCATAAAAAGAGTTATCTCTAGACACTTTACAGTTAGAGTAGGTCTAGACCACACTCTATAATTTACAAAGCCCCAACAATTCTAGTAATTCCCTAGTAATTTATATCACATACCAGGAAACCTCACTTTCCGGTGGTGGTGAAGACAATTTAAGCTTTTGGTCAACTATTCAGAGAAGCTAGCCGAGTGGATAGCAACGCACTGTCCTCCACACAGACGCAGTTGAACGTCTTCCGAAAGCCACCAATGGACCATGAGAAAAGTGATGCCTCTCAGAGAACTGTCATCCACCCTGACCGTTAGATCACTTTTGTCAAGACTAATTCCTTAGTGGAGGAAATGAAGAAACAAGCTATCAAACAAATGAGAAGAGGGATTTAGTCAGAAATATGCATGCAAGAACAAAAAGGTGTTAGGATTCAACGTTTAACTATTAGTTGTCTTCTGTTTAAAGGTTTATGCCTGACGAGCCAAGGTGTCCATTATCACGTTTTAATGGAGGATGTGTTCCTTCTTAGGGTTGGGTACCGAAACCCGGTTCCACTATGGAACCGGTTCCTACGCAAACAGTAGTATTTGGACCGGATTAGAAAGCAAATTTCGGTTCCTCTTTTTGTTTCCGACTGACATATTTTCCCTCTGTCGCTCCGGACAGCGGCAGACTCTTTTTTTTTTTTTTTTTTTTCTCCCTTTTCTGCCGAGTGGCGCACATGTCCGCGCTGTTCTCGGACATGCACTCTACAATCACTGCGGCTTTTTGTACACGCTCCGAAACGGACATAAAAATATCAGCCTTTCTCTGTAGTCTACCGTTTGCTAGCTACCGTTAATATAGGCTACCTTTAAAATGGCATATTTTTCCTCTGGGCTCACCAAAACAGAAGTAAAGTCATATTAACCATTCATTGACTGCACGTAATCGCTAGTAAACATATTACACTGGCTCTGCTAGTCTATCATTCAGGACAAGCGTCTGTAGCCTGGTGGTGTGGGAAGAGGGACAGCCTCCCCAAATTGTCTGCCCTTTCAAACTCCTACCTGTGTGTCCAGGCCTCTTGGACACCATCTGAGAGGTTTCTCCTGTGCAGGACATGCTATAAGTCAGGAGAGGTGTCTTATCTTGCCAGAGAAGCAAATATGGTTATTTTTCTGCAAAAGAATTGCTAAATTTTGAAGCTGGTTGGCATACCAACACAACATTTATTTAGTTGTTACTTGTTAATAGTGTAACTGTTATTTGTTAAATTATTGTAGTTATGTGTTAGGTGACTTAGGTTTACTTATTATATACTTAAGTACTTTAAAACGCTAATATATTGTTCAATTTAAATAATTTTCAATTTAAAAAAAAAACTCCATTAAAAAAGCCTTTCTTTTATGTCATTTTTCAGTTTTTCAAGAATCTGTTTAAGAATCGGAATCGGTTTTAAAAGTACCGGTTCGGCATCAGAATCGTAAAAATCCAAACGGTACCCAACCCTATTCCTTCTGCAGATTTATCAGACTTATCTTCAACAAACACCCCTAAAACAACTTACTTATTGGCCTCTTAAAGCTATAGTGCGTTGTTTCTGTCTCCCCCATGAGGAATTTTAAGTACTGACAACAAAACTGTCGGTGCGTCCACATGATACAAGCCTTCCATGACCGCGCATGCGCCCCCACCCCTCCTCCACGCAGTTGCTAGTAGCCAAGGAGGACACGGAGGATTAAAAAAACATGGACTCTTCAGAAGAGGTTATTATCTTTACTCAAGTTTTGCGCGCAAAAGTCGCCAGACGACACAATCTTCTGAACATAACCATGCTGAGAAATGCAGACCGAGTTGTGTGCAGCCGATTGTGTTAAGTAGCTGTGTAGCAACTCATTTGGCAATGGCTTGAATGTAACAGACATTCATTAATATCAAAAAGTTATGCACTAAAGCTTTAACTGTTATTTAATTTGGAAGCCAAAGGATCTCACAGTCACCACTTTTTCACTTTGATATGTTTGGAAAGGAAGAAAAGTAATATATAAATAATATAAAATTAAAAAAAATCTAAATACATAAAATGAATAATACATATTTGAGTGCAAGAAGTTTTAGAAAGTAGATTTTGCGTTATTATCAGGCTAATCGCATCACTGCATTTTTGTTTTGCGTTGCCACAGATGGTTTAGCCAACAGAAATGCTAAATAGAGTATTATTTATAGTTGACTGAGGAAATCATGTTTGATTTACATTTGAATATTTTTTTCTATTTCACTTACTTTCTGTCAGTATTTCATCTACAAGAGAAAAAGTTGGTTCCTACTTCTCATCATGTAAACTAAGCAATGTTAGCAGAACTCATTATGTTGTCACTTTCCCCTGCATTTGCAAACATATGGCTTATAGCACTAATGGCAGACTTGGAAAATAACAATAATTCATTATTAAGTATCATTATTGGTGCAAAATGCACGTTTTAAACTACTATTTGCTAGTTAAATCTACAGTATTTACTTTATGCTATTTTCTTGTGTGGCTACATGGTGATACCTGGTGCATGTTTAATTCCAAAGAACTGCATTGTTTAGTTTTCTTTCTTTGTCCTTTTTCTCTACAACTGCCCACCTTGGTAGATAATGAGAAAAAATCTCTGGCAAGCAACAAAAAAAATAAATAGTTTTTCACACTTTTCAGCTAAACATTCTTAAACATGATCAGGATTAACCATTGGTGCAATAAGTAAAGACATGAAAGCTCACACTCTCCCCTCTATTGACTTCTACAGGCGGAACCTCACCAAGCTTTCGTTGATCTTCAGCCACATGCTGGCTGAGCTGAAGGCCATCTTCCCCAATGGTCTGTTTCAGGGTGACAACTTCCGCATCACCAAGGCAGACGCTGCAGAGTTCTGGAGGCACGCCTTCGGGGACAAGTGAGCCCAATTCTATATTACTTTTCATGCATTGAACATTATATTGCCCCAGTGTTTCCAAACTGGCATCCTGGAACCCCATGGGGTCACTAACAGGGTTTTCCCCAAAAATTTGTTTGATGAGAAATTACTACAGAAAGAATATATAAGTGATATCTGAGAGCAATGATTTTGGTGTCCTTGCTCTTCTTTCAAAGACAATGTATATCTTCTCTGAGATAAATGTTAGGTTATTGAATACAGAGCTTTGTTGACTTAAACATGTCTTTTTTGGGTGGTCCTTGATATGTAAAGATGGGATCCTATGTTCTATATGATCACACACATTTGAGTTAATCAACCTCCAAGTGCACACAGTTAAATTTAGATTTTCAGCAAGTGTAGTCATACAAAAATAATTCAGCAATGTGGAACTACAAGAACAGATAGCTGTGTGGTTTATCTATATCTTACAAATTCAGCTGGAACTGACCAACGACATGGGACCATTTGGGAAAGAAAAGTACTGTATTTTGCACTAATTAAGTACTAATTTGTACTAATATTGCCCTAAGTGCATTGAAATGTATCCGTTTGCATATCTGGTAGCTGTCTCTTTAAAAGATTGCATCACGTCAGCATTTATGACCAATGCACTGAAAAACCACTTACACAAAATGGCATTCACTTAGGAATTGGTTGATTATGTAAAAATCATTATCACGATTATTTTGGTCAATATTGAAATCATGATTAATTAATTTAAATATTACTCATTGACTTTTGGAAAGATTGCATTTATTGAAGTTAAAAAACAATTAAACAGTTAAACAAATCAACAGTGAAAACACCTCGAACTGTGAAATTTCCCTTCCTACTTTTCACGTTTTAACTTTTTTTCTTTTCTTATTCAGAACACAAGACAAAATAAGAGTTTATTTGCAAACATTAAGTGCAAAATAGTCATTCTCGATTACTCTGTTTTTGTGATCATTAGGAGCCAAAATTGAAATCACGATTAAGAATCTGATTAATTGCACAGCCCTATTATGAATTATAAGAATTTAGTGATTCACTGGAAATGCAGTTCATATCTGTATTTAGACATTTTGGTGGTGTATTAGATGTGGGCACCAGTGAATTAAGTGCTCATGATGCGCTGAAGAAGCATGCAACAGACCAAGTTACCCAAAGTTCTAATCAATGTCACCGCACCTATGGTATGCTGCAAGGCAGCCTGCAGGTAGTTTACATTCAAGAGTCACAATGTTTTGATGCTCTATTTCAGTTTTTGAAAGGGGATGTCGTCATGTGTTTTAGTTTTTTTGTGTTACAGGACCATTGTGCCCTGGAAGATGTTCCGTCAGTCTCTCCATGAGTTTCATCCCATCAGCTCCGGACTGGAGGCCATGGCCCTCAAGTCCACCATAGACCTCACCTGCAACGACTATATCTCTGTCTTTGAGTTTGACATCTTCACCAGGCTATTCCAGGTAGTGAACGTGCACACACACACACACACACACACACACACACACACACACACACACACACACACACACACACACACACACACTTTGCACCGTTCTCCTTGTGTTGTCATTGCGTTGTGAGTTAATGAGAGGTGAAATGTGCAAAGTAACAGGGTGATAGAGAAGACAGAGAGTAATTCATAGCAGTCTATTAGCCTTGGTGTAGGAAACAAATTTCATTTGAACAGCACATAATAAACTTAAGCGAATCTGCCACTTATTTTTGGCTAACTCTATCAACTTGTTAGCAGGATTTGCCTGCGGACTTATTCACACTGTCAGACGGGACTGAAGTTGAAAGCTCCCTCCGCTCTGCTCAGCCAGTACAAATAGAAATGTTTACCAATGATTTTGTCCTCTTCATTGGATGTCTGATGTTGCTTTATAAGGCCCAGGTCTGTGTTTTTTCCAGATAGAGAGCCGGACTAAGATCCTTCTTAAGGACAGCAATCATTAAATGCGTTATCATGTTGTTATTATAAGATTGTACTTTGTTACTGCTAGATGAATAATTAACAACAAGGATGACAATATGTCGACTAATTCCCTGGACAGAAATTAACTTTGGGGCTGTAGATCGTGGTACGTTGTAAGTTTATGAGCTGTTTACTTTGCCAAACCTTGACTCCACTTTGTAATTGATAGACCACACTACTAACATAACGCTCATATGCAGACATAAAATGAAGCAGCAAAAGATAGAGGAAGGGGGAGGGCAGAGGGTGGGTTTATCAGGCATCATCTCCAGAGGTTATCCATAGTATGTAGTGCAAGCATTTGAATTAACCCAGGACCATATGTAAACAATTGACGTTTATACCATCTCATCTGTATACTTAACTTGCTGCATTTTAATTAAATTAAATGTATTATGTAAAACCTTTCGTTATATCTCGTATGCAGTAGTGTATGTTGTTTATTCCCTCAGAGACATTATCCCCTGCTACTTGTGTGCAGAGCACCGACGGGACTAATGAAGCCTAAACAGATTACAGACATTTCCTATGACACGCCCTCACACAGAAAAAACCCTTCTCTAAATGTCCTCAAAGGCAGAATAGGAAGTGAGCCTGTTGTCATTTTGAGCTCTTTTCTTGATATGCAGTAGACTGTGGGTGATATGCAGTGTTTTTCTTTATTACTATCAAAAGCCTTTCAAATGTTTCGTGCAGTAACTTTAGGTTGAATGATGGGGTGGTGATTATATACCAATATATTGGAAAAGTTAAGTTGCCCTGTTCAGTTAAGTGTAAAAAGAGCAGGTGAAGCACACTCGTTTACTAATCCCGCCAGTCTGCAATCACTTTACACTTAAGGGTACAAGAGAGATGAGATACAATATGTCAAACATGAATCCAGCAAAAGAGACAGTTTCAACTTGTCACTTCCTGTGAGCAAAATGTATAAATAACCAACATTAGATTTTAATGTGGGCAAATATGGTGAAGCTACAGGGGAACAGGATGATTTAGCCTGTGCTAAATGCTGATTAAACCGTGCTGTTGACTTTGCGGCTCAGTTTTAGTGCTGTATGTGTTCATTCTACTTCCTTTCACACACGAGACACACTGGTGAGAGCAATTGCGGAACCACCTACACACTACCGTACTCAGTCAGCTAAGGAGTAGTATGAATTATGTTCTGTTTTTTGCCTCCTTGTTGTTAGGGCTAGACTTGTATTGGGTCAAGTAGATTTTAAAGAAAGGAAAAATAAAGTTGACTTTTGCCTGCTTTATATACGGCGTGGGAAGCAGTCTGCTCATGTCCATTTAACCTTCCTCATTCTGTGGCTCCAGAAGGTACCAGATGAGTTGCTTGCTGTTTTAAGTGTTGCAGATTCTGCTTTAAGGACCTTTTTTACACTGCTTGTCTAGGTTGAAATGGCCATCGTAAATCACACAGAAGTTCAGTAAATAGTTGTTTCAGCGTCCTCTGTGATGCAGTAAATTTCTCCATTACTCTGCTCATACTATTATTTCTGTGTCCATTCATTCACACATCAGATGAGTCACTCTCTCTTTCGTGTGTGTGTAGCCTTGGTCGTCGCTGCTGCGGAACTGGAACAGCTTGGCAGTTACTCACCCGGGGTACATGGCCTTCCTCACCTACGATGAGGTCAAAGCGCGGCTGCAGAAGTTCATCCACAAGCCTGGCAGGTGAGACATAAAGAGACAGAAACGCGTATACATGGAGAGCGACACACAACACTTTGTAATACAGTCTAATTAAAGATGTGGTGTCATTTCTTGCAGCAGTGTCCAGCATAATTGTACATTTCTGAACACAGTGCATATCTGAATTTTCTCTGCCCTAGCGGTCATCTCCCATTCACTTGAAATAAATAGTTTAATATCGATCATCCGTTTCTATTAGCATGTTTGGGCAGTGTGAGCCACACACTTTTATTCCCATTTTACCCATGTACATGTGTTTCCACGTTCATGCGTTTCCATGAGCAACAGCATGGTTGCGGGTTTACTCAAGCTCTAAGGACCTATTTTCGTCCCTGCTCAGGAGACGGTATATGTTAGTGTGTTTGAGTGTGTAATGTACATAGTTAAATACAAACATAATTTGTACCTAAGTGACTCACGGTATCTCTCTGCACACAAACTCACACACAAATAAATGTGTACATTTTGTGTGAAACATTTGTTGAAGCAGCTGTCTGATCTACTAAAGACTAGGCCTGTGTGTGTGTGTGTGTGTGTGTGTGTGTGTGTGTGTGTGTGTGTGTGTGTGTGTGTGTGTGTGTGTGTGTGTGTGTGTGTGTGTGTGTGTGTGTGTGTATATTGTACACTGAAAGCTGATGTCACTATTTAGGCTTGGCCTGTGTAGGGCCACGTTGACATCCGAGCGGTTATTGGTCTATGTGAGCGCAGCATTTTGACACTCTAAATTACAGCTTACTGTCAGTAGTGTTCTGTTTGTATTACGGATAAAGCAGTTGTTCCACTTCTAAGCTAAACGCCGAGGCCATCACCAAGACTACTTTTTTCCACTTGTGCAGTATCTCCAAACTCGATTCCTGGAAGTTGTCACTGGTGAGGAAATTCTAATACATGCATCTGTGTCGTTAGGATAGATTAATGTAATTCCCCTTTTCTGGCCTACCTCAGTCACATACCAGTGGTCTCCAGCTTGCCCTGAATGCTGTGGCTAGTGTACAAAGACAAGCTTCTTTGCACGGGTATTCCATACCCCTGATTCTTAATTAGGCAATTTCCTGATACAAAATTCTTAACTTGTACATAGAAACAAGGAGGCAGCCAATGTTGAGTATTAGGAAGAGTGGCTGCATGTCTTTCCAGACTGATGTAGCCACTGCTACCTTTCCACTATAGAATAGGTTAAAGCACAGCTGCTGGTGTCTGATATTGGGCTCATAGCTCAGAAATTATGTTTGGAGACTTAACAGATGAATGTCCGATGAATTTAGATTAAATGCAGCTTTATTCAAAATTGAACAAGTTTCTGTCCGAGAGGGAGATAACCATGTGTACACACTCCTAAGAGCATGTACCCATAGTGTCTCTATGAACATCAGAATAACTCCTCCTTTATTCTTTTTGGGGCTTCACACATTCCAATCTATCTATTTGTGTGGGACAATATTACCTCAAAACTAATCCTTATATGGAAAAACTTATAATAGATTCACACATTCCAAGCTCCAATTCCCTGTGTGTGAAGGTTGTCCCCAGACTAACCTTCTTGTGTAGTACACTGCATACAAGATATGAAATACATTTGAAAACCTGAATGCTGAAATATCCAACCTGTCAGTGTCCATGAGATAATTTACCTAACTGTGAGCAGTTGATAAAGGCACGTCCACCCATCCCATAGCATCGTTATACTTGAAGGTGCCCAGTGGCGTTATCTTGTTAACACAAAAAGTTATGTTTACATTCAGTGTTACTCACCGAAACACATTCTGTGTATCCTTGAGGTCTAATAAATGTGTTGTTGAATGCATTTCCTTCCTGCATAAAACATTTGTAACGCTGATTCTTTAAGTTTTTAAAATCCTGCATTGTTTAAACTTTACATCCATGTTAACTAGCTAGCAGTCTTCTTCTTCCCTGTCTTTGAAGGCCTATTGCTGCATATCTGAATGTGGTACCGCCACCTGTTGATCAGTGAAATGGCCTGAAACCATTTTTATAATTGTGTATACACGTGCAGGAGACAAACAAAGTGGGGACCCACTCATAAGGAAACGGCTCCCTAGCGCTTCTAGAGATCAAACACTCCACATTTATCTTTTCTTTTGACGAGCAGTGGTGCGTTTTGATGTGCACGGACCGGTGTCTTCGCCCAACATTGTGTCTCGCATGCTTGAAGAACATGCTTTTTAGTGTGCACAATTTGTGAGACACCCTCCTCTATTTGATCACTTTTTTCAAAGAGTGACACAACTCCAGCTTGTCTTATTTCTTATGTCTCTTTCTCCTCAGTTACATCTTCCGACTGAGCTGTACACGGCTGGGCCAGTGGGCCATCGGCTATGTGACAGCAGATGGAAACATACTCCAGACCATTCCCCACAATAAACCTCTCTTTCAGGCCCTCATAGATGGCTTCAGGGAAGGATTGTAAGTGCACTGGCATTTTGTTTGGCACACTTATATCTGTCAAGCTTTTCATCTGGACCTCTGCGCTGTGTATCTGTGGCTAAGTCTTGGTCATTATTTGACTCAGTTTTAAAAAAATAATCTATAAGTCAAGCTTCCTGTTATATGCAGTGTTTTTCTTTTTCGCTGTCATTCCTTTCTTCTTTTCCCACAAAGCATGCATCTCTGTGTAACTATGCAGCTCCGCTCTTCATCTCACGATTGAATCTGCCTTTCAGCTCTAAACCAATCCAGCCATATCATATTGCCTGTTCCCACCATTCCAATGTTATCATAACCAGAATAGAACTGGTGATTTCTAATGTGCAGCTAGTCAGTGGTTTAGCTGGCTAGCATTAAACTCATCTTTTAATGCCAGCGTTGATTCTTTTAATGAAAGCTATGATTGGCCTGCCCCAACCTGTAATCAAATCCTGATTTTTAAAGCCTATACAGTGCATCGCCTGCATTTGCAAAAAAATTATCAAATGGTAATTACACACCATCTGACCCATTTGTAAAATAGTCACGTACTCTACATGCATCATCTCGGTGATGATATTAAAACACTGTGCCAGATTGAATGAATGGACTGAACAGATGTTTTCGTTCCCGCAGCCTGTCAGGTATACATGCAGTATAATCATACTAACTAATTATGGTAATAACTTTTAAATGAAAAATGCCTGTTGAAATACCCAAGGATACTTTAAGGCTCCCCCCTGTACATACCTTCTAATTTTATGTGCCTCTTCATCTCCAGCTATTTATTCCCAGATGGCCGGACCCAAAACCCAGATCTGACAGGACTGTGTGAGCCTTCGCCTCAAGACCACATCAAAGTCACACAGGTCAGAGCACTGTGCTTCTCAGACTGCATCCTCACTCTTTAATAGCTTATGCATTCTTGCCGGTCTTTGGCATTTTATTGTAAATGTCAAATGGCTTTTTTTCGTGCGCACACACAGCTCATTAAAGATCTCCGTTGAAAAAACTAATTAATGCAACAGTCTAGTGCATGACCAAAAGGAAGCAGAAGTAGAAGACATGATAGAACACCACACAGGAACTGAGTTAGTCAAGGTTAAGTAGCTGACAAACCAAAAGATTTAAACAAATAGCATTTTTTCTGTCTGACATAGTAAGATAAACTGGATACAAATGTTTTTTCCTGTAAATAAATATAAAAAATAAAGGTAAATGCAGTGAAGGCAATCTGGATAAATAATTAATATATATATTTTATATATAATACCAATAAAATAGATAGATATTTTATTGGTATTATATATTATTATTTTATATATTATATTTTATACTTTTTGTCACCTTCTTTAAAGTTCACTAAAGTAAACAGTGTTGAGTTCCCCAAGTAAAATGTCTAAAATTAAAGTTAAATTAAGTTAAATTAAGGTAAATGGTGCATTTCAGATTATAATAGTTTTATAGTTCACGCAAATTGGTCTTTTGTCAGTGTGAGCTCCCTTTCATTAAGCAATAAAGGAAACCCCATCTGTCTTTTAATATGTCATACTGTCATCACATTGAAGGACACGTCATGTTAAATGTGCAAGATATGAAACTGTAAATTGTGAAATATTGTTAAAGACATGCGTATCCTCTCAGGGTTTTGTAAAGGTGTTTATGAACAGTGTTTATGTTTTGATTGAGCGCAGGACTGAAACAAAAAATACGCCCCCACATTTCAACTTGGCTCCAGATCCTTCTGGGCTCTCTCGAAATGATCTGAGATGGTGTCAGTACTGTATGATGTTACTGTGTTTAGGCACTGAAAGCTCATAGCTGTCTCATTTTTTCCCCCTCAGGAGCAGTATGAGCTGTACTGTGAGATGGGCTCCACTTTCCAGCTGTGTAAGATCTGTGCCGAGAACGACAAGGATGTGAAGATTGAGCCCTGTGGTCATCTCATGTGCACCTCCTGTCTCACTGCCTGGCAGGTAAGAGTGTGGGTGGATGGAACGGGTTTGTGTGGGTTGATTTCTCCAAGTTAAGTGTCATAACTCATACCTGGTGAGAGGGGAACTGACTGCTGAAGTGTTCTTCTCTGCAGACGTAACAGACATATAAAAGCACATAACCTCCTTTCATCTCTGTGTGCTGTTAACATCTGCTATTGTGCCTGTGTTACAGGAGTCAGAGGGTCAGGGAACGGGATGTCCCTTCTGTCGCTGTGAGATTAAGGGTACAGAGCCCATTGTTGTGGATCCTTTTGACCCCAAGGACAACAGTGGGGGCTCCTGCAGGGGCACATATGGGGCTGAGGGTGCCCCATCACCCAGCTATGACGATGATGACGACGACAGACTTGAAGACCCCCACCTTATGATGAGCAAACTTGCCTGTACAAAGGTAATATATAAGATTGTGGAAAGGTCTTTACTTAATTTAGACTAAAGTTGTTTCTAGTCATGACACTGGGTAAGCTGTTCTGTTCCATTGATAAAACATTGAGGCACTGGGTTTAGTTAGTTCTGACGCCCTGGGTGCACCTCATGGGTTGCTACTGTCCTCTTCTCTATTTTTCTGAGAGACCCATCCCTGTACAGATGAAACATTCCCTGCCTTGCCCCTTTTTCACTTTTTGGGAGCTTCAAGCACAAGGCTCATATCTCAAGTCTTTCATCTCCATCTTTCATATTGCCAAGGTAGCAGCTTTTTTTTTGTTGTGCCTCTCAGTATTTGATATGTGAGGCATTCTCCTATCTTCAATCTTTTATGTGCCTCCGAGAAACTCTGTGTGCATTAGTCTGCTTATAAAGTAGGTGAATACCTGAGATCACACACACTTTGATGTGGTCTGTAGAATTTGTTTTTTGGCTTTCACGGCTAACCCGACCTCTTTCTCGTGTTTGACCATTTCCTTAAATATACTTGTAAACCGTGAAGTACTTAGCTGTACTTCATAAATAGTTTGTGTTGAAACAAAACGAGTCATGGATTTATTTTTATTTTTTTCCCTCATTTTTTTGAGCAAAAATAAAGGTCTAACAAAAGTTAGATTGACAGCAGACTCTGTGGATGACTTGTATCATGAGAAGTTGTCAAAAGATAAAAACTGATTCCATTAAAATGTAGCTGATGTGATGGGTGTTTTGCTGTTGATCCAGGTGGAGCGCCCCCCGTCACCTATGTCCATGGCGCCTCAGTCCTCTCTTCCCCCTGTGCCGCCCAGGCTCGACCTGCCACCACACAGACCTCCCAACCCCCCTGGTGCCTCCAGCCCCGGGCTCACCAGTAAGGTAACTGAATATACACAACCAACAACACCTTGCTCAGGCAAGAGAGGATATTAAAATAAATGTTTGGTAAATCATTTAAGTATTGCACAGTCAAACAGCATGTGTAACTTGACTTTTATAGTGTATCCACAGAGTTGAAGCCGAGAGCAAAATCAGACTAAAATTTAAGAATAATTTCACTAGTAACCCAGCGGTTACTAAAATTATGCTTACTTCTCTTACCCCCTGGGCAAAAGTAAGGTGTTGAAATGACAATGCCACAATAATCAGTGTATTTTATATTCTGCATATAATTCTGCATACTCACTCACTCACTCAGATAAATGAAAACTGTAGATAGGAAGCTGGAATTGTCTTCGGAGGATGAACATTTTCCTTTGTGGTGCTCATCTAAGTTATGAATGTTGTTGATTATGATGATGAATGCTTACACAGTGGTCTTGTTGCCAAACTGATTATTTTCAGAAGATAACAGCACTTTAACAGCGGTTTTCTTTGATTATGTAGACTAAATGAGTTCCTTCCATCTCTGTTTCTCCCCTCCAGGCAGCATCTCACCACAAAGACAAGCCTCTTCCCCTCCCCCCAGCGCTGAGGGATCTCCCCCCTCCTCCTCCTCCAGACCGCCCACACACAGCCGGGGCAGCCCCCGATGGACGGCTGCAGAGGCGGCCCTTACCCTGCACTCCTGGGGAGACCCATCGAGATAAGCTCCCTCCTACACCCCCAAACCGGCCCCTGGCTGACTGGAACTCCCGGCCTGTTCCCAAGGCCCCCACCTCCTCTTCCTCGTCATCGTCGTCATCCTCCTCCTCATCCACCCAAGTCTCCAGTCTAGGAGTGGACATTCGAGCAGGTGTCAGGGAACTCTCCAACCGACACTCCCTCCCCTTGGCGCTGCCCTCTGCTCTGGACACACGCTCAGACTCCCAGAAGAACAACAGCTCCCTCAGTCTGGACCACCAGCTGGTCAGAGAAACTACAAAACACCACACACTAATCTACCATTTGGTTGGATGTGTATTCATTGGCTACAATTATGAACACATAACATTTTAGTAGTAACTGTCCAAGTAAGAGAACTGAAAAGATAAACGGGTTTCCACCTTCTAACAATCCACTATACTGTACAGTATAGGTGGGTGGGTTTTTATCTTAGTCACCCTCTACACAGCCACTGTTTGAGTACTTTTTAAATTGCAATCAAAGGTGTATTCATTACCTCTATTAATATTTGTAAACTCCATGTTGTTCACTTGGGTTTGGCCCTGCTGTCTGTGGCATTAGAGTTTACATTTGTGTTAGTGTCAAAGTAATTTGTCCATTTTGGGAACTGTGTTTTTTGACTTTCTTTGGAGTAGGTTCAAACGTTGAATATAAAGCCAGAGGCAGCAGCTGTTAGCTTAGCTCAGGAATGTGTTAGTTAGTGAGCTTTAGAGGTGCTGGTAGGTGGATTTTTTAAATTTTTTTTTTTTTTTTACCTTTGAGCAGAGCCAAGTTAGCCGTTTCCCCCTGTTTCCAGTCTTAATACTAAGTTAAGCTAACCGGCTGCTGGCACCAGCTTTATATATGTATGGTACAGACATGAGAGAGGCATCAATCTTCTCATCTAACTTTCAGCAAGAAATCGAATAAGCACATTTCCCTTCATGCCAAACTATATCTTTAATAGTTGGTTTCAAGATTTTGATGATGAAATAATTCTTCACTTTAAAGTTTCTGAGATTTCTGCCTCTGCTTCCTTTCCAGAGTCTTGCAGCAGCGGCCTGTCAAGATTATGACAACCCCAAAGTCAAGCCCTCGGCCTCAGCCAACGCCATCTATTCACTGGCAAGAAGGTATGTTGTACTGGCACCATAATGACATTAGAGGAGTGGAGCCTCTCATCTTTGAATGACTGTTGCTTACTTACAGATCACAAAGGCCAAACAATACGTATTTTAGGAAGCTCAAAACATTTCACCTTTTTAGTTTTTATATTTCATAAATCCATATTTACAGTTGTAGTATAAATATTCTTGGGTTATTTGTTCCCAGACCTTCTCCAGCTCAGAGGCCAGTGACGGGAGAGGAGGCACGTGACAGTGAGGAGGAGTCGGAGTACATGATCCCCTCGTCTCGCCCCGTCCTGCCCCCTATCACGGCACCACCTGTAGGGGAGACCCCACCAGTCCCGAGGCCTCAACAGCCTCAGCCTCTATCTGCACTCCAGACACAAGCCTCCGCACTCAACTCACGGTATTCAAAACACTCAATGAATCCACCTCCAGCAGCACATCTAGATGAAATGACTTTGGTGACTTTAGTGCTGCGTCTGTTAATGGTTGTTGTTGTTTAAATATTGTTGTTGTTTTTTTTATTGTAGGCTGACACTGGCTGAACTAGAGGATGGACCTCAAACGTATGAAGCCATGTACAACATCCAGGCCAGGTCACAACAAGCCAGAGATTCAGGTATTTTGATTCATCAATCTTTGGATCAGGTGGACGAGGACAGCCATTTGTGTTATCTCTGCTTTTAAATTAACCGCTGGTGGAACAACACTCTCTCGGTCTATCAGATACTGTAGGGCTAATGCATTGTTTTCAATCCATCCCAGACTATTCCGAGTTGCCCCCTCGGGCGATGACCAATGGTCCCAGAGACCATGCAGCCGAGGACAGGGAAGAGGAGGAGAACGGCTACGACTTCCCAAAACCACGGCTGCCAATGCCCACGGCTCGACGGACCCTTTCAGAACTGGGGGGGTCGTCTTCCTCCTCTTCATCTTCCTCATCATGCTCATCTACCACAGCTGCTTTCAGCCGCCTTTCTCTAGATTCGGACACTGGAGCGGCAGCCTGTAAGCATACTTGGCCCTGTTGAGCCAGAGCTTGCTTTTAATGCATAATATAATTAACTTTTAATATTATAATACAGTTAATATTCTCCCAAATCATGGGGTCATTAACAGCAAGCCATCTTATCAAAGAAGGGATTTTTTTGTGCTAGATAAAGGGATAAAGGGATATCACCACCTCTGGCTTGCAGAAAGAATTAAATAAAAATGAAACTACCTAAATAGCTAGATAGAATTAGGATAAATATAAAATTTGGGTGAACTGACCCTTTGAAATATGGGCTTTAGTAAGAGACATGGTACTTAAAAATGAATATTTTACATTAGTGGTACAAAATGGTGTCTGTTTCATAAAATAACTTAATGTCAAAATGAACAGTAGCCTCTTTGTTCAGGTAGTTACTGGCCAAAAAGCCAAATTTGCTGATGAATCAATATCTTGAAGTAGAAGAAAAGTCCTCTGACCTGGAGAGCAGCCTGAAAAGTTGACTAAAGCATTTTTCTGCTACCTGATATGAGGCCAGACACTATGCAGATTTTCCAGAAGCTCTCTGAAGTTAATGTTAGACGTTGATAGATTACTATGAATTGATTTCCATCATTCATCATCATTTGCTCCAGTATGTGCAATCACTGTGTGCAAAAGGGTAAAGACCAGTAATTTTAGAGAGCTGCTCAGTTACATCAGTGGCCTTAAAACTAGAAAAACCGTAAGTGATGCCTCCAGGATTTTGGACATGCCTGCTCGTGGAATGACCGTCTGTATCATCAGAATCTCATACTGACCACTGAGATGTCACAGACCGCAAGGTTGTGTGGAGGTTTGCAACTAATGCAGCATTAGTGGCCTTAGCACATTCTGTAGGAGGAGGTTGAAAAGCATTTATTTCTCAGAGTAATCTCCTTGTCTCTGCAGTGAACTGACATTTACTTAAATCGTTACATCTGAGGACCAATTAAGTGGCTCTCAGACAAGCTGACAAGTTCTCAGATCATAATTTGACTCTTTTATGAGTGCTTTATTAAAGGTTGCTGCAGTGAAAAGATCAACCAGTTCACCATATGCAGTATGATTTAAAAAAAAAAAAAAAACAACACTTAACTTATTGCAGGCAATGCAATAAGTTAAGTGTTTTTTAAATGAGATGTAACTTATTTTCAGTAAAGTAAATCTTTTTTTTTTTTATAATGACCTTTTTAACTGCATTTAAAAAGGAATGGATCTTGTTTCAGGTTTTCCAGACCTTTTTTGGCTTTAAAGACGTAAACATTCCCTCTCCCCTTTTTCTTCAGCCTTTTCAGAGCCGGTGGAAGCACCAGAGAGACCTCCAAAGCCCCTGCCCAGACGAATCAGCTCGGAGCGTCGACCCAGTCCTGTCCCGCCCGTCCCTGCTCCACCCAATGGTGGTGCAACAGGAGGAGAAGCCAACCCTCAAATCAGTAGCGAGATCGAGCACCTCATGAGTCAGGGATACTCTTACCAGGACATCCAGAAAGCACTGCTGATTGCACAGAACAATATCGAAATGGCCAAGAATATCTTACGCGAGTTTGTCTCCATTCCCTCCACCGCGCATATTCTTACATAGCACGCTCCTTGTGCCTCTCTCTCCTGTTTGCTCTCTCGCCCTAGCTTGGCCCAGCCTGGTTGGGTTTAGGTCGGCCCAGCTTAGCCCAAAACCCAAAGCTCATTGCCTGCAGCACTACCTCCGGTGCTGGCTGACGCCCTACATCCCTGTGGATTTTTAACTGGCTGTTACTCCAGCGAGCTCACAGCATCTCTGGGACATCCGCGATCTGCACTCCATGCGCTTTTAACAGTGTCTGGCCTTCTTTAAACTGCTACAGCAGTCCTTTTTCGTTTTCACGGACATCTCCGCAGGAGTGACTAAGCGTGTCTGAAACGATGACGGGACGCCACATGGCGCGAAACTTTCGTAGAAATCCTGGAAAGACAGATTCTTATCTTTTGATGTCGAAGCCTCTTGCTGAAAATGTAACCAACACCTCACAAATAAAAAAAAAAAAAATGTATGTCTATATGAAAATTTAATATATGAACAAATATATATTAAATGTGTGTAATATATACAGTACTTGCATATACAGTATGTAAAAATGACTTCAGCTTTGAGGGTCGCTGTTGGTACAAGTGATGTGGGGACCAAATTAAAGGGGGGGGGGGGTTGGCCCTTTCTCTCAGACTGAGGGATGGGAGTGTGGGGAGAAATACACCTCTGAGGAAGAGTCAGGGTGTCTTCCTCACCAGGATGTGCTCAGTCAGCAGCAGCTTAGAAGACGTGCAGCCGAGCTTTTTCATTATGAATTCAGTCTGTTATGGCCTTAGATTAACAATGTTGCTTTGGTACTTCTTTTTTTTTTTAGAAAAACATGCTTGTTTTGTCGTGTTGTATTTTTCAAAGTAGCATGACGATGGTTTCGGGTCTGGGCTGTCTGGCAGTGTGTGTTTATATTTGTGAGTTTGTGTATGTGAGCATGCATGTGTGTGCGTGTCTGCCAGACTTCCTACTTGCTCTTAAATGAACCCCCTGTTCCTGTACAACATGAATGTGGAATTACAGTCAGTATATTCAGACGTGTGTTCTGTAAACGTACTACTGCTCTAACTCATATGGCAGGACCTAGTGTAGCTGTAGAGCCTGGCAGAGAGATTATGAGAGGACGTACTAATGTTGACGACCCTGCAGTACCAGACAGGCTAGTGTTGTGTGATCCGTGGTGGCTGAAACGTTTTCGTTCTGTCTTTGTCTAACGTCATTGGCTGGCTGGTTAAAATTGTCTGTCTCCAGCTCTGTCCAGTTTTGTGAAACAAAAAAAAAAAAAGTCATTGATTTACTTTGATAATATATTATTGTAATATGATCATAAATATTGTTGTTATAATTCATTCAGAAGTGCTTCACTGCTGCTACTATTGTTAGTGCTAAATAATTAAGCCTTAAATGTACATTTGTGAATATTGTGTTTAACCGTCATCCTGGTTCTTTAAAGTGACAGTATCATCCGTATTTCTCTGGTCGGTAATGTAGCATACTTGAAAGTACAAGTGACTTGTGAGCCTGCAGCCCTCTCAAGCTGTCGTCTCTTGTGTGTTTTAAAATGTTTCATTTTTTAAATAAATTCTAGACTCTAATAAAGCAAACAAAATGCTTATGCTATGGAAACAGCCATTTTGTTATAGATTCAGGCCTCTCTTTCACATCAACTTCCTTTCTCTGCGGCAGTGATTGCTGAGGCTTTTTGAAAAGTAGGCTCATGGGTTTGCTGGCCCACCCCCAAGTCTACATTTAAAATCAGTATTTGGGCCAACTGTAAGAACTAACTCAGGAATAATGTTTATCTAAACAAGTGGCGTTCACCCGAGCTGTCAAAAACCCAGAGGAGACTCGTTGGCATAGACAGCAGCTCACCTGCCATCTCTTCATCCAGGTGACATGTAGCCAAAAGTATCCGCTTAATGAAGTCACACAAGTAGCCTATTACTTTTTTTTTTTTGGTCATGTTATAACTTGCACATTTTTCATATTATTTCCCAAGTTGGCAGGACTAGAAACAGCAGCTTCATTTCCCGGTACTATGAATGAATAAGATAAATAAATGCAAAGAGCTTTTAGGTACATTGACTTGAACCTCTCCCAGCATATGAAGAAGAATGTTTGTTTTTTTTAGGTGGGGGAGGGTGTAAATCATGTCAATAGCTAATCAGCCCTTGATTATTCTGGGTAATGCTGTCTGTTGACTGGAAGCTATCTCTGCGCTGTCTTGCCATCCTCTAGTTCTCTTTTTTTTTTTTTCTGTTCCTAGTTGCCTTGAGAAACGTCTTGAATGATGGGTAATAGACGGGGAGGTCCCCAATCCTCAATACTGTACCAATGTTTTGTTGATGCTTTGATGACAACACGTCATTGTGTTATTTACCTTTTTATTTTTTTGTTTTCGCACAGTATACCAATTTGTGCTTTGATACTGTCACTCTAAAGAACAAGCTAATTGTATAAAGTTAGTGATATGAAAAGAAAAATGGCTGTTTTTTTGTTGTTTTTTTGCATTCCAGTACATGTATTTTGTTCCAAAGGTTTTGTTTACTTATGTTAATAATTCTGTGAGCAGTGCCATATGTTTAGAGATTCTCACCGTGTTTAGAGTAAGGCCTTGTTTTTGAAGAGAGTTTGTTGGTATTGATCTGTACCTATTGATATCAGAAGGCCAGAAGATTGTGCAGTATTGCTTGTATTAATCTGTCCAGTCTGCCTTGTCAGCCACATCAGGCCTGATCCTTGAGCACAAGTGCTGATCTGTCAAAGGTCTCCTTTTGTTTGTCTTACCTGAAAGATAAACCAGGTCCCAAATCAGTACTTGGCCTCAGAGATGCTTGATGCGTACCAGCCCCTCTTACCCTCATTCTCTGTGTTGGGTTACTTTAATGTTCTGTCAGAAGAGGGAGCCGTTGTTCCATGTAGCTGTTTCGCTTCTCATCAGTAAAAGGCATTCATTAACTTTACGATGGTTTTCAAAGCTCATATCACTTTGGAAGTATGCACAGTGCTGTTAATAAAATGATAAGCAAAAGCCATCACGTGTCTCTTTTCTCTACATGCATATTGAAATATGTTAAGCTTGTAGATACCATGAATCTGAAAAATATCAAATGCAGGCCAAGAGTTCAAAAGTGACATTTAGGAGCGCAATGTCAACAGTAAAAATTAAACCATTTACTCAGGATGCACAGGCCATTTGTGATGACTCAATGATATTTTTATGACATACTATACTATGAAATTTTAAATGACTTTTATGACAGACTTGATTCATTATAGTCCCGACAGATAACTGTCCAACAGAGGTTCTAAAAGTTTTGATGACTTGAGTGCCAATTTAGGACATAGGACATGATTAAGGGGTGCATAGGAAAAGTGCACACATGAAGCAAAATACACTACCGGTCAAAAGATTGGGGTAACTTAGAAATTTCCATTCCACTCCATTATAGACAGAATACCAGCTGAGATCAGTTGCATTGTTTCTTTAACCAGGGCAGCAGTTTTCAGATTACATTATGTGCTTACATAATTGAAAAAGGGTTATGCAATGTTTTCTCAGTTAGCCTTTTAAAATGATATCAGATTAGTAAACAGAATGTGCCTTTGGAACATTGGATGAATCGTTGCTGATAATGGGCAATGTAGATATTGCATTAAAGATCAGCCACTTCTTTCTACAACAGTCGAGAAGCCTTTTGCAATTATGTAAGCACATAACGTAATCTGAAAACTGCTGCCCTGATTAAAAAAACAATGCAACTGATCTCAGCTGGTGTTCTGTCTGGAATGGTGTGGAATTGCACATCACAGTACGGTATGTTCAAGCTATTATTCTAAATCAAGGCCTAAAATGACAGGAGTCCATCTTCTTATGAACAAAGGTACTTTCAACTGTAGAATAGCAGTCATATTTTCCATTGTACAGACCTGTTTGATCTTTTGTATCCACTGAGCTATTGTAGGGGGGCTAGGCTTCATCCAATTAATAGTGATCATTTTTCTTGCAATCATTAACAAAATATGTAACATGTAGCGTTGGTCCTTAGAAAGCAAGTTTTCAGGTGTTTTCTCCAGGGTAAAAATGAAAGGGTCCAGAGGGAGATCCATCCTGAAAATGTTGTCCACTTCCTCTTTAATGTTTTTCCAGTATGTCTGTATCACGGAGCAGTCCCAGAATATGTGGGTATGGTCTCCCACTATGCCACATTTTCTCCAGCAAATGTTGGGGGCATTGTTTTTAAACATTGATACCTTCAGAGGGGTCCAAAAGAATCTTATCTTCACCTTCCAGTCAAATTCTTTCCACATTTGACTTCCAATCCCTCTATGACACGCCAGACATATATCTTCCCACGTATCATCATCTACTGTATAATTGTATTGAGTTCCATTTCCCATTCACTTTTAATATGGAGGGTATTGTCTGATGTGTCTTTCGCAAGACTCTTATAGATACGTGATACTTGATGCTTTATTGATACCATTTGTTGAGAAATATGTATAAAATACCGCTCAATATCAGTTGGATCGCTTTTAAGACTATCCCAATCTGTGTGCTTTGTGATGTAGTGTCGTATTTGTAGATATCTATACAGGTCATTTGAGGGCAAGGCAAACTTTTCTTGAAGTTGTGAAAATGATCGTAATGTAACAACCAGACCCTTTTCCGCCCATCTTCTGTATGCTAAGTCCGTCACAGATGGGAGAAACTCAATGTTTCCAAGAATGGGCATTGCCCTTGATAGAGCTATAGACCCCTTTAACTGTTTCTGGGTACTGTTCCAAACCTTTAGTGTGTGTTTGACCCAAATGTTATTAATTCTTATTTTTTTCTGAGCCTGCTGACTAAGAAATGGAAGAGTAGATATTGATATCCCTATTAAGGAATTCTGTTCAATGGATAGTCATCCAGTTTCTTCATCTTTGGTCACCCATGCCACTATTGCTCTAAGTCGGGCTGCCCAGTAATACATTTTAAGATTAGGTAGACCCAGGCCTCCTTTTTCTTTACTTGCCATCAGTATTTTAAAACGTACCCTGGATCTCCTATTTTGCCAAATAAATTGTGATATACGTTTTTCAAGAAGCTTAAGTGTTGATTGTGGTTCATGGACAGGCAGAGATTGAAATAAAAAAAGGAGTCTAGGTAACATATTCATCCTCACTGACTCTATTCGGCCAAAAAATGACAAAGGCAGCATATCCCACCTACTTATATCTTGGTTGATCTCTTTGACTAGTTTGTGGTAATTGGAGGAATAAAGCTGTGCTGGTTTTGGTGTCAGAATAACACCTAAATATCTAAATCCCTGTTTTGATTTCCTAAAGGATACCAATTCATCTAGTTGCTGGGGCAACTCACCACTTATCATCATTGCTTCCGATTTATTTGTATTTATCTTATATCCTGACACTGCACTGTATTTATTCAAACTATTTAGAAGTGCGGGGATCGAATCCATGGAGCGTTCTAAGAATAACAAAATGTCATCAGCAAATAAAGCTAGTTTGTGTTGGGTCATTTCCTCATCAGGGATGCCCAGTAGGAGGGGGTTTGTCCTTATTAATTCCGCCAATGGCTGGAGATAAAGAATCCCCCTGGTGGGTGCCACGTCCCAGTGGAAAGAAATTGGAACAATGCCCATTTACGCTAACTCTAGATTTAGGATTTTTATCAAATACGCATATCCAATTAATAAATCATTTTTTTGAAGTGTCAAAGAAGTCAGTCATTGAAGCCCATATATCTGAGAGTCTGCTGGACGAAAGTCCAGTCAACCCTATCAAATGCCTTCTCAGAATCTAAGCTGAGAAGCATTGAAGGGGTATTCCTTTTGGCTGTGATAAATTGCAGGTTTAAAGCCCTCCTGACGTTGTTCACGCCTTGTCGATTATTAATAAACCCGGTTTGATCCTGTTTTACCAGTTTGTGTATGAATTTTTGTATTCTTTTTGCTATGCTCGAGGTAAGAATTTTAAGATCAGCGCACAAGAGGCTGATTGGACGATAGGAGGTACACTGGAACGGATCCTTGTTTTCTTTGTGGATAACACTTATTATTGCTTCTGACCACGATCCAGACGGATCTCCCCTCTTTAGTGCATAGTTATAAATCTTACACAAGATTGGGGTCAGATCATCTATAAATGCTTTGTAATATTCTCCTGGGAAACCATCTGTTCCTGGGGATTTGTTATTTTTAAGTTTTAAGGTATTGTCCCTGATTTCTTTTTCTGAAATTGACAAAGACATTTTTATGACATACTATACTATGCCTTTTTTATTACTTTTTCCGACATACAATACTATGATTAGTTTTTTAGCTCAGTCTGTTAGAAGACTTATTGGTGTCTTAGGTTGGGAATTTGATTCCCATTATTTGCTAAATATATTTTAAATCACATGTCCAGAGGAAAGTCACACTATACTATGACTTTTTTTATGATTTATTTCAACATACTATACTATGACTTTTTTCAACATACTATATTATGGAGTGAAATTAAACCATTTCTGTCATATTGATCTTGGAGAGTGTGAATTCCTCCAGAAGCCCAACTGTCATTAAAATAAGGACCAGAATGCTGTAATATATTGTAGTTATACCAAACAGGAGAGCAGTCACAAAGCTTTACGTTACATCCCATATGTTTCTGGACAGCAAACCAAATTTTCAAGGAGTTTATACAATGACTTTTTTCAACATACTATACCGTGACTTTTTAATTATTTTTTCAACATACTATACGATAACTTTTTTTCTACATACTATACAATGACTTTTTTATGACTTTTTTCGACATACTATACCGTGACTTTTTTATGACTTTTTCAACATGCTATACTATGACTTTATTATGATTTCTTTTAACATATTATACTATGACTTCTTTCAGACTTTTTTTGACATATTATACTATGACTTTTTTTCGACATACTATACTATGACGTTTTCATGAGTTTATTTCGACGTGCTATACTATGACTTTTTTCGACACGCTATACTATGACTTTCATGACTTTATGTATACAGCCAATGACCTTTCTAAAAAAGCAATGTCTCTAAAATTATTTAGCCATTATTTTGCCGATGGGATGTCCGGGGAAAACCATGAGTGTATTATGGTTTTCTTAGCGGCAGTCAATCCTGCAAATATAACTTTCCTCTGTGCCAATCTGGTATTGCCACTAAGAACGGAGTCATCATTGAATAGAAATAGGGGGGTGTACATAGGAATGGGAAAGCCTAAGATATTTTCAAGGCACCTATGCACCTTGGACCAGAGGCTAGACACAGAGGGACATTCCCAAAAAACATGGAGGTATGTGCCAACAATGTTCTGATCACATTTAGTTGGGATCATCTGTCAGTTTCATTGTCTGTATGGTGTGGCATAAAATGTATGCACAAACTTATATTGAATAAGTTCAATAAGTTGATGTGCTGGATTCTTTGATGAGATGGGTATGTTGATCTAAATATTGTCCCAGTCCAGATCACAACCCTGACCCTCAAGTTCATGGTTCTAAGAACTGATCACTCCCAAAGGAGTACTATACTATGACTTTTTTCAACATACTATGCCTTTTTTATGACTTTTTTCGACATACTATATTATGACTTTTTTATGATTTCTTTCAACATACTACACTATGACTTCTTTCAGACTTTTTTTTGACATACTATGCTATGACTTTTTTTACATACTATAATATGACTTTTTTCGACACGCTATACTTTTTATGACGATTTTTTCGACATACTATACCATGACTTTTTTTATAACTTTTTCCGACATACTACACTATGCATTTTAAGACTTATTTCAACATACTATACTATGACTTTTTTATGATTTCTTTCAACATACTTATGACTTTTTATGACTTTTTTATAAAAAGATTTCGACATAATATACTATGATTTTTTAATGATTTTTTCAACATACCA
The DNA here is from genome assembly GCA_023566125.1 of Zingel zingel. Lineage (NCBI taxonomy): Eukaryota > Metazoa > Chordata > Actinopteri > Perciformes > Percidae > Zingel > Zingel zingel. The sequence goes on along the minus strand of CM042316.1, from coordinate 11,116,591 downwards.
TACTATGACTTTTTTAACTATACTATACTATGACTTTTTCCAACATACTATAATGTGACTTTTTTATAATTTTTTTCACCATACTCTACCATGTCTTTTTTCAACATACTATACCATGACTTTTTCGACACACTAGACTATGACTTTTTTAGGATTTTTTTCGACATACCATACTATGACTTTTTTCCACAAACTATACTATGACTTTTTATAACATTTTTATGACATACTATACTATGGTTTTTATGGCATTTTATGACATCATATACTATGACTTTTTAATTACTTTTTTATGACATACTATATGCTATGACTTTTTATGATTTTATGGCATACTATACTATGACATTTTTTTTTTTTTTAATTATTAAATACTATACTATGACTTTTTTTCGACATACTATACTATGACTTTTTTATGACTTTTTTATGATTTTTATGATTTTTTTCGACATACCATACTATGACTTTTTTTTTTTATATATATTTTATTTTAACTTTTTGAAACTTTTACAAAAAAAAAACTGATGGGTATACAGCATCTGTCATTGTTACATGAAGTAAATGAAGTAATAAAAGAAAGACAGAGGCTATATGAGAGTATATACAATAACCATAGTAGTTCAGTGCTTCCAGTCTCATGATACTGTCAGAAGTGTAAATAGAAAACAAAACAAAACAAAAAGAACAATTACACACACACACACACTCACAAAAAAAAAAAAAAAAGGCCCAGAGAGGAGAATCAAACCCTTAGTCAGTGGCGAAAAAATACATAGAAGCCTGTTTTATATTTTGGTCATTTAGGTCTCATCAAATAAAGCCAAAAATGGTTTCCACGCTTTCTCATAATAGTTTGGTGTATCCCCTCTGCTAAGGCTAATATGTTCCATCCTAGAAACACAAACCATTTCGTTGAGCCACCTCTTAAAGCAAGGCGATGATGGAGACTTCCAGTTGAGTAAAATCAATTTCTTGGCCGCTACCATGCTTGTTTTAAGTGCCTGCTTACAGTGGGAAGGGAGGGTCGATGTCCTTTCAGAGGAGCCAAAGATTGCCAGGTTACAGTCTGGTTGAATGTTTATTTTATATTGCTTAAAGGAATCAATTAAATATGTCACTCCAAAAGTTGTCCAGTACTGGGCAGTACCAGAATAAATGTGAGAGTGAACCTTCGGCTCCGCCACATCTATCACACATGGGAGACACTGATTCAAATATTCTATTAAGTTTAGTTTTGGAATAATGCAGTCTATGTATGACTTTAAATTGAATTAACCGATATCTAGAGTTTATAGAACACTTCTGTATACCGGACATGCCCTCCTTCCATAATTCCTCTGACAGTGGAACTCCCAGTTCTTTTGCCCATGCCTCCCTGAGATGACTGGTACCCGCTGGTGTCTCAAAGGCAGTGATAAAGTGGGAAATCAAGTGTTTGGAGTTTGGTTGCAAGAGAAGTGTATCATAAAAATTATAATTGTGTGGTCTATTTGGGAAATTAGAAACGTGTTCCCTAACAAAATGTCTCATCTGTAAATATCGATAAAAATGTGACTGAGGGAGGTGATATCTAGCCTGGAGCATAGGGAAAGAAGCAAAATTCTTATCTATGTAAAAATCTGAAATGCAACGTAGGCCCCTCTCCCTCCAGTCCAAAAAAAACCCATCCGTCAATCCTGGTTTGAACAAGTGATTGCCTGTTATTGGGGCATTTACAGAAACATTTGGTAATCCAAGGAATTTTCTTATTTGATTCAATATCTTCAAATAATTACTAAGAACATAATTGTAGCTAAATAACTTGTGAGACGGTTGTGCCTTTGAAAAGAGCAACGCTGGGAGTGAGGTTTGCAACACAGACATGGATTCAATCTTTAGCCAGAGCGGAGAGGAACAGTCATCGTAAGCAGGACCCCACTGCCAGAAAATGAGATCCCTTGCATTTGCAGCCCAGTAATAATGCCTAAAAACAGGGAAGCCGAGACCCCCACTTTTTAAATCCTTCTGCAGATGGGCTTTAGAAATACGAGAGGGTTTATCTGCCCAGACAAATGACAGGATGGATAAATCCAGTTGTTTAAAAAAAGATAATGGCGAATAAATAGGTAGGTTTTGAAAAAGATACAAGAATCTTGGAAGTGCAACCGTTTTAACAGCATTGATGCGGCCGATCATTGACAGAGGGAGCAACTTCCAGTTCCTAATATTAGCTTTTAGTTTATCCATCATATCCAAAAAATTCAATTTCAGTAAAAGTTTGGGGTTTCTGGAGATCTTGAGGCCAAGATACGTACTGTTATACTATTTCATTAACTATACTTTGTATAACTTTTATCAACATACTAAACTATGACTTTTTTCAACCTACTATACTATGACTTTTTCCGACATACTATAATGTGACTTTTTTTGATTATTTCAACGTACTATACGATTACTTTTTCATGACTTTTTTTCGTCATACTATACTATGATTTTTTATAAATTTTTTTATCATATACTATACTATGACTTTTATGACATTTTTATGGCATACCATGACATAATATACCATGACACTATACCAGACACTTTTTTTTATGACATACTATATACTATGACATTTTTAAAGTCATTTTTTATGAAATACTATTGCATGACCTCTTGTGGCTTTTTAATGACATACTTTACTTTGACATTTTTATGACATTTTATGACATACTATACTATGACTTCTTAATGACATGCTATACCTTTTTATTAAATTTTTATGGCATGCTATACATTCTATACTATACAAAATCTAGTTTGACCGTGCGTGGTTCCAATCAGTGTCATGTTTGAGCCATTTTTAAAACTCTTACATAACTTAAAGCCTTCTGTGTACCAAGAGACTGCTAAATGTATAACATGTAATTTACCGTATGTCTGCAGGAGCAGAACAATATGACCATGATTTATTTGTCTGCATGTTAACAATAACAGAATAAGTAAAGCTACAAGCGTATCATTTCCTAGAAAGAGCTTTGTCATATTGCTGTACTGGCAGAAAAAAATAGATATCTGTTTGAAAGAATGACTTCCAAGTAAATATTCATGTATTCCTCATGTAATACCAGAAACTTAATTCTCCATACTTTGAATTGTATGCTTGCCTCTAGACGAATTTCACATTTCTTCATATTCAGCTGTGCATTCAAACGTCACTACAGGTTAACGAACACTTAATTAACTGGAAGAGTACCAACTGAACACTTATTACCCTATAATTAGTACCAAATACATACAGGTGCATTCTAGCGAATTATAGGAAATTAATAAGTAATCTTTCAGTACCTGTAATTCTGCACAACAGAAATCTGATATTCAAACATCTTCGTCGTGTTAAACATTAGCAGCCTAACCTTTTACATAAAGTTGTATATTAAGTAGCTCAACGTCTAACTTAGAATCATTTTAAGCTCTTATTTTTTTTTAACAGTCAAACTTTATTTGGTATAAGTTTCCAAAACTACAAACAATGCATTTGTTGGTAAATTGGTTTGAATGTCATTAATGACATTCATTTTATATTTCACAACTCCAAGGCATTAAAAAGGCATTTTACAGAATTAAAACATCCAAAACCATTTAAAAGTGGTAGTTCTAAAAGACAGCAGAACAAAACAGACTTAACAGAGGGTAGGAAGGGTAAGTATGGATGATACCTGCACATTACTGAGCACAGTGCGTCTTGATTGTTGATTGTCTACAAACTTAGTTTGCATATGTGAAGTCACAGTCATTCCCCCTCCTCAGTACTCATGTTGTTAGTCATTATGCATTCTGAGGGGGATTCTGTGTCTCTCTGGGATCCAACATATTATTTCAAGTTTCAGTCAAAACATGAATTACTTAATTTCATAATTCATTCCTTAAACAAAGTGTCTTTTCCTTATGAGGAGGGCAACTTCATGCCGTGAGCCATATTTAACATGGACCAGTAATCTGTTCTACCCTCATCCTTCCTCCTAAAAAAGAACTAAAAATACAGTCATAGTAAAACAAAACCACTGTTTCACATTGGAGAAACTCATCTGCATGAATGAATGATAACAACAACAACAATGAAATCAGTGCACTAACCATTAAATAGAAACAATTACAGGCTTTGAATGAATTTCTAAGGCATCTTTTTAACTTGGCTGTTGGCATTGCTTCCACTCAAACACGCACAGAAAACTTCACTAGACTGTGAAGGAAAGAAACCATGAAGTAAAGAGTACTACAAATAAAGTTAACCCTTCTATGTCAAATGTTGATCAGATTATTCTCCCGTTTTGCAAATCTTCTTTAAAGTGACTATATGTAACTTTTAAATGTTTCTGAAACTGTAATTTTTCATCTAATGATCATAAATGACTTGTAACAGCAAACGAGACTAACAGTGAAAAGAACGCTATTTTCATATAGTTTTTATTAATGCCTTTGCCCAGTTCCATTTTTTTCGGCGAAGTCACAAAATGATTTACGGCAGGTAGACCCATTCTGATGGGTCACAGATTTCGCTGTAACACCGGAAAAGCCTGTGTTAGTGAGTATCCAGCCAGGTAAAAGGTAGTAGAAGATTTCTTAATATAGACCAAATTGTATTTTTTATTTTATTTTAGAAGTTATCTGTTGTAGTTATGGCTGATACTGGGGTAGGACCATTACAGAAAAAAAGGAAATTAAACAAAGAACAACTAAAAGCTAAAAAGGGAAAATGACAGACGGGCAAAAACCCGAGTCAATCTCGGTCGGGCTTTCAACAGATGGAGACAATTACGGGATTGTAAATGACTCAAAAACGTCCCTAAATTGGCCCTTAGTAATATGTCTATTTCATTCATGAAATAATTATACAATGTGCGATGTGGTTGTACATCAGTAGCCTATATTAACTTACGTACCCCTTCCATTTAACACCCAGTTTTTATTCATTTTCAGTCCGTGTTTGTGATGGCCAGCTATTTTCTTTTCTGTACTTGTGTAAAGCATCCTTGGGTTTCATGAAATGCTCTATATTAATCCAAATTATTATTACGTTGGTTGCTACAACAAACTCTTAATGCTTTGGCCCGTGACACAGTGACAGGGATAACGTTACCCGGTTTAGCTCACAATACATCCATAGTAGGCTAATTTACTGTATGCAACACTTGAAATGCAACGATGCATCATAACTTATTCTCTTACTGTAAATTAATGCTTTTCTGTCAGATCAAAACATTCATCGTAACTCTATGACCTGCAGGTAACGCCAACTTGATAATACAGTAGGCAATACAGCACCGTAAAGAAAAGACCTTTACGACAGCAGGTGTGGTAGAAACACTAGCCCTTTGCCGCTAGAATCAACACAAACTGAAAGTTACAAATAACCACTTAAATATACACAAACTGGGGAGTGTAAAGACAAGAATTTTAACTGTAGATAAGGAAAAACTACAAATTTGAATGATGTGTGATTAAATGACCTAAACATTTGTTTTTCAGAGCTAAAAGGAAAAACTTTGGTGAGGCTGTAACTGGCTGTAGGGAGAGGCATCGTTGCATCCCCAAAGACTTCAGTGTACAGACTAAACTTGAAACAGACAAAAAAAATATCCAAAATAAAAACAAGACATCTACCTAAGCTCTTCTTGCCCTCCATAAAGAGCACCCAAACAAAATAAAACACTATCTGGTCATTTCTTTTTGGTTGTTTTTTTTTATCGAGTTATTTTAAATAAAGAAATATATACATAGATTATAATATGTACACTTGATAAAGAGCTGTTTCAGGCTGCTCTTCAGTGATTACTTTGCCTGAGGTGATGCGTAGTCGGGTATAAAAACAGTCCCTGCTCACTGTTGTGCTCCAACTATTGTTCTACAGACATTCAGCAGTATACAAGGCTCGTGGTAATGGGAACTCTAGGTGAAGGATTGTCCTTGGTTTATAGGTGGGAGATTTATTTGTAGAGTTACATCATGGAGGGATGAAAATCATTTCTCATTAAAGCTCATTCCAACAATAATGTGCTGGATGTGAAGGACAGTAAGCAAAAGCTGCAGCTTGGAATAATTTGAGTCTCACATCATGATAACTGATGGATGACTGAGCTTTTCCATGACATAACTCTGGGATGAGGAGCTATGGTGGAAACTTGAAGGCATCGGCCGGTCTGAGCCTCAGAGGGAAGAACAGGAGCAGCAGTTGCCGTGTCTGCAGTCGCCTCCTCACTTCTGTACATCCAGGTACTCACCGCTCTTTACTCCAGAGGGCAAACACAGACAATAAAACACAAAGAAAGGGGGAGAGAGGTGGGGTTGAGGGTGTGTTAATATGTTAATGGTATAATCAGATCAGCAGAAAAACAACATCACCTTACTCTACAACCCGTTGAGTTAAACGGCAGATATCTACCTGGTCTTTGGGAGGTTGCTTTTCTCCGTTGACCCCGAGGAGCACAGCTTCCTCTGTGTTGTCGCTTTTCATCTCCACCACGGTGTTATCTTTGCTGGACTTCTCTTTGGTGCTGCAAGACCAAAAAAACTCCTTAAAGTTAGAAAAATACATATTGCAATAGACTGTTCTTCTATCCAGCCCGAACGATAATGATTCTTAGTTTGTTTTGATTGCCATTTTGGCCGTTTGGGGGCTGTAAAGACAACACTGACATACATGTATTATTACCTTTTACATTTATATGGTAAAGGAGTCGAGTTTGTGTCCACCTGACAAATGCAAGTCTTACGTTTACTCTTCATTCAGTTACATTTGTGGTCTCTACCAACTCCTGAAGGAAATATCCAGCTCTTTAGCTGCTAAATGCTTCATATGTTCATCGGTTAGTGGCTTACTGTGTCTGTATGCTGTTTGGTGCTGAGCAGATACACAGTGTACTTTTAGAGCTTTTAAACATTGAGTTTAATATTTTTTAATTTGATAATACAAAGCTCCATAGAGAGGAACTTCAGAGTTGGTGATAATTATTGAGCAGCGCCTTTCACATTACACGTTGTCCATTGTTAATATGAAAATATAGATTACAACAGCTTTAACCATGTGTGTGTTAACTGCACACATGGGTATGCCTACAATGTTGCTTGTAGTTATGTTAAATTATGTTATTTTAAAATTACAAAACTACCAAAGTCTTTACCAGTTTTGTCCCTGGCCTATACAGTATTTGAATTTGATTTTACAGATGATTTAAGGCCAAATAGGGTGTTAAGTCTAGCAGAGTTCCTTAAAACCCACAGAACATAAACATTGACCATGTCTGCCATGAGGTCAAGCATCTCAGTTAGCATCTAACATAACATTCATATGGGTTTAGAGCAGAGGGCGGATTGAGCCGTATTTTTCTGTCCGAGCCCGGCCCGCGTCCGACAGGCATTAAGATATTTATGTCCGAGGCCGACACAGTTAAAATCTAATTTTTTCTACTTTTTAATACTAATGACACATGTACGTTTGTTTGTGTGGAAAGACCAATTTTATTAAGCAACTGTAGGAAGGCATTCGGAAATGTCAACAGATGAGCGCATCAGCGCACACGGGTCAACAAGCGCACGTTAATAAGCTGTTAAATGTTCAATGTGTTAACCTTTCCCGATTGCTTCGTTTCCGACCGTGGTCAGAAAACCAGGGGAGACTCGTTACCTCCAGGGCCGACGGTATAAAATGAATAACGTCGGGGTTAAAATCACGTTTCTGGAGAGCAAATGAATGAACTTGGCTTTCATTCTGGGGTTTATCTCGGACACCGCACACACTGTGTACAAAACTTAAACGTATTCCACCAACTCTGCGCCGGTCGCATCTACACATCTGTTCCTCTTTCTCTATCTCTCTTCTGCCCACTTTCCACACACACACACACACACACACACACACACACACACACACACACACACACACACACACACACACACACCTCTTAAAGCAGCCGCAGCACCATTTTACAAGAAATGCCTTATGGCGCTATTGTGACCCGAACATCATTTTTAAATATCTGTCTGAACCCAGCCTGGCCGGTCAAGTATCCATCCTCTAGTTTAGAGGTTGATCTGGAGACATCTAAAATAATGTTAACAGCCAATGACATAACTATTCAACTCTTTTCCTACAAGGAAATTATTATGGAATTAACTTTAATATTAACTTGATATAAAAGTAAAGGCCTATTTATTGAAAAAGAAAGCAGGAAATAAAACAAAAATGTTTTCTGATTGAACTGACTGTACTAACTTTATAAACCTTCGACCAGATCTGAAAAGACATTTAATTTTGCTTTCCACATCAAAGAAATCTGCTAAATAACTTTTTGTATAATTAATTTAGTATGTTGACATTGTACCAAGTTCAAGAAAGTGAAGTCTGCATGTATACAAACTGCCTTCCTCTACTTACTGTTTGGATCATCGGCCATGCCGGCCTTCTTTCATGTCTTATTCTGTCACCAAAAGCTATTTTGTCCATTTAGTTTTTAGGATGAAAACGTTCATTGGTTGAGAACCAACAAATATTTGATGACCGCTACAATTGACGCTGGGTCTAAGGGGATTAAAACACATTGCATCTTCACCCTCCAACAGCAAGTGGCTCTCGTTGTACTTACAGGTCTTGCTTGCCAGACCGGCCACAGATCTTGCCCTTTTTGTAGAGGAAGTACAGCACACTCCCCAAGATGGCTAGCAGCAGGATGCAGATAATGATGACTGCAATGATAACACCCTTGCCCCCTGGTGGAGAAGAAGCACAACAACCACAAGGTTACTAGCTGTAACTGGATTATGAATGAGATGATGGTATGGGGTAGGAGAGGCGGATACAGGATCGCATCAGGCAGGCTGTGCAGCATTCCACAGTGTGTAGGTGCAGTAGATTTTTACAGCGTGTCTAAAGAGAGTGCAGCACTAGCGTCATTCAGGTGACCTAAACCTGGCAACCTAAAGAAAAGAAGTCATTCAGGATTGTAGGAGGAGAGGTGCGCTTATATACAACATGCACAGGAAGAGGTGAAGATGAACAACTCAATTATGGTTTGAGATTTTGTTCATCAGGAGAGAGGGTGCTCTGATGAATGCTGGGAGGTGAAAAAGAGGCAGGTGCTGTGGAGGAGAAGTGGAAGGAAGCTTTTTGCCTTTGAGATGGAGAGGTGAAGGGGTCTTCAGCAGTATAACATACAAACCTGTGGTTTTTTTAGCTGGTGGTGTTTTTGCTTTGAATGAGAAAAGCCACATGAGAACAATTATCAGTTGTTGGATGCTGTTGCTGGATGTATTAAATAACTCATATCAGCAGGGGAGACACACACACACACACACACACACACACACACACACACACACACACACGCTTTAGACCTTTAACAGAGGCCTGGACTGAACACAATAAATGTTTAATTTGACTTATCTGTGATTTGATTTGATTTAAACATCTAGCTCATAGACCGACTACAGTCAGTAGCAAAACAGTCATTTCCGAGGGCAGCCCTGTTTGAGCTCATTTAACCAGCGCTTTTCCAGAAACGACAACCCAGAACAGCTTTTCTCTAAGGGGAAATTTCCTGGCGTGATGTACAAGAGAGAGAGGAGGCAGGAGGAGAGAAAACACAAGGCGGCACCCGTAATGGGAGTCAGGAGACTCACTCTGAGTGCATTTGAAGCATCAGCTGCTTTTTTACAGTCACACTGATGCACACGTGTGTTTGTGGTTGTGTACTGTGTAAGTATCTGCACGCCGTATTGGATAAGCATAACAGAAATGCACACTGCTGTATGCAGAAGGTAAACCATTTCAACCCTTTTTATCGGATTTCATTGATAACTTTTCTGGGAAAGAAACCTAATTTTCAGATAATTTGTAATACTTATTAAAACGACTGCATATTAGCAAATACAGTTTAATTACATAACTTAACAAGGAGAAAATAAGAGCTATGCCAACAAATTAGCCTATTAACCTCGCAGCGATGACAGTGATATCACCCATTAGGAAATATAAATACCTTGTAGAAACCACAGCTTTTAATCAGAGCGATCGCTAACCAACAATGCTGTAATGACCTTTGTAATGTGTGATAATTTCTGCAGCCTTCAGGTCTGACTCACAGAAAAAACGTGTGCAAGTATGTAAACCATCTTACACTGAATATGCAGGTAATAACCTTTACTGACAGCTAAAGCATCAGTCAAGTCATTTTCGTGGGGTTTTGTTTGAAAGAGGTTTTTTTTTTTTTATAATTTTCTAAACTTTTTGTAGTTGATTTGACTCGAGTGCAGTGCAGAGTTACTGTGGTCTTACCTGTGGCGGAGGAAATTGTAGTGGTGGAGGAAATTGTAGTGGTGGAGGAAATTGTAGTGGTGGGGGAAATTGTAGTGGTGGTGGCTGGTGTAGTGGTGTGTGTAACTGAAAACAGGTAAAAGGCACATATGGAAGGACACTCCCTGTTAACACACTGGTGGAGGAGGGGAGCACATTTACCAGCCGCACAGCGTCTCGTCCAAAACAACAACACCACTGATTGAAATGTCAGGAATCACAGGCAACACGTTACAGCACATGGCAGCGTGTGAGGCCTTCAGACAAAGTGAAAATAAACAAAGAACTTGTCTTGTCTGTGACACAGACAAGTAGGGGAGGAACAGAAGGAAAGGGGTGACGCGAGGAGGACAACAGATAGAGACGTACACCCAAATAAACACAAAGAGCAGAGACAGGAAACGCAAGCAGCAGGAGGAACTCACTGGCTGTGATTTTGAAGGCCACCGCGTCAGTGCCAAACTCGTTGGAGGCATTGCAGAAAGCGATGAAGTCAGTGGTGACCGTGACGCTGACCACACTCCTAACGCCCTCATCGGTCTTCATTTGGGATGTTGTCTCGAGATTCTGGCACAAGAACACACAGTTAACACAGAGAAAAAGGCAGGTCCACCAGCGGAAAATGCTTCCCTTTCTTCTGCATGGGTCAGATCTGACACATTCTGTCACAGACTGAAGAAAGGCGCTTCATCTGTTTGAAATGCAACTAACCAACCTTTACTGGCAGCTGATAGCACCTCTCCCAGGCCAATCAGGGATTTCTTTCAATCCAGAAACACCATCAAAAAATATACTTTAAAATCAGACCAGGTGGGTTGAAGATATCGCTGTGCTTTGAGCTAAATGCTAATGCTAACATGGCAATGACAAGGCTAACATGCTGATGTTTAGAAGATGTTTACCATGTTCACTATTTAGCATTTAGCTAATTAACACTCAACACAAAGTACAGCTGAGGCCAATCCATCTAGTAGATGTGGTTGTTAGCATACATCCTCCCTGTGCCATGTATTTATACTAAATGTAACAGCAATCCATCAAATGGCTGTGGAAATATTTCAGTCTGGAACAAAGTGGAGGACCAACCAATGTCATCCACTCATTGCAACATTACCTTCAATAAATATCCCAGTTAGGCAAATTACTGTAATTACCATGAATACTAGAACACAGTGCAAAAATACATCCAATTCACAACTGATACACAGCCACCAACCTGCTCCTACACGTATATGTAGAGTAAAATGTACAGTAACAGTGTGGATATAATATACTGTAAACTGTTTGAATGACACAACTTTGTCATGTAGAACCTGAGTCTTTGGGATTGAAGAGATCAATCTAGTGAGTAAACATTTGGAAAAACTGAGCATTTATGCTGCAGCTGTAGCTAATCCAAGAATGGGATGCTTCCCTCTGCTGTACCTTTCCATCAGAGGTGGTCCAGATAATACTGGGATCAGGGAAGCCTCTGACATGGCAGCTCAGGTTGACTGTCTCCTCATAACTCGCGCCAATCTCAGTGTATTCTTGCTCCAAGATGTCAGGTGGACCTACACAGAAAGAGCAAGAAATACTAACTTAAACATTTCTCACAGTGCCTGTTGCTAACACACAAATCCAGCTTTCCTTTAAAAACTGCCACATTAACTAAAAAATACGACTGAAACTACACAAAAATGTAAAAACTAAACTAAAAAAGTAAACATAAAACATATATAAACTCACAAAAGAAAACAACTAACATTGCATTATACATTATATCCGGATATTTCTTGATGAATAACATTGATTACAGACTAGAAAGCAATGTTTTATTCAGTCTACAGTATCTGTAATCAGATTTACCCTGGACATAAACAGTAAGTGTCCCGTTGGTTTCCATTCCCTCGATCTCAGGAACAGTCACCACACACATGTATGTCCCTGCTGTCTCAAACGTATTGTCCTTCAGGATCAAATGGTGGCCCACTGAAATCTCCACCCCGTTCTACACACACACACACACACACACACACACACACACACACACACACACACACACACACACACACACACACACACACACACACACACACACACACACACACACACACACACACACACACACACACACACACACACACACACACACACACACACACAGTCACATTATGCACACATTTATATGAAGGAGGGGTTACCAGTGGACTAGTCTTTGGTAGATCAGACGGCTGCTTCAACAAATTTTTCACACATCAAACAATCCTTTGATAAAATTTAAAGTTATATTTTAACTGAAAAACTGAGCTTTGTTACTACAACTGATACACAGCCAATCACAAAATCATCACAAAATAATATTCAATTGCCTTTTTTTTGGTGTCCAAAACTTCTAGATAAGCCACTGCCAACGAAAACAATCTAATCAAGTCATAACTATGGGCTCCCTTTTACAGTGGCTCCACACATGTTTAACAGACATCTCTACATGATGAACTCCTATACTGATAGTTGAGTCTGCAACTCCTAAAAATTAGCTACTGACTCTATGATCACACAATTTGACAAAATGACCATCTCAAAAGGCAAACATGTAGTGTAGTATGATCCCAACATAAATCTACTGATGTTTCACACAGTACTGTACCTGATTGCACACTAAACATTAGTGTGTCGGGTTTTCTAAATACATGTTAATTCATTTGGGTGTTGTTTCGGTTTGCGTAATTGAACTGTACTGCATGTGTTTATGTGACCTTAATCCAGACTGTTTGTGTCTGGAGAGAAGAGAGGGCGTTGCAGGTTGCCATCAGCTCCTTTCCTTGGGCCACCACAACGGTGTCTTCAGGCATCACAACAGCAGGATCGAGGTCTACACACACACACACACACACACACACACACACACACACACACACACACACACACACACACACACACACACACACACACACACACACACACACCAGGGAGAGAGAAAAAATGTCATACTGGGCACAGGCAGTTGTAGTGCTGGTAGAATGTATTCATTGTCATGGTCACAAATCATATCAGAGCAGATTCCTTACAGTTGACAAACACTGTGGTGTTTCCCAAGATCTCATCAAAGGTGTCCGTGTCTGTAGAGGTACATTCGTAAACTCCGCTCTGACGACGGGTCACATTATCCATCACCAACACATTGCCATCCGCCAAGTCATTACCCTTCAAAAAGCAAAAGTAATCTTCAATCAACACAAAAACATACAGTAACTGTTATTATTTGGAAATGTGAACATCAACATCTATCCTGAGGAAAATTGTGATCAGACAAAGTAGGTAGTAGTCACTATGCCGCTGCCTTTGCATATGCATGAATAATGAGCATAAAAAGGGTTGATCTTTCTTACTTTCTTACTGATTTTGAAGATCGAGGATGGCATATTCCCATTGCCCTGGCAGTGAATTTCGATTGAGTCTCCTTCCTTAATTTTGCCCTTTGGTGACTCCACCCAAACACTTACAGCTGTGGAGGGGTCTGAAACAGAGAGAGGAATTCAAGGTCAGAGGTTTTAGTGCACATATGGGCGTAATATTTTGGTGTCAACATACGATTGATGATATAGTGTACCATGGTCAATGTGGGGCAGTTGGCGTTTAAAACTGTGATCGTCTCTCATTGAAAGAAACTTGTTATGTGGTCTCCTAGTCCAGCATTATACTGGTGTTATACTATGTGTGGAACTCACAGTATACAGTGATATTAATACGGTTGGTCTCGGTCATCTTTGTTCCTCCAGGAATAAAGTAAGTGACCTCGCAGTAGAACAGATTATCTTTGTCCTCCTTTGTCACCTTCATGCTCAGCTCGCTCCTAACTGAGACCAGCTTAGTGGATTCAGTAGTAATGCTGGGCACCACCTTCACCACTGGAAGAAAAAAAAAAATTTTTAAACGCAAAGACAAGGGAAGAAAAGGTAGGGAAGTGGAGGAAAATACATTAAACCACATTAAAAATCACATTAAGCACAAACGAAAATAATGTAGATGTGTGTCGCAGATGTTGATCTCAATCTGTCTCACCATCCCGATCAGCGCGTAGTGGCGTGTTGTTTCGGTACCAAGTGATGTTCGGCCTGGGGAAGCCATTTTTGACCTCGCAGATCCCAATCTGTAGGAGAGGAGAGACAATGAGAAAAGACCAAATTCAAAAGAATTAAATTGTAGCCTAATGGTAATTTCAGCATTTTTATACTCTGATGTGTCAAAGCTTGTTTACCTTGGATGGGCTGTCTTCCTTTACTGAAATCCCTGTTTGCACACCCTCAATGGTGGGACGTTCTGGTGTTTCTGCATAGCAATTAAGAACTGAATCAAGAACTAGAAAAGGCTAAATTTGTTATAGAAAATGTCTTTGTTCAGGCAGCTGATCATTTGATGTTGTCTCATATGCATATGTAGGTTGAAGTGTCAATGGAAGCACTGAAACGAGTTGAGGTGACAGTTAAAGGCTAATTGCTGCAATGAGCTGAAGTTTTAGTTAAAGTAAAAAAGCTGAAAAATTGAGGTGTTAGTTGAAGAAAATAAGGATGAAATAAGTTGAAATTTCACAAATTGTGACATTGTGCGAGGGAGGATGACTTTGTAAACATTGTGATGCATGAATTATCTATGAAGTGTGGGAGTAAAAAGAGTTTGAGGGTGGGTTTTTTTGGGCTAAAGCTGAAGTTTTCACTCAAACCATTAGAAAAAAAACACGCCATCTCAGATTGAATCTTACCGAACACCTTCAGCTTTGTGCGTCCCTCCCCAGTCCCATCTGTTAGACCTTTAATGAGACAGATAAATTCCAGTTCGTCTGCCGGCTGCACATTGCTGATAGTCAGCACTATCTCGCCAGTGGCTCCGGTACCATTCACACTCATCCGCTCTGTGAACTGTGTGCCTCGTTCTACAGCCTTCACGGTGGTGTCCTGGTAGTAGATTTTCTGCTTCTCACCTGAAGGTTTCACCTAAAGGTTGGAGTATAAAGGCATGAAACATTGCATACATGGACACATCATACCTCTCTATGTATGCGTGCATCAGGCTTAAAGAAACTCACGTAGAACCACTGTATGACCATGCCGCCGACGCCGTCAGATGATGTAAACATGCAGGTAATCTGAGCTGTATCTCCCCTGAACACCTCCACTCTGTCCTCCATGTTCACCTCCACATTCGCCCACACTGAAATGGAGAAAGAGATGGTTGTTGTTAAATATGTCTGTTCAACATTTTCAGTCATTTATTACCATCAATCTCATATTTGCACCATAACGAGAATTTGTGCAATTGTACTTGAGTAGTTCTCACTTCATTTTCAACAGCAATCACATTATTTATTTACTTTTGCAGTAATAAAACCATGTTAAAGTGAGTGAGTTTAAATATGTTCTTAATGTTTTTTTGTATCAAAGACCTTTGGTAATATAATAGAAATGCTCTTTTAGCCTTCCAGACTCTGATTGGGAAGGCTGGTGTACATGTTTGTTTGATTGAGCCGGCATCTGTCAATACTCAAGTTCCCCTGCAAATTTCCAAAATCCAGCGAGATTTCTGGATTGAAAGAGTGCCATTCAAACCTCTAATGAATGACTACGTTGTGGAAAATGTGATGGGAATATCACATAAATGTGTGTTTTATTGATACATTCATAAACTAGTACTTCTGATAAGGATTCCTTAAAGTGGTGAACAAACTATGTAACAGAGATATTGTTTCTAAATTACCTCAAACTTCTCTGTGCTGACATTTCTTTTTATTTATCTTGCAAAATGCATGCCAATACCAATATATATCTGCCAATATTGACCTATGCAGTATATCAGCCAATCAAAACATAAAGCCAATAAAGCTTCATTGAACTGAACCTGAAATGAACGGGATTGTGATACAACAGAACCTCGAGTTTATTAGCTGAGCTAATGATTATCATCCTTACAAGAACCTGAATTATAATGGAGAAACAAACTTTTGCATCCACACCCTGTTGACACAAACTCAAAAGAGGCATGGAGGCAAAAAGAAGAGCCAAGAAAGTCATGGAGGGTCAAAGGGAAGAGAGATGCTATGACAGGAATGAGAAGCCCACCCATGTCCACATTAATGTGCTGCATTCCACCATGTCACACTCTCACAGGAAGAAAGGCTCAATTTACAGGCAGCATAGTAGCCCCACTGTTCTTCCATGATCTGTCTCTGAGGAACGAGTGGTTTTCCCCTTCCAGGGTCTCTTGCCATCCTACTAGTCTATAGGAGGGACCCCAAATTACACTTTACATCGCAGTGTGTCAGATGTACGAGATGCCAACGGGCGCTGTAGCCTGGAGGTAACAAGGCTGCCAGGTTTGATTTAGCCTTTCCTTGTGTTGCTGAATGTAGCTTTTCTTGTAGTGTATGTCAAGAGTTGCTCAGAAGAATGCAAATGTGGTTAATCTGTGTCCTGCATTGAACTTTTTTACTCTTTTTTTTTTTTTTTTTTTTTAACTTCAAGAAGCACAACATACAATACATAATAAAACACAGTTTCACAAGGATCATTTTTTTACATAATATTTTATTATAAAAAAGCTTTTTTTACAGCGTGAAAGTTCACATCAAGATTTTTAGGGCTACGCTTCCTACTAATGTCTCAAGGTCTTCCACAGCAAATCGAGTTTGCTTAGTTACTTACTTGGGCCACTCCATCTACTGAAGAAGACCATGAGATTTACCAGACAGCTCTTTAATGTAAAAAACTTAAAGACTGAGTACTTTCCAGCCACGAGTGTGGGGCACAGTGTTAGTTTTTTTCTGCGAACCTACCAACAATTTTTTGCCAAAAAGAGTGAACAGTAGATTATACAAAAATGGTTAAGTTTTACATTTAATTTGTTTAGAAAAATTGGAGAATTGTTCAGACATTTTTTTCCAGGCAGAATCAGGTCACTAGTATACTGTATCAGGTATCCAGAGGCACTTCATCCAGGAAAAATGATCAGATGCGTAGTCTTGCATTTAAGTGAATTACCACACTAGGGCTGCCTGCTGATGAGCTTATTACCCAGCAGACACATCCCTGCTTCACTGCTGGCATTTCATTCCTTCATCATCTGCACAGATAACAAACAATTACCACTTCTCCCCCCAAACTAAACCTCTGACCGCTCCTTGCCCTGCATCAACAATAAACATGCCTCCCCCTTGTTTTCCGACTCTTTTTCCCTTCTGTCCACATCTCAAACCCCCTTCACTCTCCCACCTGCCACTCCCTTTGCAGCGTCTTGCGGTTTACCGGCGGCTAATGGCGCTGGACGGATGCTTTCATAAAGAAATCCAATTAGCCTCCTCACATGGACATTTCCTGGCCATTAGCAATGGAAGGACATTGCTGACTCATTCGCAGCATCCCATCCCCCACCTGAGGACTTACCTACAGTGAAAAGTGGGATTCAGAGAGCCAATTTCAGATTCTAGTTTGCATCATACAGAATGTTTCACAAACTCTTTCCCCATCCTGTCTGACAGCTGAAGTCTGTTTGCTCAGGGGAATCTCAATCAAATCTCATTAGTAATATGACCAGCATTCATCTCCACAGTGCACCAATCAGAGCGGCTGGCACTCCAAGGCCTCAGATCGATCCTCTCTGGTGATGAGAGAGCAGATATTGGAGTCAATGCACATTTGATAATAGTCCTAAATCAGTATGACAGAATAAAGCTGAGCATCCCTTCTGACAGCAGCATGCTGGAAATGCTGGGCCTCTCCAGTTTTATGAGCTCCCCTCAGCAAACAATATCTTCGCCCTGAAGTGTATGTTTGACCCTGAGACAACAATTTCACATGCTGAGTGTGATTTCCACAAGAGAGGGGAATGTGCTCTGTACACTAAAGTAAATATCTGCTGCTGAGGAGAGGAGAGAAGAGGACACGAGACTGTGGCAACCTACAAAGTGGAGTCACTACGACGATGATGTTGTGCTCTTGCACGTGGAAGTAAGATAGGAACTCAGGTACGTGTGCGTGCGTCATCTGACCAATGCAATTGAATACAAATAAAAAAGGAACAAAAACTCACTTACAGCCGTTCATTCTGAACTATAAGAAATAATGAATATCACAACTGAAACTTTTCACTCTCTATTCATTCACTCTTCAATTAATCAATTGATCTTTGTCTATAAATTGTCAGAATATGGCTTCTTTAAATTATTTGTTTTGTCCGACCAACAATCCATAACCCGAAGATGTTCTGATGTTTGTCATCACATACATCCAAGCAAAACAACAAAAAAAGCAACAATTAAGAAGCTGAAATAAATTAATGTTTGGCAAATAGTTGGTTTAATTAACTAATCAATTCAGCTTTAATGAACAAATAAAGAATATATTTCACTTGATGTGAAGGTGCAGCGGAGAAGATCGTTCTCATGCCATTCTTGGCAAAAAAAGTGAATAAGCCTATTTCCCAAGAAAACAGCATCAAAAAACATCATTAAAGTTGTGGAAGCACATATTTAATATACAGTGTATGTGATATTGTCATACAATGTAAAAAAAACTTAAGACTTAGAAATTAAGCCTAAAATGTACAAGAATGCATAATAAAAGGATTCCCACAGCACAGAAAGAGGAAAATCCTTACAATAACTGGACTGTTTTTATTCCCACAGATATGCAGAAAACATACCAGAGAAATGTTGCCGTCAAAACGAATATTGTGCTTTGATTTATGAAGCTAATTGAGTCTGGGTCACTTGCATACATACAATACACATGTATATCTTAATTATTGTGTCAGCGATGATAATGATGACAATCGAGCTTCAGTCAAGGCTGCAGGTGATCCCTAGACAGAAATAAACGTATCGGTTCAGCTGTTCCCACCTTAAAACACAGCTCATTCCACAAAGAGGGCGGATTGTATTCAAAGGCACTGCAAGATCACTTAAAGATAAGACTAAATAAGCCCCACAACACACCCGTTACAACAGGAGCTCACGGGAAGAAAGGATAAGATAATCTCAAGGGGGAAGTGGTATCAAAGACATTGTTATGTCTACAATGAAGTCAAAGCCTTTTGTCAGGATACACAATCCGTTTTTGTCATTGGAGGGGATGATAACAAAGTCTTCCATTAGGATTTTTTTAAACAAGTATGACCGTATATATCTTAAACAGACGCTTCAGTCCTCCCTCTGACAGGTACAGTAGACAGATGAGACGAGGCATGTGGTTGTTCAAAGGCTGGAATCTGTTTTGACTCTCTAACCATGAAGGGTTTAGTTGACGGACTTCAGTCGACCTGCTCTGGCAGCTGGCCCAGACCACAGATGGTCATCGGTGAGGGAGAGGAGAAGCTGTCCATCTTCAGCACATTAACTGGCATTCACATCAGATCGTCCTGGACTCCTCTTGACATTAACCTAACTAGGTTGCAGAATGGTGGCACAGGGGCAGAACATGGTCCCGCAATGATTTCTTGGAGCTCGCTTTTTAAAAAATGTATGAATATTAAAATATTAGTGGTAAAAGGTGGGAAAATATGGCCTGATGGTGGTGCTCCAGTAAAGGTCAGAAGGTCACCAGAATAACCGTGAATATCCGTAACAAATTTTAGGTAAACCTGGCTACTAGCTGTCAAGATATCTTTTACATGGATGTCCATCCATGTAAAAGAAAGACATTAATTTCCTAAGGATCTGCGAGGAAAAACACTAAGAAACCACTTCCTCAAATCTTAGGGGTAAAACTCTGATCAAAGCAGCAGCAGCGAGTGACTGGATGATCGCTGAGGTCAAGCGTAAGCAGAAACACACAACCTGAGATCTTTCAGCCTGTCTGTCTGTGAGCTGTGAGGTGGGACGAGACCATCAGATGTGCAATAGGATCTGTCACAAACACACACACACACACACACACACACACACACACACACACACACATACATGTGCACGTGCACACACACACACACACACACACACACACACACACACACGTCTCTGAGCTGTATCCAACTACTGACCTGAACTTGAGACTAGAGCCCTGCAAGCCCGTCTGGGCCCAACGGGGCCCCGACAGGCTAAGCCCATTCGGGCCGGGCTCGGGCCGTTTTTTTTTTTGCTTTTTTTTTTTTTTACAGATCGGACTCGGGTCAGACTCTGGCTTATTTTAGCTTCTCCTCATTGTGCCCATAATATACGCGCAGCAGAGCACACGTCACAAAGTGTGTATGAAATATTGTTATATTGATTATATTATAAATATTATACATTGCCTAAGAAAGTAACACAAACGCAACACGCACGCGCAACACGCACGCGCAACGCGCGTCACTCACGTGCATTAAACAGGTGACAGTGACAGTTGAGCAGGGAGGACGCTGGAGGAGAGGAGGACATCTCTGAAGCCTTCAACAGTGGATGCTGTTCTTTTTCTTCACAGCACTCGTGAATAAACTGAATGACGACCACTGCATGTAGCAGCCTACCCTACACACACAGTTCAACGGATTTTTATTTATTTTATTAATTTTATTTAACATTAGCCAGTTGGCGAAGAGTTTTTTTTGGACATTGTTTTGAACATTGTTCTTCAGTTCAGTTACTGAAAAGCAACGGTAGGCCGTTTATTTACTTATTTTTGCGGTTTGATCCCGTAGCATTATAGTCTCCCTTCGTGTTTATGCTTCTTTGTAATGGACAGTTTGTCCAATATTTTTGGGCATGATGTTTCAGGCCTATAATAAAAGTTTACCTCTTAGTAGCGTGTGACGTGTGTGTGTTTGCGTGTGTAGCAGAGACAGGGGGCATTAGAGAGAGAGAGAGAGAGAGAGAGAGAGAGAGAGAGAGAGAGAGAGAGAGAGAGAGAGAGAGAGAGAGCGCATCAAAAAGCGCGCGCATCAGAGAGAGCGCGGTCTCGGGTCGGGTTCGGGCTGAAAATATTGCAGGCGTTGTCGGGCTGGGGTCGGGTAGGGCTTGAACACCACGGGCCAGGGCCGTGTTAGGGCTGGAGTTTTTGGCCTGTGCAGGGCTCTACTTGAGCACTAAACACATTATTACATGGTTTGCAAATGTCTCAGAGCACATGACACACATCCTACTCTGCTATGTTTCATTCACTCGTTTCCAGCCACTTATTTCAGTGATTCACCAGCAGCCTTTCTGCTCTTTCTAAAAAGAACTATGCAGTTCAGAATCCATTAATCTAAAAAACAGAGAGCATGCAGTTTTGTTTGCATTACAGAGTCCTAATCTAATCTGTTTCTTCTATCACCAGGTCAGATTTATGGTACTGTATTAATATTTACATATGGTGGATTCCTCTGCTTAGACTCTAATTCATGTTTAATTTACTTCTGGCATGTCCCTTAAAGAAAAGGCTGCAACTCCACTGAACCAAGACATAAAAGGATGAGTATGAATATTATATTAAAAGGGAGGACAGATAGTGAGACAGCAAGGCTTCCCCGTGTGTGTGCGTGTTTGTGTTCTGTTATGAACTTAGATTTAATTGCATACCATCACCAACTAGCTTATCCTGTCAGGTGATATCACTGTTGAGAACACAAAGGCAGAACACAGACAACATGTGGGAGCATAATTATAATCATCTTAAAAATAAAAAGGGCCATATTACATTACATTATTATGTTATTGTTTAGTACTGAAACACAGCATGCATTGCATACCACAGTGTATATTACTTTGAACCAAATATTTCCCCTTTCGACATGTCAGTAAAATGAAGCGACAGCTCAGGGACGTGTTTCCAGCCCTGTCACATCTAAGAATAACAATAGCCTATCAAGCTTGTTTGCTTACATGATACAGCAGAATTACAGTGCACTGACCCGCCTGGCACCAGAAATAGCAGCCGTAATTCAGGACAGGGTGAGACAGTGAGAGGGAGCATGAGAAAACAGTACCTCAGTCAGGTTGCTCTTTGTACAGATGTAAATAGGTCTGAGGAGAGGGAGTGAAGTATAGATTTAATATGAGGAAACAGATTAAATAGAGGATAGAGAAAGAAAAGACAGAGGTGGGGCGGGAGAAGAAATCAAGAGATGTGTGAAGAAAGAGGGTGTTTGGTTCTCTGACAGTTACTGTGGCCGCTGACATTTATCGCACTGATCCCCTCAAAAGGCACACTTACAGTATCTTGCGAGGAGAAGGAAATGTTATCAAGCCGAAGATAACAACTCTCACTCAGTGTGGCTCCTGACAAGCTGCAGGAAGTCATGTCACACAAAGGCACCTTTTACTTTAAGGATGCATTCACTCCACTCAGCAGCTCTCTTATTCATGCCAAATATATTTATAACTGGTATTAAAACTGGCTGGCAGTGTAGCAGTTATGGCCTTGCAAATCTTACATTGTGGGGGGGAGGGTTCCTACAAAAAAGGTATCATCCCTTCATGTTTCATCAAAACTGAAATAGTGTCTTGATTATTATGCTTGAGTAGAGTTCAATTTTTTTAAAGTTTGATTAACATATGTTATATCTAATCTTGTGGAAAGCCTGGGTTACAACCTGGTGGGGGCATTTACCAGGCAAAGAGGGTCTAACAAAAGATGCTATCAAGTTGCATTTGGGGATTTATATGAGCCAGTGATTTTGAAGCTTGAGTGAGCACATCTCTGCCTTTGCTAAATCCAATATGAGCATTATTTTTTAAGCTTAGTTATTCTTAAATCTGTCTCTTTAAGTCCCTGAATATTATAGTAGTTCAATAATGGAGTGCCCCTTTATCTTTATCTGGAAGAAACCATACAAAAATAAATATGTTATATTGTCATTAATTATAAGAAATGATTTCTTCATTTCAAAGTTTGAAGCTAGTTGGCTAAGGGGGAAATTAAGGTTCAAGTTAACAAGAATGCACATAGTGACTCCACATACTGAAAATCTGGCATTGACAAGCAAATACAGCAGATCCTATCTCCTGGAAAACTGAGAAACTTCATAGACATATTTGAGGGATGGGCAGACACGGCCATATTTTTGCCGCCCTTTGCCATTTGTCCATTGCCAGAACAGTAGCCCCACTTAGTTTGGGTCAACTCATCTTGGCTAAATGGTGCAGAGGAATGTTGTGAGAAACTCTTGCAAACGTATACACTAAAGGCCTTGTTACACATTCATTCAATCAATCACATTAGTCCCCAAGAGACACACACACACACACACACACACACACACACACACACACACACACACACACAGGGGGATCCATAAACCCCTCTGGCACCAGGCTCTTTGACACAAGTGTGTTTTCTGTTTCTTCATAAATATTCATGCTTTTTTTTATCCTGTTTGCTTGTTACCAGTTAGGAAGGCTTTCATTTATTAATGAGGAGTCTAGCGCCCTCATTAAGGTTACATCAAGGGGAGACATTTCTAAAACTAGTCTTGTTGCTACGACCTTGGGCTGAGTGGATGGCTCTATTCCCGCTATGCTGGCTGCACACAGTAACTCTCCTAAAGTTGAGGACTAGCCAACAGCTCCTAACAGAAATAGCACCTAGAAACTGGACTCTGAGGAATTACAGGAGTTTAAGGTGTAAATGGATCAAAATAGGATGCATGCAGATCAGTAAACCAGATGTTGATCGGTATCAAATTATACGTATACGTTTTTGACCACTAGCAGACGACAAAACACTGCAATATGGCGTAAACGTTACAAAGTAATTTACCATGAATGTGAGCTTGCATGTCATTGACTGGCCAACACAGGATGACATCGCATTGTGTTGGAGAATAAAATTGAGCCTGGTTCAGCTTTTTATCTGAAAACCCTGCATTGTTTTGCTGGAAGCAGAATTGTTACAATTATGTGGTATCATGCATCTTGGGCAACCAGGATGCCCCCTTTTACCACTTTCTGATGTCTTTCTAGACTGACAATTAAGCAATAGATCAAAGAAAAAAAAAACAGACATGTAATTAATAATACAAAAAAATCATAGATAGTTGACCCTAATACACAGTTGGAAGTGCTCCTCCTGTGTGGGGTTCAGGTGATGTTTTAATTGCTGTGTGCAGAGACAATGAGACGGACAGTGGCAGCTGCAGCAACCAAACTGCACATTCCCACGATGCCTGAGAGAAAACAAGGTCAACTTGTCATAGTGACCTGCCAGACACTTTTCCACACACACACACACACACACACACACACACACACACACACACACACACACACACACACACACACACACACACACACACACACACACACACACACACACACACACACACACACACACACACACACACACACACACACACACACACACACACACACACACACACACACACACACACACACACACACACACACACACACACACACACACACACACACACACACACACACAAATCCCCAGGGTGCTGGAGCCGACTGCTGGCAGTATCCACTCAACATGCCATCAGAATTAACGATTTCCAAAAGGCAGAGGAGACGAAGGATACAAAGAATGTAAATACAGTGGAGAGGATCAGAGTGGACCACACACCAGGGGAGATAGGGAGAGTCACATCGCTCTCTGATTTCTCCTGGTGATCTGACACTATATTCCATTTCAACAGACCACCTGTTGTACAGATCAGACCTGGCTTGGTTCTCAGCATGCAAGACTCCAGTCTATCTTTCAGGAGGGGTCTGCCGACTTACAACTGGTACAACAGTACAGCAATAAAGTTTTAGATGGGTATCCTATAAGGTCATTTTGTTTGTGTTCTCTCACAGCATAACCTATTTACGGTTTAGTTTTTTTCTATAGTAAGGAAAAGAATCCCTGCCACTCTCATGTCTTTATGATAAATTAAATTAAATTACAGCCAACAGCTAATTAGCTTAGCATACATACTGAAAACAGGGGGAAATAGCTAGCCTGGCTCCATCCAAAGGTAACAAATGAACATGTTATGTCTTGTTTGTTTAAATCTGTACATAGCGTCAAATCTAAGGAGTTACGTGCCAGACTATTTCTCGTAACTTCCTCAAGTCTAATCGTCACTTTACCCACGGTAATACTGAAACCTGTTGAATTATTGCTTTAAAAAGCATTACCGTTTTCTCTGGATGACAACTAAGAGCTGGAATCTCACACTTTGCCGTTTCTATCATGCCCCCTTTTTGAGAGAAAACACAAAATAATGATGTCTAAAAATGTACTACATTTTAAAAAAAATGGGTAACAATACTGGGGAAACAATTTCAGCCTTTCTTGCTACATTTAGGGTAAACTTCAGTGTGAGATACTAGGGATGGGGGAAAAAAAAAAATCGATACAGCATAGTATCACAATATTTTCCGTGGCAATACTGTATGGATACACAGACACCAAGTATCAATCTATCATTATATATGTGTTGGCCAGTTTGTCTGCTTGACAATTCCATTTTGCAGCAATAAAATTTAAGTGAGATGAGCAAACAGAGAAATTTATCTTTTTAAATAAAACAGATGTTAACAAAGCTTTCCTTAGGGGAAATAATTTGAGAGATTTGAAGTTGGAAAAAAAGGTAATACATTGCAATATATCACAGAGTATTGCAATATCTTTATATCGCAATAATATTGTATCATAAGGTAAGTATCGTGATAATATCATATCGTGAGGTCTATGAGAAACTGTGAGGTACTCATGTTCTTTTATTGTTCCCAAATGACTCGCATCCATAAACTTCTTTCACAGCAGATTTTGACTTGTCACAGCAGGAAAAGCACAGGTGCTGCACAGGTTCTCTGTTGCAGCAATAATAATAATAATAATAATAATAATAATAATAATAATAATAATAATGTTGTTAGTTAGACCTGTGTTTAACAAGTCAAAACATCTGCATTGAAAAAGGTCTATTCAACTTTTTGTTTCACTCCACATTTTGGGTTTGTTATGCCATGTCTGTACACTTTTTAATAAAGACGGAAGGCACTTGGACTGCTGGAAGAGTTCTGGACTGCCATCAAATTAATTTGTGAGCAGTCTCAGACCCCAGCTGTAAAGAGCCAACCGCAGGCCTTTAGCTATGAGGAGCAGCCCAGGTCCACTGACCTAATCCCTCATTGATAAGCAGTTCTTTGGTCTTCACTCAGCAGTTACACCCCAAAGAAAGTCCACGTTGTTCCCCAGCCTTTGATAACCACTTGGCAACAAGACCGACTCCTCTTTAGTTTCCACACTCAGCTATTTAGATATCCACACAACACACACACACACACACACACACACACACACACACACACACACAAGCAGGCATAGATTTCTGAGATTGTGAGAGCAATTTAACAATTTTTTTTTACATTATGAGAGTCATGGTCATGGGAAGATGACCGCATCCCACATGAAGTCCCATCATTTATTCAACACATATTTTGTATGCATCTCTGTGTGTGTGTGTGTGTGTGTGTGTGTGTGTGTGTGTGTGTGTGTGTGTGTGTGTGTAAATCTCAGTGGGCCATTTCCTCCTACTTGCTCCCATAGTGGTCTGAACGCCCCCTCCATCCTCTTTCCCACACAACAAAATGGTCTCCATATCAGCCACTCTGTGAGCAGGCAGAAGTAAAATAACACACGGGAAAGTATGGGAAAGGCCAACAGGGAAGGTATTTTTGTACATTGCTGATTGTGACGGTACAGAAACAGAGAGAGAGAGAGAGAGAGAGAGAGAGAGAGAGAGAGAGAGAGAGAGAGAGAGAGAGAGAGAGAGAGAGAGAGAGAGAGAGAGAGAGAGATTGGTCCCATGACATGGCTTCACAAATATGAGATGTACGTTGCTTGCTGCTGGCATATTGTGGCTAAAGATAGATCACAGATACACTGAAAGCTTTTTACCCATTGACTCACGGGATAAAGTACTCAGCAGCAGCTCTCTCCTTTTTTGGTGGACGCTGCAAGTGGCAATAATGAATCGCAAAATCGTTAACTGCTCTTTTTTATGACAGGACAT
This sequence comes from Zingel zingel, assembly GCA_023566125.1. Classification (NCBI taxonomy): domain Eukaryota; kingdom Metazoa; phylum Chordata; class Actinopteri; order Perciformes; family Percidae; genus Zingel; species Zingel zingel. Next base: position 11,089,329 of record CM042316.1, on the reverse strand, counting down.
CTATTTGCAACCTACAGGGGTCAGTTTTGATATTTTATTCATTTATTTATTTATTGTTTATTTGAATAGGGACAGATACAAAAAATATTGATTATTACATAAAGAACAATCCGATGCCTGTATCACAGTGTTTATAGCCATGGCTAATTCGCAACTATTATATGCGTGTGTTTGATATGAAAGTATCTGTACCAAAATCTTATATTAAACTAAAATCACCCTTGTTAAAGTGCCAGTGTTACCAAGACAAATGGTCTGATTGCTACAGGGCAACACACACTGTTGTTTTGTGTTATACAAGTTCAAATGCAATCTGGCATTTCAAAACAAAAACCGTGTCGGAAATCTAATGCATTCCAATGTATATATATATATATATATATATATATATATATATATACACCGATTTTAGCCGATTCCAATTTCATTTTTTTCTAACCACTCTTACAGCACACACAAATATTTATTTTCTATCTTTTCTTTAATAGAACATTTTGCGCAGAACATAGAAAAATGTTTGAACGGATAATTGATCACTATAAAATAGAACTATATAAATTACTCCTGATGTGGGAAATTCACACACATCTAAAGTGCAATGTTAGAACCATTTCCTTCCTTTCACATCCAATATCCAACAAAAAAAAAAATGTGATTTTGGTTTTTGGTGTCATCCCTCCACGCCCTACTCTTTCCTTGCAGGTGTTGCATATTGCAAACTTGTTATCTTCTGCACACACGCTGAAGAATTTCCAAACAGCTGACATGTTGCAGGTTAATTCACGAGGTTCCCTACATGTGCGAGAATAGCATAACTCATATAACTTATGTTGTCAGTTAATTGTAGCATTGACCAACATGAAATCGGCATATCTCAGACTGACCTGCCGGTCGCCGGTTATATATATATATATATATATATATATATATATATATATATATATATATATATATATATATATATATATATATATATATATATATATATACACATACATACATATTGGAAGTAGGGGTGTTGAAATGAATCATTGCATCGCGATGCAGACCTGGACGATTCTGCATTGATGTAGTGACAGACCATAACCGATTATTGCCTACTGATATTACATGTTGATTTTACCAGTCGCTGTTTTTTTTGTTTTTGCCTTTTGTCTGTTGTCTGCTGTGTTCAGACTCTGCTACATTCAGGAAGTGTCTTTTCTTTAAGAGCAGATACAATAAAATACATCTGACTGCTTGAATTAGTTGATGAAAACCCTGTGTAGCAATAAACAGTATAATAATATGGATGAGGTGATGCATCGTGATATTGAATCGATATGAATCGAGGATCAGGATAATCGTAATTTAATCGTGAGACTAGTGATGATTCACAGTTCACATTTAGTTGGAAGAGTTAAAGATCACATGAAACGGGCACTTTCACGTCATGGAAAAACTTTCAGTCCTGAATCTGTTAAAGGAAGTGGTGACCTAATGTGGGGTTTATGCCGTACAGGATGGATGGTAGATACAGGAATAATTCCCATGTTTACGACCTGCAAGCTTTCACCTAACATTACAACACAAGACAGTTGTATGATTACAGAGTTGGTCGAGTGACAATATAATCCATTACATTAAGTAAGTATTGATACCTTAAAAATGAATCGTCTAGAGATGGGCACAAGTGAGTTCCCTCTCGGCGAGTAATCAAGGAATCGATTATTCCCACCCATCCCTAATATTGTTACACCTTTTTGGATGTGTACCTCCTCTATGCACTACCATATTCTCCTTAGCTGATATCCCATTGGTTTATACTTGAATATACAAACTATCCCTCACTTTGTTGTGTCCTGCCACATCCTGTTTAAATAGGTAATACATTACATAATGGAGGTAAAGATACCATTTAAGGCTGCTTTCAACACTGGCTACACAAGTTGTAATCCACAGGACAGTGGAAGAGGAAAATTAAACTGGTCATTTGGTGCAAATTGCCCAAAAAAATATGTTCTTAATCACACTGAAGTCATCTCAAGTTCTAGCAAAAATCAGTACCATCGATGTGGATGATGTGATGCTCACATGCTTTACTTGCCAAAAGCTTTGCCTATTTATCACAGGACATATAATAAGATTGATTTATAATATTTCACATGTTGTGATTTGAGGTTGTGTGTGCAGCATGATGAAGCAAAGGAGCGATGAAAACAATGATCTCTTTTGACTGCATCAGATGTTTCTACAAAGAGCCAATTAAGATGAAATGACTGAAACTGAACCAAATCACACCAGATCACTTTCTACTGAATGTCTGTTGTGACCTAGATAGAAAAGGATGTTTCAGTAATCACAGTTTCATCAGAAGAGAAAGAACTTGAAGCACAAAAATAACTAACTGATGTTAACTACAGCTTTGAGATATACTCTTATGACAGAAAACACTATAAATTAAGACCTTAACAAACCCAGACAAACAGTAATTCAGAGAGGAGATGAACCATAAGAGTTATCTATCCACAGTCACCTACTGTAACTAACACTGTGCAGCCACAGCAAACACATCAGTCTGCTCTGTGGAGTCAGCGGCACAGTGTCATGGCTGAGGCCTGCATTAGGTTAAAAGGATCCTAATGTGCATTAGATCAGCACGGAGCATTATTTCAGGAAAACAACATCCATTATTAAGCAGGGTGTTGAACTATCAGAGAACAGACAGAGATCCTGACAGGCCTCTAGTCTCCACGTGCCTGTGAAGCTCCCAGAGGGCAACTTAAGATCCAAGGATCAGCTCCAGCTTTGTACTCCTAGAGCTCAAATCTCTGCTAGTTCTCTTTCTAGCATCTATCTGCAGTGGCAACGAGAGCTCAACACACTGCCACTTAAAATATCACATGCATATAAACAAACAAATGTGAAAGAAATATTTTGACCAGGTCAAGCCCACCACAGCCCAAATCATCCTGCCTTAACTGCACCTCTAGCCACAGAATGGGGGAGCGATGACAGGTTTATTAGTAATATAAAACTTTCATTTGACACTAGCCCAGCAGCTAGCCCTTTGCAGCAATTAGCCACGGTTTCCGGTAAACAAGCAGCACTGGAGTCTTATCTCAATCACGTTACAAAGCAAAAGAGACCAGAGGGCAAAAGAGAGAGGCCCCTGGGCCAGGCAGTGAGGGTTTCTCTCACTTTGGCAATACTTAGCAGAAGGACAGAGAGGACTCTGTGTGCGTTTGACCTCAGAGCAGAGAGGAAAAGTGAAGAAGCGCACAAATCACTGTGTCAGAATGAAAAAGATACAGCAGTAAGTGATGGAGTAGATGTGGATTCCTCTGCTGTCACTGCTGCTAATCAATTATCTTTATTCACATCAACAAAATTTCATTTCATGGGTCATCTACATTATATAATAACTCTTAGAATAGTATATAACATCAGTTCAAATGTATGTCGTGTTTTGACCACTGAAGTAAAAAATAAATAAACATCACTGAGAGCTGATGAAGTTTGAAGTCGTCCTCTCTGCTCCCAAATCAACAATCAGTTTCACATCACAAATCTTAAGCACATGCCTGTTTTTTCTCCTCAATGCTATAAACTGTTCTCATACACACATTTAACCATATATCATGCTGGATAAAATCAATCACACAGAGAGGATTTAACTAATTTACTCCATGTGCTAAGCATGCCAAAGTCTGGAAATCACTTCCCCCACATCTAGATAGATAGATAAATATTTGATCCCAAAAATGGAAAATTACAGTGTTACAGCAGCAAAATATCAGTCACACAGCACTGAATATACATGAAATACTAGGATACAATATACATGAAATACTAGAATACCATATACATACAATATACATGAATTAATAATATGATAGAATACAAGAACAAATATTTAAAATATATACAAGTTGGGAATACAAAATATACAACTGCTTAACTAGTAATTATACAGATGTAGATAAACCTATTGTGCAAGTTGCACTTAGTGCAGATGTGATGTCTAAGAGTCTTATCGAACACTCAGTCATGAGGTGTTAAAAAGTTTTCAGTGACCTCCTCTTCACCACAGTTTCAAATGTGTCCTGTTTGCAGCCAATAACGGAGCCAGCCTTCCTGATCAGTTTGTTCAGTCTGTTTGTGTCGCTGGCTCCGATACTGCTGTCCCAGAAGATGGCAGAGGAGAACAGAGCGCTGGCCACAACAGACTGGTAGAACATCTCCACCATTCTGCTGCACACGTTGAAGGATCTCAGCTTCCTCAGGAAATAGAGTCTGCTCATCCCCTTCTTGTAAACAGCAGTGCTGTTGATTTTCCAGTTCAGCCTGTTGTTGATGTTGACACCCAGGTATCTGTACTCCCCAACTATGTCCACATCTCCACCCAGAATGTACAGGGGCTGCGGAGCCGTTCCCTTTCTCTTGAAGGTGATTCTTACTAAGTTTGGAAGAAAATTCAAGCCCGTCCTCGCAGCCCCATCTTGTTACCATCTTATCAGTATCAGATCACCAGTTCCTCAGGTACTGGCTTATTTTGTGTTCTGCTGCATTAATGTCGTATTGATGCTTTCCAGGATCACAAATTTGCTGGCTGGATGTCCTGAAGCTCTGTGGATGCTCATGCTTAAAAGCTTCTCTCCTTTGACAAAATATAAAGAGATAAAAAAATCTAATAAAGAGAGACTTCTTGGTTTATTTTAAGTCATCTTATTGGCCTCAGACCTAGTCACATAAATTCCCTTAGCCTCGATCTTTCGTGTCTCTCTTGCTCAACCTACAATCTATTGTTGTACCTTTTTTCTCACAAATTTAAAAGGCCAAAAATCATCTTAAATGACCATCATTCAACATGTGGTATGGAGTTGATATTCATTAAGAGTTTGTAGTCGTAGTTAAATCTCCAGATTCCATGTGTAGGTGTTGCGCTGCGCTGCATTACCACATTCAAATTTGATTTGGCTCCTATAATTTCACCATATGTTAGTCCTTAAATAGTCTGGAGCAAAACATCGTCACCTCTCATCATCCTCATCTATGACAACAGATGTGGAGAGGAGGACAAGAGTGGAGACACTGTAGGTACAACCAAGAGTTTCAGGCATTAAAGCAGCTGTTTTCAGAATGATGCATGCACAACTTTAAACGATTTCCTTCTCAGGTTTCAGGTTATTCACAGTAGACTATTATTTTAAATACATGTTGTTGTTACTAATAAAACAAGCATATTATAATAACTGTATGTTGTTAAACAGTGCACAATTGTTTATGAGTTATGAGTCTTACAAATTAAGCAACGTTTTTTTGGAGTTTTGCAATGTCAGTAAAGTTAATGATTTTTTGGCTGGATGCATTTTATAATACACATATGGCCGATACATCTCACATCCCTTATCCCATCTGACAGTGTGAACGGTGTCGATTCCAACATTTTGGTAAAACTCCACACCCCTGCAAAGCCTAAGAATGATCACTATTTCTTAAAGCCAAACCACCATGTAGAAACCATTATTTTGACATCGGAGTCACTGTGACTAAAAAAAAGGAACAGCTGGCTCATCTAGGGGCCACTAAAGGTATTTCCGAGACAAAAATGCCAGATCTCAAACAATTGTCCCTTATAGACTGAAAGGGGCAAATGCTTGTGCTGCCACTTAAAGAGATGCTCATACAATCAAAACATAAAAGTCTTTTAATATTGAAACAGCGAGTTATAACTGTGCATGATAGATAAATGCACGGTCAAAAATTTCACTTGTGACATTGTGATTTGATATGCAGACAGAAAAATGCTATTTATATGGTGTGCCTTGGTTGCTGTGGTGTGTTATTTTTCCACAACTGCAGCTTTTAGCACCCATTGAAACCCATGTATTTAGGCTGTCAGGTTTGCTTTAGGTTACCTGTTTAAATGTGCATCTCTCTTGTAGGGCTGGGCAATATATCAATATTATATCGACACAGATATATGAGGCTAGAATTACAGTAAAGTGATGTCATTTTTTGAACTTACCAGAATGTTCTAGCTGTTTTATTATTTGCCTTTACCCATTTAGTCATTGTATCCACATTATTGGGGATTATTTATCAAAACTCTCATTGTGTTAATATTTTGTGAAAGCACCAATAGTCAACCCTACAATATTGCCGAAATATCGACATCAATGTATTTGGTCAAAAATATTGTGATATTAAATTTATTCCATATCGCCCAGCCCTACTCTTTTCTAAGTAAAACGGTGAGTCTATCTGTATGCTACATGATTTTTACAGCCAGAGAAATTACTGTACAACCATATTGGATGACTCTTCACTCCACAAGTTACATTTAACGCCAATGTTTAGTGCAGAGGCAGGAAGTAGTGTGCTCTTAATGTATTGAGGCGAAAAGTAAGAGTTTGGAAAGGCCTGTAGAGCATCTGACTTTCATGTAATGTTCCATAACGTCTTACCAATGGTTTTAGTTGCCTAAGCCTAACAATACATTGTTTATTTGCCATAAAACATGCCCATTCCCTAAGTTTGACCCTGCCGTAGTTGCGTTTTTGTTGAATTTTCTAAAAACCTTGTTATTGGAAGTAAAAAAAAAAAAAAAAACTAAGACAACATTGTTATTGAAGCTAATCTGGAGTTTTGAGGAATCGTTCAATTTTGAAAATTCTGGTCTAGATTCTTGTCTAAAGATTAAAGACATTGAATATCCATTCAGATAACCGGAAAAGTTACTGTTTAGAAGGAGTGCTGCACTGGGTCAAGAAACTTGATGTTGGTGATGTTGAAGTAAAAAAGCTGGTGCAAGGGCAAGTATTCAAGTAAGAATAAAAAACAAAGCACAGTCCAGCTTACTTTTAATGGCAGTCTATGCTATTGGTTGGCAGTCTTAAAAAGCATCCAACGCACTCTAAAAGTAAGTTAAAAATCCTTTATTAATACATAACCAACGTGTTTAGCCTCAAAGGGGCTTCATCAGGGTATATGCAATGAGGACAGGTGTCCTATTTAAAACTCATCAACGTCATGTTAATGCTGCCCACTTAAACATGACAGTACGGAGCATTATTTCAAGAAAACAACATCCATAAGCAGGGTGTTGAACTATCAGAGAAATGACAGTGAAAATAAACAAGTGCTAACATGTACTATAACAACCTCCAGATGGTGTATTTGTGTTCAGCCAATCTCTCCGGTAGTTTGCGTTTTGTGCGGCCAATAAAAGAGCAGCCCCTCTCACATTCATGTCTGTAAACTGCATACGCTTTCCTCCTGTGGGCTGGACCCTTAATTAACAACGTAGCTTAATGCCTGAGAGAATAAGACAATCACCGCCCTTCCTCTGTGTTAACAACAGAAATTTCCTCTTCTTCACATCTTTTCTTGAACAAACATCTCATCTCCCAATACACAATTATTACTTTTGGAAGTCGAAGTGAGTCAGACATACAGATAATCCAATCAACATACTTGTGGGGAAGAAAAACACAAAGTTGCAAGCAATTAAAAAAGAAAAAGGCAAAATCAATGTAATTTTTTTCATCATTAATTCAGCCCTCAACCTAACACTCGCACACTGGTTCCCTGCACCTCTCCACCATGTCTTACATAATCACAGTGAAGTAAAGTTGCCGTTTTTGACTGATGAGAGTTTTCTCAATTTGTCTAAAGAAAAGAACCCGCTGGAGGTTAAGAGTTCATTTCAGGGCTGAAACAACATTGTAGTGTTCAGCTTGTTTTGTTATTTTAACCGTGACCCAAGTTTAACAAGCAAGCCATCCCACAGATTAGAGTTATTATTATTATTACAGTAACCACACTGCGCTCAAGTATGCAGAATTCGAACCGATAATATGGAAGAATAAAAGAAAAACTATTCATATTACATTTACAACAGGAGAAGAAGTGATGAGTAAGTGATTATAAGTGATTCTTGTCCAATACATTCATGGTAGCTCCATCCATATCTGCTCTCCATTTCATATTCATGTGTAGCATTACACACAGTTGATCCACTACATCAGTTTGGGGTTTAGTGTCGTGCTCAAGCAGGACCTGACAGTTTGATAGGGACTGCAGATCAGCTTTCTTCCACTTGCCAGCTTCATAAAAACCAGCTTTCCATGACTTTTAAATTACTTCCAAATGGGGGGAGGGGGGGGTCACATAAATAGTCCTGTATACTCGTCTAGAGAATTGTGCTCTGAATGCAATATATCAGCGAGAGAACAGGCATGCATCCTGCTTTTATACAGAGTGTACAAGGTTCAAACCTGCAAAACAGTCGATACAACAAAACCCTTCATCCTATTTGTATTTTCATTCATCTTAAATCAAGTGGCTTTGACAGCACCGAATTGACCTCTTAGCCTCTCTCACTGCAATAAAAAAAGTCTTAGGTCCCTGAAAGAAATTATAAGGTAGGTCATTTTGGGGAATTTTACAATTTTCCTGCTTTCCTAGTGTCGGACAAACAAGACCGGCTTTGGCTTTTAATTGATGATGTATGTCCCAGTTTGTACAAAGGTTTAACTGTGAGCTCGACCTCTTTTGGTTAAATTTCTGGTTGTTTTAGAGATCAGGTAGCAGCTCCTGTCAAAGCCAAATACCTTTCACAGTGCTGAGGCTTTTATACTTAGTGCTCATTAGTCTTGTGTTAATATGTTTCAAACTGTTTTCACAGGGACTTACAAAATCCTAAAAATAAATTAGTAGCTTGGAACTACTTCTTATAAATCCATGAACAGCATGCGATCACTCGATCCTATTAAACTGCTGTGACTTAGGCCATGAGTAAACAGGATGTAGACAGAGCAAGACATTCCATCAAATTTAAAATATTTTTTATTCATTAAAATCAGTGACTTTATAAATACTTATAGCATGACCACAAAGAATACTTGTCTCTAAATGGCCATAGGTTGTGCATTGAAGATACTGCAGTAGCCTCATCACTGATCAAAATGCTTACTCAAAACAACTCCTTTCAGCAGTCAAGGGTGCCTCTGACTTTGCATGCGTTTTCTTAAGTAGCCAAAAATTACAGCATTCGCTTTTAAAGAGTGTAACATTCCAAAATATGAACAACCAACACACCAAACAACAACGTTTGGGTGTATCTTGGTCTAGTGGTCCAAGATGCCCAATACGAAACATCATACCGGGTTCAATTCCTGCTGCATGTCACCACCTTCACTCACTCTAAAGCCCCTTTCAAAACGTGCCGTGCCGTCTGTATGAAAATTAGGAAGGCGGAATGGGAGGACAGAGTTCTTGCGCCTTTAAGCCAGCAGTGGAGGTAGTCACAGAGTTGTAACAGAGCCAAACCGACGTCTGTGTGAAAGGGACAGCGTCATGGTTCTGTGTCAATAAACAAAGTGGGGATAATGGCAGACCTTCATTGCGGTGCTATTGCGGAATCTCTATGTAAAAGGGGCTGTGTGTGTGTGTGTGTGTGTGTGTGTGTGTGTGTGTGTGTGTGTGTGTGTGTGTGTGTGTGTGTGTGTGTGTGTGTGTGTGTGTTGTCAGGCCTGTGAGGGCACCAGGTGTATGCAGCTGTCTGTCTGATCAGGGAACTTCAAAGGCCGTTAGAGCAGTAGTAGAGTAAGTGGTAACAGTCAGAGGAGAATTGGCTCTTCAAATAAAAGCTAAAGTTGCTAAAGCTAAAGGTGATCTCTATACTGTCTGATATGATTCATATTAATGGATTTATCCTGCAGTCAAATAGAGTGCAATACATCAGAGTACAATGAGACCCTCCAATGTGTATTGAGGCCCTCCAATAGGACTTCAAGATGAAATGCCTCGTTGCACATCTGCAGACAAGGCCGAAATTGTGTTAAAGTTGGACATCACTGATGGTGTGTTTCTTATATAATCAAACTGTGCTGCAAGAAGCATTGAAACTGGACAATTCAGGAAAATTTGTATTTTCTGAAAGCAATTATTCAGTGGCAATCGCAAAATCACTTTCATTGCAGATGTTTGCCCATTTCAAGCCAACATGTGTACAACAAAAAGTATTTTTCTTTGGGACAATAGCGTATTTTGTCCTGTTCTGATAAGAGAAGACTGAACAAGGCAGAATCTTAAACTTCCTTCTTTCCTTCTACACAGTAAACAAGTGTTAGACCACTCGCTTTGGCAACAAAAAGTGTTGACATTAAGATATCATTCAACAAGGCTGCAGATTGTTTCTTTGCTTGAGCTACATAATACAAACAATAATTTGCGGCTACTCCGTAAACGCACACAAAATGGTCCTGATGACAACAGCACTAAGTCCTGGGAGCTTTCTCCACCACTAACAACCCCCATCCCCCCTCCCTCCCTCCCTCCCTCCTCCCCACTCTCCATCACTGGTTTGCTATATTGACCAAGGTAATGGTGATAATGGATGTTTTTCACATCAATAGGAAGATCAAACAGTAAGAGGAAACCCTTTGCTTCTACAATTCATGCTCCCAAGTGCAAAGCCTCAACCCATTATATGATTCAGCAGGGAGACACCGGATCAAAACTCTGTTTCCATAAAAAACACCTGAAAACATATGCAGCTTTTCTTCTGCTTTCATGGTCGAACACTCAAAATGTTTACTCACCTTACAATTGAAACCTTACAGTTCTGACAACAATGCAAAAGGTATTGGGGGATAGGGCTGGGTTCGTTTGAGTGATTTGATATTGATTAATAAAATCCCCAAATCAATCTTTTTATAAATGACTTTTCAACATGGGTGTATAGCCCACCACAAACCTTTTGGGAGTCAAGTGTTAATGTAAACTAGGGCTCCAACTAATGATTATTTTCATAGTCGATTAATCTGTCGATTATTTTCTCAATTAATCGATTAGTTGTTTGTCAAAACATGGTGAAAATGTGGATCAGTGTTTCCCAAAGCCTAAGATGACTTCCTCAAATGTCTTGTTTTGTCCAAAACTCAAAAGGTATTCAGTTTACTGTCACAGAGGAGAGACGAAACTAGAAGATATTCACATTTAACAAGCTGGAATCAGAGAAATCTTTTTTTTTTTTTTTAATAAAAAAAATGACTCAAACGATTAATCGATTATCAAAATGGTTGGCGATTAATTTAATAGTTGACAACTAATGGTACATTAGAAAAAACATTTAAGAGTTGCTTCTTGCTTGTACAATTTACAGCATAGGTTCTCTGAAAATCTCATTTATATCCAAGCAAAATAGGTATTGTAACTGAAATTTAATCTAATCAGGACCTTGTGAATCGGAATCGATTTGGGAAATCATTGGCGATACCCAGCCCTATTAGAGGATTTCATTTATTTTTTTAATTGTTATTTATTCTTTGTTAGCATTCTGGGATGGGAGAAAAACGTGCTCTGGTTTATTGGCATTTCTTTAAACCAATCACAATCTTCTGCGGGCGGTGCTAAGCCCCAGACACAATGTGATACACTGTGACAGTGCCTCTGCAAAATAGCCTTGGGAAATCCATTACAGACATGTAATCGTGTACCCTTATGGCACTTTCCCACAAACCCATGTATGACATGAAAAATGAACAGAGTATGGTATGACTATTCATTACAAACTACTGGTTGCAGGAAAACAGGATATGTTTTCATAATTTGGTCACTTTATGAAAAACACAATCATATTCAAATATTGTTTGTGATAGATTAACATTTTCTGATTTGGTTTCTAATTCTGAGGGCTAGACATTGCTGCCAATAACTATTATAAGGTTACGGCATTACTACAGTAATAATCTTACAGTCATCTTTTAAAGCCAGCCTATGTACGTTTTCCATAACAGCAACAGCTGTGGCCACAAGTGGTGATTACTGTATGGATTACTGAATAATGGCAAACTAAACCTTACAGAGCAGGTCAAACCAGACCATAAGCAGGGGAACAACAACTTTCAGTGAGGTATAAAACAACCTAATTTGTTTATGTGACAATATAAAACATAGTGTAACAGTAGCACAAGAAGAGAAGTCTCCAAACTGCCACAACAATGTCAGACAGCAATATCTATTAGCTACTGGCTGTACCCGAGCAAATAAGATGGGTAAAACGGTTTAGAAATTTACAAGAAAGATATTCTTTCTATTTGTTTAAAAAAAGAAAAAGATTCTTCATTCAAAATGAAAATGCCTTTTAATGCTAAAACAGAGACAGTTGTCAGGCACCACCAAAGTTGACCAGTTCACACCAACAGCAGCTTTGCTTTGGTTCAACAGGATTTTGACGGTAGGTCCATTGTCCTTTTCAAAAAAAGTTGTATATGCATACATGTACTGTATATGCATAGGATTTCCTGTTGTGTTCAGCCCTATTGTCCTTACTATTAAGCGTACTGCCTTTGTACGGTTTCCTTTCCAGGTTTCACTGCGGCTCTGGATTATGTTTCACTAATCCTAACAAAACAATGTTATACATCTCCAGATTGATGTTGCACTGTCAAGGCCCGGATCAAAAACAGCAGTGGAGTCCTGAGTAGACGGTTGCATGGGAACACATAAACAGAGTGCTTGGAACAGCTCAAGGCTTTTTTTTCCAGGACAAAGATAAGACACCACGTGCTTGTGACAAACTTTCTTGGCACAAGGACCTGGTTTAGGGGGCATAGTGATTATTTCCATCAGTTGTTTACTAAGACACATTGAAGAATATGTAATATTTATGTCAGAAAACCATGAATGTATCCTGAATAGTCTGCTTGCAATGAATAAGAGTGTTATTTTTTTTTTTAATTACCCACAAATAGGAATTAGGCGGAAAGAACATATGTTCGTACATCAAAGAAGATCCAACACCTCCAAACTCCCATTTTCTGCTCATATGCATGGAAATGAACAGTCCTCACTGTGCATATGTTCCCGGAAGAGAGTTCTGAATTTAGGGACTTCCACTGAAAACCCGCTCTGCTCTGCTGATCCTCTGCCAGATTACTGGGTCTCAATTTTCTATGCTGCGGTTGAAACACAACAAGAGCATTTATTGTCCGTGACCAGCTAACTTCTTCTAAGGAGCAGCAGTTGTTTTGAGCACATGAAACCGAAGCACAGCGCCTCAGCCGCAGCAAAAACTAATGACCTTTAAATGAGCGAGGTCTAATGTGGCTGCTCTTTGGCCCGGCTTGATTAGCTGATGTCACAGGAAGTGAATGGTATACTTATGGAGGGTCACCACTGCAGTCCAACAGCATGTCAATCTTTCCTCTGATGTCATCGGGGGCTGGAGACGGATATCTGGCACAGACACAATCGCACTCATTCGGGCCGCATGTGCACATATACTGTATGTGCGCGTATTCAAACAGAGCATCTTTGCAGATCTTGCAGGCCTGAGTGGATGTTAGCCAACATCATCAAATGCTTGAGATGATAAGATTTTGATGGGGAGAAACACTGACCACAAACTCACTGCAACAGCTTTTTTTCAATAATCTAGCGTGCAGTTTGCCTCAAACTGACGACAAAAAGTAAATTTTTCAACCAGAACATTTGCTGGTTGTAGCTTCTCAAATGTGAACATATTCTGCTTTTCTTTGTATTTTATGATAGTAAACCAATTCTCCAAATCTGACTTTTTTTGTGATGGGTATTTCTTTCCCGATTTATTGACATTATATAGACAAAATGACTCATCAATAATCAACAGTTATTTGCAACCTAAAACTGATTGGCTGTATTGTTGACAGGTGGAATTCACATCTTTGGCATTGCTCCGTTTTAAATCCAGTGCTGGGCAAACAGCCCTAAAAAGAAGATCTAATGACTAATTTCTGAATGAGATGTAAATACAGTATCTTCTTCTGGTCAAACAGCTAAACTTAAGTGGTAAAGAAAAAGTAATACAATGAATGTCAGGGTAGATATGGATTGGAGGAAAAAGGCACCAGCCGAGGCCTGAAGAAAACCAGAGAAGAAGCACAGGAAGTGGATTTAAGAGCAGAGAGAGTTGGATGAGATTACGGACAATGGGCTGAACTTGGAACAGGAGATCAGTACAAGGACGAGGCGGGGAAAGGTTCATGTGATCACGGAAAAACAGAGATAAGGAAAGGTAAAGATGTGAGGAGAGTGAGAGGGCAAGATAGGAGGGAAATCAGGCTCACAAAGAGGATGGGTTGGGGGGAGTGGACACATTGCCCTGTCTTGTTTAAACAAAACAAGTAAAGGGATATTAAAGGCCCTGACACACCAACCTGATAATCGTCCGTCAGACAGTCCGGCGAGGTCAGTGACTCAAGTCTGTTGGGTGTGTTCCGTGCCGTCGTCTGTCAAAGGAGCTGTCAGCTTTCATTTTGGCCGACCTGACATGCTCAGTCGGAGACAGGGCAGTCGGACTCAAAGACCAATCTGATTGGTGGAGTGCTAACCCGTAAATGACGAGCGGGATGAGCGTGACTAAGTCTCTCAAAATCTGACGAAAATCTTTTAAATTGACCTTTGTCGATCTGAAATGAAGACAGATTCAGCAACTGAATGGCCTATTTCTCGCTTAAATTTTTTTCAGAAAGACGTTTTGGTGAACTATCTTGTACTATCTATGAGATCATATTCCAAACGAAGCCGCCATTATGCCCAGTTGAAAAATCCGGGAGCAGCCAGACCCACGTTGACGCGTTCGTCCAATCAGCTGCTTTTTGGGTGACAGATTAGCCCCGCCTGCTGTTATGGAGACATATTACGTCTCGCACACACGCAGAACGTACGCTCAAGTTGGCGTCGCTTTGGTGTGTTCCGAGGCACTTTTTGGACCTCGGGGAGCCGACTGATCAGTCCGACTGCCTTTTCTGCCGACGGTCAGCCGTCGGGTTGGTGTGTCAGGGGCTTTACACAAACTTAAAATCCCTTTAAAAAAAGAAACTGTGGGCGCCCAGATAGCTCAGTTGGTATATAGAGGTTTACTCCTCGATGCAGCGGGCCCGGTTTCGACTTGGACCTGCGGCCCTTTGCTGCATGTCATTCCCCCCTCTCTCTCTCTCTCTCCCTTTCATGTCTTCAATTGTCCTGTCAAATAAAGACCTAAAATGCCCCAAAAAATAATCTTAAAAAAAAAATAAGGAAACTGTAATGTGAATAGCTGAGGTAGCGTGCCCTTCTCACCCACATACCACCACATATAAATCTACACTCACACGCTCTCTTCTAAAAATAAACATACATCTGCACCTCATCCTGCATCTCACAAGTTGCCATCCAACGTTTTTTATTATAGTGTCATGCAGCTGATTTAAAGAAGTAGTCTGATTAACAATAAACAAGATGGTAAACTACACAGGTGAACAGTTTTCTTTCCTTTAGCTTCACACTCTAAACCTGTGCTGTGCAGTGAGCGCTAGACCTCCCTCTGGGAATGTGTTTGACTGTGTGTTTCTGTGTGTGCCTGGGCAGCACTGAGCCACTTGATCACTGCTAAGAACAGACGAGAGCTGACAGAAAGCAGGCGGAGAGCTCCATGACTACAACCGGACCTCTGTGGATGTCAGTGGCTAAAAATACATGCAGCAAACTATTCAAACTAGCCATAACTAGCTTCATATACATTGAAAATGTTTTACAGTATAGGTGTCCAACAATCCTGACCTGTTCATTCGCAACATGTACAACACTTTTTTTTACATTTCTCCATTTGCATGGATAACACAACCTGCAAACACCCACAGTGCAAAGTAAATGCATTCAAATTAAGAAAGAAGGCATAAAAAAAAAAATGGCACGCCCACTTTGAAACTACATCAACATTGTATAAATATACAACATATTTTCAGTTAGTGTTATTAAGCCACAGCCTTCACGTTATTGTGTGGTAGGTCTTCTATCATTTCTTGATTAATAAAAGTGTCTTCCCTGTAAAATCTACTTTCTGTGAGGACTTTCAAAAGATAAGGGACTTGAAAAAATAATGTACCCCTAAGCACATACCCAGGTTATAACAACATAGGGCTGCAGTGGCTGGAAGGTTTACTATCCTGGGTGGGTAGATTTGTACTGAAATGTAATGTAAACAAGAGGGGACTGTGGAGTATCACATCTATGCAGCGTACACAGAAGACACCCATAGGACAGGGTGGTATGAGCACGCTGCTGTTATCTGCAGGCAACAGTTGCTCTAAGACCTCTTTAACGTTAGCTGCAAAAAGTCTCCCACATAAATGAAAAGTTGAATACCCCCTGTTGGCTCAGTTGCCAGACCTCAGTGTATGCTGAGTATGCTCATGCAAGATAAAAGCAGTCTCAACTGTCCCCTACATCACACTCTCAACGCAGTTCCATAAGTGTACTTTCATCACAAACGTCTTCTAAATTATCTTCTGTCTCAGGTGTTTTACACGCGTCTATCTGAGTTGTATGTTAACATAAAGATAGTTTGAAACACCAACATATAGCATATCCCACCAATAACAGTCCAACCTACCGCTCGTTTTGGCGCGGATCGAGTATCAAACATTTCTCGAGCACTCACCTCCCCAGGTGTGAAAGAGGACAAGAAGTCCGACGAGCAGAGAGGCAGAGTCCCGCGCAGCCATGGTTGTTGGTCGGCACTGCAGCTCTCCGTGCTGGGGCTTGTATGAAAGGGAGTCTGACAGGGACTGGTCCTGCTGGAAAACTGTATCAGAGGCAGGAGCAGCGGCGGTGCAGCCGCGGGGAGGCAGATGATGCAGGAGGGGCAGAGACAGGAGGTCCTGCCACTGTAAAAAATGTCGGTGTGAACGACTCATTGAAGCGCATAGTCGGTCTGAAATGCGTCATTTTATCTCAACACATTACTTACTTTAAACAACTTGGCATATTTATTTGGATGAATAGACTAAAAACATGAGTCCAGAGCCCGACTTCAAATTTGATTAAAAAAAAATCATATTTTTTGCAGTGTGCAAAAAAAAAAAAAAAAGGAGGAACTTGTGTGAGAGCGGCAGGACGGCGGAGGTCTGGAGCGAAATACAGAAGTGAGAATTAACAGTTTATTTGTTGTGTCCAACATGAAAGGCCCTACATTTACCCACCAAGAGTATTATAACTTATGTAAAAGTAGTTTAGCATGACTTTCGTGTAGTGTGTGAGCGGTAATTTGGTGTGGCTGTCACTCCTCTTTTGCATAACGGGGCTCAAACATTTAGCATGCAGGTGGGTGTGTGTGCTTGCGTGGTGACCTCTTTCTAATGATATCAGGACTGTTGTTTGAAGTGGTGTGTTGAGAGGATATGAGACAGGATGTGGTGGAGCTGAATCTGGAGAGTGAGGAGTAAACTTAACTCCATGATGGACAAAACTTCCATCTGCTCCATGGTCCAACTAATTACCAGTCACAAAGGTAAAATACTTAACACTTTATGTGTGGCTGAGCAAGCACCATAACTCTCTATCTTTCCACAAACAAGTTCTGATAGTTTTCATGCACATATTACATGCATCTGCATTTTTCAAAAATAGTGAACAAATATTTGGATGATGGATAGTTTATTTATGCAGAAGCATGTGAATAAAAGATATATAGATATAGATATAAAGATCCTCAAAATAATGAGCGATGGAGTCCTACAAGAACACACTATTTTCTGGCAAAAATGTGGCTATTTCACATGAGAGATTTGTGTTTTTGTCCTTGCTTTACTTACTGGTGTGAAGTAGTGGGCTGAGCTGGATAAGGGTGACGTCATACATATTTGTGTGCACCCATCAGAGTTAAGGTGCGTTTGAATCTAAATGTGATGACAGTTTAACAGGACAGATTAAGGACTTCAAGACAATTTAAGAAGAACAAATCAGCTCACTCACATTACAATAAGTCAGTACAAACTACTCAGCTAAATTTTGTTCTCTATCATTAACTGTTACAAAGGAAATATTTATCTACATTTACCTTTATAAACCCTGTGAATATGACTCCCTCTTTGTGCTAGATGCCAAGCTTAATATGGACATAATAAGGGACTTGAATCAGACTGACTCCCTTGACAAACCATGTAAAAACATGGTGCCTGCAGGAGGACATCATATCATACACGACGCTGACCTGCACTTTGGTTGCAGAACTCCAGTCTCTGATATGTACAGTAAAGCAGTTAAACTGTAAACATGGTTTTGACTGTTAGGGTTTGAATACCTGCAGTGAAAAAACAAATTCTCCCAAGGGCTGCAGGAAAAGTACATAAAATGCTGTGCTGTTGATGCTCTTGCCAAATACCAGGTGGTTTTGGATTGCTTGATCCAAAGCAACATCATTTTAAAATATAATCTGCTGCCTCAGACTGCCACAGACTGGAGAGTGGAGAGTACACAGGAGCCTTTCAGTAAATAAATCAGAGTAGATTTTAGATTTTTTTTTTTAGAAGTATTACTCTTTCAACCAAAATGGTTAATGATAGCTAAAGTCCAACTTACTAACTTATAGTTGAAGCTGATACAGTTTCAATATCATGATGATATATTTACCAATATTATTATTTTTAAATAAACACATAGCCCAAACTAAAAATGGTTGGTTAGGATCCTGTACATTTGGTTATAAAAAGTAATATTCACGAAGATTTTCATATCTATTAAGTCTCTCTATCTTTCGTCAAATGAGGTAACAATGATGATTGAGCCAATGGCCTACTGATGAAAGCCCTTGCATTTGCAGTATTATGAACTGGGTGACTGGTGGTGACAGTTCCAGGAAAAATCACAAGCGGCGCACAGATAGTAACACCTTTTCCGGCCAGAGAGGGTAGGCGGAGCTAACGCAACAGACTCACTTTCAACTGCCAACTGACTAATGTTACACAGGCGACACTGTTTAGATCCAAAAACACACCTGCAATCACCACTTATTGCCATAGGTGCTGCCAAAGAGAATGAAAAACAGATCTTCTAGATTGTAACTTTAAGAAATGTGATTAAAAAAAATGTTCTGAACACAACATTTTACAGTTGGAAAAAAGTATGTAATGATGCTGTTTCTAAATTACCTCACACGTATCTTTGACATTTCTGTACTGCAATGTCTCGTTTTTTTATCGCCCGACATATAGACATATAAATCTGTTATGAGCTCAATTTGTCTGAAAAATCAGCTTTGATATTATTCTACATTTTAAAATCATCAGGTTATACCAAACCATGGACACAAACAGAACTAGAGACAATTTGAAAACAACAATCAAAGACATTGCAAAGAAAGAAAAAAAGTGTCCTTAAGTCTTTAACTAGTCTTTGATGATTTCATTTTGAAATGTCTATGAACTAGGGCTGGGCGTATCGATCTAAATAATCGATAGTATCGATACCAAGATGAGTATTGGTATCGGATCGATACTGTCGTGATGAGATTGATACTTTTGTTGCAGTTTCTCTCCGAGTTCATGGGAGCACAGCGTCTCTCCAAGTTTGTGTGCAGTGTGCAAACAGTGCACCTCTCGCTCTTTGCCCCATCCCCCTCCCTGCTCTGCCGGAGGCGGAGAGTCAGAACAGTGAGAGAAGCCCGTGATGATGGCGGAAAGAAAGACAAGCACTGTGTGGAGTTGATTCACTCCAGCTGATAGGGACACTGCCACATGTGATGTGTGCAAAAAAGTAATTAGCCACTTTGGTAACACCACCAATTTGCATAAACACATTAAATCATAATTAACAAACTAAAGGCAAAATCACAAAATGATTCAATGATCGTGACGTTATAAGTAAAAAGTATCGGTATCCGCGATACTAGCCCTGTATTTACTTGGTATCTGATCGATACCAAAATTCCCAGTATCGCCCACCCCTACTATGAACTGTGCTGATCAAACGTATATCTTTGAGGGTTGTTAGTAGTAAAAAATACTCTTTAGTTAAACCCAGGTGTTTGGCACAGCCACGACTGCCTGATCAGAAGACCTGTGTGTTACAAACAATAACACTTTGCACAGGGATAAGTACAGTGAGTACAGTTACAACAATCGTTTAATCTCAGTATTGTTTGATCCAGTGTAAACTATCCCAGCCTGTGCAGCTGGAAACAGATCAACGACTGGTGGGACGTGTCATGTACACTGATCTCTGTAACCTTCACAGCATGAAAACACCACCGTGTCTGCCATCTGTGCCTGCCAGATGGATTGACCCTGAGTGCAGGTCAGAGCCACATACGGAGGATCAGGCAAATATACCAAACCTCCTCCTGAGAAAGAGTCTGCAGTGGAGATGAGGTCTGCTTCTGAAAGCAGTGCACAAACAGCTGGACAGTGAACATCCTCAGAGGTGACAGTTTTCCAGAAGGATGCTGTGGTTGGTTTTGTTTGATCCATTTCCACATGCTTGTGGTTTTAAATGCCTGGAAAAGATGGATAATTTACATTACGGGCATTATTTAATTCTGGTTAGATGAGGACATTTGGTCAAGGCCATCTTCAGATTTCAAGAATATTATCTTTTGGTTTATCACAACATTGGGATTTCTTTGTTCTCAGCCATTTCACTGCCCTATTTCAAGCTGTGTTTTTTAGATATGTTTTATTTACTTATTTTTATTTGTGGCAACTAAATAAAGAAACACACAAACTTTTTTGTGTGTATTTCCTTGCCAAACTCTCGTGTTGTGAATGTGAAAGACCTCTGTGTGAGATAGGGGTCTTTAACTAAGATTTTAGTTAACGGTCCAATGTGTAGGAATTTCTCCCATCTAGCGTTGAGATCATATATCGCAATCAACTCTCTCGCACCACGCAGTTCAAAGTACGTATTACAGATACGGTAGCCTTCACGCTTCAAAAATCCTGTCTCTTGCTCTTTTCAATACCCTTTTACTTTTTCTGGGCAAAGAAGAAGACTCCTGTTCCTGAAATTTGGATTTTGAATACGTGTGGTCCTCCATGTTTTCTTCTTCAAACTTGCTGGGACCGGGAAGATACGATACCCATTAGCAGCACCTTGTGACTTTTGAGTTTATCATGTGACAGCGAAAGGCGGCGCAGTATGTTCTGTATGTCCCTTACCCGCTAACGTATTTCAAGATGGCGCATGAATATGGAGCGTCTACCCCAGTTCATGCAAATGCAAATGTTAACTGTCAAGCCAATAGGAATACTTGGAATTGATGGTGGTGGTAATTATTCATGAAAAAAAGACAAGTTTGTGAATGGGCAACACAGATTTTGATAATGAACAACTAAACACGTTACACACTGGACCTTTAAGGCAATATAAAACTCACTGACAGCACCTTTCTAAAAACATTTTAAAAGTGTAACCTCAACATAACAAGCTTGTTTTATTGATATCACATAAGTACTGGGCTATACTAGAAAAGAAGTGTTTTGTAAGACAGTTGTGTTTTTACCTGATCTGAACCACCACACTGGAAGACGGCGTAAAAAGGTGGCTGTCATGGAGCGGAGGAGGTGCACATTTTGTAAGTTAACAAACCCTAAAGTGCACGGATTCTGTTATCTTTGAACACAGCCAGGCTCGCTGTTTTGCCTGTTTCCAGTCTTAATGCTAAGCTAACCACAGTTAAAGGTAGGGTTGGTAACGATTTCCAATTTACACTTTTTTATATATTGTTTGAAATGGTCTTTACACTCCGACAGCAATAAATAACTTATGGAAAGTAGCTGCTGTAATCCTGTACTAAATGCCCACCAATCACTGCCTCGCAGTCCGCTTGGAAAGAACCAATAAAATCCCTCCTTGTCCCGCTGCGCATACTCTACCCCTCCCATGAACGAGCCTGAGCTCAATGCATCACTGCCACATTGCTAACAGTAGTCATGTTTGTTTTAAACCTTCAGTATGATAATATTAGGTGATTGCTTACCGGCAAATGAGACATGAAGTAAAATTGCGCTCCTTTCTTCGCTCTGCTCTGTGTGTGGGTCGGAGCCCCGAGGAGATGCTACTTTTAAATCTTGCTAGCTTTTCAACATTACCAACCCTGCCTTAAGATCAAAATTCATATTTACCGTGCAGACATTAGAGCGGTATACAACTTCTCATCTAACTCTCGGCAAGAAAGCAAATAAGCATATTTTGCAAAATATAGACCTATTTCTTTACCGACCACCTGTTTTCTTATAATTACGCCCATGGTCTCTCTGCGGTTCTTTATTTTTTGGGGTCTGCTGTTCACCTGATTTGAACATTTGGAAACATAACAACAGAAAGACAGGAAGAAAGCGTGTCTGCTTTTACGGTTGCTTTTAGTTGAAACATCCTCTGTTCACCAGATATGTTCTGTTTTTCCATCCATCCTAGAGCTCTCATAGGGGATCTGTTGGTGGAGATATGAGCACTGTCGCTCTGTTTTGATGGAAATATGAGGCCAATACTGATAACACATCCTACTGTTACATCTCCCTCTCTTTCTGCTGTGAAGTAGCGTTAAATGGGTCTAGTGTTGTAGGAAAATCAACACGACTTCCTCTCTGGATTACTGTATTGCTGCCACAAAGAGGGTAACAATTGAAATTGTTTGACTCCACACAATGTGCTATACACACAAGTTTTATGTTGTTCAATAAAGTTCCTGTGAAATATGCATTACAAGTTTGATCCAGAGTACAGTATGTATCACAAAACAACCGAGAGGCCTGTCAACGCATACTTTTTAAAAGAGATTTAAAATAAATGTAAATAAGGGTGTAAACCACCGTGTTGATGCTTTCATTTCCTTTGTGGTAAAGCACAATCCGTGTGGTATGTAGCGATAGCAGAGTACTAACTTTTCTCAAAACAACTACATTGTTCAGCCACTCAAGGTCAGTGAATTATGACCGAATCCTTAATGCTGCATTGTGACTCGGGCATGGCACATGGTATATGGGCCTATAGTTTATAATAATAAATTGTATTTATAAGCACCTTTGGATTAAAAAAACACTGTTTCTAAAGCCCTCTTATAATTCCTCATGGACAGTTTGCAAGAATGTCCCCCTTTCACCCTTATTTAATATGATACATCCTGAACAGGGCATTTGGGAATATCAGGGGGCAATAGTTTTCGGAATGAAACTGAAAAAGGAAAAAAGAAGCAGAAAAAGCAACATCCCCTCCCACACAGAGTTCCCAGGGGCTGAAAAAGCCCTAAGACATGTTATCAACGCATTTTCTCAACCTGCTGACAGGGTAAAACCTCCAGCTATCAACCATCAAACAAACCCAATCAGTCCCTAACAAAAATCACTTAACCATTTTTTCTCATTATGGTTCAATTAGAGGAGCAGTTGCACACATACTAGGTAACTTATAAACAAGTATTTTCTGTCCTGGGAGTATTTACACTTAATTTCCACTTGCGCTTGGATCCTTTAAAGGAATAGTTCAACTATTTAGGAATTAATCGTATTGCATCCTTGGGGAAAGTTAGATGAGAAGATAGATACCACTCTCAAGAAGCTACAGCCAGCAGCTGGTTTACTAAGTTCCCACTACGAGACTTTCAAAGTCTTTTTTTCACACTACCTGACTCACCGACGACAGGGGCTCACACACTACCAGATCTTTCACCAGGGGGAATCCCCAAGTCTAGTTTCCAAACTATGTGTGTATATATATATATATATATATATATATATATATATATATATATATATATATATATATATATATATATAGCAATAAAACAAAGAGAAAAAAGAAAGGTCAGGCAGAGTGGTTTTTGGGGGTGTTGTCGTTATCACATATGTTCACAAAATGGCCTGTTTCCTCACATCTTTATTATTTATAGCCCCCCCATTTTCCCCTCAGCCCTGGTCTTGCGCTCTCATTGGCTTTAGCTCCCCGGCAGATTCCCCACCAGCTCCAGATATTTAGCCTGCTAGACATTTGGAATGCATCTGTGAGGCATTAGCTTAGCATAGAGACTGGAAACAGAGGCAAACAGCTAGCCTGGCTCTGTCCAAAGGTAACCAAATCCACCTACCACACCACTAAAGCTCACTAATTAACATGTTATATCTCATCTAACCTGTACAAAAACCGAAGAGTAAAAAGCGTTATGTGTGGGACTATTTCTTTGCCGGGAGCAGTGAGGACTAATGCGCATGTACCAAATACCAAATAGTGAGCACTAGGCCTAAATTGTAATTTTGGACAAAAAAATCGTCGTCATCGACCTGTCACTGATGACAGGTGTAGTTGTGTGTGACTGTATATTTTGCATATATAAAATGTGACAAATTGCATTGTGGGGACTGTTATGAGAAGACAGTGTACATGCCATGGACACCAGCTACTGACTAGACACGTGAATAAGCATATTTCCCAAACTATTTATTTGAATAAAATGCACACAAACAATGTAATTCATAAATAAGTATTTAATCTAACTACAGTAAAGGTCTCTGGCCCATCTGATAGTTACCTTTATCTCTACTGGGAGTATTCACACTCGATTTTACCTTTGAACTTGGCTCCTTAAGATTTCCACTCCTGATGCACTGATTTGAGCGTCTTTACCATGCACGTGTGCGTGCCATTCCTTGGAGACTGATTGATGGTTACACACGACTTCTTTTTATCTCACTTCTGAGGGGCTCACAGCAGTGTGCTCACAGGCTAAGGAAAGCCTGAAGGAAGGAAACAGAGGAAAAGAAGTCATTATTTCTGAGCCACTGAGGCCAGACCCGAGAGCAAGTTGTTTTGGGGGTAGTCTGCCCGGCATGAGAGACGGCTATTGTCCAAGTTGCTCCATAGGACGGGGGGGCTTTCGAGCGTGCACCGGTATGGTGAGGGAGCTCGGGGGAAGAGTGGGAGAGAAATTTGAATTTCTGCTAAACTCCGTCATAACAGCAGGGATTGTGACAAAGAGACACTTTGATAACTACATGGGCCAAGAAGTGAACATCGCTTCTCCATGGTGATTATATGTAATAGGGGGCATTCATCTTAATAAATCCACCCACTGACATGTTTCTTCAGGGTTTCTGCCTGGGAAGAGTTTGGTATTAAGAAGAAGAGAAAAGGAAGATGAATTAAGAAAAAGGTTAATGACTTCAGTGTAGAAATGCAATTTGTTATCCCTGTTGGGGCAAGTCCTTTCTATCTAGAATTTAGTTCTAAAAATCTTACAAAGTCAGTATTATTTTCAAAGTGTTTCCAACAGAAATAAAGAATTTTTAGAGGATGAGTGTCTGGATCTTGAAAGATAAAAGAATAGGGCAGGTCACTAATTGAAAATCAAGAAAAATTAAAACAAAAACAACAAAAAAGTACATTTGCATTTCACTTATTTTAAGAAAGTTAGACTTTAAGGACACAAATTAGTTGATCAGAAGTAGATTTCTGTAATGTAGCTTGAATTCTTCAAAATAAAGCCTGTGTACTGCGTATTTCTGTGATATTTTGCTTTGTGAAAACTCAATAACATGATAAAGTCATGATGCAACGTGGGATGTATCATCATACATTTTCCTTTCATGGAATAAATCATATCTCAAGGGTAAAGTGCTAATGATATAGGATTATTCAATGTATCAAGTAATTTAATAACTGAGTTAATTAATCCGTTTTCACAAAGTACCAAACACTGACGGTTACAGCTTCACACATGTAAAGAGTTGTTGTCAGTTTGTATATCAGAACTAAAATGATTAATAAGCTAATTGATTAGTTGAAGAAGACAGAGAAGAAAATGATTAATTGAATTGTTTGCGTTTCTTTGTCATATAAGGGTTTTAGACTCAGACTTTAATGATATGTTATAGAACAATGTCACTAATCAATTAATTAAAAAAAGAACTGATTTAATTCAAATAAAAATAATCATTTGTTGCAGCAATTTTGTAAGTAATTATAAATTAAGTTTTGAGGTTGGGAGTTTTGCGCTGATGGACAATGATCTCACACATTTTTTTTTTTTCAGAACAATGAGTCATGAAGCAGGAAGCTGCTACTCCAGCCTGCAACCTTGTGAACATCCTGCAGATGCACAGACAAAGTCCCGAGAAGACAACTCAAAGAACAGGAATGTCACACGGAGTGGCCCCCGCTGTCTTAGTCATCCTATTCATATCTCTCCGAGTCACATCAGTAAAAGCCTCAGTCTCTTCTTCTTAAATGACTCTTTCCTGCATATCCCCACCTTTTGTCTCCGTCTTCCATCACTCCCTCTTTCGCCTGCTCAGCATGTAGTGGAGGCAGCGGGTTTGAGGCGGAGGGTTTCTGAGGAATGCAGGGTCCTGCTCTGGGTCTCGAACCAGTCTGCACTCAAGTGATTTCTACTGTTTGGAGTTTGTGTTTTCCCAGAGAAGCTTCTGGTCTGCCGCCTACCCCCTGCCCTCTTTCTAAAACACACACATACACACAAATACACAGATGTACCCTAAATGTAACGTTATGTAAGTCCAGTGTACTGGCTGGCAGCCAAAGCCATCATTGAATCAGATGATCTGAACTCTACATCCCAAAATGAACCACAAAGTCTGGGAACACAACACAAAACTTGACGTCACGGCCACGATGGCAGATTTTCAAGATTGTGGGGAGACTGGTGTGTGCAAAAATGGTTAGGGCACTATGGACAGTGTGGATAAGGCGTTGGAGTTTGCCTAAGTCTATTTAAAGACATCTTGTTTTAATAAACATTATTAATTTCAATAACTGCAAAATCTGCAAAAATCTGAACATTATACAATTCAAAGATGATTAAATGCAGAACTCTTGTGCAAGACTATATTTCCAGCCCACATCTCTAGGAACTACATCACTGGACAATTATGCAACTCACGATTAAATTGTTAGACAAAATTGCTTAAAATTTGACATTAAACGAGATTGAAATATAGTTCAGGGGTTTCATTTATCTCCAAAATAATTCTACCTTGGCAGTGTGGAGGAGGAACAATTTGAGAAATGTTTTTAATCACTTTCTTAACGAAAGTTAGATGAGAAGATTGATATCACTATAATCTGTACTGTAATTATGAACCTGCATCCAGCAGCCGGTTATCTTAGTTTAGCACAAAGACTTGAAACAGGGAGGAACAGCTAGCCAGTCTCTGTCTAAAAGTAACAAAATCCATCTACCAGCATCTACTAATTAACATGTTATATCTCGTTTGTTTAATTCGTACAAAAACCAAAGTGTAACAATTTTTTTTTTACATTTTAAAGAGGTTTATGTGTTGGACTACTCCTTGGTTGGGATCAATATCTTCCTGGAGTCTTCACTCCAAAATGTTTGTTTTAACATAATCCAGGTTGATGCAGAACATCAGGCGCTCTTGTCTGGAGATAGGGTTACATTTCTTCAAAAGTCAGTCTTTTAAAAGTCTGATATCTAATAGTTCTGACCACAAGCCAGTTGTTCTCTCAAAAAAGAGCTTACTCTCAATTTTTAAAACTTTTTAGATAACATTTAACCCTACATTGTAATCGAGACAAATGGCTGTGAGTACACTGCTAAACTGATTTTAACTGCTCATTGGGCTGGTACAGAGCAATAAAGAGTTGTTTCCGGGGAATGGAAGAGCAGACAAAGTGGTGGAAGGGCGGGTCAGATGCTTAAGTTTCTTTAAAGGGTGGAAATGAAGCAGCGGGTGAGAAGCCCAATTGCGGTAAATCAGTCATCCGTGGGCCCTCGGCTCCTCGAAGGAGCACATCAAGGGGTTGGTTTGTCTTGCTGTCTCTGTTTCATCCTGTGCAAGCTTCTCTTGGCACCAATGTTGCCGCCCTATATTTTTACTGCCCTTCATTTTTGAGATTATTTTAAATAAACAGCTTCAAGGTGTTAGTTTAAAATGGTTTTCAGGGCTTGTCATCATTGACAAGCGGCCAATCTTTGTCTCAGCTGGAGTGATGCTCCCGGGTTGCTGGGTTGGCTCTGCTGACTGAGTGAATGTGAAAGCAAGCAGCATCAAGACTGCTGATAAATCTGGAAGCTGCACACTTTGAGGCAGCTATAGATGCTATGTACCAACATAAGTCACAAGGAACAAGTTATCTTGGTTCTACTAAATAGCCCCCCTGGAGAGGCCATATTCATAAAAATGGGCTTTAAAAAGGCTGCAGGAGATTTCAGATGAAAACCTTTTGTAACCTCTTGTCAGTTTGAGAGGAAGGATTTGGTTGACCAGAACACAAACAAAGGAAACTGACAACTGGCCTGCTAAAGGACCACAGGAAAGCTTAGCCATAAAAGGAGCAGGTCCAGAAGTTCTCTGGCAGAGACAAAGTAATGCACAAGACTTTTTATAGCTTCTTGCACTCCTCCTACATATCCCTGTTGTATCATTAAATGCTTAAGCAAATGCTGATGTCAAGTGTGGTGTCAAGTGTAATGCAAAGGCTTGGAACAGGATTTCCCATGATCGTATCAGACGGAGTTTCCCTTTGCTCGTGTTAACTGGCTCAGATGGGGAGGATGAGGCACAAGGCAAGGAAGGAAATACTGTTGATATTGTTTAGGTCTGCAAAGCTTCTGTGTTTCATTGTCACTAAAGTGGCTGAGGTAATGGGAGAGTATAGCTTTGCAAATGACATTGTGTTAATGTAAATGGAATGAGTTTTGGAAATTGGAAAACACACCCACACACACAGTGAGTTTTGAAGTACAAACAACGTTTTTTCTTATTACTTTATTTTATAAACAATCCTGGGGTGTGTGTGTGTGTGTGTGTGTGTGTGTGTGTGTGTGTGTGTGTGTGTGTGTGTGTGTGTGTGTGTGTGTGTGTGTGTGTAAATGCCAAATTTTGAGAAATATAAATGATGATTTTAATTTGCATATTTATATTAGTGTATATGGTATTTTGCTAATAAAATTGAAATAATGTGTACATTTATGCTTATTCTTTCACCAAAATTGTTGAAACCAAAAAGCCGATTTGTTTATATTAACAGTTTAATATTGTGTATATTTCCATAACATTATTGCACTTTTATTACTGTAAATGTTATGTTTATTTAGTATATTTATATTATTATGTATTTATATTATAGTATATTCATATTATATTGTATATGTATGTCATTTTATTCTATATTTCTATTTTATTTATTATTTTAAAACATTACAATTTGGTTCTGCGATGATGTGCAATCTCACCAGAAGGAAGTGGAGAGCATGAGGTCAGCTGCCGTGGCCAAAACAAATATGGAGAGAATTTCAGGTTATCGGTGCAGAACTAGCAGCAATACACATTGGTCTCCAGTGGTTAAACCGATCAAACAGCTCTAACATTATTGAATCTGCAGCAACTAGGAATATACGTTCATTTCTTTTGGATACCAGCACCGTTCTCTTAATACATCCATGACCAGCACATGTTGGAATAGAGGGAAATGAGGTTGCAGATAAAATTGCTAAAAGTGCATTAAACAGAAATGATAATAATGATACTTCAGAAATTAGTTTTGGGAGGTCAGAAGCAATCACTAATTTATTATAAAATAATGACATTTTGGCAGGACACCTGGAATAACGACAACAAGGGTAGTGATTATTATACAATATACAATTACAAAAGTCTGTCAGAGAGAGAGAAGCAATAGAGGTAGGCTAAATGTAGGAAAGAATGTATCTTTTTCTAGATTAAGATTAGGACATACAGGATTTTCTTGTCAAAAAAGACACCAAGTGTGAACATAGCCTAATGCTATTTTATATATGATGAAAAAAGACAGCGTGAGATAAATGTGAGACTTGTAACGGCCAGGAAACTGTTGAACATGAGCTGATAGGTTGTGGGAAGTGCACTGTAGAGAGAGATAGACAGGTTGCTAGATATGGGAAGGGAGTGGAGCATCAAAGGAGGAAAACAGGTTTAACATCTAGAATATAACTTCTTTATAAAGCTGTTGTTGTTTTTGTTTTGTTTTTTGTTATTATTATTTTTATCTGCATTAGTGTTGCTTGTTTAATCATGTTAAACACTCCGGTACAGTAGGTGGCGGCATGAACCTTAAACGTTGGTTTGTAGTCCGCCAATAAAACTAAAGAAGAAGAAGAAGAAGAAGAAGAAGAAGCCGCGGGGGGGGGGGGGACAAATAATATGAATCCCGCTGCAGTATCAACGCTAAATCACACATCGAAGCTTTTTGTGTGTTTTTCCTCCGTCTCTCTTGATTCCGCCTGGCGATTTTTACAGATTATATACTTTGTAACCTCATGTTTAACTTGTCCAATGTTTCTGAACGGAGAGACAAAACGAAACCCGGAAAATAACCGGAAGTATCCGTCTCGGGTTTGAAACTAAACATCCGCCACTGGAACGCGTGTGTTTACTATGTTAGCTCGTCGTTTCAGCCGAACAAATACGTGGACAATATGGAAAGTAATTCCACCGTCCTTTTAACGGAACGAGGAAGGGTGTACTGTTTCGCCTGATACAAAGGACAAGCGCACAGTCTGAACAAGATGTAGCTAACGTCTGAGTATGTCGCCCTGAACAAACAAACGAGACATGGACTTTGTTGCGGAAGCAACCTGAGAGCACCGAGTGGTAAATCACCGAGTTGAAGATACATTACCATGGGTTTGGTGAACTTTGTTATCTCCACTGTAGCGAAATGCCTGGACGCCGTCTGCTTACTGCTGGACCTGAATTTTGTCGTCGTCCACAGCGTGGTGCGGACTACCCTGGCGGTTATCGCCTTTGTAACCAGCCTGCCCACCCTCCTCCTCAACTCAGTGGCAGAGTTGGGCAATTTAACCGTGTTTAGCTTGATGTCCCTGGCAGAGGCAACGTCAAACGTAGCCCACGGTACTGTCACCATGCTGGGGAGCTTGGTGCTGGCTCTGGAGGGGCTGGTGGAGAGCCTGAAGATGGTGGGTTACCTGTCCATGCACGTCCTGCTTCGTGGGAAGGAGCACCTGTGTCGAGGTCTTCTATCGGTGCTCGAGGGCTGTGGCATCGCTGTCAGCCTGGTGGTCTATTTCACCAACACCGTGGTCAACTTTGCACTCATTGCAACGCAGAACATTTACTCCGTGGTGGTCAGTGTGTGGCAGACGGTCTCCAGCCCGCTGCAGAAGGTGCTGGAGTTCATGCTGACCTCCTTCACCTTCCTGTACAGCAGCCTGGCTGGGACTTCGGCTTTCCTGTGGTCACCCTGTAAACTGATGTTGGACTTTCTGGTCTCGCTGGTTCATATGTTTGTTAGCATCTTCATATTGAACGTCTATGGTCTTCTGCTCACTGTAACTATTGCTCTAACTACCACTGCCTACCTGAATCCAGAGCTGGCCCGACAGGCTACTGTGCGAATTGTGGATTACGTTAACTCTTTTCCTGCCTTGCACAGACTTTATCTGGCTCTGCACCGCCTCACTTCAGCCTTGCGGCGTGCACCATATTTTGTACGTGGTGCCATGCACCACCTGCAAAGAATACTCCATCACCTCTACCTGCTAGAGAGAAGACTTTGGCAGCAGCTGCCTCGACTCAGCAGCCAGCTAGGTCTGGCTGTGAGGACACAGCTCAACAGGGACAACAACAACAGAGTACGCGGCGATGGCGACCCTGGAGAGGAGAGGCGTGACCCACCAGATGGAAGAGCAGGAGATGGAGCTCACCAGGAGCTGCTGGATTTAGTTTTCCCCTCATCAAGCACAGACAGACCACTTAAGAAGCAGTCGTCTTCAGGCAAAGACAGTAAACCTCTGCCTGCCGAGAATCTGCTGACTCTACTGAAGGAGCAGGAGGACAGAAAGAAGTGTGTGATCTGTCAGGACTGTACCAAGACGGTGGTGCTGCTGCCATGCAGGCACCTCTGCTTGTGTAGAGACTGTACGAACATCCTGTTGAGGCAGCCCATTTACCAACAGAACTGCCCGCTCTGTCGGCACATGATCCTCAACACAATGGATGTGTATCTATGAGGGACCAACGGAAGTGGATCTGTGGGTGTCGGACCACATAGAACAGCCTATCAGTGGCTATACTTAAAGTTTTACCACAACTAAAATGATGTTGTGGCACTTGTGTTGTTTTTTTTTTTTTTTTTACTAGGTTGTGTTAATGCATAAGTCTCGTAATATTTTACATTTGTCTTGCTGTCAACAAATCCCATGATAAGACCAAAGTGACATTTTAGTCTGTCTCTTAATACTTTCCAGCCCCAAGCCTATTCAGTTACACTGAAGATGTAAATCTTTAAAAACGGCTCACAAACCTTATTTTAAAATTTGCTTTACTCAAACTAAAGTGTAAATGGGTAGGTTTTGACTACACAGACAGTACTTGTTAGTAAGGTCAATTCGTTGTTGGTTCTGGATTTACTGGAATTCATGGGATATATTGTTAATCCAAAATACAGAATACCATACAATTTATCTTATACAATTTGGTTTCAGATCTGTGTACTTTTTGAGAACAGTTTAGAAAAGAAATGCTAAGGAAAGCACATATTGAGTCCCAGTTCCATTTGAAATACTAACTGTATACAGAATGTACTATATACTAATATTTATAGTGTGCTGTTTTGCAGTTAGTATACCATAAATCAACAATATTAACAGTTTCAACTAAAGGAATAGGAGATGATATAATACTTGTGGCATTGGATGTTAATCAAACTACAACATTAAAATGCCCCTACCCAATAACAACAGTTTCCCAACCATCCACAATTTAATTTTTTTTTTTTTTCAGCTGTGAGCAACTCTTGCATGTTTTTTGTGCATTGCGAAAGAAAAGTGTCCTTTAACAGTACAGTACACTCAAAAAGCAGGTGGTTTTTTTTCCGTATGTATACTGACTGTTTTGAGTTTACTTTTTTGTCCTCCGTGAACACACCACACACTTAAATCCCGCTTAGAATGACTTTGTCATATGGATTTGGGACACAGCTACAGTCTCTGTTTTGTGTCTTAAGATGCATCTGTTATATATAGATATTCCAGTATTGCCACGTTGAGTCTCAGGTCTCGTAGCCATGGAAACCCGCCAGTGCCCTCCCTGATGCTGAAATGTTTACCACTGCTCATGTCCTATAATGTTGTGCTTTCAGTGGGACAAGCTGTGAAGAATACAAAACAAACACTGTGCTTTATTGCATGAGCATACACATGATTCCACACATCCTGTATGTATGAACACTGTATGAATGAACGCTGTATGTGTAGCGGTGCGTTCAAAGCAACACCATGACCCTTTTGTTCTGTTGTAAAAAAAAGAATCTTTTACCATTTATATATACTTCTGTAAATGATGACCACTTATCATAGAGCCATGTAAAGAAGTTATCTGTATTTAAGGAAACTGATTTGTAATTTTCCAGTCAGGTCTGATGAAATACAGCTTTATTCCATTTATTTGTTCTATTGGTAGGGCTTATTCCAGTCTTCCATCAGAGGCACATTACAGTCACCACCATCACAAAATCGATAAAAAGGTTTTCCCTTTCCTTTGTCATTGTAATAAAACATAATTTCTGTTGTGTAAAAGGACCATAAACTAATAAGGCTTTACAATTTAATTTTCTATTGTTCCTCTTTTGTTTCAAAGCTGAAGTGCTGATATTGATCAGTGTTTAAAGTTTACAGGGCATAGTTGCTACCCTTACTTAATGCTTTACTGTTGGTGGGTGGTGTGTCCTTTTTTTCATTCCTAAAATAATTTGTATGGTTTGAAGAAATTGGATTTCTGCATTTTTTTTGTTTTGCTATGTTATACCAATTATTTCCCCTACTACATCAACAGATCATTAATGAAAGTGGTCTGAATTTCAGTTTTTGATATGGTTGTAAATTATTTCTAGAGACCAGACTGTACTCTTTAAAGACTAGACTACTCCTCTAAGGTATTCCTAAAATGCTAATGGAATTCCTAATTTAAGATTGCAGATTGCAGTGGACCATTATCTGTTGTTACCTGCAGTTTGTATGACACAATGTGGGGCAATGGGATTTGAAGACATGAATGTAGCATTTTTTTTTTTTAAATAAATACTATGGCTGCCACATAACTGGCAAGTCGTTTGTTCATAATAAAACAATGACTGAAATATACTACTGCTTATCTTCTGGATTGATTCATTAATAATTTATTCTAAAGAATGGCAGCAAATAGCACAAAAAAAATCAGAAGAGCCCACAATGATGTCCTCAAGCGTCTTGTTTTGTCCTACGTGTCCCAGTACAACATGTAAAGATAATCAGCATACTTATATAGAAGAGTAAGAAATCTAAAAAATATTTATACTTGAGAAGCTGGAGTCACCTAATGTAATTACCTCAATGATTATTAAAGAAGTTGCCGGTCATTTTTTTGTGAATTGATTAATAGAATAATTATTTCAACTGTAAATTGAATTACACCAAAGTAGTATATAATAGTAATAAAAAATAGGTAAAATCTGCAATATCAGTAGTGTAAGGCAGTGATTCCCTAACAGGGGTATGTGAACCGCAGGGCAGGGGCACATAGAAATTTGGTAAAAATGAAAACATTTTTGTGTTTAGGAGCAAATAAGAAAAAGTAGGATTACAAATTGGTCTGAGGCTGATCTTTGAAATATTTATTGTCACAATAATCAATACACCACCAGCAGTGTCACAGTGTGTCACAGGATAAACAACAGAAACAGGGACATGCACAGACATTTGGAGGGGCTATTGTTCTAACTTGGAAAAAAAGCTTCTTCAGTCGTCTTTGTTGTGAAGGCAGCACACAAAACTAACATTAGGCTATACATTTATAATAACAAAACAAATATGTTTATTAGTCTACATTAACCAATTGGAACATTATTTTATCATATCATAAAATAAGTTAAAGCGACTTCTATTAGCTTAATGTTACATCTGCTTGTTGGTTGAAAATTCATGTCACATATTGACTTGTAAACAATGTATAATCTAGCATGATTCAAGGGGCCAAACCATCACATCAGCGTCTCTCTTCTCTACAGAGCCACACTAATGTAACGGACGTGTAGCTACGTTAGCTTTCTGCTGCTACGTAGGCTGTTATTAGCTTTGGTTGCTAACATAGCATGATACGTTAGCATAAGGCAATGTTGCGCAACGTGATGCAAACGTTAGAAGCTGCACATTATTCGGAGCTCAAGTGGCTTTTTATTTACTATTCACAGGGCATTTGTCATTATCTCCATAACTTCAAAAGGCAGAAGGTCTTTCCCTCTCTTTCACATGCAGTGCTCCGTGTGTGAGAAAACAAAGTCACGTCGCTGACGTTTTGGTGGCAAAATAAATGAACACAAAATTGGATGACATGGCGATTTAGTTTGGCGATTTAACTTTACCTAAGATGGGCTTATCGTATTGATGCAGCCACAACAGCAAAAAAACAAACAAAAAGATAGAAATTTATTTAGGCCCTTTCTCAAGAGGGGCAGTAATAGCCGTACCTGTGCACGTCCGAAAGGCCTTTATGCCTCATCGGGCTCAGGTGTGTCCCATGTTGCTGATTGTGCTGCCTTCAGGTGCAGCTCGAAATAAACAGAGCAGCAAGCAGGGAAAGCGATCACAGAATACATTTTGACATTTCACAGTAGGAAAAGCATAGGTGTAACATGATAAAGATTAGGCTAATGATGGCTGAATTCCTTTAACTGCTTCAGTTTCAGGGTCCGCTGTTATGGGACACGAATAGAATGAATGTCAGTTACACCTGTGCTTTTTCTACTATGACCAGCTGTGAAAAAGGCCTGTGTAGAAATCAATAGGGATGTAAAGCATATGAACAACATTTCCATCTTACATTCCTGCCAACATAATTTACCATGCTCATATATTTTAAGCTTTGGCCTCGGCATCTTTTACAAAAATTTGGTTTTCTTCATGAGGTCCGTACATCCTGCTTTATGCCCCCAGGGGCTTTCCTATGTAGAGGGTTGATGCAGATTTTTACAACTGGAGTACAGTGCGAAGTATTTCTATGGGGGCTGGACACACGAGATGACAGATTCCTTTCACTTTCACTTGACGCTGTATCTGAAACCAGAGATTCATGTCTTGCATCTGTGGAGATTAAGGGAGTGTTTGGGGCCTGCAGTAGGGTTGCAGGGGTCGAGCAGTGGGCCCCTAATGGTCATATGGGTCCACTTCCACCACCATATGACTATTTACCAGAGCCTTGTGGTTTATATCTTCATTCTCGTTCCCAATGTTCTCTCTAAAAATATCTCCAGCTCCATACCAGACATCTGCTAAGATAAAAGAATGCACTCAATGACATAAATCTACAATATAATTTAAATTTTCGTGTATTTTTTTGCAGCAACAGAGAGATTTCAATTTTACGTTATTAATGAATTTGACTCTGAGCATCTTTTATTGTTGATTGACCCTCTAATTTACTGACGTCATCAGTAGCTCAGCAGGAGACATGACGTCTTATCTTTTTTTTTTTTTTTAGAACTGAGAGATGTGCACAGGTTTAAGCTGGATGACCACAAACTAAACACTCTATTGTTAGAGATCGAAAAACAAATCCAGGGGTTGTTTATTGTCTCCTGACCTGCGAGCCCAGCCTCAGCAGTGTTTACGTGTTAGTAGTAAGTGAGGGTGGTGTTAACAGAGAGGAGGAAGTTTAATGTCAGGGGAAGAGCAGGAAGAAGTAAACCGAGGAGAGCTTTATACTCCGGGGATTTGACCTCTTCCTTTTGACCACGCTGGCCCTGGCTTAGAGCAGTGTGGGAAAATGTCAGATTCTAGTGCACTATTCCCTGCCTCACTCACGCTCTATTTTTCCTGTTTATGATCACTGTCTCTGTCTCTTACTCTGACTCTTTATGTCTCCATCATCTCTAAACTGTGTGCTTTAATCTTGGTTGCTTAATGAGTGACCAGAAGGGTCAAGCCATCATAACAGTGAGCATCTACCCTGCTAAAATGTCAAAGATGGTGAATTTACAACAGCTACAAACAGCGAGCGGACCCTGACCTCTGACCTCCCTATGGGGGCTCATTAACAATAAGAGAATTTGCCTGCTTAGATGACTTATACTGTATGGGAGGGCTTTAGTGTAAGTATCGGCCCGCCTGACATGACATGCCATAGCCTTCTTTTATGATGCAAAGACAATTGCGTTTTAAGTTATTAAGTTTTCAAACAAAGAGGTTACAATCGGGAGATAGATCTGGAAAAAATAGAGAGCAAAACTGTGTCGTTTAATTAAGATGCTAAACAACAGTTTGACAGTAATGTGAAGAGATAAAGAAGAAGAGACAGGCAGCTCATTAGCCCTGGCCTCCACCCAACACTGACTCAACTGTAATTAAGTGGTTTGTTGTAATAATCCTGACCGCCTCGAATTAATGCAGTGTGTGATGTATGAGCCACACGGAGATTAAAGCTGGATGATAGCCATCAGGTCAGAGGGCTCATTAAAGGAGCCCCCGTAGTACTTGAACTTTCACCTCCGGACTGAGAGAGGGAAATGAGATGCAGTGAAATGTGCCAATGTTAGATGTACTGCTACTGATTTAAATGACAGTGCCTATAAAAAGATAGTCCACCCCTTGTAAGATTTCAGGTTTTATTGTTTTATAACATTGGATCAAAAGGGATTTAATGTGGCCTTGATACTGATCAAGAGAAAAGGACATTTTAGTGTAAATGAAAACAGATCTCTACAAAGTGATCTAGATTCATTACAAATATAACATACAAAAGTAATTACCCCCTTTAATAGAACACCTAAATTGTCACTAGTGCAGCCAATTGGTATTAGCAGTAACACAAATAGTTAAATTGGGATTACCTGTGTGTTGTCAAGGGGTTTAAATTGACTGTAGTATAAATACACCTGTATTTGGAACGTTTGGTGAGTCTGTATCGTGTCAAAAACCAACCCCATGAAATGAAACTTTTTATGTTCATTGTTTCACTCATGAAGAATGAAAACAAACGCTCCTCCAGTACAAATTCTACATAAATACTAAGTTATACTAAATAAAACTAAGTTCATGATATTTGGAAATAAAAAAAAATCAATCATGAAGTAAATATCATGATAGAAAATGTGGAAATACAAAGAGTCTATGAAAGCAAATTCTTGCGATTATAGACCACAAATTATGCTGGAAACCACATATCAAACATAACAAGTGAAAACTAAAGTATCAATGTCCATTGCGATATTACAAAAAACGAAAGATGTGCTCAATTTAAATTCACTACATATATTGTACAGCTCCTTAATATTGCAATACATTACATATTGTGCGGAAATATGGGGAAACACATACAAAACAATCACTAACCCAATTTTTAAATTACATACGAGAGCAATAAGACTCATTAACAGAGCAGAATACCTTGAACCAACAAACAGATTATTTATAAATTCACACACACTTAAATTTAGAGACTTGGTGGAAGCCAAAACAATGCAAATAATGTATTTTTTTTTAAATAATGTATTTGTAATATATTTGTATAATGTATTGTTGTAATGTAATGTATGTTTTTCCAGAAGCAGTTTCAGATTAGAGAGAGCAAGTATGAACTGAGGGGAATGTGCATGTTCACAAAGATAAAGATTAGAACAAATGTAAAACAAAGATGTATATCAGCAAAAGGCGTAAACTTGTGGAATCTTTTTGATGAGGAAGTAAAAATGTGTTACACATTACAAAGATTTAAAAAAAATACAAAAAAGTAGGATGATTAACAAATATAAAAGTGAGGCATGAATGCCAATGTGTATATGAATGGGAATGTATTTTGTTTCTGTGCATATGGGCTATAATATGTATATAGAATACAGAAATCAATGATAATACATTTTTTGGATAATATCCCGAAGGACCTAAGCATAAAAAAAAATAAGAATAAGAATAAAATAGAATGTAAAAAGGGTAGGTGTAATAAGCAAATTCTTCAACCTACACCTTTTCGATCAGTATTGATCATAAATGAGTTAAGATGACACATGTGATTGATGAGTGATCGAAATAAACTAAACTAAATCAAACTAATTACAAACATATCTCTTGTAATAGCTGGTTTAAGTAAGAGTTTGAGTCTGCTGAGAGACTATGTGCAGTCAAACCAATCTAGCATCCTGGCATCCTGATCCCAATATGAGAAGACCCTGAATATCTGATTCAATAATACTCTCCAAAGACTGAACTGTGCATCACTCCTTTTAAAATATCTTCTCAGAGATTAATTTACAAGAAAAACAAGCTTTAAAGTAAACTTCAGTGGAATTTCTTCCTGATTCTGCCATAGCAGCATATTTGTAGTCTATGGCTCAGTATTTGTTAAGTACAATATTTAAGCAAAACTCTATTTTAAGTACAATTGTTGATCTCAAATTCTAGTCCAACAATAACATGCAAAATCCCTCAGCCGTAGCGATTACTTGGTATTACTTACTTTTTTACTCTTGACTACATCCTTAGGAATGTGAAAAACTAGACTATGGGAAGAATGAATGATAATACATTTAAGTTTAAACGCATATAAAATTGTCTTAAATATGTTCTACAAAGTCACAGCTGTGGTTGTTATTATTGGGCATAAAAGCTCAACAGTTCCAAACTCCATTTAGTATTCACAGATTTTCTAAAAAAAAATGTCTTTTAACGTTGCACCAGCTTTCATGTGTTTATAATGAACAGAGAAGAGTGCAGGGTGGATCAGTGTTGATACTGTATGACCGAGGTGCTTCACAAATGTGGTTTTATTTTATGAAAATGATCGCTCTGGTTTAGCATTTAGTGTTTCTAAAATGAAGGCACTTAAGTGAATTGTGTCCTTATTTTGTCAGTAATTTATTTAATCAGTTATTTATGTATAATTTGAAAAAATACGTAATTGCCTTTACGTAAATTATATATTAATAATCTCTTGAGAGCAGGTGTTATGTTTCAAATTGTAACTATCTGACATAGAAAGAAATCACTTATTTAATATACTAGCTTGTAAAGGGCGGGAGAATATGATTCATAAATATTGGAGTCTCTTTGTGACATAATAGGAAGTAGCTACTGGAACAGCTGTTGAACTAATAAAATCCTAATGTGCTATACATTCCTGTGTGAATTCTTTCTAACAAGCACAGCGACTGTTGCTCACATTATAAAGGCACCTCAGGACTCAGAGACTGTTGATACAGATGGTTGAAATGATCAGTCCTGGCCACATAATCTGAAGCATAAAGTGATGATACATGATACTCTCCTATGCAGATGTTCCTGCGGACAGTGTTTTAGCTGCTGTAAAGTGATACACCACTGCTCCCTGCTGGACAAAATAGTGCCTTCAACTACAGCTGAACCATATTTGGCGAAGGTGATGCCAAATCACTGAGAATAATATAGTTGGTGACAGCATGTTTTCTCTAGATTCTAGCTGTGTGACTCCCTGTGTTTATCAGAAATATATTGGCTTTGTCTTCAGATCATGTTTTTGTTTTTATCACCTACACATATCTTCATTTTAATTTGAGATACCTTCTCATTGAGGACAATAAGGTCACGTATTGTTTCTGGTAATCTGGGTATTGACGACCTGAAGTTTATTTTCTACAGTTCTACACATGGTTTTATATTTGATTTTAAACTGAATGTCTTTAAATAAGTTTCTAATCAAATTTAAATGTAGTCCAGGGATTTAATTTGTCTCCACAAGAATGCCTTGGCACTGAGGAGAGGGCTTTAAAGGACTAGATCAACATTTTGGGAAATGCGCTTGTTTGCTTTCTTGCAGAGACTTAGCACAGATGAAGGTCAATAGGCCTCCCGCTTAAGTGTGTCCCTTAAATATAAAGCTACCACTAGCAGCTAGTTAGCTTAGCACAAGGACTGGAAACAGAGAAAAAAACGGCTAGCCTGTCACTGTCCAAAGGTTTACAAAATCCACCTACCGGCACCTCTAAAGCACACTAATCAACACTTGTTTGATCCATACAAAACCGAAGGGTATGTAGACACTCTCTCACTATTTCATCCACATTGTATCTGCATCAAGGCTTTAATCTAGACGTCAAACTCTTGCCCTCTTTCACCATGACACACGTTGACCAATGAGAGCTCAGTATTTCAGGGAATGATGTCATTGCTTGGCCATCAGCTTCAAGCAGAGTGATTTACAGACCGTGAACTAATGGAAATAACTGATTGATGCCAGGGGAAGATTGATTAACTCCCTGCTTCTCTCATTTACCCTGAAGGGGAAAAGTTATGATGATATATTTAAAGCCTAATTATGTGTACGAGTCTCAGGGAGTTAAGGGAAAATAACATTTTCTCCCATGTGAGGTAGTAGCCCACTTCACAGGCACAGAAAGATTTTATTTGGGTTCTGGTCTTGTCAGTGTTTACTCTCCTAAATAAATACAAAACACGATGGGAGAGATTTAGCTCAGTAAACTGGGAAATGAATGCATGTTGTTATTGTTTTAAAGTACCATCAGTGACGGGAAGAAGGAGATGACTTACATCAACCAGCTCACAGTGCTGAAGTGTAGCTGGAGAGGCTCACAGCGTTTGGTGAAACCATTAGGCCGTCAGAGGTAAACAGTGTGAATCCATTGGATTTTCCAGTCTTTTTCATCATGGTATTTACTTTGGTAGTGCTTGGCCTTTGAGAATGAAAACCAGAGAGTTGGGTGTCGGATAAAAATGCCATGTGAAAGTTGATCAATCTGGCAATGGTGGAAAGTGACTAAGACAAGTAGGTAGCCTACTTTTTTAAAGTACTTTACTGAAGTATTTCCATTTCATCCTACTTTATATTTCTACTCCACTACATTTCAGAGGGAAGCATTGCATTTTTACTGCACTACATGTATAGCTACTAGTTACTTTTCAGATTAAGATTTTACATTAAAAAAACAAACATGAATATGATGCATTGTTAACAATTAAGCCACTGGTTCCCAATCTTTTTGACCTGCGAGCCTCGTTGACCCTTGTTGGGGCCCTGTGTCATGTTTCAGATGTTTGAATTGTTAGCAGCTCCAACAGATAGGGGTTTTTACCCTCTACTTAACCCTTGTGTTGTCGTCACATCGACAACACAACGTAAACTTGTCTTTCTGGGTCAAAATTAAACAAACTTTTTTATGGCGCTTTTTTTAGATATTTAGATTAGTCAATAAACAAATGTATATGACATATTACCTAATTTTTGAGTTAAAAAAAAGCAGAAATTATGAATTATTTTGACTAGATCAGAGGGTATATGTCAAATTTGAGTCAGGATACTGTTTTAAACCCATTTAAACTTTTTTTTTTCAAATGCTATAAAATTGAATAAAACACCCAAAATTAAATGAAAGTAATCATTAATTTGATCTGCGAATAATGTTGAACAAAGGACATCCATGCATCCATGTCATTTTGGGCAATAGGTTAAAAGAAACCCTTTATATTTTGGATATAAAAAACTTTGAAAATGGGTCAAATTTGACCCGAGGACAACACAAGGGGTTAACTTCTCAGATGGTTTCATTTGAATAACAAGCTGTGCTCATTGAAGTAAAATGATCTGTTCTGTCTTATTAATCATCTCACGACCCCTTTGATTTATCTTGTGATTCTTCGGAGGGGGCTCGACCCCTAGGTTGGGAAATTACCTGGCTAACTGTATAAAACGGTTCAAACTAGTTCCAGCTCGACCAGCTACAACACTAAAATGCCACTTATACATTGATGCATCAGTATTAACAATTTAATAATATCATGAATAATATCAAATCACTCAAATGGGCCATTTTCTGCAAAGCGAGTACTTTAAATACTTTAAGTACATTTTGTTGATAATGCATCTGTACTTAAAATTAGAAGTTTGAATGCATGAATTTACATGGAATTTAGTGTTTTTACACAATTTTAACCTGAGTACTTCTTCAACAACTGCGATCAGGTAAATTACTACAAAATTAAACAGAAGTGTGCACAGGCAGGCATGTTATAAGAAAGTGACAAATATCAACATCAGCAAATATCATTTTTGGATTTTAAAGTTAAAAGTGTAGAACTGACTTATAACAATTAGTAAAAACGGATCGCCTCACAGTATCCAGTATGAATGGGTATTTATGGCCAAAAGTATATCAGTCGTGTGCGTTTTAAAAACTACGATGATTTATTCATTTTTCATGTTTGCTGTGCAGAGATATTGATGGGAAACAAAAGTGCAATAAAGGCGTGAAAGCTGTTTGACTTTGTGGCCTGGAGTTGGCTGGAAGCCATTGTCACAACATCTGTTACAAGAATTAAGTGTCACAGCCGTTTAAAGGCTCCAGCTGAAAACCAGACACTGAATAAACAGTGTGTGTACCTCACACTTCACCAGTACGGTATGTGCCATTCAAGTAACATTGTCTGGTGTTTTATACTCGTTACACAAATACAGATGTACCATGGTCAAGGCCTATTGCCTCATCTTTATCCAGAACTTCTCAATTAGAAAACTGAAATAGGCACACAAAAAAAAAAAAAACAGCGTTAAGTGGGATATGACTGGTTTGTTCATGAGCACGTGTCATGCAAACACAGCAGAGTTTTTCCAGTCTGAGTACACCAGGAAGCCGGTGAAGGTGCTGTCTGTCTTGGTGCTGGAGTAAAACCCATTGTACTCTGACAGAGCCATCTGGACCCACACCTGGTCACCAGGGATGAGGTGGAGCAGGGAGCCGCCTGAAAGAGACGCTGGTTTGGGCCAGTTGCCGTAGAACTGAAAATAAGATGCCACTGTGTGTGCATTTTTCATCAGGTCAAACTGGAGGCTGGCGCGGTAGACTGTGGCGTGAACGGCAAAGTAGTAAACTCCTGGCACTTTGCAGGTGAAGCGTCCCGTCTCTGCGTTGTAGTCGCCCTGTTCATTGAGCACAACCTTGTCGAAGCAGACTACATTGCCCACAGTGATGGGTGAAGTGAGGCCCTCTGATAGTTTGACACTGAAGGCTGATTTGGGGGCCACCGCGCACTCTCCTGACTGCCCCCTCTCCCCTTTTTCTCCTGGCTCCCCTCTGTCCCCGGTCAAGCCACGCACTCCTGTCTCACCTGGAGGAGCATAGACATGAGCATCCACTGCAGACATTTATACTCACACATGAATAATAAAATACAGCACCTGGGTATCCCATGTCTCCCTTCTGTCCCTTCTCCCCTGGAGCAGCATCTCTCCCGTCCCTCCCGTCTCTCCCTGGCTGACCAGCACTGCCATGGGCTCCAGGAGAGCCCGGGATACCAGGGTGACCAGTACACAGACTGGGAGGGATCTTGTTGTCTTCTAACTGGTTGGAAAGCTGGACTTGGAGGAGAAGGAGGGACTGCAACAAGGGCAAGAGCCGGAGTGATGTCATTGCAGTGTCACGGCTGAGGGACAAAAGAGAAATAAGAGTTTAGACATGCAAAGATAAAGGACACATTACGGTTTACAAACAAGTCTGTGGAGGAGGAACACCACAGTTTAAACTGAGCTATATACAGAGGGATAATAGTCCTTATAAACATCACTTCAAATCAAACTTTATCTGATTACAGAAGCAGGGAGAGCACATATAAATGTTGAAATTGCATATGTAAACTGAAATGAGTGTTTTACAACCTAATTTAAGGACTTACAGTATAATATACAGTTTACCCTTTCTTGTTAAACACTTAGAAAACACATAATTACAAAAGCTTCAGTTTAGTTGCAGTTAAAGGGAATTCATCACATGAATTTAAGGACTATTTGTTCTCTCAGGCAGATCTGTTAGCTAAAAAAATATGAATTATTATAAAACTTTGTTTTTTTAACAGATTCCTCACTTGGTTTAAGAGCAAAGTAAAACTGAAATAACCATATTACATTACTGAGTTGGCATTACTCGTTAAGACGTCAGTACTGCCAAAGCTGAAAGAAAAGGGGAGAGAAGAAAAGAAGACCAGAAATGAAAGAGGATTCTATGGCAGTAAACGTCAAACAGAAAGACGTTTTGCTTTCTACATGCAACCATCATCCATGATCCCAAACTGATTTAACTTTTACATCAATAACTCAAAATGTACTCAACAAGTTTGAC
The DNA here is from genome assembly GCA_023566125.1 of Zingel zingel. Taxonomy (NCBI): domain Eukaryota; kingdom Metazoa; phylum Chordata; class Actinopteri; order Perciformes; family Percidae; genus Zingel; species Zingel zingel. Next base: position 11,044,452 of record CM042316.1, on the reverse strand, counting down.
ATTACAGATTTGCATAAATGCAGTGAGCGCAGAAATCCATGTTAATAAACATGGATTTCTAAAACTTTTTATTGGAGGGACATGCAGACTTGGCCATAACAAAATCTGTTATGGCCAAGTAAAATATGTTTTTTTTTTCAATTCAGGAGGATGAAAATAATACAAATTCCTGAGCTAATGATTAATCACGTCTTCAAAGCAAAACATGACACTCTTGGTTTCTCAACAGATGTTTCTAATAAAGGTTTGATGAGATGCTGAATACCAGACAGCCTTCTCGGAAACTACTCACCGTCACACCTAAAATATTAAAATGTTCATCCTCATATCCTCAAATTCTGTCTGCTTCTGTTTCCTGTTTTGTTGACCCTGCATGAACAGTATGAGAGCTGCCTAACCTCTATATAATCATGATGTATGTATTACAGCACCCTTGCTCAGTGTTTTCCCAAAGGATTTTTGGTCAGCTGGTCTCCACTGTCGCCCTGTTGGCCGTCTGTCTGGCAGCAGGACAGGCGTCACATGACTATAAACCGAACTGATGAGCAGAGCAGGAGGACTCACAGCTGTCTAACACTACCAGCTTTCTTATGTTTGTGGTTAAAACTTTGCTGTTTGTGGTGTGTGACAATAATGAGAACAGTTTAAGGGTTTTTTTTGTCATCTATCGGGGGTCTCGTAATTGGATTTGAGAGCTTACATCCACAACAGCTGCAAAATAAGAGAAAGAGCCAGAGGGGGGGAGGAGGGCGTCTTAAACCAGAAAGAAACTGAGAAAAAAAGGAGGAGGGAGAGAGAGAAATGCATGTCAGCGTTCCTGGCAAAAGAGGAGAGCAGACAAGAGGACAAATACTGGTGAGTCTGAACAGCTGTCTGCCACCACTCCTCAGATGATTAGAAACATGAATGTTTTCAATAACCGCGCAAAAGACGAACCCACTGTTTACAGACCACTAATATGTGGACAAAATTTACTGTACAACTACACACACACACTTTTGACTCAGTTTGTACTGTCAGAGCAGTTTATTGTATTTGTTTTGCAATGAACTTTTATAGGCAGTTCATTAATCTGATTTCTCTGTGAAACAGAAATATTTTTTGGCATATTGAGGACAGCTGATGTGCACTGATATTATCAGTTATATTATTATGTTTAAGGCAAAGCTGCATGTTTATTTGCTGAATATTGACTTGAGATGGAAAGTACATTTACTCAAATACTGTACTTAAGTACAATGTTGAGTACTTGTATTGTATTTTTTGCTATTTTATACTTTGACACCACTACATTTAAGAGAGAATCATTGTATACTTTTTACTCCACCACAATTATTGGACTTCTATACTTAATGCTTACTTCACAGATTAAGATTATAAAAAGGATTTATAAATATGATGGATTGCTTTAAAAACAAATATCCAACAATCTATAATAGTTAAAATTGTCTCTGACTTAACCAGCTACAGCATTACAATACTGCTTAAACCTGAATGCATCAGTAACAGTAATCTATTATTCAATGTTACCATTTATCACGGATAGGGCTTTTTGATACTTTAAGTACATTTTGCTGATAATACTTAAGTACTTTCAGTTTAGTAAGATTTTGAATGCAGGACTTTTAATGTACTATTGCTACTCTGAAGTATACTATTTAAACAAGCAGACATATCTACACAATGATGCACTTAATTTAGTTTTTACTTGTTGCTTTGAAGGAACGAAAATATGCCAGCACTTCCGTCCTCAACATTAAAGCCATCAGCCATTTCCCAGCTCTGCACCTTGACCAGTGTAGGTTTCCCCTGTAAGTCAAACACTTAAGAGCAGCAACTTACCAGTTGATGTAGAGTGAAGTATTTGGGAGATCCTGCTAATGTTTGAGTGTGCCGAAGAGAACCCAGTAAAGCCGTTCCTCCCAACCAGAGTCTGGCTGGGGAAAAGTGAAAGGAAATGGTAATAAAATCCAATTAGAAAGTAGGGTGGGTGGGAAAGGAGGAACCGAGGGGTGGAGGAGAGCGAACAGGGAGGATACAATGGAAAATATTGGCTGTTGATCCAGCACAAATAAAAGAGAGAGAACAAATACTGAAACAAAATTGTGACAAAACCATCATGAGAGAAGGGGTTTGGGGGCAATGTTTGGGAGATTGCCTAACAGTGTTTGGGAAACTCTCTAAGGCATACCACAGAGTTCAGAGAGGGCTGTGGTCTGAAAAAAGCATGTCACCACAACAAACTGCAGCTGAAAATGAGCCTGCTTTATTACACAAAAAGACCACTGCCTAAAAAGAGAGAAAAGAAAGGTGAAGAGAGATGTAGACATAAAGGCAAACAGACACAATCACATTTTCTTCTCCCTACTCTGGGATTTTCTTTATCTGCATTCAAAGATGAGACCATTTGCTCCATCCAGATCAGGTCTTCCACTCAGACGAGACTGACAGTAATCCTCTTCTCCCTGTAATCCCTCAGTGACAGTCTTAAATGGATAAAGCAAAAAGCTCTTAATATCTTTTTTGGCAAGGAAGCCAAACTTGAGCTGGTTAAATTCAGCAGCTCCCTTGGAGTCAAGCCAATGAAAACATGTTTTAACGGTTATTGTGCAGCAGTGACCCCAAACAGACCAGAACTGTGCCAAAACTGAAGATGGTGGAGGAGTGTCTAATCTCTGTGGGAGAACAGAAAACAGAACATAAGCAGGATGAAGCCTTGCAGCAGCCGGCAGGACTGCATTTGTTGTAGGGGACAGCAATTATGTTCAACCATGAGCCATGTTTGACATGTTTGTTTCTTTGAATTTTGACTGTAAAACTTTTGTTTTAAGGTCCAACAATCTTTTTTTTAGCCACGTTAGCAGCAGTAGGGGTGACAATGTCTGTCTGTCTGTCCACCACATTGGTCCAGACTAAAATATCTCCATTTGACAGATTGATATGAAATGTTGTACGTATGTCACAAAATAGAAAATCCCCAGGCTTGATACACACAGAGACGTTGGTTTTAGTTTTAAAATTGTCTTTATATGGGTTAATTTTACTAGCAGCAGCAAAAGTACATTTTATTTCAGACAGTTAAAACAATATGTTCTTTTAGAGGGACTACAGTCTTTAACCTGTCACGCGGAGAAAGGGGGCAGTGGCACCCGTTGACAGAGCGTCTCCGCCGTTCCTGACCGCCCGCTAGCCCCTCACCACCTCAGGTCCCTTCCACATCTGAATCCCCATGTTCTCAGCCCCAGAACACAAAATGAGCTCCCGTCTCATCTGATTAGGAGATGCGCCTCAGGTGTGGTTGAGAGTGTCCTCGTGCCAATCCCACACCTCTCCCTTGATTAGGAGATGCGCCTCAGGTGCGTTTGGAGGGGTCCTCAGCGTCTGTGCCACGCAAGCATAGAAAACAGACATTTGTGGTTCCCAGAGGATGAATCCTACTGACTTTGGCGATCCCTGCCTTTTCCTCTAAGTGCCACCGTTACGTTGACATTTTGGATGGATTTGGTACAGGCATTCCTTGTTCCTTTCAGAATTAATTGTAACTATTTTGGTGGTCTCCTAACTTTGTAATTTAGCACCATAATCAGGTTAAATTTAGTATTGGTTCAATACTTTGATTTATGATCAAATAGCCTACCTGCAATTAGCCTCAACTGCTACTTTGTGTTTAGCGCTAATTAGCAAATGTTAGCATGCCAGCACACTTAATTAAAATGGTGAATATAGTAAACATTATACCTGGTAAACATTAGCATGTTAGCATGATGACTTATCATTTAGCTCAAAGCACCGCTGTGCCTAAATACAGCCGCACAGAACTAGTCCTATGTTTTCATTAGTAAGTGTGGGCTAAAAGAGTTACAACTGCTCATTTGGCAAATAATGACACATATGTTCTTTGTTTAACTACGTGATTGTTATCCACACATTATAAACAGTGGCTTCAGCTATGGTTAAATAAAGGTGTTCTTGTTGATGTCCATCAGCATACAACTTCAGTTAGACTGCCACCTACTGTATTTGTGATTGTGAGACACGAATCTGTTACATGGTCATGGAGGTTAAAGCAATTAAGTAAGTTTTAAATTCAAGGAATACTGGTTTTACAATTATAATTAATTATAATTTGAATAAAGTGGATTATATTTATGTCTGTCTAATTATTGTGGTAGGTTTGTTGGACTTCAACACCATGTGCTGTTCAGACAGCTTGGTGCAGAACGAGGCACAGTAGTTTGCATGTCTATTCAAGTGTGGGCAGTATGAGATGTTACACATGAGCTTTGTATTTACATTGCTGTCTGCAGTAGATTTGTAACCAATTATGTAAAAAATGTAAACTATAAAAGTGAAAACTTCAGCTTTAGTCAGGGGGGCAACATTCTAGCTGGAGGGCCGGATTTGGCTCTCAGGCTAACCACTGGGAACCGTTTAAATTCAACACAGTAAATCATACTAATATTATTTCAGTTTATATGTGTTATTGACACATTGAGGCAATTCAAATTACATAATTGATTGTGAAAATGTGCACACACCCTGCAGTTTATACTACTATATTATACATAAGTATTTTGCTGTGGCGTGTATATATTTCCCACTGAGAACAAAGAGTGAAACTGCTCTGACTAAACACATGGGTCTGCTTAGTGTTTTCACGTTAAAACACTGGTTATATAGGAATGTGATGATGGGGCCTGGGAGGGAGAAGGGAGGAGGAAGGGGTGTCAGCAGCTCTTTGGAACAAGAAGGGCTTCCTTTGAATTTTGAGTCTGCAGGCAATATTCTAGCTGGAGGGCCGGATCTCTCAGGCCAACAGTTTAAATTCTACACAGTAAATCATACTAATATTATTTCAGTCTCTATGTGTTATTGACACATTGAGGCAATTAAAATGGCTACTATATTATACATAAGTATTTTGCTGTGACATGTATTTCCCACTGAGAACAAAGAGTGATACTGCTCTGACTAAACACACGGGTCAGCAGCTCTTTGAAACAAGAAGGGCTTCTTTTGACTTTTGAGTCACCAGGCTGTTGTGAGGAAGGGGTTCAGCAGGCTCCTGTGGAGGCAGTAAGTTAAGACATGTTTTTAATTAGCAGCACCAGAATCAGCACATTCTGGGACTGCTATACTAATTTCCTGTACGAATCCATAAACTGCTGCTTTTAGGATTTGCTGTTAATTTAGGCCACTTGGCAAACTAACAATTTGACTTAATTTCTAGTGGGTGGTGGTGAAGTAGTGAAAGTGTGATTGGGTTAGCTGAATAACAAGGCAGTTTTAGTTTGGGCTTAAACTCAGAAACAGCCCTACTTTTCACAGTAAATACAAAGACATGCAGGGACCGTCTTGAACTCACAAAGCTGTAAACAGATATTGTGTCTTAAAAAAAAACACTGTAGTGGGATGATGCGCATATTTTCCACAACAATCTGTTCTTGGATTTAAAAAAAACCTGTTCTGAACCTTAAAACAACTCATTGTGCCCACAGACAACTGGCTCTGCTGACTAAATTAGTTTAATATATAATATAAAATGCCACAAAAGGTACAAATACATTAAATGTGACTAGAAGCAAGTCTGTACTTAAGTTTATCTGATCTGATCTCATAACATTGTTTATAAAAACCGACCGTAATAGATTGAATATATTAACATAAGAGCTTGTTTTGCAAACTGGTCAGAATATCATTTGTGGTTAAAAATGTTCATTAAGTAGCTGCTCTTGAGCTTTCGATCATATAACATGATCTTCATCAGCCAATGCAGTTTCCATTGTAAAAGCACTTTGACAGCTTCTCATCCACGTTGGCTTAAATGCATCTGCTGATGAAGAGCATGTAATACGATGGAAACCTCCAGAAGAAGAGCAACGACGTACCATAGGCGACGTATCTCTTGTAGTGAGATTGTTTTCTAACCCACTGGTAAGTTCCTTTAAGGGCCAATAGGAGTTTCTACATTCAGTAAACGAGGCAAGAGACAAAAAAGAGTAAAGGAGACATGTTTATTATTTAAACTATCACTTAAATAAAAAAGTGCATAGAAAATAAACATGATTAGAAACTTTTCTTTTTACACTTATGTACAACTTTGTTTCCTAATTATACATTCAACCAAGTAGTTTGTGGTCTATTTTCACTGTGGTGGTTTTCCTTCATTTTACTTGATGTGTATTGAAAGAACACTGTTAAATATGACTGTGGAACTTATGAATACCGTTATTACAGAGAGCAGGAGGAATATTGATAAGACAAAGGTATATTCAAGGCATAAGAAACAAGCCTGTTCATGATCCATGATCGCTTTTTTTTTTTTTTTTTTGCACGTCCCACCATCCGCTCCCTCTGTGACACCACATCCCATCCTAGGCTGATAACTTCAATACACAAGAAACAATTAGAAAATTACAAATCCATATTACGTACTCGTCCGACCTCTCCCAAACCTTAACTTGTAAAAGAACAATTCAGGGTGGATGTTGCCCAAAATAAATAAATTAAATGTTTTCAACATCAGCATTATCGCAGCATTATGACTTTCTATAAAAACAAAAAACAAAAACAGTACATGTTAAGTATAACCAAAGCTTCGGAGGAGAGAAAGGTGGTCATGGAGACACGAGAGATTTTCCAAACTGGAAAAAACGCCATTTTGGTGGGATCTTTAAAACTCCTGGTCAGTCTCCACAAACCAAACTCTTAATTTATACCACATCAAGTAAGCAGTCTAAAAACGTCCCTGTTATAACATACAAAGAAAAAAAACAACAGAAAAAACATTCACTACAACAACCGGGGAGAGGGGGGGGGGGGGACAAAATGGCTGACCTCAAAAAGTTTACAACCACATTAATACAGTTACATTTCTCATCACATAAAAAAAAAACAAAAAAACATTCCTTTCCAGAAAGAAAATGAAAAGAAATACTGCAGTGTTCCCTGCCGACTAAGGAACACTCACAGGCACAGCAAAATTGGTACTGGATATCAATATACAAAAGAATGATGCACGTTAGTTTCATCTGATAGTACTGTAACACAAAACCATTATAGAGTACATTGAAACATTGCTATTAACCATTATAAATCTGCTGTTTTGCTACTGTAACTAAGTTTGTCTGTCCATTCCATATATTGTATAGATACTAAAGCACAAGAAATTACTATGCATGTTTCCGTATAATATTGTTATGTATTTATACTATAATTACAGATAATGACGGAGAAGGGCCACTGCTGTGGCGTGGTAAAATGAAGTCCAAAAGAAACAACAGAGACCATATCCTTATTGTATATACGCCGTTGAACAGTGAAATAAATGTATTGTTCACTGTAAAATCAAAATTGGATCTCGAGAAGTGAGAGCCGGAGACAGAGCCCTTGGCATCAGTAAACGCGTTATCACCGATGCTAGCGTAAAGTGTTGAGCTAACCCAGTAAGACCCTGTGGTCCTACAGACAGAAATGCCACTGCTGTTCACACTTCAGTATTATTCCCAGTGCTGAAATTAAACTGCTGCTGCTGCCCAGTTTGAGGTCATGTCTACATATCGTCCACATCTACCAGGGTTGTTGTCGACACAACAACTGAAAACAAATGGAGCTGACAAACTATCAACGTCATCACGAGTCTGGTGACGTGGAGGAGGAATATACATTCATTTTTGACCTTAGCAGCTGAAGCCAGCGAGCCCAATGTAGGTGCAGCTGTACAACCCTGATGCTGGTCTGTCAGGCGGGGTTTTTTTGGGGGGGGGGCACAAGACCTGATCTTGGGCCCTAAATGGAAAAGCACAGCCCAGGTTTGCACACACTGCACCTTCAGGAAGGAAAGGGCTGCTGGTGTGGTCCCTGTCTTCACTTTGTTGCAGAAAAAGAGTCAAGTGCACTTTGACAGAGTCTCAAACGCCATTTACAGGAGTCATTAAGACCAATCCAAGATGTTCAAACTCAGTTATTATATCAGGGCCTGATGCACAAACTCAAAGTATTCACGGTGACTATCTGTGCTTGTGGTTTCAGCATTGGAGTTGCATTGTCTGTCTGGAGAAAGAGTTTTCCTATGTTTATTCAGTGCCTGTGTCACAGCTAAAGTGCAAACCATGTGTGGGTCATATTTCTGTTTCAGTTCACAACAAGGAGCAGTGTGGGATTAACTGCTAACTGCCTTTAGGTGATAACGAAGTCAGCATGAATGGTGGACAACAATAAATAAATTAAAAAAGGGACAAAAACAAAGTCGCATAGTGGAAGTAGTCAATCTAAACAGTCTAACCAAATATTCGGTTGAGGACATGAAGGCTTGTAAGAGAGAATAGGCATGCTCATTTACAACTAAGGCAAACCACAAGGAGACTAAATGAGAGAATTAAAAAGTTATTTCTAGATGCTGGTGAGCACTTCTGTGTGGTCACCAGGATGAAGTGGTTTCTTAAATAAACAAATTGAGTATGATAGATGCTGTTGGTAGCATTAAAATAAAAGGCACCTCTTTATTTTACGTCTGCAGAGGGACAAAACAGTTCGATGGGACTCTTGTTGGATTTTACACATGTGCCAATTGGCTGTAAGCCTGTCGACCCAAGATTGACTAGTGACGAGAAAAAAAACGACTCATTTTGTTAAGACTGCCTCGTAGCAGCCTGTAAGTGGACTTGATTCTCGGTGTGATGTGGTGTGGAGACAATAAGGCTGGAGAGAGGAGATATCTGCTATGGATCAACAATCTTAACTCCCTCAAGTGCATAATCATAGTTCAAATGTCTGCCATACTGCCGGCTAGAACCGGAACAATGAAAAAAAAAACAAAAAAAAACGTCAGCTCTGACCAAACGGCCCGGGTTAGATAAAAGAGCTACTGGTGGACTGAACTCAACGGGACCAAGCCACAGACCAGTGTCAGTCTTTGGAATTAAAAAAAACAAACATTCAGGCTACAAATTAAAAAAAAAACAAAAAAAAAAAAACATTACAACAAAAAACAACTTTGAAAAGGCAGCGGAATACAAAACATAGAGACCAAGCATTAGTGTTTGTAAACCTCTATTTCCTACAAAAATGGCAATAAAATAAATACGATTTTTAAAAAATATAAATACCATCATTAAGTGCTATTCACTAGTGAGTGCTTTTTAAGTCTTTTTGTAGAAAAATATACATTATTTACATTTGTTTTGAAAAGCAAGCATGATATTTCCCTGTCCATAATAAAAAAGACAAGATAACAGACACCACTTTAAAAGACTTAATACAAATAAAAAGAAAACATTTCCCATAGTAATGGTTATCACAACAGGCCAAGAAGAAAACAAGCTGAGTGAAAATTCAATTCAAGGGTGTGATTTTTGGTTCTCTCTGCTGCTGTAATTTGGAACGTGATTCAAAAGTCTGAGCTTATATAATTACCAAAAACAAGTTTGATCGTAACAACAGCATGCACTGTATGTTTCTGTAAGATCCACAGCTGTTTCTGGATCACAGCTCTAAAAATCAATTATAAATACAGTATGTCTACTAAAGCACATCAGTAGGGTTCTCCAGTCCCTTGGCTGTCAGTCCACCAGAATCTCTAGCTGCCTCGCTTTGTCAGGCCAGAGGCTTAATCCCACCAATAACATGTCTACATAGCTACCAAGCTGTCAGACTAAAAAATTCAATTTAAGTACAACGGATAGTATCGAACTCACATATCACCCTTTACACGAACCGCCAAAAATAACCTCTTGCTTTTTGAACAAATCTATATTTCTAGCCCCCGTTGTCTCTTTTTCTCTCTTCCTTTGTGTGGCCACTGCTCCCCCTAGTGTTTCCACCTGTACAGCTCTTATCAGGCTGCTTATAGACAAGCAGCCCCTATTTACAGTGTTTCATTTACACATCTACAAGCTTTTAAAAAAAGACCGGTTAGGGGAAGGTTCCAGTAAATCACAACGGCTCTGAAGGCATCAGGGCACATTCAGACAGGGAGATGTGCATCAACAACAGCTGGCACTGAGCTTTATATTTAAAAAAAAAAAAATGAAAGAAATTCTAAAAAGTTTCTAATTGTTCTTACTCGTAAAATTACTGTTCCAACTCCTTTAAACAAATTGCACTTTGGTGTAAAATGGAACCAAGTTCTTTAAAATTTTGTTTTTTTTCTATGTTCAAATCTCAGCATAAGTGGACCATAACATATTTCTAGAAAATGAAGGAGGATGGACCAATGCAAAAAATGACGAAGGGGTACTTTATCATCCAAATGTAAATTAAAGTTAATAATAAGGCTCAAACCTTTTCATTCTTCACCGCTGAAGGTGACACTTTCCGCGTCGAATGTAAATGAGGCAAAACGAGGCACATTATGTTGGAATTTCGACAAGTGGCCCCTCCTCCAAAATGACCCTTCCTGTATGTACGCTGCCTCTGCTGTGTTCTGCCAACACCAGCAGCAGAAACAGTGACAGAGCTCGTGCCCTGTTTGCAGCTGTCATATGTGGACCGGACCCAGGAAGTCGGCACAAAGCCAGTGCCACTGCACACCCCCAGCAGGGGGGGGGGGACCTCAGAACATTGTGGTATTGCTGCTCAACAGACTTGCAGTCCTCTTGAAATAGTTCAGACATCAGTTGAGGAACTTGCGACACTTCTTTGCGCCGCAGTTGCAGGGCAGCTTGTTGCTGGCGTCCTCAATAGGGAACTTGTAGTCGTAGGTGAGCTCCTCTCCACAGTAGATGCGCCGCGAGGCGAAAATGACGATGTGCTTCTGGCCGTCCACAGTGACGACCCGAGAGTAGCAGTTGGGCTCACAGGAGTGGTTAATGAAGCGGGCGGCATTGCCATGCACTGTGGCGTCTACCACCTCGTAGTCATCGATACGAAACATGTAACAGCCAATCCCCTTTGAGGAAAGAAAAGACAGAGGTTTTATGCTTTATGTGTGTTGTTATGCGCCTGATACTTTTTGAGTCGAGTCAATTACACTAATACATTTTAAACTCAAAGTTCATTCCCAAGACCTCACCTTTCCATCGTAATATTTCTCCCGTTTGTCAGTGAGCACAGACCGAATTACATTTCCAGAGTATTCAATGACCATCTCCCCTGCATCAATGGTTTTCTTGCAGAACAGACCTCTGCCATGAATGGGAGACCTGCAGAGGGATACAGTTTTTACAAGTCAATCACAGTAATGGCTCAAGCCTGCGTATCAAGATGTTGATTTTAACCCTTTTTGTTTAGGCCATCTGCCTTTTTTTTTTTTTATACCTTCAATTTAATCAAGACTTTCCTTTACGTTGTTGAGCTAAAAGTGTACAAGTAATCTTTACAAACAATTAATTGCCGTGATGAATAGGAAAGAAAGTGATTTAACTTTATCACGGACAACCGCAACAGTCAACATCATAAACGACCAAGGTAACGGTGAGTGGTGTCAGTGAGCAGAGAAATCCAACGGCAAATATAACAAAGTATATCATCTACGTTTTGTGCAGCTTTTGATCAACCTAAATGATTTAAAGCACCACTGATCTAACCTGTAGACTCCAACAGTTTCCTTAGAGGTGGCCTTGAGCTGTTTGAATCTCACAGCCAGTGGTAGCTCCATGGAGGCGCGCCTGCAACAACAGCATGAAAAAGAAATGTTGTCTTCTGAGACCATTGTGACACAATTATATTTTAGATAAGATTAGATGATCCTACATTGATCCCTAGGGGGGAATTCAGGTGTTGCAGCAGCACATAGACACATCGTATTTACCCTGACAAAATAACAGGGATTTTGTGTGTTGAAACTGACCTGGCAGTCCTGAGCTGCCCTTCGTCATCATCGTCTTCTTGCGACTTGTACTCAGGAGGCTGGCGGTGTTTTGAGGCCAAGAAATTGAACATGTCAAATACAGACCTCCTGGAAGGCAAACAGATGGAATAGACAGCAGTCAGAAACACAAACACACAAGATTAAAGTTGGATCAAAACCAATTTTCTAATAAATAAGGAGTTTTAAAGTTAGAAAGAAGGTTCTTGGTTGACCTATTGTCTAATGTATCATTATCCAAACACACAGTTGTCTTTGGGTGGTGCTCGTATTTCACGCATTGTTTATTAACAGTGTGTACGATACACAGTATATTTGCTGCAATAGGCTCTGACATAACAGCCTGCTCTCCTTTTATCCAGGCCCTGTGATCAATCGATCATATTTAGTGTAAAGTGTAAAATCGCCATTCAACGTGGTCTCAGTGCACTTTACAATCAAAGGAACGCAGAAATAACAGACAGCAACAAAACAAGTGAACGCCATTAAAGCAGTAATAATGAACAATACAAAACTAGCAACATAAGAGAATAAGTGAAAAAATCTTGTTTGTGCAGAAAGGATGGTGTGTTATGGTTGGCTGTAGTATAATGAGTAGAGGTGGGTTTTCAATCTCGATTTAAAAATGTCAACTGAGTGAGCTTCTTTAACATGTAGTCGGAGGCCATTCCAAAGATGAGGGGCACGGTAGGGGAATGTATGTGTGTGTGTGTGTGTGTGTGTGTGTGTGTGTCATAGTAACCTGTGAGATATCTCTGCACGAGCCGACCCGTGGGGGTTGATGGGAGGTTCATCGGTTTCCTCTGGTTTGTGGAAGCGGAAACGGTAGCTCCGACAATGTCTGGAGCCGTAAAGCTGCTCGAGCAGGAAGACCACTGCCTCGTGGACGACTCCAAGCATCCTCAATCCATTCACACCTGGGAGGGGAAAAAAATAAATAAAAAATAAAAAATGCGTCCACAATTGATTTTCTATATACAACCACGACATATTTGTTTTGTGACGTAGTCAGAGTGATGCCTCACCTTCAAAAGAGAGCTCTTTGAGTCGTGCATTGGAGCGTGCTTCTTGCACCTTATCAGTCAGGGATTTCCAAGCCTCTGTAACGGGACAGGCAGTTAGGACAGAACAGCTCAGTGATCCAATGTTTCAAACACAGCAACAGCACTTATTCTAATCCTTTTTTTTTTTAAATCAACTTTATATACATGTATAGTATATATGTGAAACCACCTTCGATACTCTCACAGCGGATGTGGAAGCCGTCCTCGCTGCAGATTTCAAAGATGATGCCCTTCTTGGGTTTGCTATCCAGGCCGGTATCCCTGCTGTTGCCGTCTTGGTCGGGTGGTGAAGCCACAGGAAGAGACCCTGCTCCCCCAGCTGCAGATGACTTGTCTTTCCCCACTACTTTCCCCGGTAACACAGGACCATCAGATGTCTTCTTTTTGCCAAGCACACTGAAAAAGATTTGAGCCAAGCATTAGAACACTTTTAAATATATATGCAGTATGTATATATATATATATGCAGTATGAAAATGGGAACCTGGCATGGATGAGTCCATACCTCTTGTTGGTTGCCTTGTCTGCGGGCTTGCCCGTATCCATGGGTTCAGGGGAGCTCAGCTCTTTGGAACTGCTCGCAAAGAAGAGGGGTTCAAAATGAGAATATATTTTATGCAAAGTACTTTAGTGAACAATTGATAGTTAAAGATTCAGTCAAAGTAAGATATTTCACTTCTCTGTACCTGAACCTAACTTAACCTCTTAAGAAACGCTTGAAATTCCATGCTTTTTGGTCTAAACGTCATACCCAAATTAAAAGTGGTACAGCTCCCATATACTCTGACACTCTGGGGTGTGCCTGACATCATCGGAAAGGAAACACTCTCAAGTTTTTCTTACAAGTGTCAGGGTGATTCTAGGCCTTACTGACACAGAGTTACAGAGGCTAGAATGGAGGGTTTTTATTTCTGTCCAAGTCATACATCTGTAAAATGATTGAAATACACTGCTGTAAACACATCTGGTAAGATACAGATACACCAATGCCATAGCCACATGTCTCAGCTTACTACAGAAAAAATCCAGAAGCCAAAAGACTCAAAAATGGATTTTATATGAACTATTTTCTACAGATATGTCTGTCCGTTTTTCTTATTTCAAATTTGAAAAGTGCAAAGAAAAAGCCAATAAAGTACAAAATAAAACACTTCTCAAATACACAAACACACCCACATCAATCACACACATACTTGAAATAACTATATACATAAATATATAGAAATAAGTCATTATAAATTGCACAGGGTGTGATATGCTTACAGTAGGCCCTGTTTTTGCTTTGACACAGCTTCAGCCATTACAGGGTTAAAATTTCAGTGGCACATTTTGTGTCTATCGACTCGTCTGCTCATTGGTAAATGTAGACGGGTCTTATAGCATTTAAATCTAACTGGTCCGAGCAAATCGAGTGCGCGCGGGGCTCACATTGCGTCATAGGCGTCTTTGGCTTCCCATTGGGATATCACAGGCAAACCTGAACCGATTGGCTTATACCAGGTATCCATGGAAACCTTAGAACTCAGAGAATACAGTGACGCCCACATCGAGTTGCTAGGACCCTCGGGAGAGAAGCGAGCCGCGATACAAGTGCGGACATGAAAAACAGTTTAGCAATTTTCCGTTGTGATTCGGCCAGAAACGTCAAGATTATGACGCGAACAGCTCGTTTTGGATATAATGGCATGGATATTCCATTTCCTTGGACTCTTGGGGATTTAAGAAAAAAAAGGGCAAAAAATCCCCGCAGTGACTAAAGGGACAAGGAAAAAGGTATGGATGCACTCTCGATTTTCTTTAACTTTATAACAGTTGTATAACTGCTATAAATCATCTTATGCTTTGTGTGTGGGCTTAATTGAATCATGAGGGACTAAGCTTTCAATTGTTGTGTCGCATGGCTGGATATTTTGAAGATTTAATGCTTTAAAGTTATAAAAATGTTTATGAATGGAGGTTACAGCGACGCCACAGCCACAAAGTGGAATTAAGCATACATCCACAATTCAATTTTTGCATTCACAAGTAATCTCATCACATTGAATATACCATGGAATTGTGATGTGTACACATCTGAGATTAAGAATAGACTAGAGGACCACAGCATGAAGATTGTATCTCTTCTTTGAATGTTATGAAGAAATTAAAGAAAAAGGTTATTGCTAATTTTTCCCATTTTTGTGTGTAATTAGGAATAACCCGAAAACACGATAAATCTCAAGCAGCCAAAAATAATAACTGTCTCACCTTTGGTTTGAGTGATGTCGTCCTGCAGGGTTGCTTAGATGTTCCTCTGCCTGAGAGGCCTTGAGCTTCTTCACGCTGGTTATATCTGAACTCTGCCTGCTCCTCTTTGTTTTCTGTTTGCCTTTTTCTGCTCCTAAAGCGGTGGAGTTAGTCTGCCTTTGTTCTGATGATCTGGAGAGAGGAGTTGTTCTCCTGCTCTGGGAGTGTGCGGAGGTTTGTGTCTGGCTGAACACTCCAACAACACGTCCCTTGGCAGGGCTTAGAGAGGTGGCTAAAGTGGTCTGGGCTCTGTTTAAAGGCTGAGACTGGTGCTGTAAGTGGACATTACTAACTTCAGTCTCTCCTTGCTGGTTGACAGCCATGCTGAAAGTCTGTTGGGAGGGCAGGACGCAAATGCTGCTGGCTATAGATGTCTGCACAGAGGAGCCGAGCTGTGACATCAGAGGAGCTCCTGCTGATTGAAGGACCATTGGCTGATCTGACAGGCCCAGGCCATGTGGACTTGCTTTGAATAGGAGGTTGCTAATTGGCCCCGTAATCTCAGCAGAGCTGAGGACAGGGGTGGAGAGGGAGACTGATCCTGGTGCAAGAAGGCCAGCAGCACCACTAGGGGGCACAGACACAACATTCAGCACTGACTGACTGGGGTTGAGGCCAGAGACTGTGCAAGGTATTAGGTGAGTGGAGGAATCATGGCCCAGGATACCAGGCTGGGCAGTACCGGGAATCCTCTGCTGAAGGAGGGTAGAGGGATCCAAGTACATAACCCCACCCGATTTTGGTCTCTTGATAATATTTGGGACCTTGCGCTGAGAAGTAGAGAGGGTGCTTAACTGACCAGGGATGCTAGCAGTAATCTGAGGGGAAGACAGGTTGATAAGGGTCATGTTGGGAGGGCCCATCTCAGACGGGGCCAGAGTAGGCTGGCTACGGGAGCGGGCAAGCTTTTTGCTTTTTCTTGGCTGAAGACGAGAGATAGGCCTCTTCTTGCCGTGAGCAGAGGCGAGTACAGTCGGGGAAGAAGTGAGGGAGGAGGGACTGGACACTATGGCAACACTGTGACCCAGCTCGTGTGGCCGACCAGCCTCTGAGACCAGAATCTGGGGCTGGTCGTGGGGCAACCCAATGAGAAGCCCTGAGGTGGTGCTGGGGATTCCCGTCTGGAAGCCCGTCTGTGTGGCTCCTGTAAAGGTGTGAATCTGGGAGGGGTGAGGCATGGTGCCCAGGACTTTGCCACCAGCAGGAAATATTGGCTGGGCTGTGGATAAAGCAGTATTCAACCCTGTGGTAAGTGTCATGGAGCTCAGCACTGCTGAAGAGCTAGTGTCAATTACTCCTGTGGCACTAATTTTTTGAGCGACACCATTAGGGACGGTCTGAAGAACGTAGAGAGGCTGGAACTGCTGATTGACCACGATGAGCTTGTCAGGGCCTGGTTTGATGACTGCTGGGCTGGAAACCTGAGCCTGGGATGGTCCCGGGCCAGGAACGGGACTGGGGCTGCCTGCAGCTGCAGCTGATGCTGGGAGATACTTCTGACCCTGAAGAGGCAGGGAGGGTGAACTTGGCAAACCAGGGGTACCAGAACTCCTGGGAACATCCTGGTTACCTGGAGGTTCAACTACCTGGCCAATGGCAGGGCTGGAAATAAACTGCTCAGGAGTCATGTGACCCTCTATGACCTGTGTGTCTCTGTTGGTAGCATCACGCTGATTCTCCGATGGTGACACACCCGGCCCGGCTCTTTTCTTGTCCCCACTCTTTTCTCCGCGGATTGACTCAGGGTCAGAGGTCAAGCCCAGCATGGTGCGCTCTGAGGTATCGGAGATAAGACTCCCAGCAGTGTGGTTCTGACTGCTGTTGACAGAAGGGCTGCGTGTAGTCAGGACAGAGAGGTCAGAAGGCAGCTCCAAAGGAAGATATGGCTCCTCTACAGATATGGAGCTATTCACACTGCTCTCCACCACACCTCCACTCTCCGCACTCGGCAGCTGCTGGGAAAAGTCATCAAATAGAATGTCTTTGGGGCGGTTGACATCCACTCCAACGTAGCCCTCGTCCAGGAGCAGCTCTGAGGAGGACGGCTCAGACTGCTGACCCAGAGCCTGCATTGAAGGTGTGTTGAGGACAAACTCCATGATATCTGATGGCAAAATGTTACCACAGTCATCACTGTTGTTGTTGTCGGAGTCTGATTTAAGCAGGTCGGTGCTGAGGGACAGTTGGGCCTCGAGAGGATCCTGACCCTGACCCTGCGGCTGGGACTTGACCCCGCCTCCAAGAGGAAGACAGTTTTCTTTCTGGTTCTTTCTGCCTTCTCGCGTGTTGCCGCTGACGGCTCCACCGCTGTTGTCAGCCTCCTTGGTAGAGTCATGGGAATCGGGTTTCTCAGCGTGCCTTTCTCTGCCCCTTCTCTTAGGAGTGCTCTTATGTGGTGTGGAAGAAGAGGTCGCTGTAGTAGTGGTGGTGGTGCTGGTGGTGCAGATGCTGGTATCGCTCTCTGAGCCATCATCAATGCCATCGAGCTGGCCAATATGCTGCTTTCCTAGGGTCCTGTCAAACACAGCAAAGACAATATGTCAGATTATTAGAGAAAAAATAATTCTAGACAATTATTTTATCAAAATATAGTGTGTACTTACAGAGCACTCAGCATGTCCTCTTCAGCTTTTCCTTGAGCCCTCTGCTGTTGCTGCTCCTCGTCTTTTAGAAAGCGTTGAAGCTGAGATCCCCTTCCCAGACACTGATCTATCCCTTCTATAGATGGTAGTCCCTCACTAGGGTTAATTATTGTTCGAGTGAAGTTGTAGTAGTAAGGGTCTTTACCCCTCTGTTTCATTCCACTGTCTTCATCATCTCCACTGTCCCCTGACGAAGAAGAGGTGCTCATATCATCTGCTCCATCCACCTGCCCCTCAGCTGACTTCTTGCGACCACCGGTCCTCCTCTTAACCACGGGCCCAGCTCCGTCCCCACTGCCGTAGAAGGGAAGGTCCTCTTCGCCGTATGAGCGGACCCCGTAGAAAGGCGTGAGGCCGAAAAACATGTTGGAGCGTGCGCGGGCACTGCGTCGAGGGTAGCGACGCTTGGCAGACCCTGACCCATCACTGTCATCCTCGTGATGTTTATCATCCATGCCTCTGTCGTGGTCATCTTCTGGTCCATCACCCTCATCCTCTGTGCCTCGAGTGAGGAGGCTGTGGTGGTCTCGGAGCTCACTGCGTAAGTGCTTCTTGCGTAAATCGTCGTCCTCTGTCTGAGTCTGGGTGTCAGATTCAGAACTGTCACTGCTGCTGGCAGAGGGTGAGGAGAAGAGAGCGGAGCGGGCAGAGCGACGGGTCCCCTGGGCGGCAGGAGAGACAGTGGAGGTAGTGGTCGTGGGACAGGAAGAAGAAATACCACCAACAGCGCTGGTCCCATTAGGGTCAGTCTTGATATCAGTCTTCAGTGGCGTTACGGTAGGGGGTTTAACTGATCTCTTTTTCTCTCTCGAGGACAACGACAGCTGGTTAGTTGTTTGTTTGGTGTGAGACTGGGAAGAGGTCTTCACTCCTTTTTCTGGAGCTAAACCACCCTGCTGCAGCTGCTGTAAGCTGTCCAGACTGGAGCTGTTCTTCCTCTCAGGACAGGAGTAATTTTCTCTGCTCTTTGAGGATGACCTGTCCCCTGCCTGGTTCTCAGGCTTCTCCCCCTGAGCCTTCCCATGGGCTTTGGTGCTGTTTCCAAGCACTGGAGCTTTGCTATTGCTGCTGTTGTGAGAGCTGGGGTTCATAGCGTGTGCATTGGTGCTTCCAGTAGCCTTAGTATTATTGTTGAGAAGAGCAATTTTGTTGTTGCTGTTGCTGTTTTGGAGAGTCTTTTCTCTTTCACGGTCTTTGGACACCTCTCTGTTGCCTGCCGTCTTAACTTTGGGTTGTTTGTCTTTGGCAGCTGAGGCTGCAGCTGGGGAGGTCAGGTGCATGGAGCCTCGCTTGACAACTTCATCTTCTGCTGGTGTCCTTGACGGCCACACAGGCTTCATAGCTGCTGCTGTGGCTGGACCTGATGAGTAATCGTTTGATTTCCGTGAACTGGACTTCTGAAATGAAGACTGTGGGGAGCCAGATTTCGCAACAACTGAGTCCTTATGGAGTGAAGCCGGCATTACATTGCCAGTGCCACTACTACTCTCCTTCCCTGAGCTGGGCTTGTCCTTAGACTGGGTGATGGAAGAGGTGGGGGTGGCCCGGTGACGAGGCAACAAACTTGCAGAAACATCCTGGTCTTTGCCTCCGTGTTTACCTTGCTTGTCTGTCTGCTTGGTGCTTCCACCTCTCTGCTGACTGGTGAGAACAGCAGTGCCCACAGGAGGTGAGGACTGGCCGGAGCCTGCAGGTGCCAGTCTGGGGCTCTTACTCTCACCTCCAGCCTGTTTGGACTGACTGCCAGGGTTACTATCTTTCCCTGAGCCAGAGTCTTTGTTTTTCTCTGTGCTTCTATAACTGGAATCTCTAGAGGGAGGTCGACTCTTGTCAGAGTCTCTGCTAGACGGTCTGTCTTTACCTTGGCCTGAGTCTTTTCCTGTTTCCCTGCTGTGTTGTCTATGCTTCTCAGAGTCCCTTAGCCCTGCATCTCTACTGAGAGACCTAGCTTTTTCCATATCCTTATAGCTGGGATCTCTGGAGGATGATTTGCTTTTATCTGTTTCTCTATTGCTTGAATCTCTGCTTGCCTGTCTCCTCTTCTCAGAGTCTCTGTTCACTTGTCTCCCCTTTTCTGAATCTCTTAAGGGATCTCTACTGGGAGGTCGTCCCCTCTCAGAATCTTTCAGACCTGAGTCTTTACTCAACAGCCTCCTCTTTTCTGGCTCTTTGGCTGGTATTCCACCCTTGTCAGAGTCTTTTTGCCCAAGTTCTCTGGATGATCTATTCTTATCAGAATCCTTAGAAGCTTGGTCTTGACTTGACACCTTCCCTTTGTCTGCATCTCTCAACCCGTGGTCTCTGGGTGGTTGCTGTCTGTTTCTGTCTGTGGAGAACAGTCTACCTCTTTCATCATCTCTGTGGACTGGACTCTTTGCTGAGTCTTTGCTGAGGTGTTTGGACTTTTCGGGGTCTCTGGCAGGGGAGGGAATGAGGGGAGGGGGTGATGTAAGGGGTCTTGACACAATCTGAAGTGGGAAGGTCACCCCTCTCTGTCTGTTGAGCTGGTGGGGAGGAGGAGAGAGAGAAGGGGAGCTGTGGCGACGTGAGTCAATATTCCGCATGCTGGGGTTCACCATGGAGTCACCTACTGTCACAATCTCATGGCTTTGGGGATGTGAGGTACCTCCTACAAAATAAAAGAAATTAAAATGAAGAGTGATTAAAATTAATTTCTACAAAAAAATATCCCAATTATTTCAAATAAATTGTTCTAAAAAAATAAAGAATACATATTTATACCTGGAGAGGGCATGGGCCGGGGCCCTAGTAAGCGCTGACAAGGGGGGTAGCTGGGGTGTCGATTCCTGGTGTAAACCCTGAGCTTGGGGGTGTTGGTGGGGGAAAGGCTGTCAGAGCGCCTTGGGGATTCAAATGGATCTGGAAAGTCTAGGTATGTAATTGACACAAAACACACCTTAGTTTCACACATTATAGTCCTAAATATGGTACCTACTGTAACAGATTGAAACGTGAACTATGTTAAGTCACTATAGTCTGTAGTTTACCTGCTATGGGAGGTGGGCTGTGTGCTATAGTGCGATTCTCCTCAGGAGCCATCATGTTTTTCAGGTCAGACTCTAACACTGGAGGGTGACAAACTAGGATTCTACAGGTGTACACGCAGCGCTTACGAGCATCCAAAGTACTCCAGTACACCCTTGAACACCTTGGAGAGAAGAGAATTTATTCAGTTTGCAATTTCCTCTAGCAGATATACTGTAATTGAAGGGGGAATAATAATGATAGCACTAAAATAGAGAAGACTCTCAGATTATGAAAAAGGTAAAAAAAAAATATATATAAAGAAATACTTACTGGTATCCTACAGGGAAGAGTTTGCGTTTACAGTCTGAGAGTTCAGTCAGTATCCCCAAACAGTCAATGGTCATGGAGCCTGCAATGATGATGTTTAAAATCAGCATTTAAGAGACACTGGGAGTAAATCACAGAAATGGACGTTTTTGCACAAACATTTAGCAGCGATCGACCTACCTATCATCATGTGGACATTTTCAGGCTCCAGTCCTGCCAGCCACTTCCTCCTGAGACTAATGCCCTCCAGGTCCACCAGGACCCTGCGGGTCACCTCAAACTCAGACACCACCTGGAGAAAAAAAATACACCAACAGGAAAGGTCATGATAAAATCAAGAACATCAAGTCACAGTTCCTGAACTGGCATGGTCCACCTATACAAGAGACATACACAAGATTTACTCACTAGGTTTTAAATACTTGAACCTACTTTTCACATGGCTGCCATTTAACTGTACTAATGAGCTTTTAATTACATAGTTAATAATGAGCTTTTCTTACTTCTCCCTTGATGAGGTCCCTGTGTTTTGGACAATAGACTTTCTTGTCCTCCAGGAAGACGCAGTGGGACTGGCGGGCACACATGAAGTGATAGTTGCTGGTGCAAGAGGTGAGGCAGCAGCCAACTGTGGCCCCTGGCTTTTGACACTTCTCACAGCGCTGAATACAAAGTACAACAGGTCGTAAATGTCTGTCCCAATAAATAAACACTGAAAATACAGTGGGAACCTGTGATGGACAAGATGTCTTACCAGCTGTTTTCCCCTGAGAACAGCCATGTGAACATTCTTCAGAGAGCCGTCGTCGTCTTCAAATACCTCGGCAGACCACAGGGCGCAGTTTACATGGGTCCACTCATTCTGACCGATGTACAACAGCCTGCCACTCTCCTGAAACAAACAGGCATGTTATACAAGAGACACAAAGTAATTCTTATGTGTGTTAAAGAGAGTCCAAGCAGATTCCTGACTCACATTAGTGTTCTCGTCCCCATACTTCAGACACAGAACACATTGCCTGTTATCACTGACGCCTGGCGGAGGAGGGAGCTCTGGGCTGTCTTCACTATCTGAAGAGAATCATTTATAAAAAATAAAAAAAACAGTAAGTGACAAGATGTGGGGAAAACAGTGTGCATGTAAAAATGTGTACATATATCTGCAGATTGCCTTACCGGGTAGGAGTGGATGTGGTGGGGGTAGAGCTGGAGGGAGAGAAGGGGGGGAGGCTGGAGAATCTGGTTCACCAGGGGTCTTGGGCCGAGGAGCTGGGATAATCTTTTTCATGAGGTGGGGCAGCTCAGCGCGGGAAAGCTCCTGTCTCTCCTGCCACTGGGCGTAGTTGTGGTCCAGGGAGGGAGGCAGCACGGCATTCGGAAGAAGCCCACTGCTGGGAGACAACAAACCCAAAGAACTTCAAAATAGCCACACAAGTAATTATGTGGGTTTACAACTTCAGTGGAAGCCTAATGACATAAAGTCTTCAGGAACACAATTCAGGGTTAAGTCTGTGTGATGAGGATTGTTTTCACATCATTCAACACCCATCACCTGGCAAACCTGAGATTAATAGATAGGCAGCTTCAGTTACGTACGGTCGGGTTTACCCTAAATAAAAAACAGTTAAAGGTCAGTCTTTGTGATCATTACTGATCTTGATGAGGTGAATTTTGAGATTTTGAAGAAAGTTACCTTTTTGCACAAAAAGTTATAGAAAGTTAAGATTACGTTTTAGCTAAAGAATATTACCTAAAATGGCATGAAGTGTGACTGAATGAAATCTTGACACATAAAACCATTGTTTAATTGTTAGGCTGTACGACAGCAGATCTCTTGGTTGGATCTACTCAATTAAACTCATAATTTACAATTAAGACTGAGATGATGCAAATATATATTCTTAGGTCAGAATGAATGGACATTATGTATTGGGTACTCTTGTGTACTACCTAAAAATCAAATGCCACTGATCCACCGCCTCAATTATAATGAGTTTAAAATGTGATGTTTACTGTACATTTTAATGACAGGTGAAATCGATATAAAAAGGCTGCTGTCTTTATGCAAGATAATTTATTTTCTCCCATCACCTACGCACAAACTGTTTTACCAGCAAGCCACACAAATGGGAAAATATCCCACATGCAGTCACATATTAAAGAAAAAAAGATTGTGTGGCAGGTGTTGCTTTTTAGAGAAGATGCTTGAGATATGTTGGAAAGCACTGGAAGAGTTTTTAATCCCTCAAAACTATCATATAGATTATGTGCATTGCTGTGAGCAATTTGGTGTGATGTGTCAAGTATCATACTAATAAGACAGCAGAGGCAACTAAACAGGCATCCATTCAATGATGGCCACAGAATCCACTGGATGGATCAATGGCTGTATGGGCTGGAGCACTGGTACATAACACACCAGACCAAACTGACAAGTAGACCACAATTAGACCACAATTAGACCACAAATATGTATCAAAGAGCCTTCAAGTGAAATGTGACACTTTTACGGTTTGCCTCCCACAATGCCTGGAGGATAAGCAGAGTAAATGGTCTGGGAAAGATGATATCTAAATATAAGTGAGCGAGTGATTGAGCGAATTAGTGAATGAGTGTGTGTGTGTGTGTAAACATTCCAATATGCAGAGCAGTAAAACCATACCATTCTTTTACAAATTGAAAAGTTCACATTGCCACAGAGTCTATGAGCTTTGAGTTATTCCTTCTAATAACAAATGATAAGCCTGTCATCTCTGTAAACAGCATCAATTATTCAATATGATCATTTCATTATTAAGCATTGATGTGAAGGCATGGTGCACTCATCAATAGTGCTGCTGTCCTCCATGAATATGTTTGAAGTAACTTCTCTCATTCTTAGACAAACTGAACTAACTACAGCTAAGGGGAGATGATTTCATTGATCCCGTATTTACAATCAAGTCAGCACATAAAAAATAGAGATATTGACTTTATCTTTTCAGTAGATATTTTTATAACTACATCAATCAGTGTTGTTCTGCGTGTAATTACCGGCTCATATTCACCACTAAACTGTCCAGCGGGCTCATTAAACAAGAGAAACTGTGGAATCAATAAAACTGGTACATTTAATCACAGTCATTGTTCTGAGATGGGGCATGTTGAAATGAAAACAACTTTAATCTACTCCACTTAGTACCAAATTTCTTAAATTGTGAAAAGAGCCTCTTTTGGTTTTTGATGTCATGGCTGAGAAAGTGTTTTAGTTGCAATTCCCAAAACTGAACATCACACAAAACTGAAGATTTCCTTAACCACTCAAAAAAGATAAAGTGACGGACATATGAAATCCTGATCTCCCCTTTGGCTGTTATTTCCACTCATTTTATTCAAAGGTTGTTGTTACAGTCAGCCCACACATTTTATAAATATTAGTTCACTGCTTTCTGGTTTCTTCCTATATACAGATGATGGTGCAGATTCTCCCAGAGAAACCACATCTTACTTCTCATTTCAATAATTATAGACCTACAGTTCTTGAAAACTGCAGTTCTTCACCAAGTTCACGTTACAGGAGTATTACATTTGATTGTACTTCTCTGTAATTACAAGCATAACTTGCACTACAAGTTTGGAAAATAACGGCACATCACACACACTTCACAATACTATAAAGATTGAGAGCCTGTTATGGGCCGTTGCTTAAATATTGACTTTCGGACTTTGTTCATATCAGTTTGAGGTTTCATTTCAACTTCATTTTAACTGAATACTGTACACTGAACACTACGTAATAGGCACAACCTCTTGTACGGACTACGGTGCGATAGACACTCACTTGGCAGAGACTTTTTGCCTTTCCCAGAGCTGGGACTCTTTCACTTTAAACCACGGGAAGATTCGGTCCATTTGCTGAAACAGAAAACATTCGATGAAGTTTGCATATCAGCCTAAAGAAGCACAGAACCGCATTTGGGGCGAGATTGTGGTTAGTGACAATGTAGCTTAACACGTAGGCTTTGAATGTAGCTTAATATTGCGATTAACAATATAACTGTCTCTTTCAGTCCAGTTTAAAAAATGTATTAATGTATTACTTTTGCAAACAAATGAAAAGTTTTGAATGAATTCCAGGGTACATCTTTTGGTTATATCACTATATATGTGACCCAGATAATGTAATACCACAAGTACACAGCCTATGAAGTAAACCACGCCTCTTTATTATCATAAAACATTGTATTTTTTTCTTAAATTAATATAAAACTGACAATTACCACCAACAGTCATACCCCTTAGAACCTTAGCTAATGTTGGCAATTAATTGCGGTTAAACAAAGAAATGGTGATTATGTAGAGAATGTTTAGTTGCGATTAGACAATTATGTAATAACTGTTACATGCCCAGCTTGATGTTGCCATACCTTGACCAACACAATTATAATAAACTATGCCTGCTGCAGGGGCACCCCAAACAGAGGATGATGTGTGTGTGTGTGTGTGTGTGTGTGTGTGTGTGTGTGTGTGTGTCTCAAAAAAGTATGACATCATTTAACTTGATAAATAACTCATAAAAATGCTTGATACGACCCAAAATAGTACAATTGTCCTACTGTCATTATGGAATTTGAGAGTCCTTGTGAACCGCACTGTAATTATGTTGTGTATTCAGTGGTGCTGACAGGACGGAAATGATCCAGAGTTGATTTGAGGTTCTTACCCGAATGAAGAAAGACTTGACCATGCTGTTGGCTTTCCTGCTCTCAGGCTGGCCACCGTCACTGTTGATGGCTGTCTGAATGATTCGTGCAATGTCATCACTAAACTCCAGCTGGGAGAGAAATAAGGAACACACACACACACACACACACACACACACACACACACACACACACACACACACACACACACACACACACACACACACACACACACACACACACACACACACACACACACACACACACACACACACACACACACACACACAAAGAATGATTGTTAAACAGTAACGTGATGATGCACACTGGTGGAAAGGCCATAGCTGCCGTAGCTGTCTATGTTAATTTACCATTATACAGCACAGGCCTGACCATGCATTTAAGGACACATACAATATTGAAATGTACTAAAAAAAAAAAAAGCTTTTAGATGCGGGCTGCATTGCAAGAGCTTGTGATGGCGTGTGAATCAACCCTCACTACTGCAACCCCTGCATCAACTCATGTTCAGAAAATGTTTACACATGGTTAGCTTGCATATATCCCTCCCACCCTTTAATACATGTACAGTAAATATACACACACATTAAGTCATTTGACTAAAATATAGAGGACAACACACCTCTCATATGGTCTCATGAAACTGCGCCAGGTCCAGTTTGTCAGATCAGCAGAGACACTGCTCGAAAAGATAACGTACTTACCACTGAATTGTAGCGCCCAAGATCCATCTTTTTCTCAACGGAGTCCAGGTCTGGAGGGAAGTCACTCGGAGGGGTAGGGGTGACCTCTGTCAGGACTGGAGGATCTGGGCCCTCCGGTGAACGACGGGATGGAAGACTCTCCTCTGTCTCTGGGTTCAGCTCGGGAGGCTTCACCGCCTGCCCCAAAACCAGAGAGTTACGCTGAGTACAGATCTCACCATTATGTTAATTTAGCTGTTGCTGCTTCAGCTGTTTGTAACTGAATATGTTTATATAGTCATGCGTGCAGCACTATAAAAAGTTCAAATACACCACAACAAAAGGAATGAATGTAAATCATATCATACTGTAATTTCAAACACAGCAATATGTACTGAAACCACCGAAGAAGAAGCAGCAGTATGTGCATCTAACCTGTCTGTAGCGTAACAGGTGTGAGGATGTGCGTGAGTTGAGCAGTGCAGTGAGGACATGACGAACGCATCCCTGAAGCTCCCTCTCCAACGCCGTCCTCCACTCAGCCGGATGGCGTTCAGTACATTTGGTACACGTGTAGGCAACACTCTCTGGCAGCTTTGATAGCAGCTCGTACATTTCATCTGGGGGACAGCGAAAGATGACATTATCCCTCCCATTATCGTCTCTCATCAGCATGACAGCACTCACAGGACGGCCTGTCAGTCAGCAGCACAGACACTGACAACTGACAGGACTAATGAAGTGCAACAAGTGCCGCTGAATATGAAATTCAGCACTCTGCTTGTTAAGTACATAAAGTAAATTTATGTTTTAATACCTGTCAGGTTCTCACACTTGGCATGCACCCAATGGTTGCAACGGCCACACTCCATCATCTTGCTGTCGTAGTCATCGTCATCATAGCACTTATCACACAGTGGGCAGAAGTTTCCTGAGAGAGAAGATGGAAATGGTATCCTATTAATGGCTGTCGCCTTCCTCAAGTTACTGATGAAGTCTTCAAAATACAGATCAGATTCGTTTTTTATTTAGATATTATTTTTGGGCTTTTATCTGACAGGATAACCAAGAACAGGAAAGGGGGGAGAGAGAGGGGGAACGACATGCAGCAAAGGGCCGCAGGTCGGAATCAAACCCGGGCCACTGCGGTACTGAGCCTTAGTATATGGGGCACACACTCCACCAGGTGAGCTACCAGGGTGCCCTACAGGTCAGATTCTTAGGAAATCCTTAATTCTTTAATCTCAGAAAGAATACCAGTGGGGTATATGTACTGACTCCTTAACTGTGAACAGCATTTTGGGCTCCACATGCTTGTCACTTGCCTTTAGCAAAGAGTTTGGCACAGTCATGACACATCGAGAAGTCATGCGACCACTGGGCATCCCAGGACTTCCCAGGTTTAGTGGCTCCACAACTCTTACAACGCACACACTTGGTGCACACCTGAAAAGAAAAAAAAACAAGGTGGTGACTACATGAAGAGAAACTTGCAATCAGTTGTGTAAAGAGCAGGAATGGTGTGAAAGTGACACTGAGAGGAGTAAAATGTTTTCATAGACGCCGCCTGTGAGAGGGTCCCAATCAATGTACAGTAAGTAGCGCTGTTGTGAGAGGCTGGAAAAACGTGTGAACAAAAGGAGAGGTAAGAGAAAATTGTATGAGTGTAATGCTAAAGTTTGGTCAGACACTGGTGAAACTGTGAAGGGTGAAGAGGAGTCTAAAGGAAGAGTGGTGTGTGTGTGTGTGTGTGTGTGTGTGTGTGTGTGTGTGTGTGTGTGTGTGTGTGTGTGTGTGTGTGTGTGTGTGTGTGTCCATACCCAGACTCTCTTCTTCTTGGTGGGTCTGGTAGGGTGGTTGGGACCCAGGCACTCCGGGTGATAGCTGTTACGGCACTTATCGCACTCTAGCAGCTGCTGCTACAGTGACAGAGGCCAAAGGTGAGATGAGATTATTTAAATATCAAAACAGGCAACATATACATGTTAATGCCCAACAAACAACACAGTTCTGTTCTCAGCAAATTAGATACAAATGTCACCTGCTTTTGACCTATAATGGTAGTGTTTACCTTAGCCAATCAGCGTTGTTTTGAAATGAATGAAGAAACGAGATAGATGCAACATTACAGTGTTTTCAAAAGAGGATCAGTGAATCTAAAATGCTTTTTAAGATTTAACTACATTGCTACCACCAGTTAATCGCGGGGCACATTCATAGTGGGCTTTATGGATCATCATTATCAAAGGCATTAGCTATAGTGTGAGATGTACTTGGCAGGTTTTGTAGACAGCCACTTCAGTCAAGTGTTTCCTGTGGCTTTGGGTCAACACAACTAGCTTTATAACACACACATAGAGCTGGGAAAATCAAATACTCAATATCGATATTACAGAAATTATGTAGGATTGACTATTGGTGATTTCACAAAATATTAATACAATGAGATTTTTTTAATAACTAATTGTCAGTAATGTGGATATAATGACTGAGTGGGTAAAGGCATAATAGAACAGCTAGAAAAGTTCAGAAAATGCCATCACTTTACTGTAATGTAGCTTTTAAAATCAGGAAAAGACAACACTTGTGTCATATTATGATATTTTGATCTCCAAAATGTAAGACGATATCTAGCCTCATACTGTATATCGATATAATATCAATATATTGCCCAGCCCTACACACACAGCATTTTCTTTTGCATTTGTAAACCTAGAGCCATACATGCATACTAAGAAGAAAAAGCCATGGACAAGGTAACAACTGTTTGATGAGACTTTCTCTCTATTTGTCTAGCAACAAAACTGTCCTTAACGGTGCTCTAAGCGATGTCACGTGTTTTTTAGGCTACAACATTTTTTGTCACATACAGCAAACATCTCCTCGCTAGCCGCTAGCTGCCTGTCCCCTGAACACACTGTAAAAAGACGTGGTCTCTGTAGACAGCCCAGGCTCCACAAACAGCAACAAAAACAAACTGTGCCAACCTGCAACACCAAATATAACAAACAGAGTTCCAGTGTTCCAGCCAATAACCGACAAGAAGGATTTTGGGGTGGGGGTTGGGGGGGTTAGTGCGAGTTGAGTAGATGAGTAATACTGAATGGAAACAGAAACTTTGAAACTTCATAGGGCACCTTTAAGTAGGATTTTTAAGATCACATTTGTGTGAGATATTATGTATCTGCAGCAGCTTGAAATTCCAGTAGCCTCACCAGGAGCTGAAATTTCCGGATCTCAGTGTCATGCACTGCTGTGAAATCAGAGAGTGCCAGAGACCTGCTGCTGTCGAGGCAGTTCTTTGGTCACAGATACAAGCCAATCAAAGTAATAAATGGCGTAATGCCCGTTTAGGTAGAGATTTATTTCTAGTTGCCAGAAATCCATTTCTTAGCATTCAGATCATGTGCATACAAGGCTCACACCATGCACATTTTACACAGGATTTGAGTTAAATAATAAAATCATGGCAGGAATCCAAGAAGCTGATTAAGTGCTGCTAGCAGGCTTCTTTCTAGGGAAGATTGTCCAGTCTTTACACACTGTCACTCCACACTAAGCTTCTTTGTGTACAACTCTCAAATGAACAGAACTGTACTGAATGGCTTACTTTAGTTTTCTGGTGCTGGCGTCCACAGGCCTGGCAGAACCGGCATCGTCGACAACACCAGTTCTCAAACTGCTCCTGGAGAGGGCGCTCTGACTCCCCCAGGCAAAAGAGATGGAACGGTTCACAGCATACCTGGCAGAAAACAAACTATAGATAGAGAGAAAGAGAGAGAAACAACACATAGGGAAAGGTAGGCGGAGAAAGTCAGACTGTTAGAATATAGGTTTAACCATTGCTCGGACAAGAAATTTAAAAGCAAACGTTTTCAACGCAATGACCCTTTTTATTATTACCTCAACATTTCCACTGCTTGCACATAAGAAGCAGAGCACCCGGGGTGTAACAGGCACAGAGGTGAGCAGGCTGAGGCCGCCAGCCTCCCACACCTTCTCCACATCATGGTCCCTTTTAAAATCCACTCTGATACGATGCACTCCGTCGCAGGGCGCTCTGGACTTCGCCTGGCCCCTAGTCGAGGGAGTGCTTAGCCAGTTTAAAGTACTGCTGCTGGTGGGTTTAGTGGCGAGCGGCTTCTCGTGTTTAACAGACAAGAGGAGAGTGATAGAAGAGGGTGAATATCAGAAATGATGCGTAATCTATACAGTGAGAAATAAAAGACATGAAAAAACAAAAAGCAATTGGACAAATCTCACACATTGACTACTTCTTACCTTATCTTTTAGTCTCTGTTTAGGAGATGGAGGAACAGAGCGAGATGTGGGCTTTTTCAACTGTTTGGATTCAACTAAGAAAAAGAGACAGGACATAACATTCAAATAAGAGCAAAGTTAAGTATACTATATATATATATATATATATATATATATATATATATATATATTTTTTTAATTTTTTTTTTTTTAAAAGAGGACAAAAAATGATGACCAGTTTTTCACCTGTATCTGAATAGGTTGTAGCTGAGCTCTGCTGTTGTGATGAGTGCTGCTGGGACTTCTTCTTGGGCTCGCTCAGAGGAATCTTGGGTGAAGCATCTTTTTTTGACGTGACCTGACTGGTAAGAGGACGTTGCTGCTGTTGTTGTGACGGTTGATGAGACTGCGTAGACTGGGAGGGGGAATTCTGGGATGAAGATGATGGGGAGGAAGATGATGAGGATGAAGAAGATGATGAAGTGGAAGAGGAGGATGACGAGGACGAGGAGGAAGAGGTTGGTACAGACTGCTGTGGTTTGTGTCCCTTCTTACTGGTGACACTGCTCGTGACTGAGAGCTGTTGGGCATCTGGTGTCAGGGCTGGAGACTGAGTATGGGCTGCGACTGTGCTGGGCGCCTGAGGGGGTTCCACTGGGGCAGGGGAAGATGCGAGGGCTGGAGATGATTGCTTTGACAATGGCTGCTGTCTTGACTTCTCCTCTCCCATCTTGAGTGGAGGAGTTTCACTCTTTTTGCGGGGAGGCTCCTCCTTTGGTGGTGCAGGAGTGGGTTTAGGGCCAGAGTCTGAGATCGGTCCTTTTACCGGATTGAGACCCTCCTTCTTCTCAGACAACTTGTTCTTTTTCTTGTCTTTCTTGCCTTTGCCTTGCTTCTGAAGAAACATCTTTGAGGGCATCCACTGCAAGTTCTGACACTTCCTCATCCTGTAAAACAGTGACAAAATTCAACCTTTTAATTTCTTAAAAATCCCATTAAAAATGAATTTGTTATGAAATGTTATTTAAGACTTGCTTAAAAATTATAATACTATATTGTGTCAAACAGCTCATCAACTAAGACTCACTTGCAGCATTGCTTTTTAATGTTTCGTCCTCCAAATTTAGGCTTGTCGAGACAGTTGGTACAGACACCGCAATCTTCTGGAACTTGGCAGCCTGAGCATTGGCCACAGCGTCGCGACCGGCGCCCCTTCTTGGGAGGAGCTTCTTGAACGGCCTTTTGCCGTGTCTCCCGTGGCTTTATGGGAGGGGACTGAGGCTCTGCCTCCTCGGAGCCTGCTACTGATGACTTGTCTGTAAGAAGAGATACATCACAAGAGAGATCACCATTACTGACACACAGTAGTACAGGATTTGAGGTTTAAGACACCAAAAGGTTTTTGGGCCTGGTCAGAAATGCAAAGTGTTACTAAGCACATTTAAGAATTACAAATTTACAATGTTGTAGAAAAAAACTGAACTAATACAGCCAATAATTTATAAATAAAACGTGTAAACATTGGATTAAGGATCATTTTATATGACATATTGCCTTTAATGATAGCACTTCAGTGTCTGCCTAACATTTTATTACAATCTCCTCAAGGTAGGATACACTGTTCCTGTTGTTCAATGGACAGCTCCAAATTTGGCTCAATCTTAAATCTTAAAACTAGTGAAAATTGAGGCATTTTTTTTCAGCTGTGTGAACAGTAGTCATAGCTAGAGTTTCAATGGAAAGAAACTAGGGCTGTCAGCATTAACGCGTTAATCACGATGCGATTAAGGGTCGAGCATAATGCGTTAATCGCATGCCGCCATTTATTAATTTATTTTCACTTCACTCGACTTTGCGTCGTGCCTAACAGGATACTATTTTGCCGTACTTCCTCGTAACACATCCTGCTGCTGCAGGAATAGCAACCCGGATTTCGGTGCCTCATTCTGGTGCTACTGATATGCCTGCACTTCTCTCTGATGCTCTGAAACAGACGTTACAGGCAACAGAAACATCGCTGCACGTGGCGCTAGTTAACACTATACTCGACAGCAGCTAACGTTAGCCTACCGCTAGCTAGTAGCTGGATTAAACACGGTTACAATGCTGACAGCTAACACTACACGGTGTAAAGTTTGACTGTGTTTCACTGTAGAGGATTCAACACCGGGATGTAACAATCTGCAGCTGCTGTTGTTGGAAAAACACAGACGTTGCGTTCAATGAAACTGGTAATTTACAGCCTGGTGGTGCATTCAAAGTTGTTGTTAAATTCAAATGTGTGACTAGATTAAATATATAATAAACAAATACAAATCTTAAAATCAAGTACTTTCTTTGCATTCATTTGATTCCCAATCAAGATACACTGGTAAGAATGGCTTTCCATTGTTAATATGTACTTAAAAACAGTTCTGAAATGCAAAATAATAGAATTGTAATCATGTGATAAAACATGCGATTAATCGCGATTAACTATAGAAATTCAACGATTAATTGCGATTAAGAAAATGTAATCGT
Organism: Zingel zingel; assembly: GCA_023566125.1. Taxonomy (NCBI): domain Eukaryota; kingdom Metazoa; phylum Chordata; class Actinopteri; order Perciformes; family Percidae; genus Zingel; species Zingel zingel. The sequence goes on along the minus strand of CM042316.1, from coordinate 11,011,173 downwards.
TTGACAGCCCCAAAAGAAACCCTTCCACTTAAAATGTATTTGAATACATCTACTATGTCACACATAATATAATGTGAGATGTCTGGGAGCTTGTCTAAAACACAGATGTGCTCAAATTAAATGACCAGGCAAACATGGGAATGATAAAACTGAGCTATTGATACTGGCATCAGGCCCTCTTGCCTCCCAACAACTCACATTTTCCCACATGGCATGAAAGCAGTCAAAATAACAGGAAGGATGCAGCCAAACTCTGCTCGTTCCATCACCACTTCACTGTGTACTTGTGCTCTCATTTGATGACTGGATTTCTGTGCTCTTGTGATTAGTCCATCATCACCGCATGCTTCAAAACTTTTTCAGGACTCACACAGATGTTGGGTCATAAATGCTCACCTCAGACTAGTTCTAGTCAATCAGAGTGCTTTACATTAGGGGTGGCCGATAGGGCCCTAAAGTAATATCCCGATATTTCAGAGTATTTCTGCGATAACAATATAATTATTGTTTATTTTTACTAACTAAAGAACTGAGATAATTTTTGTTTAGTTTTTTTATGAATATGAAAGCAAACTGTTACATTTACGCGGACATATAAATACCCGGTGCTTCTGCTTGAGGTGGTTAAATAAGTTTGTTGCATTGCCCCCTTTTGATGTCACTTCTTGCATATTACCGTAGTTTGTTGTATAGCTGATATTTTGTAACCAAACCATTTCCACACTACTGGAGTCGCTTGCCTTTTTGGAACTAGCTCATCCTCCACTGTGGAGCAGGTAGCTTTTTCGCTTTCAGCCAATAGTGTTGTTGCTGTGCTTAACGCTATGGCATCATTATGTCAACAAGTCGGAATATTGCCATTATCAATGTAGGAATTTCTGTATGACATTAGGAATTATACCGGTGTTATCGTGACCAATATGATATGGCACGCACCTACTTTACATTAAACCCATCAACACATCACCCAAACAAACCTTAAATCTATGTCGAGCAGTGGTGCTAACTCAGATTAGGCAAGTCTTGTGTAAAGTTTTATCGATTCTTATTCAGTATTTCCCTGTACTGCTATCAATACAATTGTTACAGCGTGTGTGACAGCTAAGAGGTTGTAATCCACATGCAGGTCAAATGAGAGGTAAGTTGAGTGTGACTCACCATCATTCCCCATGGAAGATAGGATCTTCTCTCTCTCCTCCCAGGGCAAGGCACTAAGTGTGGGCATGTCGTCAGGGAACACTGCCCGATTACGGCCAAGAGCCACAGCTGCACGACGACATACATGCTTGATGCGTGGACCGCGGACTGAGGCCTCTGACGAGTCACTCTCTTGACCCTGCTCACAAGCACACATCACCACAAAAAGTGAGACAGATATTTGAAGAGCATGCTTCATAATAATCACAATTGCACAGACAATCATACACCACCACAAATGTACAATGCAACAAGCTGACCTTTTGGGATGCTGCTTATGCCCTTCTTAAGTTAATTCCAGTTGTTGTTAAACCATTATCTCTGCACAATGTTCAATAAATATGAGGATGATGTGGCAGAGAGCGTCAACGCTAGAGGCTGGGCCAAGGCTGATGATGACAACTGGGACAGGGATTTTTTCTTTTCTTGAAAATGTGCAATGACTGCCTATAACCATCTAATGTTTAGATTAACAGTAAAATAACAGAGGGCTATATTCTGGAAAAAAGACTTTCAAAAGCACAGCCAGTGCTGCTTTCTGCATAATGTATGAGGCAAACAGAATTCCCCTTGAGAACCATCCTCTGTGGGACTTTCCTATTATCAAGTTTCACTTTGAATATAAACACATATTTCTATATACAGCAAATATTCATAGCATCATGTAAAAGTAATTTGCTTGTGGCTATATGATGAGAATGAGAGAAACGGAGAGGCTTTGTTGATAACTATGACTATGACGAAAAACTGACCTGGCCCTTTGTCTGCTCTGCAGGCTTCAGCTTACTCTTCTTTATCTCAAAGAGCTGGGCTTTGGCCTTCTTCAGTAGTCCAACTACCCGCTTGTCGGTCACAGGCTGTTTCTCTGCCTGTGCCAACATTGATCCAAGAGAAGAAACAGGGAGCTGTTGTCTGCCTGGCTGCCCAGGAAGGCTTGCCGTCTGCTGGCTAGGAGCACTTTGTTTCTCTTTCTCCTTTTCCCCATCCTCCATCTCTGCTCCTTTCTCAGAGGGTCTGCCTTTCTTAGATAGACGTCCTTTAGCAATGGACATGGGAACAGTGGAAGGGGTCCCACGCAAATCTGAGGAAGCAGTGTCAGGAACCATATCAACTGATGTTGATTTTTTTCTCCCTGGAGCCTTTTTTGTAGCAATAGATAAAAGAGCATCTTCGGAGTCCCTCCCGTCCACAGTAAACATGCTGGAAGGTGCATTGGGGGAGCCATCTGGTGTAGAAACTTTACTTCTTTTCTCAAAGTCCTTCCTCCCTTCCCTCTTATTTTCCTTCTCTTTCTCTCGATTTTTCTCAGAATCCCTTTCTTTTTCCTTTGAAGCAGGTTCCTGGGGAGCTGACATGCTTTTTTCTTTACCTCCTTTCCCAGCTCCTCGCCCTGTGTCCTGGGCACTGGAAGGAAAGATAGGGAAAAGTGGTGAAGAAGTGGATGATGCAGTTGACAAAGGAGGTGGGTTTCCAGCAGCCCCTCTCCTGCTATCAGGTGTCCCTTGTGGGGACAGACCCATGGATACGGTGGAGAAGGTGCTGAAAGGAGGAGTTAAGGCACTAGTGGCTAGTGGACTTGCAGAAACCCCTGGCAAAGAGCTGGAGTTACTACAGGAGACAGAGCCTGTCAGCACAGACATCTCAGGGGAGCCTTTCCCCATAGACATCGGGCCTCCTATTTGACTGCTGCGTCTGGTCATTGAGTGGGAAGGAGACCGCGGATGGCTACGTACTGTTCCCGAGACCAGTCGTCTCCTGCGCCGCGAGGTTCTGCTGGAGCTAGAGGACGTCTGGTGTGGGGAGAGAGAGCCAGGGCTGCTTCCAGAAGACGACTGCAGTGTAACAGACTCAAATATCCGAGAGTGGGCCTCGCTGGGTGTAAACCGTGGAGCACGAAGCAAAGGGCTGCGCTTCTGGTGTGGTGGATCAAAACGGGATGAAGAGGGATGTTGGTGGTGAGTGTGTGAGTGAAGAGGGGCAAATAGACGTGTCCCTGTTCCTGTTCCACTGCCTGGTGCAGGGAACACCACTGGAGCAGCTCCCCCTGCTCCACTAACACCTTGGGGCAACAGCCCCACGTCTTCAGCCGTGAGAGGAGGAGGGCGGAAGTTGTCAAATATGGGCTTGCGAATGAGGCCCTCCTTTGCATATTTAGCTGAGGAAAAGTACTGCTGTTCAGTGTGGGACAGGGACGTCCAGCGGAAGGTGGGCTCCCTCAGAATTGAGCGGCTTCGTTTGTCTGACAAGCTGGACAGCACTGACGGTCCAGACAGGAATGGAGGGATGGGGTGAGTCATCCAGGGTGACTGCGAGTGGTGTTCACTGATAGCAGCTGTATTGGAAGAAGCTGACTGTGGAGGCTGTGGAGGGGTGAGGAGAGGGGGAGGTGGAGGTGAAGAAGAGGAGGAGGCTGTGGATGAAGCTTGCTGGGAATTTACAAGTGTAGAGGAGGACATCAGCACTCCTGTTGGTGGGCTGATTATAGGTTTTTTAGCACCACTGCTAAGAGTCTCTCTCACCCTCTGGCTCTGGCTTCCCCGGCCGACCCCCTGTCCCCTCCGACCTCGCCGACTCCTCTCTGCCAACACGTGCTCTGGCTCAGAGGGAGGAGAGGGAGGCCGTGAGCTGTGTACCAGGTTGGCCTCCCTCTCTCCCTGCGAGGACGGAGAGTGATCCTCTGGCTCTGACAAAGCCTGTGTGGCCTCAGAAGCCTGGGAGTCGCATGATGAGTCATCCAAGCTGGGACTGCTGGACCTGGAAGACTCTGCAGAGGAGAGCTGGGAAGAATGTTGCGACACAGCACTTGAGCCGCAAGATGCCGCACTACTGCTAAATCGCCCATTGGCTCCGTTGTTGGTGTTGCTGTTGAGCAGACTGGCGGCTGTTGATGGAACAGTGGGGATAGGGGCAGGAGGTGGAGGAGGGGGGAGGGAGTCAATTGGAGCAGTGGTGCCAGTGCTACTAACAGCAGGTGTAGAGGAGACCAGTACAGGAGAGGGGGAAGAGGAAGTGGTGGAGGTGGGTTGGGCAGATGTGGAGACAGATGAGGGGGTTGCTTCTAACCGTGCTATCTTCATATGAGGTGGCGGAGCTCCAAAGCTGCCCTCATCTTCAATGAAGCGCTTGGGGGTTTTGATGATGCGAAGGGAGACAGTGCTGACCACCGGCATGATGAACTGCCTGATGTTCTTTAGTTGGGTCTTCCTGATGCCAGCGTCAATGGCTCCTGTCCCACTACCCCCGATGGCTACAGCTCCTTTCTCCAGTCGCTTCTGCGCTCCTTTCTTAGCGCGCTGCAGCAGCTGTTTAGCAATGGTTGCATCAGTGCGTTTAGAAGAGGGGACAATCCTAACAGGCTTTCTATGGCGAGGGCTTTTTCTGAGGCCCACTGTCCTGCCTGGCTTGGAGGGAGACGGGGAGGCAGGTGGATTGGAAGAGTCCTGTTCCTCAGCACCATCCACATTCCTCAGCATGGGCTGCTGAGGAGTGTGTGGTTCCGTGCCTCTATCCCCCCCTCTGACCCTAAAGATCTTATGTTTCCCTTCCCCACATTCAATGGAGGTAGACAGCTGTGCAGCAGCAGCAGCAGCAGCAGCTGCCGCCTCAGCTTTGAGACGCTCTGCTGAGGGCGGTCGCCCGCGTCTGCGTCTGGGTATACCAGGCAAAGTCTTGAGCCGTGACTTGAGAGGGGCGAGTTTAGTTGCTCTCAGTCTCTTCAGGTTGGTAACTTTGGATTCACCCCGCCCACCTTTGGGAATCTTTGCCTCTGTGTCATATGGCTGAGCAGAGCCCAGTGGCGTCCTCCTGGCGCCCTTTCTGTCCTTGTCCTCCTCTGTGTCCATGCCCAACTCAGAGCCAGCCTGTCTACTGTCCTCCCCTGCTGCATGGCTGCCTGCACTCCAAGCTTTCTTGCTACTTGAAGACGGGGGTCGACCTCTTCTCTTTTCTCCGGTGCCAGGTGGCCTCCCAGGCAGCCTTTTCACCTTCTCAGATGGCCTTTCAGGGCCCTCAGGTTTCGCCTGTGTGGGGGAGGGAAGGGAGGAGGGGGAAGGTAGACTTGCAGCAGCTTTCTGGGCAGTCAGGGCCCGTGGGGGACGGCCTCTAGGCTTCTTCTCCTGTATGGATGGGCCTGTTGATCAAACCAGAGAACAAAACAGAGGTCATTTAGTTAGCATGGAAGCGTTAGATATAGACAACCTTTACAGGCATAGGCATCTCGAGACAATAGGAAGGTCCCTGATGAACCAGTAGGGAGTTACTTTTAAGAAGCTTTACCTGAAGGGACTGTTGAAGGGCTCTGTATTCTTTTCTGCTCAGCCACTGGTCCAAATCCTCCAAACGCTTCTTCCTACATAAAAAAGAACACTTATGAATGTTTTGTGACCATACAGTTTTTTTAATGCTAAACTTGAGGGAAGAAGAAATGTTGGTTAACAGGTCAAATCATCCATCATGGCACATAATTGTTAGTTGGCCTAGATGTTCAACACTTGAGTCATTTTTGAAGTCAGGCTATAGGCTATAATGATGTCCTAAATCTCACTTTTGCCTGCTGGCTTACTCTGGTGTTCTCATGTTTCTCTGGCTTTTGAGATGACATGTCGACAGTTGGAGAAAACTCAAACCACAACAGACAGTTTGAATTGAACAACCAAATCTTACTGGGTGACTAACACGCCGTACTGCGTTCCTGCTCCCTGAGGACAGGGAAATGCTAAGGTGGTTGGTCATACACAGACAGCTAGAAAGACAACCAGAGCAAAGACACACAAAAGAAAAAGAAGCATATATTCTATAACCATTTGAGCAGCCTTGTAAGGTTTTAATGCTCGTTAAAACATCAGATTACGCCCCTTTCCACTAGTGAGGCAAGTGAGGCTTGAGGGTGACACCAGAGGAAAAGCAATGCTGTTGTCTAAATGTAAAGGGTTTATCCTATGTACAGTTAACATCTCAGATGGAGACTCAGCTGTACATTGTCAGCTTTGGTTAAACTTTCATCAGTCTCAGCTTTGACAGCCTCAGAAGTACTGCACTTTTAATAAAAGTCTACTGTTGGATGTTGACACACATGTTACTTTGCTAACATTATCCTAAATTTGTTTGCATGATAATGTGCTGACATTTACCATGTTAGTATGACATGCTTCCCATGTTACCATGCATAAGGTAATGATTAATCTCCAAGAAAGTTGAGGCTGACAGGACATTGTTCATTAGTTTAAGTTTTTCTGAACTGAAGGACATGTTTGGCCTGTTAGTTACGTTAAATTAAAGAGCATCTCCAAAGACATTAGGAGTCATCCTATATGACAAATTGTATCCAGTTTATTCATCAAATAAACTTAGCACAAAAAGTAAGGACATTTGTGTTTGGTAGATTATTTCTCTGTGGTAACAATGCTTTTTGGCAATTCATCTTATACCGTTGGAAAGCCTGTTTAGTTCCCTTTCAAATGGTGACCCATTTGTAAGGAACATGCATTTGTGGGATGAGCAGCAGCGCTGAGTATGTGGGTTGCGCCCATGAAAAATTTGCTTAATCTTCTCTGCCAATGCCAAACAGCTTATTCTGCCATTGACTCGTTTGGTGTTTGGTGGATTGGATGATTCTGCCTACGGCAGTTGGATCGTAGGGTCAATGTGTGGAGAAGACGCGGAGGACGCTATGCTGATTGCTGCACCAATAGAGTAACACCTTTTGATGGAGACAGTGTGATAGTGTGGGGCGGCATCTCCCTCACTGGAAAAACGAGGCTTGTCATCATTGGAGGCAATCTCAATGCAGAGAGATATAGAGATGAGATTCAGCAACCAGTGGCAATCCCATATCTCCACAGTCTGGGACCGAACTCTATCCTCCGGAGTTTGTCAGAGACTACATCCAGAATGTGGGAGTGGAGAGGATGGAATGGCCTGCCAGCAGTCCTGACCTCAACCCCATTGAACACTTGTGGGATCAGCTTGGGCGTGCTGTTCGTGCCAGAGTGACCAACACAACCACGTTGGCTGACTTGCGACAAATGCTGGTTGAAGAATGGGATGCCATCCCACAGCAGTGTGTGACCAGGCTGGTGACCAGCATGAGGAGGAGGTGCCAGGCTGTTGTGGCTGTGTATGGTTCTTCCACACGCTACTGAGGCTCCTGTTTGTGAAATGAATACATTGTTAAATTGCCAATATATCTTGTTTCTTCAAACTTCAATCATCCAATCCACCAAACACCAAACAAGTCAATAAGCTGTTTGGCATTGGCAGAGAAGAATTGGCAAGTTTTTCATGGGCGCAACCCACATACTCAGCGCTGCTGCTCATCCCACAAATGCATGTTCCTTACAAATAGGACACCATTTGAAAGGGAACTAAACAGGCTTTCCAACGGTATAAAATGTATTGCCAAAAAGCATTGTTACCACAGAGAAATAATCTACCAAACACACATTTCCTTACTTTTTGTGCTAAGTTTAGTTGGCAATATATTATACTATATTTTGACTTTTGTTGCCTCAAAAGATAACTTTTTTCACCTATGACTCCATGACATTAAAAACACGACTGTGTCACATGTGCCAGAAGAACATAGGTGTTATTACTTTAGTGCAATAAAACATATTGAAGTAACACCGACAAAGACTCATCACCCATCTATCAGGCACTGCGTCTAATGTTGTGTCAAAAAGCAAATGAGAACCTAACCTGGCAGATTAAACAGGCTGTAATCACTTATCATGTTCTTGCACAACAAAAACGTAAGCTACTACATTCCAGAAAAAAATTAAGCAAATACATCACAAATTTCATTCGATATTTAACTTATTGAACTGAAGTGTTAATCTTCTTGTGACTTAATTTCAATGGTGGTGGTTCAAGAAATGATGGATGCAAATGTAAATGTGATATGTACATGTGTACTTCATCCATCCTTTCTCTGATGCCTCAGTGAAGCCTTGAGATGTGCGACAAAGAAATCATTGGAGGATGATTAACATCCTCATTCCTCATTATCCTGATCCGAGCCACTACTTCTTGCAATCAGTGTGTGTGTTTAAGAGTGGAGGTGAGCATGTCATTTCATAATGTTTATTTATAGCAGTGTGTGGGGATGCAGTTAAGGTCTCGTTGGCCCAGTTTGTAGAGCAGCTGCTATCCAAGTGTAGTCAATGCAAGTGTGTGCACATGCAAACTGATTTGCACCACCTAAGAGTTACACACATTGCAATATGATTGAAACATAAATGTGTCTGAATCATGCACACTGAGGAATCTAACTAAAAAAAAAAAAAAATATGTAAACCACTAATGTCTGCTACAAAACTGTCTCTTTCATCTGTTCTACATATAAATAAACAACAATAACAGATAGTCAATCATGCTGTTTATCCTGGCAGGCAATACTGATTTGAGCATCCTCCACTCCTTATCTCCTTACACTTCTCTCTCCACTTTCTGTCTCTCTTCTCTTTCCCTCTCCCCACAATAATACCAGCATCCTCTCCTCTCTGAGCAAGCTGCTGCTCTTGGTTGGTGTTGTTGCAGAGCGGAGGGGGGGCGGAGTACCAACGACCGGCTCTGACTTGCTGCGATAGTGCGAGTAGCAGTCAATGACATCACAACGCGATAGAGCGGACTGCACAGGTTCATGTACATGCACACTCACATGTACCTCCTGATTCTGTCAGCCACACACACACACACACACACACACACACACACACACACACACACACACACACACACACACACACACACACACACACACACACACACACACACACACACACACACACACACACACACACACACACACACACACACACACACACACACACACACACACACACACACACACGGTTAGCGAAACACTATGACACACCCCCTCGGCGCCTGAACTGCACAGCAAGCTCTAAACAAGCAGAACATAGGAGTGAAGATGCGGGGGAGGGGAGCAAAGGCTACGCAAGCAAGCAAACATGAGTGAAAAAGGAGGAGGGTTGTGGGAGGAGGAGGGTGAAGAGGAGAGAAAAAAAAGACAAGGAAGCAGCATCTTGACCACATGCACCATCAACAACAGAGGGAGTGCAGTCGTGTCCTGGGAGCACTGAGGATGAAAGGGGTTTGGGGTTTAAACATGCTCATGCAGAAGCTTGCCAAAAAACAATCTAAACAGGCCTCCCACACACAAGAAGCCTCCCATTTCCTCCCCCTTACCCCTGTTCTCTGCCATGCTCCCAAACACATATTCAGTCACTCACTCATTGCTCGCTTGCTTGCTTCCTGCCCACTGACTGCCGAGCACAGAGCAGCAGCGTGTGAAACACAAGGCTCACCATGAGCTCAATAGTAGGGCAGGCACAGGGAGGTAACTTCAAGAAGTAAACAAACACTGTAGTAGACTAGCATGGTAAGGTTCATGTACTAGGTTTGTTGCCTTGCAACATGCAAGGGGTAAAAAGGTTAATAGAAAGACCTGTGTTTCTCTTTTCTCCTTTTCATTTCATCAGCTGAGGAGTGTACAAGAATGTTTTTGAACACAACTGTTCAAGTTCTTCCTTATCTTTGCTGGCTTTTGCTGTCCGTCTCACCATGAAAACCTGAGCAGGTTAACTTCCCTGCTGGTCTGTCACATCTCATGTAACTGATCAATGCATAAATGACTTGATATGAATCGCTCAAAGATAGAGAAAGGAAAACCAATCTGAGTCATTGTGGAAGCAACATTATAATTTTCAGGAGGTGCGAGGGACTGTCCCTGAAAGTTTTGAAACGGATGTGAATTTAGTTTGAGGTATCCGTCTCTATATTATTTTGACAGCACTATGCACTCTGAGAAAGCTAACGGGACTTTTACTGCCTTTAAAGACAACATTTAGAAGAAATCCAAATGGTTATTGACAATGGGCTGTAGATTAGGGACAAGTTTCCCAGGCAGGGTATAAACTAGGCTTTAACCTAGAAAAGTTATTCCTTGCTTAACCCTTGTGTTGACTTCGGGTCACATTGGCCCGTTTTAAATTTTTGTTTTATATCAGAAAATATTGGACGTAGAAATAAGCGCTGAAAATGTGTAGAAGAAAAATAAAAAAATGTAAAATGTTGGAAAAGGCAAAAACAAATTGTGAAAAAAGGCATCACAAATGTCAGGAAAAAAAGTGTTTTTTTCAAGGTTGAAACGAAGACAACACAAGACTTAACAAGTGGCTTTCTGAAATGCATCTTTATTTTGAATTACTCGATTAAGGAATCCCAGACTAAGATTGATTAAGATTCATTTTAATCTACGTTAGTTCTCAATAGTGAGAGTATATGCACACATCTCTAGCCTTCAGGTGCTCATGAAAGCTGTAATGCATCACAAAAACAGACAGAATAACAGAAGCTGATAAAAGAACAAGTTCACAAACCAAAAAAAACTTGTATTAAATCTTTATGAGCCGACCATGTCCCCTACAAATTATCTTCATATACAGCTAATGCAATAGCTATTTACATTTTCTGGCAACATTAAAGAAGTAGTGAAAAAGTAATGGTATGTAGGTTGGGAGGTGGATGGGCGTACAAAGGCTGGACCTAGGTTTGGGTCTCAAAGTAAAAGCTAGTGCTAACATTTGTAAAAATTTAACAAACTTTCTCTAAACTTAACCATGAGATGTTGCTATATAAATACAATTATTATTACTGGCCTGAACTTAACCATCGTTTAATTTTGATTATGACATCATTAATCCAGTTTTTCAAAATCAGTTTTTAACTGCATTACCAATTCGACTGGGTACTAAACCTGAACACTTATTGAGTACCAGTTGCTAGAATGTATATAAACTGTAAGGCCAGTAGTCATTGTTTTTTTCATCTACTTTTCATTTATTGTGCTATGCAAGACGGGTAGTACAATCTTTTTCATCACTGCAAAGCTTCAACCCAATAATGGCAACCCAACACAAAAATGTGCAAAATGAAAACACTTTAAAATAATATTAAGTATACATGAGCAGTAGTAAATGGGTTAAACACACAAATATTGTCTTTTCAAGGAGCAGTTTGACAATACACAGCACTGATAAGTCAGTTACCATATTTGGCAGCCAGCAAAACGACCACTGCCATCAAGATCTTATTGAAAAGACCAACCACTGCCTGTGCAATCATAATCAGCAAACTCGGTCACACAGTCACAGTTGCTAGTTTATTACTTATGATACTAATCAACTTATGTTGTATACTAACTTTTAAAAACCCAGGAACACCTAAAATGTATTACTTCTCACAGGTGTTAAACTGAAGTCACTACCACATCACCACCTGCGTGCTGCAAGTGGTACAGTATCACATTGATGTGTTATAATTAGGGATGCATGCACCAATTGCAAATTTCCAATTGTCCAATGTTGATACCGATGCCAATGTTTGTTTTCTTTTCTAAACAACTAAAGGTCATTAAAAAAATGTAACCATCTTCATCACACTAACTTTGAATAAGCAGAAATTCAATCAAACAAATGTATGAACAGTTTGTTTCTCAGTTGTTGTTTTTTTGCGCAAATGAATACACCATTAATTTAACGACGGTACCTGAAGGTACCATGACAATTTTGCCTTGCGTTACTTGCACCAGGGTAGATACCAACATAAGTAACGTTTCTTTCCGTTATCAACCATGGCCGAAATAACCACTATTGCTGCTTTCTACCTGTTGTGGACGTCCCAAAACCAAACACTGTCGTATCTGGGTTCATATCATCATCCGGAGGCGCACACAGCTAGGTAAAATTCACCAGGAACTGCGTCTGGATGGCTGCCGCTTCCAGTACTACTACGTGAGGCTGACCAGTGCTCAGTTTGATGATTTAAGCTAGGATTGGAGCCAGGATTTCCTGGATGAAAACCAACTACAGGCGTTCTGTCTCAGCTGTGGCTTTCCAGTGAGTGGCACTTTCATAACTGGTGTGCCAAAATCAATATTCACTGTATCTAGCAAGTCACACATCAGCTAAATTAATTTGGTATTAATCTGGTACAGTGGTATGAATCCAAAATAAGGGGTTCACAGCTACCTTGTTTGGTCCGGACTTTCCAGTTTGAACCAAAATTACAGGTGTGAAACTTCCCCCGGACCAAGATTCGGAACATGCAGCCGAAACTTGGTCCAACGAAAAGAGGTGGTCTCGGTACAGATCAAACTGAACCATGGTCCAGTTCGTTTCGAGCGTGAAAGCATTTTTTTGGATGGTTCGGACTTTTGGACCAAATACCAGAAGTTCTGGCAGGCTATCGTCATGGTATACGAGAAGCTTAGGTCCTTTAAGGATCAGCTCAGTGCTTAGTGTGTACGTGAGAGAGAGTGACGGTGAATGCGCTCAGAGCAGACAGCTGTCGGCAATCAGAGAAGAGAATAAATTAGCAGTTTAGGCTACTTGTTAAGCGGTAGTAAATGTACAGTGTAGGTTTCAGTTTGTACCTGTGTACGCATGAACTGTACTCAAGACTACCTTTTCAAGTAGACTTGTACGGTATGCAGTATTTAAACTAATCAAACAAGCTGGACTTTGGGTAGCCTACTCAGATCCGAGCCCAGATCCCTGATGTCTTATTGCATTGCATTCATATTTTGAATTGCCACCTGCCTCCTAAATTTAGTTTTTTCCTTCACATAAATAAAGACTTTTCCACCATAAATTGGTGCACAAAAATGTATCAGAATGCAGAAAAATTAACGCCCTAACCCCTCACTTTATGTGTCCCCCCAAAGGACCAATCTGAGCCAGGACAAACCCTGACGTTGGTCCAAGCTTACTAACTTAAGGATGACTGACCTTTAAGGTGGACCAGCTATTCTCATTTTAGTGTCATTTTCGCTTATCAGTGCCCACTAAAATACCAAGCGTGTTATCACAAAGTCGGGCAGCCGGACGCTACAATTATAAACTGAAAGTGTCTGCTCCGTACAGCAGCTGCTGCAGCACAGAGTAGCAGGAGTCACATAGTAGGCAGAGTTTACCGAAAGGACTATGGCGGAGGATTTGGTGTCAATAGGCAATATTTAATAGGGAACCTACTTATGTTAATGAGGTAATCTGTAAATTCCGGCAGCCGCCTTGCAGCAGGATCACTGTGCAGCTGCGCCCGGCTCCGCAGTGAAAGCTCGACCGGAGAGGCCAGAGATCAAAGTAAGCACTCTGCAGATATTGAGCATCATTGACCAATATATTTTCTTAAAAAAACGTGCAGTGTAATCAGTAACACCCGTGTTGTCACAAGTTTATTAACCGGTGGAAAAATTTCCTCGCCGGGGCATCCCTTCCGTATCCCCTGGTGAAATGTCACTGAAGGTACGATGAAGGTATAAAAACAAATTGATACTGCCTGATGATGCCGATTTGTAAAAAGTCTGAATTTGTGCTGCTTTGTCAGGTCTGTCTGCAACACGACAAGCAAACTAATTTTAAAATGCTCGTTTTCTGAATGGGGTTTGGATTGATCAGGGCTATGCAGGAGAAGCAATAAGTGCAATATACGTCTATATATGTCTTCAGATTTGACATCAAAGTTTAAAGTCAGAAGTTACCCACTTTGAGACAGGAAAACATCAGAACAAGCAATGAAGACAAAAAGGAGGACAGGCATGAGGCTCAGACTGAGGGGAGGGATGTGTTAAGTTTTCAGGTTGGGACCCCATCAGTCAGTTTGACGTTAGAGAACACGTCTTAACCCTTGTGTTGTCCTTCGGGTCACCAGGACCCGTCCAGTTTATTTGACGTTTTGTATTGGCCTGGCGTTGAGCTTCGGGGTCCCCGGTGACCCGAAGGACAACACAAGGGTTAAGAAGTCATTTCTCCCTACTAGCCTGAAAACATTTTTTGGACACATTCCAGTAAGCTTCCTCTTAGATTTACTGATGCCTCATCCTTTCCTGGAATGTAAATTGGTGATGATTTCATACTCCTATATGCACCTCTGATGACACGTCTCTTAAAAAAGGCAAAAGGGAAAATCCAAGAATCAGATACAACTAAGTATACAAAGTAGCAAGTATGAGTAATACCAAAGGGCTTTTAAGTTGAAGATCTAGTTTTAGTCACTGATTAGAACATCTTGTTTCCTCCACCAGAGTGAATTACACAGTGGCACTGCTTTGTGACCCCTGTCAGCCCCAAGCAAAAGGTGGACATTTGTTTTTTCAAGTGTCCCAACACTAAACAACTGTTTCACATGTGCTTGAAAGCACAGCACACAGACCAAAACAAACACTTTCCTGGGCAAAGACAAACAGACTGATTGGCACGTGTGCATGGTGTCTCGCTCTCTCACTCACACACACACACAGGCTGGTAGGAACCCATAGACACACATCCCCTCATACCCACCCAAGCAGGCAGCTTGAATTGAAGTTCTAATCAAAATAAAGACAAAGAAGACACGCCTATTACTGAGTGAAATAAGTGACATAAAGTCTGAGGGACACCCCCGCCCCCCCTCCCACACACACACACACACACACACACACACACAAAGAGTAAGAAAGACAACACAATTGCTGCCTTTCTCCCAGTCAGGCTACTCCTAAGCATTCTGCTGTAGCAGAATAAAGCCATGGATGGGAGGGTCTGTGACTAATTCTCCTCCCAGTGTTGTCCCGTTGGAAGGAGGGGGGGGTCGCCCCTCACTCTTTGATATCACTGCCTGTGCTCTTTCAGCCGCCCGCACTTTGTGAGAGCTAGAATAAAAGCAGACACAAAGCTTCCTGCTCCAATCCACACGCTGTCTCGGGGATGGGTAAGCGGGTGGAAAAGATGGGGGGGGGGGGGGCTGCCATTTAAATAGGCCAAACACCTGCTGGACTGAAGCCCCTTCCACTCAAACACACTATTTCTCTCAAACCAGTGAGGCAAAGAGACATTTGGGTTGATACATCTATTCAGCTGCACTTTTGTATGAATGATTAAACATTGGTAATAATATGGGAGTAGAATGGATGCAGCAGAAGGCAAGATATAATGGACCAAGAACAAAAATGGAAAATGATGATGACAAAGTCTGATTAGGTTGACAGTGAGGTTGAGGTTGTGAGGTGGTCACACATTTACAAAAAAAAATGACATGCACTGCACTCGGCACCAAAATAACCAACTGCAATTTGGCCGGATCAAGAAAATGAATTCCCTACAACATACAAAAGCTAACATATGCCTTCATTTGGACAGCAACAGCTGACACGCAACCTTTTGAGCCACCCCAATAGGCTTAGTAATCCATTCCAAAGTGGCAGCTGTCAGAAGAAAAGTTGCTCTGCCTCTCAGACTGGGTTGTGTTTGTCTGAAGTGGATTTGGGTCTTTCTGCCTGGATGGAGGAAGGAGGGGTGGCCAAGTGTCCGGCTGGCGCTCTGTTCAGGGTTGCCCTGTGAGCTCAGCAGGCTGCAGTGAGCCTGAACAATCCTGCCCGGTCTGGCCAGACAGGCACTACACTGCCTCACAATGAAATCACCATGCTGTGTCCGCAACTTCCATAGGCTTCAGGTTCCATGGGGATTTAATGGTACAGTCTGTCTCCACACATCCCAAATACTGCTATACTCTCATTCAATGGAGCAGGGGAAGGCGGGACTCCTAATAACTTAAAAAGCCATTGCCTATAAAGACGATGTTTCACATAACATTTATGTTTCTCTGAAATATCATAAAGCTTTGATGTTAACACCAATGTACGTAATAATCGAGGAAATCACTATGCATTATCTGAAATCATCATATGATTCAAGTTGCACATCCTAAATACTGTTATACTGTTATACCCATTGTCAGTATTTCAAAGCAGGGTTGGGAGGGACTTAGAAAGCCATTTGAACACAAAACTGATATTTTAAGTAAAATTTGTGTTTCTCCAGAAAACCATGAAGCATTGATTGAAAGTACAAATGTACTATAAAATCAATGAAATCCCCATGCTGTGTCCACACCTTCCATAAAATTCAAGTTCCATTGGGGTTTAATGGTCCAGTCTGTCTACACACATCCAAAACACTGTTAATATTGTAAGTCTTTGGGAGTAAGGGGTTGGAGGGACTCCTAATTACTTAAGTCTGACTGCTACACTATAATAGGAGCTATTATTATCATCTCCAAATCATGATACGTATGTAAAAATCCAAGCATATTTTCAAGCTTAGAATAACAAAACATGCTTAAATGCCTAACTAGCATGTATGCATACTGCTGTGCGTGCTTCAACCAAATAAGTAGTCTGACTGTGGAGCCCTGGAGTTGGTGGTAAACATCCCCACACAGTGTACTCCCACTGCAATGAACGCATGCTGCTCATCATGAAGAAGGAAGATGGTAGTTCGCTAAGGCGAACACACCCCCACATCACACGGTCCGTCAAGGGGCTCGTTGTTATTGTAGCAAGCCCTGCGTGCACACTGTCACTAGCAAGTCTCATTTCTCTGATAAAAAACGAAGCGAAATTAGACACTAAACCCTGCCGATATACTCTTATTAGCACTTTGACACTGAAGAGAGACTCATTTTGAGTACGTGGATGTGTATCGGACGGCATCTTCAAGCATTATAAAACCGATATTACTTTGGCACTAGCTCCGTACTGGCCGTGTAGAGAAGGGGAAAACATGTCCACCTCCCATTTTCCTATGCATCAGCAATAGCCCCGACGGCTAGCGTGGCGTCGGTACTGCGTAGCATGGTAGCTGTCCTAGCTTAACACCAAACAGCAATGGTAATGATTTAGCTTTGTGTATAAGCTCCGCCAACTTTAGCTACGGTGCTTTAACCCGCAACGTAGTAATATCCTGGCCGCAGGTAAACACAGCAATCTCCCGTGCAAATCTGCAACTTTAACATCGCTTGCGACAGGATGATAATGGTGTAGTTTCAGCTGTGAGATGTAGACAGCTAGCCTGCAAGCTAACCAATCAGCTATGTTAGCCAAGTCTCGCTGGAAAGGTTGACACCTGCAAACAGCCAGCTCTTGAGCTCATGTTGCAAATACTAAGCTATTTAACTGGCAACGATTATCTAATAGAAACCTGTAAGTTAAGTGAAAAATGAACAGTCCTTTCTCGGATACGTTGAAGACAGACGCTAAGTTTACGTTAGCTTGTTACAAACCAAAATTGTGTACTCTCGCCTCCTTCAAGTTGACATGTCTTGTTTTCAAACACATTACACTATACTATCTTGAAGGTCCCATGCTGTTACACAACGATGAGACGTCGCAATAAACTCAGATGTTTAAATCATATTTTACTGTGAGAAATGAATATTAATGCTAATACGGGATGATAACTTTTACTGTTTTGATCTACATGAATTATAAGGTCTAGCCCTGAAGGCTTCACGTCAAGCTAATGTCAAGTAGCTAGCTAACTAGTAAACCAGTTGTAACTGCTTTGTTACACAGTGTAACGTTACGTTAGTCACCAAATGTGCCAGTATATGTGTTAACAGTGTTGTGTGTAATTAACAAGATAACACCAGGATTTCTCCACAGTGTTTTAACGTTAGCACCAGTTCATCCAAACTAACTGGATGTAACGTGAGCCTGTCCTCACTCTCCACTGAGGTGAAGAAAACTTTCTTTCCAGTAGAGACCATAAATCGGATAACCATTTGGTGTTTGTGTTGTTTGTAACTAAAGTAAACGTTATAACACGTTACTGTGGAGTTTAAGGCCACACAACCAACTCAAAGTTAACTGAGCATCCTGGAAATGACAAGTTTGCTCAGAGCCACACTTCACGTGAGGAGGAGGAAAAGATGGTCAACGTAATAGCTCTTCATCTGAAATGTAAGAAACGGCTCTTCGTGCTCTGCAGTCTAACCGATGCTCCCGGGTTACCATCGGGCTCCTGTCCTGTGCTTACCTCCCCGCTGCTCGAGTCACTCGATTCCCCCAAAACATCCCGAAATTTCTGCAGGTTGCTCCCGATAACCGAAGAGACCTGTAGTGCAGCATCAAATCCGGGTCCGAGCCCAGCTGCGTTAGGGTGGGCTCCCGAGACACTCCGCAGAGAGGCAGTAACCCTAATTCGGCCCGCTCTCCTCCCGGTACCGGAGTTGCAGCTCCCTCCGGGCCGAGCGGGGAACCGCCACCGACAGCTGTGCGCCATTTTACACTCTCTGCCTGTCTGCCCTGCGATCAGAGATACCTCGGTGGGCGGAACCCTAACCCAGCACTCCACATAAACAACCTCTACCACAGCGCTCTGCTCTCACTGGCCGACACGTCGTTATGCAGGTTGCGGGGCGGAACTGAAGAAACCCCGACAATGCATTTTCTCAGCGGCCCTATTCAGACTCTGCATGGCTGAATCCAAATCAGGTTCAGGGGCTTTGCCCGGGAAAGAAGCCTCGCACTTGAATCACAAGGATGGACAAGACCGTTAGTTTGCGGTGCAGTTAACGTTACCTAAACAAGGAGAGTGAGAATGTTTTTGTAAGCTGCAGCCGGCAAACTCTAAGATGACGCAATACAAACTACGACTGAAAAAGCAATATTTTATGCTGCATATTGTAATAATTGCCTGCATTTATGTATTAGGGCAGGGGCGTTGCAATGAATTCTGCACCCCAGGGAAGAGCATTGCTCTGCTGCCCCACTCCCAACAACACCACCCATACTAACCACTTTTTACTTTTTAAAAACTGCTGTGAAAATGCATAGAGCTGAAGAAGGTCTACCCTGGGCCGGGTCACCAGGCACTCACCTGCAAGCTCTCCAGGTAGGGCTTTGGGACAGGCCCCAGCTTCTGATACAGTTGAGATCCCTCAGAAAGTCGCAATACCTTACAGGCTTTTAAATCACTTTTATTCTGGCATCTCACTCTGGGTGGGTGGATCATGGTACTGATACTCCCCAACACTTAATCTTGTTTTGAGAATCAATAGGATTGATGCGAAAATAAAAATATTAAGTTATTTGGGGTTATTTCACAAACATTTGTCGAAGTTATTAACAGTAATTAACCATTAACTACAAAAGACAATTTAGTTTGGCTACCACCAAGCGCATGCAAAGGGTACATTTAAACTAAAGTTTAATTATATGTAATAAATATAACCATGATTATAACCATGAACATGTAAAAATAGTCAATTCATATATGAAAATGTATATAGTACAATGGAAAAGTAAGAACGAAAAGATGAAGACTACCCAATCCAATAACAGTAGTAGTTCCACCTGAAAGTGTTTCTCAATACAATTACAATAAATTCTATCTAAAATATATATTTTTTGAAATAGAAGTTTTCACTATCACCATCTTAAATTTTGAAAATGGTTTACTCAGTGAAAAATGTCAAAGACACCAGTTTCTTATTACCTTGACACTCTCTCTGTAGTTATCTTTACCCCACATGTACTTGAGAATGGGATACATGGGTCTTCTATAGTTGAATTTCTGTTCAAATTGATGAGGATTACCTGAAAAAAAAAGATGAAAATTACATAAAATCAAACATTGCTAACTTCAGTGGCTGGGTTGGCTCAGTGGGTAGAGCAATGTACTGAGAGGCTTATACCTCAACACAGAGGTCCAAGGTTCGAGTCTGATCTGTGACGAATTCCTGCAAGTCTCTCACCTGTCCTGTCGAATTAAAGGTGGAAAAGCCCAAAAAATAATCTTTAAAAAAAAAAAAATAATAATCTTAGTGGCCTACCACTTTCAAGCGGAACCTGCCATTAGGAAACAGAATGTGCCGGTGGAACACGCGTGGCATACCGCAGTACTGAGCAGCATAAATCCGCCAGTGGATCAGTTTATGCTGGTGTACTGAGCAGCATACCACTCCAGGGATTGGATTATGTCGCTGTACCACTAGTGGCATACCATCATCTGCGCTACTGCAAAGATAGGATCCATGTGGCCCAAAACTATTACAGTAGTACTTACAGCTACAGTACATGGGGTGCTCTGGCTCTAAAGAATTTCACACATAGTTGCTGAGCTTGCCTGACATAAAGACATCATTACTATACAAGCTGTTTAGAAATGACTTGGAGACATAATATAGCAAGTTAAGAACCCTCAAAACTGATACTTATTAAGTGTGCTACACAAACCTAAGACAGATGATATTATTAAAGGAGGATAAAATAATCTGATATTGTCCTTTAGACAAAATATTTACCTTAACCTAGGGGTGAGAAAAAAATTTCAATAACAGCATAGTATCGCAATATTCTTCGTAGCAATACTGTATCGATACACAGACTCCAATTATCGATCTATTATTATATATGTGTTGTCAGTTTGTCTGCTTGGCAATCCCATTTTGCAGCAATAAAATTGAAGTGAGATGAAGAAACAGACATTTATCTTTTCAGATAAAATGGATGTTGACAAAGTTTCCTTCTGGGGATATAATTTGAAATTGGGAACAATTTGAAGTTGGAAAAAAGGTAATACATTGCAACGCATTGCTTATGTTTAAAATTGCTATTATATCTTATCGAGACATCCTCTTTTTCTACTTATCTATATGCAAAAACACTAATTTGAAAAGTATGTTGCGTTGAACTGAACTGTCATATTTCTGAAAGAGAACGTAACAATGTCTTATATAACGCACATTAGTTTTATTTTTTAAATCATACTGTACATCCAAAATAAACATTTGATAATCACAATTAAAAACAAAAATATTGCATTATAATTTAACCCATGTAATCATTCAGGTGGTAGACAGTCAACATACAGTATGAGGGCATGCCAACAAATACATAATCTTTCTCTCACATTTTGCCATTTTATACAACCACACTTGATTTTGAATTAAAACTCTTTAATTCAAAAAGCTACTCAAAAACAGGTCATCTTTTTTCTGATCTTCTTTCTTTTATATTCTAACCACAGCTCCCTGTATACCCTAAAGAAACAAACTCATAATTATGTCTCTTAAGAGTATGAAACAAGTCAGAACCTCATTCGCTGACATTTACTGCAAGGCTCTTGGTGTCAGGCACCGATTTTATCTATCATTTGTTTGCCCACATGTTAATACACTATGCTCGCACACAACAACAAAAATCAGATTAAAATGCTAGATCAGGATACGTCAGTTAATCTGGTGAATGTTAATTCAAAGGATGAGAATGATTATTATACACACTGCCGGTCAAACATTATTGAACACCCTATATTCTGGCTAATTTCTTTTTTGTTCAATCACAAGAAATGTGGTCACTGTAAAGAACTCATAATTAAACAAAATTAGAGGTTGATATGATTAAATTGAGAAAATATTGTGATTTTTTAATCTTATTGGAAATAAACTAGCCGGAATACATTTTGGAAGCTCATGTTTCGATTCATTTATTGAAGCCATTCAACTCAATCAAAGATGAACCAAACAAATCAGGAAATGTTTAGACTTGCCGTCTCTACATTTTTATGAAAGCTAGGCATATATTATGAAGTATGGTTCAGCAAACGTATGGCTTATTTTTCACGTCACATTTAGTGAATCCAATTTAGGTTCAACATTTGAAATTGAAAGCGGTGTTTTGATAGCATCTTCTTGTCTTTTTGGGTCAGGAGCAGTCATTTTGTGGTCATGATCCACTGCTGGGTTTCTTAAAAGGGGCACTTCACAGATTTTACACGTTTTATTAGTCAGTTTACTTGTCATGAAAACAATTGCATTATGTCATCTGTAGCTCTAAAGGCAGCTTTCTAAAATCGGAGACAATATTTAATTTATAATTAAAATTGCCAGCCAAAATGTTATTTTTAAGGACTACACTTTAATAATAGTTTTTTTGCTTTCAATATGCCCATTGCACTACGGTCAATTAATATTAATTTGTAACCTAGCATACCTAACTAATAGTGTCCAAACGTGATTTTAGAATGCATTCTGGCATTTTTAAGTAGACTTAATTTTCTTGTTTTTGCACGTATTACATCCTAAAATGTGGTTCAACTTAGTGTAATTATTGTATAATTACTGAAACACATTTTAAATCCTTATATCCAACAACCTATTAGTTAGCAAGCTCTCAGATCTTAACAAGGTCTTTAATTAGTGCTTGATTAAAGGCAGGTGCATGAAGATGCAAAGACACTTATCTATATACGTATGTTAAAATGTATTAAAAAAAAGTCTAAACAGTATGGTTTTGTGCTTCAGGTGTCTTATTACAATGAACAATATTTTGAATATCTCCAGGTAAATCTAGATTATTTCCAGTAAAATAAAAGTCACACACAATTAAATTCAGTTTTACCTGTGCCTTGCCTTTAATCCCTAATTTTATTTACAATGCTGCTTGAGTAAAACCCAAAGTGCTAAAATGTAGGGTGTTCAAGAACTTTAAAAGGCAATGCATAATGTATTCTTCATTAAGTTGAAATCAAGGTCAAATCATAAACAATTCCATCCATTTTCTGCCTTAAGAGTTCCCAAAAATACTTACCTTGCAGTATAAAATTTGGTAAGGGCCAGGTGGTCAGTCAGGAGTTCATACAGTACATTCAACCAGTCCTGTTGAAACAGATACTTCTGGCCACAGTTCCCATTGTAATAATAACTAATTAATACACAGTATTCAGGGAGAGAGGAACCAGCGCTTGTATCACCCTACTTATGTTACCATAGGGCATGATGGGAGCTGAACAGCTACTGTGTGGATTGGTATGGATTCGGAAGTTGTCACCAGCCAGTGGGCTACAGTTTGCCTGGACTGTTGTCACAGAGAGAATCCACTGATCGTGAAGGCTGCATGTAAAGGCTAATGCAATGTTAATCTGACTGGAGCAGTCAGAAGAAATCCACAGAGGCAAGCACACCATGGATTAGCCAAGAAGCAGAGGAGCACGCGAGATGTGAGCTGGGAAAGAAAACAGGGATGCAGTCATTGTTTATCACAGCGAGGGATCACGGCTAGCCACTGGGTCCCAGCTGCAGCCTCTCCTGCTTATGCTTATCCAGCCACTGTAAGATCTGCTGTTTGAGTTCCTCATTTGGCCTGATCTGGTCCATGGTTAGAGGACTGCGGTTGAAAGGGTCTGTCTGGTCACTGCGAGGAGGACATAATGAATAAATGGTTACTTATTTGACTCCTGCACATCAAGTTTTTGGTGTATACATCTCATTCACAATTTTCTGACTATACAGTAATAGCGTTTAATCAAATTACATTAAAGACACATCCCAACTTCTCTGCTTACAAAAAAGACAAATAATGACAATCATCTTAAGGGAGGTGCTTTGTAGAAACTAACTAACCTGAGGAGATGCCTTGCTATAGTTGAGCGGTCAACTGTGACATTTGAGGAAGGGAGAAGAACCGGATCGAGCATCAGAGTAGACATGATGGGATCCAAGAACTCATCTGGGGCATCTGCATACGTCTCCTCTTCCTGCTGCTGTCTATCTGCATGGGACTAAAACAGAGGCACAATGACAAAAACGTTTTCAGTGTTTCCACCTGTATTCACCACAGTGAACACTGCGTAGGGTCATAAAAAAACAAATATGTGTATTGTCTGTATTCTAGTGTTATCTTGCAAACCGTTTCCAAGTCAAATGATACCTTTATTTTATCAGCAATGTGTTCAAAAGCCACAATCATGTCCCCAGGCTTGTTTATCTTCTTCAGTACCCTAACTGTTTGAGAGAAGAGGGTAGGAGAGTAGGATCGTCCATCCTTTGGGACAGTAGCACAGAAATTCTCCTCATCACTGCCAAAGACAGAAACAAACTTTTTAAAAAAAAAAACCACAATAGTGATCGTACTCAGCTACGTGCCGCTGTATTTCTTCTCCAGAGGATATGGCACTGATAAAATAACGCTTAATGCTTTTTTGTTACAGTTTATTTTAGAATTCCACAAAGAGTTGTTAACAACGTACCCCAGGTTCAGGTAGATGGTGCAGATGTCAGAAACAAGCTGCTGGGGCTTGAAGTCAAACTCACTGAAGTCCTTGACTTTAAGGGCACCCATCTTAGGACCCACCAGGTGCTGCAGGAAGTAATTCAGCATGGAGATTATCCTCTCAGCCAGGAAGGGGTGCACAAAGATCCCCTTGATCTCTGGAAATGAGGAAAATGATAAGAGAGAAACGCACATGAGACGGATGAAGACGAACTTTGAATTGATGAATCGATAGGAAGAATCAAATCTTTTCTGCCTCACCTGAGGTGAGGAAGGCCAGTGTGCCGATGGTCTCATTAGACATGATGTTGTGGAAGCGTCCCAGCTGTCCAAACATCTGCAGGCTTGACTCCTTCTCTCTTCGAGCATCGGGGGCCAGGCCTTCCCACTCCCCTCGATCCCGCTCCAACTGCAGAACCTTGATTTTACTCAGGTACTACAAGATAAAATGTTCAGTTATTTCTTTTGTTGGGCTAATAACAAAAACTGACTTCTGCTAAAAAAAAACTAAAAAAAACACACAGCTAAAATAAGCAACAAGTTATTAGTCATGAGGATTTAAATCCCTCAAGCAAATGTTAAGTTTTTCAATAAAAAGAAATGCAATTTGACATCATTTTGGACCATTATTATTACCACATCTGTGTTTAAAACATTGGAAAAGCTAGAGCAGATAATACATAAATAACACTTAATAATGCTTAAAGACTAAACTTGACAAAGATGTTCACTGGGACCAACTACAATCATTAGATCTGAACGGCTCGGGTGCTGCACCTAAGCCTTATAAATTGTATAAGTATTTTGTAATTTGTGCTTATGCAAAGCCAATCTTTACCACCAATACATACATACATATTACTTATTTATTATTTAATTTATTTGCTAAAATTGGTTATACAGTTTGCATGTATGGATGATCTTACCTGAATAGCCTCATCCAGTAGGAAGATGGCATCATTCATCAGTAAGTTGAGGAACCTGAGAAACAGAGGGGGATTCATGGCCTCCAGGTTCTCAGATGCATAGTGCGCCAAATGCTGAAACAAGAGATGTCAAACTAAATGAAGAGCACTTTGGAATCAATCTGCTTCATAATCTACAGTTTCCCAAGATAATCACCTGGTAAACCATGCATGCCTGTTTTTACCCTCATTTACTGTCTTGCCTTTACACTTATGGCTATTGTGGGTCACAAATGGCCAATGCCTATCTCAGGCATGCATTGAGTGAAATATAATAAAACATCCTGGACCGTTAACCAGTCCATCGCAGGGCGTTTCCTTTCCTCTCCCAATCATCCCTACTACTCCTCTCACAATAGAAAGCAATTTGAATGAGATGTGGTGAGAGTGAGGACAAATGGAGGCCTTCTGGAGGAGTTTATTTGCTGCTCACCAAAAAAATGTCAATCAATGTCTGCTATTGATGAAGTTGCCCGATCATAAACTTCGTAATACACCGTATAGCCGATTAAGATTTTTATGTACATTCACCACAAAATATAAATAGCCCCTTCCCTACTTCTGGCGCCCTTGCTCGGACCACACCCATCTTCCAACTCAGCCTTCGTTTTGATCTCAACTACACACCTGTAAAGTTGCGTGCCTGCATCTTGCAAGGTTGTGACAATTGCGGTGACAAAATCTGTCCACAGACAGAGACCCCATTCACAAGGTGAAAACAATACCAGTGGCGCGGTCATGGCTAGTAGTTAAATCTGTGAGCCTCTTATATCTTTTTAAGTTGGAGGCAAATTTACTTGGTAAATAAATTCTATCTAAAATATTATTTATTTATTTTTTAAATACAAGTTTTCACTATCACCATCTTAAATTTTGAAAATGGTTTACTCAGTGAAAAATGTCAAAGACACCAGTTTCTTATTACCTTGACACTCTCTCTGTAGGTATCTTTACCCCACATGTACTTGAGAATGGGATACATGGGTCTTCTATAGTTGAATTTCTGTTCAAACTGATGAGGATCACCTGAAAAAAAAGAAAGATGAAAATTACATAAAATCAAACATTGTTAACTTCAGTGGCCGGGTTGGCTCAGTGGGTAGCGCAAGCACACATGTACTGAGAGGCTTATGCTTCGACGCAGAGGTCCAAGGTTGGAGTCTGATCTTTGACGATTTCCTGCATGTCTTCCTCCTCTCTCTCTCCCCTTTCTCACCTAGCTGTCCTATCAATTAAAAAAAATTATCTTAAAAACATTGTTTTTTTTTTGTTTTCACCTCATGCAGCTTCTCTCCTTATCTTGATGATTATCTTAAACACACACAAAAACAAACAAACCTCTTCACCTGACTAGAAAAAGACCCCAAATGATCCAAAGAGTCAGTTTATTTTATATTCTTATTGTGAATGTTGTTGTGACGTTTTAATCAAAGATGGCCTTTAATCAGGTTCTTTATACTATTTTCAAGTGTGCATACTTGTGACAGCACCAGTTAAGCAATCTGAATGTGGCTGTATCCAATACAGTTATATGCTTCCATCTACAACTAGCAGTAGCAACAACATATTTGTGAGAAATACAATACCTGTGAATTCAATGTCTACAAACACAGCGATGAGGGCCTCAGCCAGCTGAGGTGCATGTCTATAGGAGCAGAAGACTCTCTCTCGCTGGAACACAATTGGCTGAGCAGCACCAGCAGCTACCGGCTCCATGTGGGGCATCACCGCCTCTAACACCTCTGCAAGCTTTGCTCTTAAATGAGGGTTCTTCATCCTGTGTAGATACAGAACAGGAGGGATTGAAAAAAACAACAACATTTGCACCATTCAAGCCCTCTTGGGCCTCACAATTTTTCCTTTCATTGACCACGATCACTGACATGGTAGATTAAGTCATGTACCTCTCTACGTTACCCATGAAGACAGTGATGAAGTTAAGAATCTGCTCCAGACTTTCCGCAGAAGTCTCCAAGACATCGTCTGAAAATCGACGCAGGAAGATGAAAAAATCTCCCAAGTTCTCTGCAAAAAACTCTGACAAACAAAAGGCACTCTTAAGTTATGACTATCATATGAATGAATGTTCAGCATGAATGAATAATTGTTACTACGAGTGGCTAACCACCAACCCACAATTAAGAGAAATTACAGTTCAGACTCTAAACCCTGAACCCTGAACCCCTTGGTTCAGTCTGACAATCAAAGATAACGTTTTGCTTTTTGTTCCACTGTATTTGTAGTGTAGAAGAAGAGCTGACCTACCTGGTACATAGCAGAGCACAGTATTCTGTAGGGAGGGCAGGGGAAAACTGAGTGCTACATGTTCAGAGCCCTGGTTCCCCAAACCAAGCTGAACCAGCAGAGCAGCCGTGGAAGCTTGAAGGTTAAGGCAGCATTGCAGCATGGCAGGCTGCGTGGTGGCAGCTTTGGTTGACAGGTAAACAATCATCAGACGCTCAAACTGCTCCAGGAGCTGCTCCGACATTGGGTTGCCCGTTCGCTGGGCCTCCTGCCATGTCACCTGGAGCCGGTGGAGAGACTGGTTCATCTTCACCATCTGCTCATGGAGTCTGAGTCACAGGTGCATGGACACAGACAGACAAAGACAATACTGGTTAATGCTGACATATGGTGTGAACATAAGGGACATACAGTACACTACATTTCTGCAGGATCTGTGAAACAGAACTTTTCGAACTTCTTAACGGAAGATTTGTGGGTGTTTGTTCAAAGTTATGTACCTGTGGAAGCCAAGATGCAGGGTGAGTTGTGTGAGGACGAGGTTTTCAGTTAGCAGGCTGTAGGATTGTGCAGACTCCACCGGCTGCTGAGGGGGCACAGGGATCAGACAGGTTTCCTTGTCGAGACCTGGTATAAGACATCGGGGATAATTTAGGCATGACATGTAATGCATACTCTTGGAAAAATCCTACTGCTATTAATAGAACAGCTATAAAAAAACGTACTAAAGCAAAACAAATACCAGAGCTGCTGCCACTAACACTGATTTATAAAATTGATAAAACAACGTTTTTAAAATGGTAAAAGGGAAGGTTTTTTGACGGTCATTTTCACACACCTGTTGCGTGCACATTACGATTGCGCCTCTCTTCTTCGCTCAGCTCTTTGAGGGCGCAATAGGTAGGGTTGAAGGTGAGCAGTTTGGCCGACCGCGGCCTGCAGAAGGGCTGGCACAGCTTCAGTAGTGCTGCACCCAAGTTTAAAAAGAATGCATCTGAAGCGTACATCTGGAAGAAGATCTCTGGCATCTGATTGGCCCATATCTTGGCCCGGCCAGCGTTCGCCTGCAGACAGCTGCCCAACCACGTGAGCAGCAAGTGGCGTGTCTCATCAGACCGCTGGAGCAAGTTTTTCAAGATCTGGTGCAGCTTGTCATGAAACTGACCCATAAACTGCAACACAAGCGGAGTAAACATCATTAGGCCTGAGACATTTGTAGTTTGACATTCACTTAATGTTTTATTTGTTAGAAAAGAAAAGGCAAGCAAAACAGCAACATCAAACTAAAGAGAATCTGTTTACCTGGTGGATGTTGGCCTCCTGGACCTTTGTCTCCTGGGCGCTGGAGCGAGAGGGGTTCAGGAAGTAGCCATGTCCCTCCACCACACCTGGGGTTTTCAACAAGCAGGAGATACTCAACACTGCTCCCAGTAAGGTCTTCTGGTACTGCAAACCATTAGCTGGGTCTTTAGGCTGAATGTGTTCCACCAATACCTAGGATAGGGGTGGGGGTTAAAACTGTTAGAAGGATTTGAAAAGTTGGGGGCACTAAAAAAACAAACATGAAAAGCTTAGGGGCCCTATCTTGCACCCAGCGCAATTGAGTTTGTACACAGACGCATGTATCGTTCCTATTTTGCACCCGATGCACAGCGGACTTTTCCCTCCACAGACTCACGTCGGTAAATTAGGGAATGAACAAATCGGCAAAAAGAGGAGGTGTGTTCCGGCGCGAACGTTCCCTAGTGCTATTTTGCAGTTTCAGAAAACAGTTCCGCCACAGACCAGGAAAAACCTAGTCTAAAGTCAGTGGCGCGTTATTCAGATGCTATTTTAAGGGCACATGCTTGGCCGTGATGTAGAGTGTGCACACCGCGCATACACTTTGCTTCTCTCATCTCACGGACCCAGCAGTTCCCATTTTTGCAAACCATACATAAATACAAGGAAAAATATGACCTTGTTTTACACAACATTTCCATGAATCATGGATGTGTTGATGATATAAATGAGGAAATATTAGAGGACTTAAGGAGATGTGATGTTGAACTGCATGTGCTGATGCCACTTAACCCAAATGCCCCAGCAGCAGCACGGGAGAGGAGAGACAGAAGAGCTGCATCGTCTATAGTGAGGAAATCTTGGTCTAATGTTAGACTACATTTAAAAAATATCACCATGCATTCATAACCTCGTGATTCAGTGAGAGTGAGCCCAAAACATTGGAAAGTACGTTTTTGTGACATTTCTTTATTTATATTTTGTCAAAAAGAAAACTCAATAGTAGGGCTGTCAATCGATTCTGTGATTAATTAATCGAAATTAAATCGCATACCTAATTAATGGTGCCTGAACCGATACTTTTTAAGAAAGTAAAAAAAGAAAAGAAAAAAAAAGGGTACTAAACAACAGTTGGTGACATTAAAGAAGGCTTGTTTATTGCTAAGGCCATGTGGTAATGTATAACAATAACTTATTTAATAGTAATAGTAATTGTAAATTGCTGTTGAACGACAAAAACAACCACCAGATGGGAAAAGGACATTTACAATAACTTCAAATGCACCACGAGGCTGTAGTTTACCAGTTTCATTGAACGCACCGTCTGTGTTGTTTTTTTTTCGACGGCAGCTGCCGATTGTTAAATACTGGTGTTGAATCCTCTACAGTAAAACACAGTTAAACTTTACACCGTTTAGCATTAGCTGTCAACATTTTAACAGTGTTTAATCCAGCTACTAGCTAGCGGTAGGCTAACGTTAGCTGCTGTCGAGTATAGTGTTAACTAGCGTCACGTGCAGCGGTGTTTGTATTACCTGTAACGTCTGTTTCAGAGCATCAGAGAGAAGAGCAGACATATCAGTGGCACCAGATTTTGGTAGCCAGGGTTGG
The DNA here is from genome assembly GCA_023566125.1 of Zingel zingel. Lineage (NCBI taxonomy): Eukaryota > Metazoa > Chordata > Actinopteri > Perciformes > Percidae > Zingel > Zingel zingel. The sequence continues at coordinate 10,980,984 of CM042316.1, read as the reverse complement.
CAGGAAGAAGATTTTTATAAGTAAATGTTCCAATTAATGATCCAGGCAGCACATCCTCGTCTCCCTCCTTCATTTTACAGTCGAATGGTGGCTAGAACGGCTCCGGGTCAAACGTCAATATGGAATGGATTAATCTGCGTTATTTTTTTTAACGTGTTATTTTTTCCCAGATTAATTAATCAAAATGAACGCGTTATTTTGACAGCCCTACTCAATAGCAAACGTCGGTCTCCTCGGCTGTGAACCGCTCCTGGCGTGCGCCCATGGATGTATTAAGAGCATGCACCTAGCAAATCCGCCATTATAATAGCAATCCGCCATGGAACAAGCGTGCCTGCTTTTAAAGGGAACGTGAGATAACGCTCTGATTGGTTTATTGCACGTTACGCCTAAACCACACCTATGAGTAATGTAGCTACTTCAGACCAACCCATTTTAGATTTGCGTCGGGCGCAAGAGTCATTTATCCCGCCGGTATAATAGCAACAGCGCCCAAGATCCGCCCACAAAGCTACTTGCGTTTGGCGTTTGATACTTGCGTTTCAAATCGTTAAAATAGGGCACTAAGTAGCACTGTGAAATATTATGCCATTACTGTATACCTGATTATGATTATGTGATTACTGTATATTATCGTAAATTATTTGATTAGAAGTGGGCACTGAAATGAACAGTTGTTGTGAGTAGGCACATTTACGATAGCATTTGCAAACATCCCTGTGTGTCTCCTGACCTTGGCAATATCTTTATGGTGGCTGAAATAGAGCAGGACATCCAGGTAGGAGTAGAGGACAGGCTGGCACAGATCCAAGTCTTTGACGCGTCCCTGGAAAATATCAAACACTGGTACTATCACCTCCTCGAAGGTACGCACCTCCTGGTCGGAGAGCAGGCCAGCAATGGCCTCCTCCACAAACTCAACCACCTCCTCTGGCTCTGAAACACAGCGACTTTGTAAGAAACTAAGAAGACAAAACTCAAAGCAAAACCTTTCAAAGACAACAAGAGAAATAAGTCAAATACGCGAGAAAAGAAACAGTCCTGAACCTACGTGCTCCACTGAAACCTTCCAGCAACAGGTCCAGAAGCTGTTCGTAGATATTCTGGCTGATGTAGATCTCTGGGGTGAGCAGAACCGTCCGTGTGTTGGAAACGGTTAGGTTCTTACAGCGAACGGCAAACGGCAGTAACTTATCCGGTACCTTCGTCACCTAATGCACAGATAATCAAGTCACTGAATTATGGAAGAGCATGGGTTATTTTTGTGTTCCAATTACCGAGAATAGCCTATTAACAGCTGGTAATCTCTTAAAATAGTGCTACAATTACAGTCCTGTAGGAAAAACGTGCACCTCTTCTTTGGCCCTCTGGTAACAAGCAAAGAGGTAAGGGATGGCACACTTCTCTCCAGCATCACGGTCAGCAGACAGGTTAACAGCACTGCATGACGTCATGTAGATGAGGTGGTTTCCTGGCTCGAGTACCAGCAGACGGTTAAACAGAGCCTGGAGGACACAAATCAGACCGTGTAAAACATTTTGCACATCTGCTTACTCACCCATACATTTTCTAAGCACCTGAATACATACGAATATTCATATGTCAAGCGATTCCTTAAATTTCTGTATCCATTTCTTACATAATGAATCAAACATGTCTCCCTTTCTTCCGTCTGATGAAGGGTGCCCTTGGTGTTGCTTTAAGGTTGCCATTTATTCACCAGTTATACCAAACATTTAGTGGTTTATTGAGATGAGGGAAACAAGACATGGGAAGAATGGAGTGATGAGATAATTAAAAAAAAAAACACGTTGTTGACATCTGACCTGTTCTATGTTGTCCATGTCCAGCCAGTCCTGTCCATCCAGATCAGCAGCCATCTCCTCCAGGTAAACACAGCGGGGGGGGATCCCATTACCTCCTCTCATACTGGGGTCACCTAGGGGTGAATAAAACCATTGTCCTTAAAATAAAGTCTGCTCGTTGGAAGTTTAAACCACTCCAAGCAATGAATACTGGACTAGTTGTAGTTGAGAAAACAATCAACAGCATTAACATCATAATTAGAATACATAAAACACAAGAGAATTTAATGCACAGCATGTATTTTATGTACCGTACTCTGGTTTATTTCCAACTGAGGTGGCAGATCACAGTGTGCAAGGTCTTTGTGTAGTCTTAAGGGGTGGTGAGTCATTTGTTGCAGTACTTACAGGAAACTTAGAATTGTACTTTCAAAACAGCTAGCGCCATCCAGAACAGCTAATTTAGGTACATGATCAGACGTCTGTCTGTCTGTCTGTCTGTCTGTCTGTCCCTTTCAGGCTGAAGCAAGTATCTCAGGGAAAAGTGGTTTACTGGTAATGTAAAAGGGTCATCATGGATTATATGACCTGATTCTGCAACCCCATCTAACACCCAGGGTTTTACACTGGTGTCACACTGGTCAACTTTGGTATTTAAGAGTTACACAGACACTAGAGTCCAGTGTTTCCCACACATAGACTAATTCGGGGTGGTGCGCCACAGAATCAACACCAGCCACCACATATTGCGTTTCGTTCTTTTTTTTTTTAATGCTATTTAAAATATGCAGCGTATTCGTTCAGCTGCATCTCCTTTTCCTGCTCTCCCTCCGTCTCTCACACACACACACACACACACACACACACACACACACACACACACACACACACACACACACACACACACACACACACACACACACACACACACTGATTTACTATAAACATATAGCTACAATAACTTAACTCAATATTGCAGAAAGATAAAGTAATTACTGTTGTATGTCGTCTATCCTCTTTCCAGTGTTACAAACAAGAACAAAGTGACACTTTTACTGGTGTCCAAACAGAAAAGCCCCGTTTAGCAACACACATGGAACGACTACAGTTGCGGTGGAGACAGGCTCGGACATACACGCCGCTGTGGACGTCAGTCTCGCAGTCGGTTTCAGGAAAGTGGCTGCATGTGTCCGACAATGCACAGAACATTAACGGTACAAGCCTACCGCTGCCCGCGGACACGGAGTGCGAAACGTGTGTCAGAGTTGCGCCAGTGTGTGTGTGTCGGCCCGCCCCCACGAAGCTCCGACCTGCAGAGGAGCAGAAGCTGCACCTTCGCCAAAATGAAGACTGAAAAACAGAACTATTTTGGTACAAACATTTACTCGCCATGTGGCAGCTAGCCATATAGATAGATTTCATTTATTAATTATATATTATTTAAATTTAATATTTAGTGTTTAATAAATAATTGTTAAATGTAGTACAGAGTCTGTAGTCTATCGCACTAACACTCGAGGAATGCTGCAAAGATTTGACAGCCAGTAGGCTATGAATTGCCTGGGAGAACCTACGTGTCACAAACGGCAATTACACAACTGTACAACAGTGTGAAAGACGACATACTAAAGGAGATCAAAGGCATATTGTGGATATTTAAAATGTCTTCCAGTTCCAGTGTTAAATATACTTTAGAAATAAAATGATCTTTGAAAAGCTGTACCTGCATTATTATGCCATTATCATTATATTAGATGAAAATGGTCTTGGAACGACAATATTATCGTTAATCGCAATAATTTCTGGGACAATTTATCGTCCAGCAAAATGTGTTATCGTGACAGGCCTAACTGATATTTAAATGTAATTTACCCCACCGTAAAAAGTGAGAAAGAATGGAGAAGCAAAGAGTGATGGAGATGTAGAAAGAGATAGACAAACCGAAAGAGCATCTGTGTGGACAAGAGAGAGAGGAAACATGACTAAGGATAGAAAGAGAGAAGTTACACCGAAACTTAACCTTTATGTTGTAATTATTCAATGTAATTCACTGTAACTCTGTATCAATTAAGTGTTTGGAACTTCAGTGCAGACTGGAGCTTGTTCCAACATGTATTCAATAGACCTAATACTACACTCAAATGCTGTATGAAAGGGGTATACAGTGGGGCAAAAAAGTATTTAGTCAGCCACCAATTGTGCAAGTTCTCCCACTTAAAATTATGAGAGAGGCCTGTAATTTTCATCATAGGTAAACTTCAACTATGAGAGACAAAATGAGAAAAAAAAAATCCAGAAAATCACATTGTAGGATTTGTAATGAATTTATTGGTAAATTCCTTGGTAAAATAAGTATTTGGTCACCTACAAACAAGCAAGATTTCTGGCTCTCACAGACCTGTAACTTCTTCTTTAAGAGGCTCCCCTGTCCTCCACTCGTTACCTGTATTAATGGCACCTGTTTGAACTTGTTATCAGTATAAAAGACACCTGTCCACAACCTCAAACAGTCACACTCCAAACTCCACTATGGCCAGGACCAAAGAGCTGTCAAAGGACACCAGAAACAGCTTGGTGTGAAGAAATCAACTGTGGGAGCAATTATAAGAAAATGGAAGACATACAAGACCACTGATAATCTCCCTCGATCCGGGGCTCCACGCAAGATCTCACCCCGTGGGGTCAAAATGATCACAAGAACGGTGAGCAAAAATCCCAGAACCACACGGGGGGACCTAGTGAATGACCTGCAGAGAGCTGGGACCAAAGTAACAAAGGCTACCATCAGTAACACACTACGCCGCCAGGGACTCAAATCCTGCAGTGCCAGACGTGTCCCCCTGCTTAAGCCAGTACATGTCCAGGCCCATCTGGTTTGCTAGAGAGCATTTGGATGATCCAGAAGAGGATTGGGAGAATGTCATATGGTCAGATGAAACCAAAATAGAACTTCATGGTAAAAACTCAACTCGTCGTGTTTGGAGGAGAAAGAATGCTGAGTTGCATCCAAAGAACACCATACCTACTGTGAAGCATGGGGGTGGAAACATCATGCTTTGGGGCTGTTTTTCTGCAAAGGGAACAGGATGACTGATCCGTGTAAAGGAAAGAATGAATGGGGCCATGTATCGTGAGATTTTGAGTGAAAACCTCCTTCCATCAGCAAGGGCATTGAAGATGAAACGTGGCTGGGTCTTTCAGCATGACAATGATCCCAAACACACCGCCCGGGCAACGAAGGAGTGGCTTCGTAAGAAGCATTTCAAGGTCCTGGAGTGGCCTAGCCAGTCTCCAGATCTCAACCCCATAGAAAATCTTTGGAGGGAGTTGAAAGTCTGTGTTGCCCAGCGACAGCCCCAAAACATCACTGCTCTAGAGGAGATCTGCATGGAGGAATGGGCCAAAATACCAGCAACAGTGTGTGAAAACCTTGTGAAGACTTACAGAAAACTTTTGACCTCCGTCATTGCCAACAAAGGGTATATAACAAAGTATTGAGATGAACTTTTGTTATTGACCAAATACTTATTTTCCACCATAATTTACCAATAAATTCATAAAGAATACTACAGTGTAATTTTCTGGATATTTTTTTCCTCATTTTGTCTCTCATAGTTGAAGTGTACCTATGATGAAAATTACAGGCCTCTCTCATCTTTTTAAGTGGGAGAACTAGCACAATTGGTGGCTGACCAAATACTTTTTTGCCCCACTGTAAGTTACAGATCAAAGTCAGATTATTTCCTCCTTTTACTTACTGTTGTCCAGAGTGATGAGAAATATTCGCTGGATCATGTGATTGACATTGAGCTGTTCACACAGCTCCTGCCGGGACCGGAAGGAGCGGCTGATCTCTGCCACAGAGTCGTCATTGTCATCGACGCTGTCTGACACAGAGTTTTCTGACTCGGACTGGCTCTCTCCTGAGTCCTCCACTGTGATACAAGATACAGAGGGTAAGTATGAAACATTTAAGCCAGATGTTAGTATGACCTATACTAAAAACAATTATGCTTCTTTCTTCACAATTTCACTGAAATTACGTTTTATATATATATATCTATATATATTTTTGTTTATATACAATTTTTACTTTGAGATCCTTCATAACTAGCACTGACTATACCTCTTCATAGAGGATTGTAGTGGCTCTAAAAAGTTTACTTACGTGGTGGTTCAGCAGACTGCTCTGCTTTCTGGCCTGATGCAAATTGCTTGGCATCAGCCAGTGAGCTGAAGAGGGCAGCGAAAGGGTTGCAGGAGATATTCTGGTTGTTGTTGCCCTGGTCAGTCATCTCATTGGGGCTCAACACTCACTCCATCCAAGATCCCAGTCTTAAGGAGCAATGTGGACAGAACACCTAAGTGGCAATGGTACAAGAGATTAGTGAGCATATACATTATATTTCCACATAATCATCATCCCTTTCCATCACTGTCCCACTATCATCATCACCTCAACCTTACAGTAAAATACAGAGCTGCACAACTTCAGCACCTTATCATTAACAGCTTGATAGCCTTTTATTATCCCTACATTCAAATTAACTGGAACATGTGTCTCCAGGCCACCACATAACTCTCAACTGACTTTTTTTTTTACCAAATTAGGTTCCTACTTCACATTAAAATGTGCCATAATAGAAGAGCTGCAACGATTAATCAATTAATCACCAACTAATTTGATAATCCATTAGCCTAATCGGTTTGAGTCATTTTTCATGATTCAAAACTGATTCCAGCTTGTTAAATGTGAATATTTTCTTCAGTCCTCTATGACAGTAAACTGAATATATTTGGGAAACACTGATCGACATGTTCTGACCAAACAACTAATCGATTAATCAAGAAAATAATCAACAAAGAAAACAATCGATAGTTTCAGCCCTACATAATAGGGGAGTTGCTTAAAGTTAGCATTATATTGAAAAGGTGCTTAAGGGTCAGTAAGGCATCTTCCTCTTTTCCTTTGAGGTTTTAAGGCAGATGGCATTATTGATGTGGCATTACTGGCTCCAGGATTGAATGCCCCTCATTGCCCAGATCCTACAGTCCAGTTGTGCTAAAAAATCTTAACAGCCACCTTCTGCCCTCATACGGGGCGGCTGTGGCTCAGTGGTAGAGCGGTTGCCTGCCAATCGGAAGGTTGGTAGTTTGATGTGTGTGAATGATTGTGTTGAGCAGGTGGCACCTTGTACGGCAGCCTCGGCCACAGTGTATGAATGTGTGTGAATGGTTCCTGTACTATGTAAAAGCGCTTTGAGTAGTTGTTAAGACTAGAATTTGCAATTCTGCAAACCTGTACCTCAAATTGAATTGTGAATATTGTCAGCATGTTATAAGGTGTATATATAAGAGCACATACACACATACATATTCTCACACACACACACACACACACACACACACACACACACACACACACATATATATATATATATATGCTCTACTGTTTATATCAGTTGACCATGATCACAATAAACGGCTGTATATTTTCCAGTAATGTAAAGAGTGCAGTTAAGATTACTGTTTCCTAGTCCATCTGCTCATTATTACATCCTCATTACAATGTCTTCATCTTCTTCTCAAAAAGTCAACACTACATTGGATTGAATAGAAATGCCTTTTTTTGGATGCCTGATGTTTTTACTCCTAATTAATTATTTTCTTCCACACTAACCCTACGTTTTTCTTCTCTGACGAGGTTAGGAACTTTTTGGAATGCCATGAAATGGGAATCGATAACATAACTAACGTTACTCCTGCTTACAGTGAAGATATGGACTGGCTGTCATGTGTTGTCACGGTTACCCATCACTTCAGCTCACCACCTTACAGTTATACTAGTGTTACTTTGTGGAGCTAGCTTTCCAACCAGCTACAAAATTACGCGTCATGTCACCCGTTACGCAATTAAGTTGCAGCTTTAGCTACTTGACGCTAGTTGGCTAACTAGCTAGCAGGGTTAGCTAGTAGCAGTGACCGTTCTGCATCAGGGCTAGTTGGCTAGTTAGCTAGTTAGCTAGCTAGCTAAGCTGTCATGGGGTCACCACGACTCTATTTCAGCATTGGTGTTATACACTGTTAAATGGATTTTGCGTGTTATCAGTCTAAATGATGTATACAAACGATAAAGAGGGCTGTCCTACCTGTTTGGTGAGAAGAAGTGTGTATTTTTTATTTTTTTAAATTGCTTCTACGAAACCAGCAGCAGTTCCTCAGTGAATTGAAATTGTAAACGTCATCAAAACGAGACGGAGCGTCTTCTTTGCTGAGTAACTTTTTACAAAACATGAAAACATGAATCTTCTGGAACCATTTGACAAAATGAGCAGACCACATCAATATTCGTTTTATATCTTTGTAGAAATATTTTGGAGGGATAACTTATTTAACCTTATTTAAAATCAGATATTTATAAGGTGGCACTAGATTTTCTTCCTGTCCAGGTCTCAAGTCAGGTTATTCCAGTAGGAAACAACTGTTGCAATAGAGACAATTTCAACACGTATATCACGATTATTATTAATATTTTTACAGGAGAAAGAGGTCCGACCAACACCATGTCCTCTTTTTTGGTCATGTACCCATTCTTGTATTTATTTATTTATTTATTTTTGGCAAGATGTCTAGGCTATTTATTTCCCAATATATTGACTCTGAATTTTCCCTCTCCTATGAATAATTTTGGCTTTTATCTTACTCTGCTACCAAAGCAATGCAATACTACATCCTCAATTTAAGCTTATTACTCAATCTCAAATTCATAAATCTAAATCTTCCAATCATAAACCATCCTTTTTCATTTTTGGAAATAAAATCAAACTTTACATTACATCATTCCTATGTTTTAAAAACAAGAAACAAGAAACCCTTGAATTTATGGTCCGTGTACTTTTTCGTTCATTCGATTTTCATTTCATAAAACGAATGGTTATTTGATTTTCATTTTAAAATACAAAATTTGAATTTGAAATACAAGGCATTTTTTCCTTTTCATGGTCAAAAGGGGATGGGAGAAATTTAAAATATACTTTGATTTTCATTTTCTATTTCATATAACAAAAAATAAAATCACTCGAAAATAGAAATGAAAAAAGCCCAGGCTAAAATTACTTTGGAAACCCTAATGCATATGTTTATATGTATTGCCTCATTTATGTATTTCATGAAATGAAAATCGAATGACCAAAACATACACTACCATAGTTGTTTTAACCCAGGCTGCAGGGGAACAAAAACCCTTAACCATCACCATATTTCTCATGGCCATATCTTCTCATGAACACTTAGCCTGTCAGAAAAACTAAACCGAAATCCAACGATTATAGAAGTTCTCTCACGTTAACGTTTTCTTCTTCATTGGTGCCTATGGCGAGGAAGAAGCTTAACGTGGTTTAATGTACCTAAACAATGATCAATGATTAGCACATTTCTCTCTCATATTGCTCCTCATAACCACTGAAAACTGTCAAAAAACTAACCCAAAGTCCAGTTATTATGGACGTTATCTGACTGATAACTGACTGATATCTGATTGATCATTGTTTATGTACATTAAACCACGCTAAGCTTTTTCACGTTAAGCGTTGAATGGCCCGGCTGCAGTGGAGGGAAACTGTAGCCTAGAACTTCCTGAGCGACTGATCATCCGTTTTTTGCAACCCTTTACATAAATATACATAAATATGGCTATGAAATAGATCATTAAATACATAAATGAGGCAATAGATATTAACATACGCATTAGTCATTATAGTTCAATAGTCTAAATACATATGTTTTACTTTTATTTATTTATTTCAGGGGACTTTTATTTATTCCGTCTAATTATATGCACGTTGTATTCAAAGGAAGTTGTGTTATCTCACAGACTCAGACTAAAAGCAAACTAGCAAGCCTGCCTGGCATCAGTGCATTATAGTATATCATATCTGCAAAGAAAAGAAAATATGAATAAAACACGAGAGCGGCAGATTCCCAGCTCAGGTAACGCCAGCTCTGCAGACGGACCAGTCAGAGTCAGTCAGCACCGGGGACCGAGGTCACAGGGCTGGTGGCTAGCTGCTAGCTAGCTGCAGCAGCTAATATTAGAATATTAGACCCAGCAGCGGAGGTCTGATCCCCATGATCTGATCCAGAACCCCCGGTGACTCTCTGCTAGATCAGCAAGCAACAGAAAGTTTGCTGGGATTGGTAACGGTGGCGTAACGGTAACGTTACAGCCGTGAAGTGAAAGTCTATTTCCTCAGCTGGTTGGACTCTCTTGGGACGAAGTTGTCTCCGGCGGGTAGAGACAGAGAGTCAGAGGGAGGCCGGGAGAGAGGGTAATACATAAATATGATATTATGAAAAAAAATTCCCCCCAAGCATTATCAATAGTATGTTTCCAGAGTAATTTTAGCCTGGGCTGAAAGCAACACTGGTAGGCTACACTGGCGCTGTTGCCTTGGAAATGACAACATCCGGTGTCTGAATATGAAAATAACAGGCTTTTTTCATTTCTATTTTCGAGTGATTTTATTTTTGTTATATGAAATAGAAAATTAAAATCACAGTATATTTTAAATTTCTCCCATCCCCTTTTGACTATGAAAAGGAAAAAATGCCTTGTATTTCAATTTCAAATTTTGTATTTTAAAATGAAAATCAAATAACCATTCGTTTTTTGTGTTTTAATACCTGTTTATGAAATGAAAATCGAATGAACGAAAAAGTACACGGACCATTTATGTATCATATATAACATTTTTATGAACTGATTTATGATTTCTGTCTATGTTCTGATCCCCTGGCATTTTCTGTTTTGTATGTTTTATGTTTACCATGTTATTTGTCAATAAATGAATAAAAAACAACATGAAAACATTATGGAAAACGTTTTAGTAAAACAACCTCTTTGTGTGCCTGTATTATAGACAGTGAACTTATGCAACTCTAAACAAGAGCTGTAAAGATGAATCAGTAAATATGTGTGGAAATAATTCTTGACGACTGTGTAAGAAAGAAGATAAGCTAATAGGTAAGACACAAATTCACTTTTTATGGAAAGAAATAGGGAAAAGTGCATCTTCTTTTTTAAATAATATTTGAATAATATTTGTGAGATACAGACTTGACATTATGCACAGCATGAGCAATATATCGAAGATATATGTCAACTAAATTTAGTGACAATTATTTTAACAAAATAATAAAAAACACTTTGACTTATATTTTTTCCTCTAATGTGAGACTGCCCTGGCTGTGTGAGGCTTCGTCTGTTCTGTGATTTTTCTCTGATGTGTGCTGACCGTCAGCAGAGGGCAGCAGCAGACTGCATCTCTGACTGGCTCTCTGAATAAACCGGCTCAAGCTGTCTTGAGTTTTGCAGATGTGTCTGCAGTTCTGATGCTTGACTTCAGTTACATTCTTTAGTTGAATTGTCTTTTGTAATTAGACTTTTAACATAAGCTCCCTTTAATCATTTTGTCTAATCCTTTTACTAAAACATGTGATGGTGCCAGTGTCTCCAATGTATTTGCTTTGGAATATGGAGTACAAATGCTCTTCATATACCTGTATGCCATATACCATAAATCTGTCTGTCTGGTCCTTCAACGTTATCCATACTGCTACCAAAATCACACACACGTCACCATTTCACAATAAATGAATAAGGTAGTCAAATAGATTAAACAGAGACACCCAGTGATAATGTCAGCTTTTATCATTTGATTTATTTGATTTGATTTGATCATTTAAAAACATAGAGGAGATTAGTCTGTGTTGAAAATGTCTTGAAATTCATATTGTTGAAGGAATTCAAATGAATGTTAGGCTTTCCCCCCAAAAACAGAGCATGTGAATTTTGTAAGGCAGAAATGTCGTCACTGCTATTGATTTTTAACCTTTTTAATCACTGTGGATATAACAATGTTATGCTGCAAGGCAGTAAAATGGAGCTCTAACCCTGTAAATGTAAATTAAATGTCTGCAATTATTTTTCAATAAAATCTATAAAAATCATGTTAGCTCTGTGATTACATGTGCACCTACTGTGTAGGCCGAGGACACATTTGAATAGCAGAAACATCATGAAATGTCTGAAAAGGAGATTGAATATTTTCTAAAGGCTTTGTACATAAAGTGCATCTCCAGTATTTGTACTAATGGCTTAGAACAATGCAGACACTTCCAATTGGTGTATTTGATAACATTCTCAGTATATGGTCTTTCTGGGGCCAGTGCTACATTTTGATATGGATTTTGATGCTGTAGAAAGTATATACCTTTCTAACTTGAAGAAATTTCTTTAGTTCTGTTATATTGTGTTTTTCCTGATCAAATTCTCTTATAATACAAAGTAGGATGAGGCTAGAAAGACAGGTAAAACAACAACTTCTCTAGATGTAGGTCACCTTGAGTAAATGTTGCTCTGAACTAAGTAGTTTTCTAACATAACAGCTTTAAATGTTTCTTGTTATTGGTCGAGCAGTTATCTTGTCCAGATGAGTTATCAGCTGCCCGATTCTCCCTTCATTCAGTTCATCATAACAACATTCGGAACACGAACACTTAAAAACACACAACCTGAAAGGATTATCTGATGCTTTATGAAATAATCCAGTAATCATTCCAGATGTGGTCAGTCAGACAGCTTATTAAACAACACAGTTTGTACTCAGCAGCTTTAATATTAAACACCGAGTTACAGAACATGCACATACATGTGTATGCTATACACAGACGCATACCACACCAAGTCGTCATTCAGAGATCGAAAACGGAATCATAAAAGATAACATCTCAATGTACATAAAGTAAAGACAGAGTTTCTTATATAATTAACATTTTTACATATTTAGCTTTTGAGCAAAGCTGACAGTAAAAAAAATGTAACTTCTCATATCAAACTTGGTTTGTAAAGACATAACTCAACTTGATAACAAGTTGAGTGATCATTAATTTTCCTGACCGTGGGTCTCTCTCTTTGATCTGGGACATTAAATAATCGGAACAAATACTGATCTACACCTAGCATGTATACCATATAAAAGTCTCAGACATAAAAACAGTCACAATATTACAAAATAAGGCACGATATTTACAGTCTCAAGCAAACCTAATAGCAATACCTAATAGTGTTCCAGGTTGTCACAGTTTAGATTTTGTGAAGGCTCAGCCTCTGAGTGAAATGTGTACAAGTTAGTGACTATTTAATAAGTCTTTGTTCGCAGTGGCTCTGCTGTTAGTCGTTGAATAAAAAGTATCTTTATGGCTGCTTTTGACCATACATGATGTACGGGAAGCTGCACTTGTGACTTCCCTCTGACCTGTCCTCCTGGTACATCCTCTCCTCAGTACTCAGGGGGAAGGTAAATCAGTCACTGTCCATTATTCGCCCCTTTCCCTCGCCTTAACCAGTCCCTCCAGGGGGATTGGATTTTGCCCTGATCAGAGTCTGAATTCCAGGTGGAGGAAGAGGAGGGCTGGCGTGTCCAGGTGGAGGCCGTCCTGCTGTTCCTGCGGAAAAAGGACATGCCGTTGGAGGTGGACTTTTTCTGAAGATGCTCCGACTGCTGCTGGGACCGGAGCTGCTGATTGATGATGATCTGGATGTCGTCCTGAGGAGAGGTGAGGAAGAAGAGGAAATGAGCAGGGACTCAACACCGTCAACACTGCCCTCATATCATGCAAACTCACTTTACACAGCATAGTCATCGGACTGTATCAGATTTAAGCACTGCTTGGTTGTGCCGAATGTGCCGTTATTGTTGCAGTAACCTTTTTTGGTGCTGCTCACTGGTGTTGTATGCATTTCTCTTGACAAGTATGAATCAATGTAAAGTAAAAAGGAGAAGTCTGGCAATATTTCTTATCGTCAACAAATCCCATGAAAAGACTAAAACTAACGATGAATTGATCAAACTGCAGCCAAACCTTGATAAACTGTAGCTTGTTGGATTGTCCTGTAGAGCGACATTGTTGTCCTAAAACTATTAAAAACACATCAGTGAGGCACACAGTCGCACTGGGTGACAGGTTCCTTCATTACAAAGAACATGGGTACTGTAGTTTATGCTGCTGCAGTAACTACTCAGAGATAGAGAAAAATTTAGAAAATCAACAGCCTCCAGGTGCTGCGGAGGTTATGTTCCATAGTTTTTTTTTTTTTTTTTCCCTGTTCGTGCGTTTGTTTGTCCCTGAAAGTAAACTTTATTTCTGTAGCACCTTACAGAACCAGATTTACAAGATTGAAATGCAACAAGAATTTCAGGGAATTGTCACAAAGCTTAATAAATGTAGCGCAGATTCTGCTCCAAACCATGGAGGGCTTAAAACGTAATCACAAGAATGAATTCTAAAACAAACCATACTACTGTATGATAGTGTCCTCTGCCTACTAGGAGTGTATGATGCCTGATTGCACTGCCTTCACAACCTACACTTCACTGTTTTCTCTGTTCCTATGAACTATTCTGCTCAGTGTATCTGATAAATGTGTGTATATTTAACAGTTGTTTTTTTTTTTTGTTTTTTTTTAAATAGAGAATTGCATTTGTAGACCAGTTGATGCCAGTCTGTATCTGCACATATAAGTTATTTGTATTTGAAAAACTATGTTTAGGATTTATTCATCATTTCTATTTGGTATTAGAAATCAAACTGAATATTTTCAATTATTATTAAGAACACTTTCATCTTTCAGCTAACAGACATGATTTCTCCCCAATCAAAATAGTATCTGCATTATCTATACCAAAATGCTAGAGATCAGACCCGGCATAGTGACTCAGCAGCAGAAGGACTCGTTGACAGAAACACCTGCTGTTTATCTTCCTCCAAACTCACAGAGCTGATAGAGATATGGCTGGGTCTGTCCCTGACCTCCCAACGAGGACATCAAACTGAGATACATCCATTTCCTGTCTTGTCAAATCATCACTAAAACTACAAAGGTGATTTTTCAAAAGTTATGATGCAGAGCTTAAGGGTGTAAATTAAATATATTCATGTTCATATTCGTGGTTTTCATTAGGCAGGAGATGTGCTTACAGATTCCAAAGTAGTTGTGACAAAGAGACAGCACCAGAGATGGTTTAAGGTGGTTAAGGATACAGTAGACTGGATGGGATGGACAAAAAGCTCTACAGAGAAAGGGATCTCACCTGCCAGGCCTCCAGTTCCTGTGACAACTCCAGTTTACGTTGGATGGCTTCTAATAACTGGTTGTTCAGAGACATCATGTCATTTTTACTTCTCACCAACTCGGCCTCCATCAGGTTTTTCCTACCAAGATATAATGAAACCTCTTCAGTCAGATCAGAGTCACATACTGTACAAGAATTAATTCAAAACTCATAACTACAGTATGGTTGCAAGTGTAGCTTTCTTCAAGAAACCAATTAATTACACTTTTCTTTTAGTTCTTTGCAACACATGCATTCGCCTAACAGTATTTAATTGATTTTTGATCACAATTATTAGGGCAAACAAAATATGTTCTTGTAAAACAAAAACATGATGTCAAAGGAATCAGGGTTTATTTGATTTATTATTATTTTTGCACTGAAAATTGTGATGAAAAAAAATGAGCTTCTCACTTGGCTATGGCTTCATCCCGGTCTCTGATGGCCTGCTGGACCACTTCAGCCTGTTCCTGCACACCCTGCAGCTTCTGCTTCAGTTCAGCGTTTTCCAACTGCAGCTGGACGTTCTGCAAGAGGATCATATATATCTGTTCATACATTGAAAGTATTGTATTACTTTTAACTTTCACTTAAATTCTTAACTTTTTTTTTTTTTTTTTCAGCGTTTTGGAAAAGAAAGATGCACGTGTTTTTAAAAAAAAAAAAAAAAAAAAAAAAAAAAAAAACTCTTTACGTCATGCACTATATCATTTGATGTATGCCAGTTAAAGCTGGTCGCAAGCAGTCATTTTGAGGCAGAAAAGAATAAAACTTGAAAATATAGACCCAGTAAAAATGTTATAAAAAGGTCACTGAATCTGTCTATGACACTAGCAAGGTCAGTAATGACAAAACCAAATCCAAAGATAATGGGCCTCTATGTGCGCTGCTGCTCCCTGACAGACTGTTTGTTCATCACTAGATTACCTGATCTCTCAGCTCCTGTGCTGCGCTCGGATTCCCACACTGATCGCCCGTCCTGTCGACAAAAGCTCGATTCAGCTCCTGGGACAGAGACATTAATAAAAGAGATCAGGTGTCGGCCGTGCATTTTACAGGGATTCAAACCAAAAAGAAGCTTCTGTGGTGTTGGCCTATTTTCACGGTGCTCCGAGGGAGGGAGGGAATGGCCAGGAATATTTAGTTACAGTGATAAACACCTGCTACGGGTCTGAATGCAATGACACGCAACTGGACGATCGTAAATGCTTGCTTGTGTCAAAGAGAGGCTCAGCAAAGCATATGAGCTATCAATTGCAACAATTCATTGGCATCCTTTGCATAAACAAGGACACACACTTCCTCAGCATTCAGTTCATGGAATTGTGGTGCCTCTGATAGCCAACATGGGGCAGATTTGCTAACTGTGAATTAATTGATGAATGTGGTATGTGAAGAAGGTGAATGATTTGACCTCTAATAAGATAAAGAAAGTACTTTCAGTACAGTTGTGATTTTCTGGATCATAAAAACCTTCATTTTAGAGGTGATATGTATTAAGAAAAGATCTCTGCATAAGCTGGGTTTTAGAAATGAACATGTGTTGCACTGTCCTACAAATGTGCACCCATTTTTGCTTCCAGATGAACAAGATTGATGTTATGGAGGAGTGGCCAGCCCAATCCCCAGACCTCAATCCCATAGAAAACTTGTGGGGTGACATCAAAAATGCTGTTTCTGAGGCAAAACCCAGTAATGCAGAGGAATTGAGGAATGTAGTTCAATGGTCCTGGGCTGGAATACCTGTTCACAGAAGCTGCCAGAAGTTGGTCGACTCCATGCAACACAGATGTGAAGCAGTTCTCAGAAATAATGGTTATGCAACTAAATATTAGTATAGTGATTCAAAGTAAAGCAAACCCTTGAGACAGTTTTCAGTGTATACAGTACATTTTTGAGTTTGTAAACAGCCTAATATTCCTTTTTCTTCACTTTCTGTAAAGGTATAACACAAACGTGATCAATTTTGGTCATGTTTTGATTTGGAATTAAATGTGCAGTGTTCCCAATGTATTGATATTATGGATTTAAAAGCTATTCTAAGGATTGAGCATTATACACTTTTTTTTTAAAAACACACTGCTATTATTCTGAACACAACTGTACAAAAACTTAGAAGACATAAAAGCCACAGCATTATATTCCTGTCCTCCTTTGATTTTCAAACAACAAGGTCAGCCTCTTGTTTTGCATTTCCTCTCCTGCCCCACTTGCTCATTCTGTCGCTCACCTGAGGGCTGGATGCCTGTGCCAGGGTTTGGGCCACTCCCGTCAGCTGATGCAGCATGGCCTGCAGGTCCTCCTGTTGATCCACGACCTCTGACCTCTCTGAGCTGTTTAGTTCCTGAGTCAGTGGGAGCAGTAACTGAAGGATGGATCCCATTTCTTGCGTTATCTAAGTGGAACCGGAAAGAAGGCATGTTGATTTATGTTAATTATGACTTTAAAAGGGTCAACTTACCTAATAACTTCATGGCCAAAACTGGGTAGTTTGATGTGTTGAGTTACTCTTACAACACAATTGTTATAGCTTGGAGGGTGCTACTGTATATTAACCAGACATTAAAAGAGATAATGTTTCAAAAATGTTCTATTTCTTTCCCCCTTTGCCTTCACACACACACACACACACACACACACACACACACACACACACACACACACACACACACACACACACACACACACACACACACACACACACACACACACACACACACACACACACACACACACACACACACACACACACACACACACACACACACACACACACACACACACACACACACACACACACACACACACACACACACACACACACACACACACACACACACACACACACACACACACACACACACCTTGAGTGACATCAAATATTTACACACTGGGAGGTGAAAGCATTACCTCATCACTCTATTTAACTTCCTTGAGTCAAATATATTACATGATGATAGTGATCTCGTGATACCTCAACAAAGATATATTGAGGTTAACTTTCATACAGCAGAAGGAATAACCACATGATATTCTATGATAACTTTACAGACACAGGTGTAAATGTGCACCGAAAGCTGTAAAAACAAGGAAACTCATCTACAATGTGGCTTTGACAAACAGGAAATGTAGTGAATGACTCATGAGTGTGTTATACATCACATTTTCCTGCTGGAACCAAACAATAACAGTAGACACCCAGAGAGTGAGAACTACTTCACTGTCAGTCAGGTTTTTCTTCTCCCAGACATAATTTAAGTTAGTGCTATGTAATATTTGTTTGTGGAATCTTCCCTTTGAAAATCAGGAACTTTGCATCTCCTTACGTCAAACACAAGTCACACTGTCGCGAAGCACAACATTATCTGTCAGCATGCAACATTTATACACGTTTTCTAAAATTCAACTTGTAGATGATGTTTCTCTGGTGCCATTATACTATTATCGGTAAAACACTTTACTTGAAGGTATCTACAGTACATAAGAGTGTCACGACACTGTCATGACAGTGTCATGACAGTGTCGTGACACATGAACGTTAACCCTAACTCTAACCCTAAGCATAACTTGTCATTACAAAAACCGAATGACACTTGACAAAGAAGGGTTATGAAGGGTTATGTCATAAACATTTATGACTGTTTATAATGTTTATGACACGTTCATGACAGCGTCATATCACTCTTATGTAGATACCTTCAAGTAAAGTGTTACCGATAATAGTATAATGGCACCAGAGAAACATCTATAAGTTGAATTTTAGAAAACTATAAATGTTGCATGCTGACAGAAAATGTGCTTCGCGACAGTGTGACTTGTGTTTGACCTAAAGTTCCTGATTTTCAAAGGGAAGATGCCACAAACAAATATTACATAGCACTAACTTAAATTATGTCTGGGAGAAGAAAAAAAACTTCAACTTCAAGTAAAGTGTAACCCTATTATCTTACAGTACACATCTTTCAGGAAAGACTTTGTTTAATGTTCTTGTTTCCAATCATCACAGGAAAGCAATTTCCATTCAAACATACATGAATCATTGTGGGCAGTACTTCAATAGAAAGAGCCCAAAACTAACACTTGCCAACCACAGTGTGGAGATAAAGTCACTGCAGTCAGTCCCAAACTTAGTGTAATTTACAGCCTCTCTGCCTTGTAGAGAAGGCGGGTTATGTTATTTAGATACACTGAGTATTTAGGGGACAGACTTACTTTTCACTGTAACTGTGTTGTGTGTGTGAATCATAATTGGAAACTATACTCTGTCACTTATTGCTAAGAGTGTGATATGCATGAATGTATGTATGTATGTATGTATCACTATATATATATATATATATATATATATATATATATATATATATATATATATATATATATATATATATATATATATATATATATATACATACATACATACAGTATAATTTTAAAATCATATTGATATGCATGTCATTCATTTCCTGGAAAATCAATTGGGAAACAGTTGTCTTTCCCAAGACTGTAAATCTACTTTAATATGTAAAATCGGTGTGGAGTTCCCCTTCTCAAATGAGATTGAATGGGGATGATTTTGGATTCAGGAGCTCATTACTACAATTTAAGCTTCCCAGCTACAACCATTGCATACTCTTTTCTTCGTCCCCTATCTCCAAACACAATTACTCACAACCCATGTTTTGGTTAGTCAGAGTTTGCAAGTATACAAATGTATTTTTTGCAGTTTTGCATAATACATCTCTATCTATCTATCTATATATTGTAAATACACATGTGGTGCTCTAGTGAGTGTTTCTGGTACAAGTACAGCGTATGCAAGAACTAAACTACAGTACAGTCCCCATGTTCATGGTCATGAAGGAACATGCATGTTACTCAGTGCAACAGTGTGGCTCACTGATGTGTTTTTAATAGTTTTGGGACAATGGCGCTCTACAGGACAGAAGAATAAGTTTCATCAGACTTCGGCTACACAGACAATTCTGTTAGTAAGAACAATTATTGGTTTTGATCTTTTCATGGGATTTGTTGACTATGAGAAAAATATAGAATATCTCATATAGAGCATATATCTATCTATTTTGTTCTCTCCTTAATTTCACTGACAAAAGAATTCAGCCAAATCGTTCTCCTGTTCTAGCTTGATGGTTTTAAAACACTGTAGTCTGACCGTGTTAAAGAGTAATCTGGCAGCGGCCCAGGTTTGATTCAGAACCCACGGCCATTTGCTGCGTGTCTCCCACTTTCCTGTCCATCTGTAGGCTACTATCCAATAAAAATGCATAACAGCCCGAAAAAAAATGAGAGTAATCTGCTTTAGTACCTCTTCTTTACTGACTCCCAGCCCTGCTGTCTCCAGGCTGCTCTCCAGCTCAGACAGCAGGGAGGTGTCTCCGTGGCTCCTGCCTTCCTGCAGGGACACCTCCTCCTGAAGCTCCTCCACCTGGACCTGCAGCTGCTGTGAGCGACCCCTCGCTGCCTCCACCTCCTGCCACGCCTCTGCTAGCTATAAACACAGGAAGGCACATGTGAAATCACACATGAACGAAGAGACAAAATCCACAGGCATGTGTATTTCAGGTTAGCAACAAGTACAACAAATGATAGAGCTGAAGATAAGACACAATTATGAATCCTCAGATCATGCTGATGATAAACAGAGAGAGATGGATATAATAACACAAAAGTGCTATAAACAAAAGGCCACACGTGCCTTGTAAAAGCCATCATGAGAGACTTGTTTCTACTAACGTTCAGTGTGTGAGAAATCCTGACATGCCAGATTCTAGTCTGCAGCCCAACATGAAACTAAACGAACACAAGTGGAATCCAGAATTGTGAGGGAAAGTTACAATGCGGTGATGAGGTGATTGTTTAGCAATGCTCTCCACAATCCCACCAAAAACAAGTCTGCCGGGCAGGGAGCAGACAATCCCTTTGTTACGGGAAAGGCTCTTTCATTCATACACCGACCACACTAAGCTGTTTTGTGTTGCCTCAGGTGTGTGTGTGTGTGTGTGTGTGTGTGTGTGTGTGTGTGTGTGTGTGTGTGTGTGTGTGTGTGTGTGTGTGTGTGTGTGTGTGTGTGTGTGTGTGTGTGTGTACATATGTACCTGCTGGTTGTGCTGCTGGTTGAGTTGGTCATGTAGAGCCAGGCGTGTGTGTAAGGAGGCCAAACTCGCCCTCAGCTCAGTGTTTTCTGTACACACACTCTCCAGACGCTCTTCCAGCAACTGCTCCTTTTGGGTGATACGCAGCACCTAAAAAACACACACAAGCATATGATCATATGAAAAAAATGTGTTTCTTCTCAGAATGGAAAACTCTAACTCCCACTATCCCCTTGCATCACACCGTATCAATTTACCAATGTTGACATATGTGAATGTTTGGAGGTGGCCAAAATGTTTGGAAGTTTATCTCTGACTTTATTCTCCCTGAAAAAAAACACACACAAAAAAAATTGTGCAAATGCCCCATTTTTGTTGTATTTAATTATTATTATTTTTTCTCTGAACCCTTTTTTTGTTAAGTGGTTTGTCATTATTTATTTCTGTTGGCTTCCTTTTTGGGCTCAGATTTGTACTTTCACCCATTCCCGTTAATATTTTTTACTATAAAGATTTACTTGTGCTGCATTAAGTACTTTATGTATTGGAAAACACACAAAAACTCTCAGCCAATATTTCCCCATTGTAAATGACAGTAAACCAAAGTGAATGAAACAAGGTAAGGCAAGATGAACCAGCAGCTGGCAACACAATCAACACTTTTGACAGGAATGTTAAATATGAAAACACACACAGACTGGTACAGTGTGTTCTGTTCATACTGTCCATGTGAGTACACGATGCCCTCAAGACTAGAGCATTTTACATAGCCCTCTTTTTAATGTTTACGATCAGTTTTGGTTTGGTTGCAACATTCAGAGGTACATGGTTCTTGGTAGCTACCTGCTCCCTCATGGCACTGATCAGCTCCTCGTCCTGCGGCCGGTTGTGGCTTCCTTTTTGTTGGAGCTCCTGTTTCAGAGCCTGCAGCTCACCGGACATGGCTCTCTCCACCTCCATCGCCTGCACACCAGAGAGAAAACACAAGACACATGAGATTCACAAATGAAAGAAAGTAAAAAAGGAAAGAGACTTGTGGCTATTGACAGCATTCTTTGTGCTGTTTTGTTTACTTTGAGACACAAGGAGAGATTTAAGCGCAGAAAAAGTTCACCCAGTCAGAAATCAGACTATGGCTGTCATAGGGAATCATTGGGATCAGGCTGTTTGGATATGTCAACTTGAAACTCCAAAACAAAGCTTGCCTGAGGGATGACCTTTGAGAGAATTGAGGCCACAATCTTAAAATAACCAAATATAGAGCAAGAGGGTTCTAAATCCTGTAATCTAGACGCAGATGAGAAGAAGCACAATATGATACAAGACAGAAAGGTGGGGATTAGGTGACTAAAATTGAACATGTGTTTGGAATGGGTTTTTGCTGCGGGCCATGCAGCACAAGAAAAATGAGGAATGGTTTTCTTTACTTCCTTCAGGAAAAAAAAAACACTCATGGTGACAATATTCCCATCTTGGGAACCCAGTAACCCCCAGTGGGGTCTAAAGATTAAATCTGAGAGGTCACAAGATGATGAAAGTGGTAAGGAAGACTAGGTTTATTTTTATTTTTTTAACTTTTCTTTAATTTTTACTTGAAATAAAGATGTGTTCACCTCTTCAGGTCTCTAAAAAAACTTTCATATAAATCTATAGATCATGTCCACACATTAAGATCATGACTAGCGATGGGGGTGGGGGGGTCACGTGTGTATTGAGTATTTGACCACTATTAGCACTGTGGAGCAATACTTGGTCCCTGTTCCGCTTGTATCACACATTCGAGAGCACGCAGCAACAAGATGCACAATCCTGCTGATGGTTTCACGCGGATCAACTGGTCGACAGTTAGGGCAAGAAATGAGGCAATGTGCCAGCTAACTACCAAACATGCATATAAACCCTGTAGGATTTAAAATAAGAAAAGAAAAAAAAAGATGTTTTGCAAATGTCTCCTGTCCAATAAAAGTGGATATGCCAAAAAGATCATCTTAAAAAATGCCACCTTCCTTTAAGAGGTCACAAGCCAATAATGTTAATAAACACAGGGATCTTTATAATGCTGCCCTAACCATAACCCAGATCTGATGTCCTGGTTAACACCAACCGCCACCCCCACGTCCTGGTCTGGGACCATAAGTTCCCCTTACTCAGCAGTTTGGCGGGCCCCTGTCAGGTTCCATCACCACCACATAATACAAGATGAAAGGCCGGCCTCTGCGGCAGATGGAGCAGAGGGCATCTTGGTCTTGTCTGTGACATCATCATGCCACATTAGACAACAGTGGCGGAGGGTAAACTTGGACATCATGAGGGGGACAGCTTGTGTGTACGTGTTTGTAAGGGTGTAACGGAGGAAGTGAGGCAGGCGTGAGGGCTATAATTAGTGGGACAAGAGTAAAGCCGGCACTGATGGACAAAAACAAAACATTGCATGCAGACACATTATGATGAGGAGAAGGGGGGGGGGGGGGGGCTGAAACATGAACATTTGTGTTTGTGAGTTGTCGTTACCGCTGCCTCATCTCATCAACATGGGGCCCCTTCCCCACAATAGAGGCAGCGACCCACTGAGAATCACCAAAACAGGAGTGGAAGGAGGACGCTCCATTTGGTAGAGACACAAAGATGATATCCCCTCACATAGCCCCCCCCCCCCCCCAAGCCTCCACCGATCCAAACGCTGAGGTATCTAACAGCTGACTGCCCCAGCTACAGCCCTCAGGGAGCACACAGAAAAGATGGCTTTCCCCTGGGATGATGGGGTATGAGGGGCGACATCAAAGGAGTAAATGAAAGATTTATATCTCTCCTCAATGTATATTGTCTTTCACTTTTTTTGTTCGTGAGCGGCGTGATGCTAGGAGAGGGAGCAGAGGTCATGGGGCTCGCCTCAATTCAGGCATCTCCTTTTGCAATAACGGAAATCTCACAGCAGGGGGATTTTTCACAGTTGTCCAATAACACACTGTGATCCACAGCCAGGGAAGGTGATCATGTAACACTGGGTGGAGAGCAGGAGGTGGAAATGTAATGCGTTTTTTGTCTGTTAACCAGACACAGAAAAGACCAAATATTTTATTTACACCCAGTTTACCCTTATTGTTAAAAGGGTGGACCAAATATTTGGCCTGCAACTAATAATTATTTTCATTATCGATTAATCTGCCAGAGCTGCAACAATTAGTCAATTAATTTTGTGCTAATATATTTACCGGTTGCAGCTTCTCAAATGTGAGGACTTGATGCTTTTGTGCGATACATGATAGTAAACTAAATATCTTTGAGTTTTGTACTTGACAAGACATTTGAAGACGTCAACTTGTTGTTGGCATTTTTCACTATTTTATTGACAGAATGATTAACCAAGAAAATAACTGGCAGATTACTCAAATAGTTGCAGCCTTAAAAGACTGTAAAAACAAATTGCTTGTTTTGTCTGACAAAAAGTCCCAACCTCAAACATAGCGATCATTAAATCTTCACATTTGAGAAGCTGACGGCAGCAAACTTTGGTATTTTTGCGTGAGAAATGACTTTAACGATTAATCGATTAGTCAATTAATGGATTTGTCAGTCAACAGGAACATAATGGGAAACTCCTTTGATAATCATTTCAGCTCTACGAAGTAGAAACACTTGTCTGTATAACACATTACAATTCAACATCACTACACACTAAAGCTCCTAAACCGACCATGAAGTTCCCTCAAAAACTGTTTAGACAAAAGATGAACATTATAACATTTATGAATGTAGGATTTTATTTTATTGCAGGACTGTTGTATCAGACTGTTTTAGCAAAGTGTACCTAATAAACTGGCAGCATATTGAGTCAGAGTTGCTGGTGTAAACACAAATCATGACTAATGGTTAAACTTAATTTAAATTGATACCAGTAATGTCCTGAAGGAATATATTATATTATTGATGTATTTTCCCAAGAAACAAACTAAATATTATCAACATTTCCAGCTTATCATTCAATAATCATACTCCCTTTCCAGGCTGGCATTTCTTATCCAGTAGATGTGTTTATATTCCAATTTCTAATACACTGATAATGTTAAGCTGTGGAACATTTTCTTGCACAAGAGTCAAACTAAACCAGCAAAATGTCTAAATCTAATTTTTCTTTCCTTCAGAGTAAATTATGGCATAACTTACTGGCTCCTCCAAATCAGATTTGATAGATTTCCTTGCTAAACATTCACAGAGATAAGTGATAAATTAACAAAGACATGCATCAGACACAAGACAAACTAATGCTTGACTTCAGTGTTCTTATTTCAGTGGCAGGAACGATAACATTTGTAATGTAATCAGAAGAAAAAACACCCTGTCATCACTCAACAGTCCCTGATATTTTAACACCTACTTTCCACAGCTACTGTCTGAACAGTCAGCACTGAACCTTGTGACAATCTGGCACACGGCAACATTGTTTTTATGTGGCCGTTTCCTCAAATGCACCAGGATGGAGAGTCGCCGGGAACCTTTCCTCTCACATCAGAGCTTTGCTTTGCGGTTGCTGGTAAACATGATGAATTCTTTCTCTCTCAGGTTTCTGTGTTGCAACACACAGACGCCCTCTCCAGATTCCTGTCATGCTCTGGTTACACTCTAACACTAAGGATATAGTGTTTCAAGCTCTCTGAAACCTGCCACAGCTTCAGAATATGTAGACTCACAGTCCATAAGAGACATAGTATACACAGAAATTATCTAAACATTGTCTTGTCCGCTGATGTTATCAAAAAGTCTTTGAGGTTTGTGCCGTTAGATAAATCAAGATATTTGAAAGACGTCATCTTTTGTATTTTTTCACTATTTTCTGCCATTTCACTAAGCAAACTCTCAATCGATTAATTGGCCCAAATGAGGCTCTATCGGGACACACAGAACAAAATCTCCTGTTCCGGTCGTAACTGTGGGAGCGCCTGTTCAAACACACAGAAATCACAGAAACACAGACACAACTCACCACAGCAGAAGCAGCCTTCACCACGTCTAGTAAAGACACGTCAAACACACATTCTCTCTATCTTCTGGCTTTTTACAACCACACAGAGTCCAGAGTTACCCATGTCTGATGCCACATAAAAACATTTTCTCCACTCCTTCTCCCTGAACAGCCCAAACTGTAATAGCACCTTTTATCTAAATTGACTTTTTCCTGAACTTCTAGGGAGTCGGTTTTCCCTTAATAAGTGCTTCAGCCCGGCCGCAGAGAGGGGGGATAGACATTCACAGTTCCTTATTCTGCGGACCTTGACTCATGGGAGGGTTTTACACTGTTGTTTGGATTCATTTTTAACTTTGCAGCTCAGGTTTGCGGCTCATCTTAAAAACAACACAAGGAATTGCTCTACTTAGTAATCGGCCATGTGTAATGCAACACGTCACAACTGTAATGTTTAGCAAAACATTCCCTACTTTCTCAGGCTGGAAAAATACTCAAGGCTGTCCAGCTGTGTGATCCAATCAGCTCCTCCATGTTAACTGATAAGAGGCAGTAAAATATATCACCGGTTGGTTCTTCCTCGAGCTCGAACTCTGAAGATCATAAATGTTTTGACTTGAACACGTTATTTTTTCCATTACGTAATATAAGTATCTAAGCACTTTGTTAAAAGTTAACTTCATTTTACTAAATAATCTGGTTAAATATATTATAATGTTCTCATGTAGGGCTGCAACTTATTATTATTTTCATAGTCGATTAATCTGCCCATTTGTTTCCTCGATCAATTGACTAATATAAAATGTCTGAAAATAGTGAAACATGCCTGTCACAATTTACTAAAGCTAAGGGTGAAGTCTTCCAGTATCTTGTTTTGTTCAACCAACAGTCCAAAACTCAAAAGGTATTCAGTTTACAACGATATAAAAACAAAGAAAAGCAGAACATCTCACATTTGAGAAGCTGGAAGAAGAGCATGTTTTCTCAGAAAGTGACTCATCTAATTAACGAACCAGCATCTTCCAAAAACGTATCTATGCTTTCCTCCCTCTGTCCTAGATCTGAAATCACATCATGGTATTAACTTTCACTCCCAGTCTTGTTTGCATATCGTTTCCATTCTGATTAACAATGGCGCGGATCAACAACACTTACTAACTACTGACTGACCGACTTCTGTCTCTCCTGCTCAGATGCAAACTTTCCTTTTTAATCAAAACTTAAATAAGTAAGCATTTTGTTAACTTTGCTTTGAGAACAGAGAGCTTGGCCTTGTTGAAGAACAGATTCGACTGAGTCAGACTGATACTTGAGTGGTTTGCAGAGAACATTGAGTTTCAGTGTGAGGATTGGGTGACAGCCCGAAGGCCAGAAGCTTTGAATCCACAGCTCAGGTGTATGTTTCACAGACACTCAGTTACCTGTTGCAGAAAGTTTCTTTTAGTTCACACAGAATAACATCAATTGCCCACACTAACACTCACTGTGTCGAGCTGCTCCCTGAGTCGCTGTGTGTGCTTGCTGTGCTCCACCTGGGCTCGACTCTTGTCCTTCTCGGCCTCGCTGAGGGCCCGGGTGAGCCGCTCCACCTGGGCCCTCAGCTCCCTCACATCCCTCTCCAGGTCCAACACCTGGCTCTCCCACTGAGACTGGCTGCCCTCCAGCTTCAGCCGCAGCTCATGCCTACTCTGCTCCAGCTCCTACACAGGGGTGGAAAGATTTTACACCTAATTAAACATGGGCTGTTTATACACTGCATTGGTTTGAAATTATGATGCTTATAAGTGATCCTCTTCGGCAACATGATGTTATAACGTATTGTTTTGACAGAAATTTGAGTGACAAAATGGGCTCATTCAGATCTGTGAAGGATCATGGGAAATGACAGCTGGTATCTGAATGAATAGAAATAAATTGTGTCTGGGATTGCACAGTGAAGGTAAAGTATTTAATTTACAGAATATCCTTCTATACAGAAATATCAGTCAAATCTGTTTCATATATTCCATTAAAACTAAACTATTAGTAACCAGAAAAGGAATATACTTCTTTAATAATTGATTAATTGAGAAAACTGCCAATCACTCTGTTGTGATGGTAAAAAATATACATATTTTTATCTACAAAAAAGCATTTTAAGACGCTATCTTGAGATTTAGGAAATTGGGTATCTATCACTATTATCTGACATTTTATAGACCAAATGATTAATCAATCTATCGACAAATCAGCAGGTTAGTAATAATGGAAATATTTGTTAGAGACAGCCTTATATTCCATACATGGATAACTTTGTATCAATGTATCTCTCAAGGTCAGTTTCTAGGCAGATAAGTCTTTGTCACATCTTTATTGCACTTTGTAAAGTGCTGATTTAAGTCGTAGTCACACCTGATAAGATTTAAGATTGAACATCTGAAAGGCATCTCCATGAGAAAAGCAATGAGGCCATTATTTAGTCTGACATAACCGTTCAGGTGTGTGATGCTGTGCAGTCTGCAACAGCTTCACAACAAAGACAAAGATGTGTAAAAGTTTTCAGAAAACTTCATTTCACCGGCTGTCTCCCACTTTATTGCTGTTAGATGTGTTGTTTTGAAATGCATTTAGAAATGGAGAATTATCTCTGATTGATTTCAAGATGCTTAAAGTGTGTGAGAGTTGATGGGCTCACAGTAAATCTGTGGGCCTCGCTGCTGAGTGACACACTCAATGCAGTTTGCTCCTTGTATTTTAGATGTACAAGTTAACTGCTGAGGTCTCATAAGGAGTTAGTGTCACACATGTTGGATTCCTGTGTCTCTTTAGAAATACTTTTGTAGTTAGTGGAACAACACAAAAGAAAGAGAGTGCAGTGAGAGCACAGAATGGACCTGATCACACTTAGGAAAGTTTAGTAAAGCAACACTTTGACATAGAACTTTTTCCTGCCCGTTTACACTTTTGTATGGTAATGGCAGCTACATTTACGGTAGATTTTCTATGGATAGGCATTGAGTTACAATGTAGCCTATTTTGGAATATATTAAATGAAATACAGTCTGCTGTAGATCATAGTATGGTTACTATTGTTTCTCACCACATAAATGTGCATTTCTTTTCCATTATCAAAGTTGAGGATTTCAAGTTGTCATTTGGACATAATAATAATAATAATAATAATAATAATAATAATAATAATAAAGAAACTGCCAACTAGTCGTATTTTTCATAGCTACATTTTCCATATGCAGCCTTCAAGGATAAAAACACCTTGTGATCCATGGTCTGTATAAATTGTGACTAGGGCTGCAACTAACGATTATTTTCATAGTCGATTAATCTGTTGATTTTTTTCTCGATTAATAAATTAGTTGTTTGGTCTCTAAAATGCCAGAAAATGGTGACACGTGAATCAGTGATTCCCAAAAGCCCAAGACGACGTCCTCAAATGTCTTGTTTTGTCTCCAACTCAAAAGATATTCAGTTTACTGTCACAGAGGAGGGAAGAAAGTAGAACATATTCACATTTAACAAGCTGGAATCAAAGAATTTTCTTACTTTTGTCTTTAAAATATACTCAAACCGACTAATCGATTATCAAAATTGTGACACATTCTACTTATGTCATGCACTCCGAGATATTTGATATAGGCCTACTGGATTCATTTTGTTCCCGAAGTTGCTCTGCCGTCTGATACAAGTTATAAAGATGTAGCCTAAGCGTTACCCACCCACTTCAAATATTAGCAGTAACAAAGTCGTCAAATATTTTTAAACCACATATTTCACCGGAATTATTTCATTATAGGCAATAACTCTATTATCCATGCAGATCAGTCTTACCTCCAGCTTGTCTGCGTATTGTTCATGAAGTTTGTCGCTCTTCTCTTTCAACTGACGGTTTTCCAGGAGCAATGCGTTTCCCAGCTGGGCTGCCAAAATAACCTCTTCCTCCTTTTGTTTCAATGCAGCAACAAGTTCATTGGGGTCTTGATAACCTGTCATTTCCTCCGCTCCGTAGTCGAAGTAGAAATCCTCCTCCAGGTCCATTTTCTTGGACTTGAAGCTCCATTCATCCAGTCGATCCATAACCGAGTGTTAATTCAAACACACCTCCTGGTTAAATCGTGTTCCTAAAGACACAGAGACTCAGAAACACTGTGAAATGTTGGCGCACACGTGCGAATAAGTTGTCCGTCCATGACACCTGAGCGTTGCTGTTATCCAGTGGGCGCCTGTGTCTCTGTGGGGGATTTGAGTGAAGCTGAAGGTTTGAGCTCCACAGTGAAAGTAGGCTGGCCCGTCTGTCACCAGCTGATGTCTGTTTGTCTCCAGGGGGATGTGGCTTCAGTCACCTGAGCAACTGTTACCAACCACACTGACACCTGTCCTCGTTCTAGTGGGAACATTACCACAAAGCTAGCTCCACCTGTGTGATGTGATCAGTGGTGGAAGAAGTAGGCCTACTCAGACCTTTTACTTCAGTAAAAGTAGCAGTACCACAGTGTAAAAATACAATATCCTGCATTCAAAATGTTACTTAAGTAAAAGTACAATAGTATTAGCATCAAAATATACATAAAGTACCAAAAGTAGGCTACTTATTTTTTTTTGTAACCCATTATTAATAACCCATTTCAGAAGAATGTATATTTTTGGAATATAATTAATAGATTAGTGTATATCACTTTAATGTTAAAGCTGGTAAAGGCCAATTTGAATCACTTTATATAATGCTTTGTAGCTTAACCTATAATATTATTTCATTTGTTGATTTTATATTAATAAACTGAATCTATGTAACAATAACTAAATGTATCAAATACATGTAGTGGAGTAAAAAGTACAGTATTTCAGTCAGACATGTAGTGGAGTAATTAAGTTGCAGCACATGGAATTACTTAACTAAAGTACAAGTAGCCTACCTCAAAATACTTAAAAGTACTCAAGTACAGTACTTGAGTACAGTTACTTTCCACCACTGGATTTGAGGTGATTACATTCATTAAATATTACTTTATTCAAGATATTTAGTTTTACACATCTTTCCACAAATTACTGCCTCATAAAACACCATAGCATTGAACCAACAGATTTCTAGTGTGATCCAAAAGAACAAAATAGTACATCCTAACACTCTCTGTTTCAATATCTCATGCTTCCCATAGGACTCATTAAACATCTTAATTATACTGTTGCTCATTCATATGTGCCCTATCCTGTCTATTTGTTCTCTATGCACATCTTAAAAACAAAGTGCACCAATTTTGTTACCACTTGACAATAGAGGTCGGCAATGTGATGATATGTGTAGATGATATACATTTTAGTGAGAGAGTTAGTGTAACTGTTTCATGTAAATATTGGATTTTGACATGATTTTTGCATCAATGTAATGAAGTACTTTGATCTGTCAGTATTTAATTAGCATACATTTCCCCATGAACAGTTCCTCATTCATGAATTTTCAAGAAAATTGATCATATATTCATCTGCACTGCACATATAACCAAATACATGTTTTGGATGCCCAGAATATACTATAATCAGGCCAACATGATATTTACGGCAGCGAGGGGATCACTGTTTCGGTAATCCATCCACCCAACAAGTGCTCAACAAGTCCACCATAAAGGGAGTGCCTGCCTGCTTTGTCTGGCTGCTTTCCAGCGGTCAAAGGTCAGCCCCTGCAAGGTTTGATGGAGCAGGGGGCAGTGTCAGGGGAATAAAAGACGCAGCATCCTGACGCATGGCAGGGCTTTTGTTGTCAAGGGGCGGAACAGCTTCTGTACATATGGCAGCAGGGACCGAGCAAACATAGGAGGCTTGACGTACACCACCACTGTCTTCTTTGTTCCCGTTCAGTTTACAGGCTGCTGATGGAGGGCCGTAAATGTGACACATGTGGTCAAGCAGTGCTCACAGAGGAGAGGAGACAACACATTCAGACAAAGCTAATGAAGCACATGTGTTTGTCTGTCTGAGCGTGTGTGCATACAGTCATATATCAGAGGTATGGGGACCGTTTTATTAGGCAACACTCACAAATGATGAATAACAACTGCTTTCACCACTTATTACAGTAACAATGGCATCTTCTTCTACTGAGTCAGACCACAGAAGGTTCTCCTACTTTGCTCTAACAGTGATGGTACCATTTAAGTCCAAGTTGTTCTGCTGTAAGAGCTTCTTCTGCATCAGCAACACCTGTGATAGGTCAAATGATGCCCTATGAGTAAAGGAAAGGGCGCAAACATTTTACAGATACTGATCGTAATGAAAATGAAGGGATAATGTAGCAGAAGCAAAACATGGTGAGTGACTTTATATATTATGATTTTTTTAGTCAGGAAAGATCACCTCCACTAAATAAGGCCCCCAAATAATTAGGTCCATCGATGGCCAGAGGATGGAAGCTGATGTAAATACATTCACAGAGTGAGAGTAATAAATCAACATGGGTTTGCGTTAATGTATCAAAAGTGAAAGACGTCATTGTGCAGAATAGCTCCTTATGGTATTATTAGAACTGAAGCATTAACATGTAAGCAGCACGTTACTGTTGTTTAAGGTGGAGCTCACAACTTTATTCAGTGCTTCATCACGTTGTCAAGTTGTAACTAAAGTAAAAAGTACAATATTTCCCCTTGAAATGTATTGGCTTAGAAATATTAAATAGCATAAAATAGAAATATTCAAGTAGTACAAATACCACAAAAATTGCACTTAGTTGCAGTACTTGAGTAAATGTAGCCTACTTAGTTTTACGTTTCACATTTGAGGGCCAGTTGTAACCAATATAAGTGATATGTTATGATTAGTTAACATAACTCCAGCCTATCACAGGCCCTCTACTGGCTCCTGGTGGACAAACATGTAAAACACATCACTTAGGAGAGTTTCATTTTTCTTTAAAGGTCCCATGGCATGAAATTTTCAATTTATGAGCTTTTTTTAACATTAATATGCATTCCCCCAGTGGCTTGAAATGGGAAAGAGACTTCAGATACAGTATTAGGGGACAACTAAGGCCTGTATAAAAGAGACTTCAGATACAGTATTAGGGGACAACTAAGGCCTGTATAAAAGAGACTTCAGATACAGTATTAGGGGACAACTAAGGCCTATATAAAAGAGACTTCAGATACAGTATTAGGGGACCACTAAGGCCTATATAAAAGAGACTTCAGATACAGTATTAGGGGACCACTAAGGCCTATATAAGAGACTTCAGATACAGTATTAGGGGACAACTAAGGCCTGTATAAAAGAGACTTCAGATACAGTATTAGGGGACCACTAAGGCCTATATAAAAGAGACTTCAGATACAGTATTAGGGGACCACTAAGGCCTATATAAGAGACTTCAGATACAGTATTAGGGGACAACTAAGGCCTGTATAAAAGAGACTTCAGATACAGTATTAGGGGACAACTAAGGCCTGTATAAAAGAGACTTCAGATACAGTATTAGGGGACCACTAAGGCCTATATAAAAGAGACTTCAGATACAGTATTAGGGGACCACTAAGGCCTGTATAAAAGAGACTTCAGATACAGTATTAGGGGACCACTAAGGCCTATATAAAAGAGACTTCAGATACAGTATTAGAGGACAACTAAGGCCTATATAAAAGAGACTTCAGATACAGTATTAGGGGACCACTGAGGTCTATATAAAAGCATCCAAAGAGCACCATGTCATGGGACCTTTAAATGAACAGAGGAAGTTTCTAGTCAGACAAGAAGAGGTTGAGGGAGAGTCAAAGAAAATGACAATATTATAAGTATAATGTGGGAAGTAAAGGACAGTTACTACTATCCCTGGACAGTTTGCAGCTTTAAATTTGAAATCTTTGAAATCAATTCTGAAAATTATCTTTTTAAAAATATCTTTTTATTAATGCCAGCACTGTGTTTAATTTCCAACATGTCTTATCTGTGTTATTATTATTGCTTTTATCTGATATTATTGTTGGGTACTTTTTTGCATTTTGTTTTTCTATTATTTTAAAACACTTTGAAACTTTGTTTTGAAAAGTGCTCTATAAATAAAGTTTATAATTATAATTATTATTTTTACACAAAGAAGCACTACCCACGCCGGCCAGTAGGTGGCGGTATGTGACCTTCCATTAAACACTGTAAAAAGAGGAAGCACAATTTATAGACAACACGCTTGAACTTCCATGAGTTGGGTAACGTTAGAGTTGACTTACTGTGACAGATTTATATTCGTTGTTTATACCATTATAGTGACAATGGAGAGGAGCTTAGGGACAGTTTCAGCCATCAAAGCTTTAGGGTGAGTAACGTTTAACTGCTTCCTTATTTGCTGCGTAGTCAGACACAACGTTACTTTCATTTGTTGTTACAGCCACAGACATATAACCCGTGTAAAGCTAACGTTAATGTTTGGTACAGTATAATACAAGTTAGCTGTTGTATAAGCACTTCATTCTCTGTGTGTAAAAATGTGTCATTTAGTATCAACATTCTGGTCTTTCCAGTATATTAGGATACTTGCCGACCTGCAGTAGGTAATTTCACCTGTCGTCTTTGCTTCCTGCTCAGGTACCCGGGCAGGTGCTGCCTCACGCGGTGTAAATGTGAAGAACTTCCCTGTCCGCTGCTCACTTGGCTGACTGCACAGCTGAGGACTCTCTGTCCAGAGCTACAAGGTTTTTATTATTAACCCCTGTCTGTGGTGCAGAGTGTCCTCCTCTATGGTGTTGGATGCAGTAAACATTTTTTAACCATTGTGTTGTCTTCGGGTCAGATTTGACCCGTTGTCTAAATGTCAGAAATATGTGTTTCTTTTATTACTACCTAATTTTGATTACCTAAAAATAAAATGGATGATGCCATACAATGCACTTCGCAAGTACAACAAAAATCTACACTTTCATTGAATTTTGTAGGTTTTTTTTTTTTTTTAGCATTTGAAAAAAAATCTCGACTGAACGTTGAGATATGCCATTCTGTGACGTTCCTTCCTTTAATATAAGTCTAAAATATTCATAATTTCTGCTTTTTAACTTAAGAATAAGATATAATTTCCTATAAATGAGGTTTATTGACCATGCATTCTAAAAATAAGTGTAAATCTAGTAATGAGTTGGTGTTAGTGGTGTTTATACATGCTAGTGAAAGGAAACGTTAAACGTCAAAGTGCCAAAAACATTGAAAAAAGTGCCAAAAGAGACAAAAACGTTAGAAAAATAGTATTTCAGTTTTGACCCGGTAGGACGATGCATGGTTGAAGGGAAGACAACACAAGGGTTAAGTCATCAGGTGGTGGCTTTTCTAACTGTGCATTAATACAATAATATCCAGATCTGGTTAGTTTTTTTAAATAAACCGCCTGACGATGACCTGAGATCTATTACAACTTTTAACATTTAAAAACAAACAAACTGAACACCTTTGTAGTAATAGTTTGTAGTGGTTTTATATTATATTTTTTTCTGCTATTGTTAATGTAGAATAAGTTAGACCTTTATTCATCCTGAAGGAAGTTTTTGTGCCAAATATGTTCAGTATAAATAGCTAAATAGATATAGATATACAAACTATGCATCCATTCATGGTAAAATAAAAAAGATTTAAAGGCCGACCAATATATTAGTATCGGCCTAATTACATCGACACTAATGTATCTGCAATAAGCTAACATCAGCTGATATACACCTATCAATCTACCTCTAATAGAAAAGAATATACAGGGTATACGTGTTAGACAAAGAAAGATGTAAATTACTAATCGTAGTACAATGCATGAATGAAAGTGCAGAATGCTGTGTTCTATATTATACTGTACAGAATAGTTGTATTTTGTTTATGGTATTCTGTACTTGTTACTTGTTGCTGCATGCATTATATATAAAGAAACTTGTTGTAATGTGCTGTATAAATAAAATAGCCTTGTCGTCCCTTTTTTTCAGACTCAAACATGACGGGTGACGTCTTGCTGGTGGGAGAGTTGAAGACTTTACTGTCAAACATGTCGTCTCCCCTCACAGTGCTGGCCTCAGAGCTGCTGGGGCCGTCCATCCTGAACCAAGTCACTGGTGAGATATAATAGGAGTCTGCTGGGTTCTGTTGTAGAGTTGTGTGTTTAAGGTAATACCAGATACATTTCCTGCCCAACTTTTGAAATGGTGGCTGTATCATCAATGATTGTTCAATTCTTTAGAGTCCCTTGTATCAGAATTACAAGCAGCTCTAATAATGAAGCATAAGGAATTGCATCCGGAGGAGAAGACGAC
This sequence comes from Zingel zingel, assembly GCA_023566125.1. NCBI lineage: Eukaryota > Metazoa > Chordata > Actinopteri > Perciformes > Percidae > Zingel > Zingel zingel. The sequence goes on along the minus strand of CM042316.1, from coordinate 10,944,687 downwards.
GACAGGAGAGGAGTCTGAAAAAGAGCAGCGAGTTGAAGAACTCACTGAGTTTTGTCAGGAGTATCCAGATGATGATGATGATGATGATGATGATGATGATGATGATGATGATGACAAAGACAGAAGGAAGGCGGAGATGCAGGCAGAATGGATATTACTGATGCACGCCCTTGGCATGGATGCCTCCTCTCAATTTACAGATGTGTTGAGTGAGGTAAGTCTCATATAAGAGAAACTGAGATGTGTAAAAGTCATGACTACAAACTGAGAAGCACTGAAAGGATATCTTTTTTTAATATTATTTGAATGCAGGTGAAGTCGAGGCTTACTTGTCTACCATGTGGAGAGATGACAAACCCGCTTCTTAACACCAGCCTCAGCTCAGAGCAGTGGGTATGTTGCCAGGGCTGTTACCAGTTTATTACATGTCATGTTGAACTCTAATGTTAGCATTTCAACCTTATTTTCTTTCTTTTTCTCAGGTGCAAGTTAAAAAGATCAATCAAGTTCTGTCAGAGGATTATCAGTGTCGGCGACAAATGATGATAAAGCGCTTTCAGGTTACACTTGAGTCATTTGCATGGGGAGAAAAACAAAAGGTAGGCATGTTAAATCACTGCATCTGTTAGAACTTACTCACTTTAAGAATAGCCATACCAAAATCTGGATCATTTGGTTGTTGGTTGGGCTTCATTGAGTGTCTTCTGCCCCCACGATGTGTGTGGATGCACAGCTATGCAGCGAACTACACTTCTATTGTACACACACTAAACACATCACTTAATTTCCTGTTTAATGAAATTCCATAGCAATCTGTATGATAGTCTTAATTTAGTTTTATATAGTTTTTTGGTCAGTCAGGACCAAAGTGGTGGACAGACCTTGACTTACATAGAGCCATGCCACCAGTATGGCTAAAAATGACTTTAAAGATTAATTCATTATTAAAATGTACTGCATTTCTGTCAATTGACTAATCCACTACTCGTTTCAGCTCTTGTGAAAATATTCTTTTTGCTGCGGCAGGTTATCTGGGGGACAACCAGCATCAGTGTGCATCACGATAACAACAAACATCCCAGTTCAATAAGTCCTTTATTTACAGGAGCGCAGTGAAGTGCTGGCCACAGTGCCTCCTCTTTCATCCCTCATCGGCTCCTGCCGAGTCTCCCTGTCTCTTCTGATCGCCATCAGAGAGGATCAGTCCTTCATTGAGCCAATCATGGCTGGAAAAAGCACCCCCGTCTACAAGGTACAACCGTAAACAGTTATAAACCCTGCCTGTGATTCTGAATTAAGACATTTCAAGTTCAAGTTACTTTATTGTCCCCCAATGGGGCAATTTGTTGTGCAGCAGATAGTAGAGTACAGCTCACACACACAATACAGAGATTGCCTACCTTGCAGGCATAGTTAAAAACAATTTAAAAGGGGTGGCCTCTAGCTCACCCAGTAAGAGTGTTCGCCCCGTGTTGGCTGAGTCCTGCAGCGGCCCAGATTCGAGTCCGACCTGCGGCCCTTTGCTGCGTGTCATCCCCCTTTCGTATCTATGTTATGCTAAGTTATCTATGGTTCTTTATAGAATTATTTCTACTTCAGAACACAGATGGCCTCAAATTCTTCTTTGGTCTCACTAGATGTTGATGGGCAGCGTACCAGACAGAGGAGGACGACCAGGAGAAATTGAGCCACCTATGCCAGTGTGGGAAAATCGAAGAGCCAAAGGACACGGATCAGGGCGAGGAGGTGTTCACCATCAACGTAGATTTTCAGATAAAAAGAAGAAGAAAGGGAAAAAAGAGTAATGTGTCATTCTCTTACTGCTTAATTAAAAAAATTATTAAATCATTATTATGAAATACAATATGGCTGTGGAACGCTACATATTATATAATTGTATAGTTAGAAAGGTTTGCGTAATCCTTAGTTATAGTTTGTACAAATACATACATGGCTGTTTTCTTTTTTTTTTTATAATGTAGCTTTTCATTGCTATTGTACTGGTATATGACCTGATATTTTTGTAATATTTTTGTTGAGAAACATGATGATGAAAATGATTTAATTTTATATGTGTTGGCTTTGCACATTTATACATAGATTTGTTTACTAAAGAATAAACCTATTAAAACACAAATGTTTGTAATTTTGTGTAATGTATTGTGCAATGTTGGTAATGCTTTTATGCTTAAGACAACCAAGCAATTACCATTTAATGTAGCTTTCATTTCTAGTGAGAAAACAACACTGATGTAGACTAAATTGCTATTTTGTTTTACTTCATTATTAGGGAAGGGCATCGTTTGGATTTTAACGATTCTGATTCCAATTCCGATTCTTCCTTTCGATTCCGGTTCTTATCGATTCTCGATTCCAATTCTTTGAGGGGTGGAATTGAAATGGGTCACATGTTTATTTCACAAATAAGAGTGCGTTTAAAATAAAACGTTTTATTTTGATTCAGTGGTGGATTGCAGTTTTACTGGGCTTTTTCACCATAAAATAAAGCCACACTAGAACGCTGCTTACTGTGCTCCGCGGCTGCAACACAACAAGCGCCTGGCCGCTACGGAAACTAAACTTGTGCATGTTAAATTTGGAACCCATGATCAGATTTGAAACCAAATCCTCCAAACGATTCCAATAAAGAAACGATTCCACTGGAATCATAATTTTTTTAACGATTCCAAGTAGGAATCAGTTCTCGATGCCCAATCCTATTCATTATTGGAAATGCTGAAAAATTGTTGCAGCAATGTTGGCATTAATTCAGATATCTAATACCAGGCAACCCCTAAATGACTAGCTTAATATATAGCTACTCACTAATTAAGTGACTAGCTATATATTTTTTTACACATGTAATACTCAATATAATTTACATAAATAAGAACGAATAGAATTAGAGTTTATAGCTAGATATAGATAGAATTACAAATTCTGTTTAAAACAGTCAGGATTTACTCTGAAAAGCCGCCAACAGTTCATCTTTTTTTAAAATATGCCATAACTGTTAAACAAAACGAAAGAGACTGTTATTGTCATTATTGTTAATATTATAGGTACGTCCATGAGACTGAATAAAATAGGCTACAACCATAGACTGTTAATATTAAGATTTACTGTATATGGGTACAACACATGGGGAAACTTTTGAGGTTACACCAGTTCAAAATACGTTGCCATCGGATGTATAATTCCAATGTTAATAACAACGATTACAATTTAGATTAGGCTAAACAAGATTAAGGAAGTCCAATCAATAAGTTACATAATATATAATTACCTGTAACTGTTGTTTCATCATACCGGAAATTACCCGAGAGACATATGATGTAACACGTAGAAAGTTCCGGACCATCGTTAGCTAGTACTAAAGGCATTGACGGCTTACTAAAGGTCGACATTTCAACAAGGTGTTACGTCTGTTTTTATCAGCGAGCAAATTTACACATATACCAATAATTAAAAAAAAATGCCGAGAGGAAGTAGAAGCCGGACATCCAGGATGGCCCCTCCAGCCAGGTGACATTTGATATCCAACATTTGATAAAAGTTGTTAAAACAGTAGCTGCTAGCAAGTTTAGCTAACGTGCTAGTGCTAGTCAGGGCCATTGCCTAGCTAAAGATTAGCAGCTAGAACTAAATGATATGATTATTTGATATGATTATTTTGTCAATGTAAATGTTTTCCTTTTGTAATAGGAAACTGCTGTTTGCTCAAGCCATTGATAAAAGCAATGCAGGTCACAGTGTATAATCTGCATTATTGTCTTTTAATGTTTTATGGCATCACAACGTCAAAATTAAACATTTTAAAAATGTGTGGATTACATAAAACTACAAGCAGCTAGGATCCCTTTAACCTGCAGCTAATTTAAGACTTCGATGATTTCTCTTAAGCCACACGGAGCCCAGGGTTAGGTCTACTTGATACCATATGGGGTTTTGTTCAGTGTAAAGGCGTGATGGAGCTTACATGTATTCCTCATACCTGTGTTCTGTCAGTATTATTAACGTTAGCTCCTAATGCTAAATTGTCATAAATTACTTCAAGTGACACCATGCGCCTGTGCTACTGCGTTTTCTTGTAATAGCACTGGTATTTTCTGAAGTTTTATCACTCTATTGCACACTTTGCATAGTAGGCTATTATAATCATCTAGCGCATAGATGTGTGATGTATGTGTATGGGATGTTCTCTCTCTATATATATGTACTGTATATCATATTAACCTCATAGTTGTCCCATTGTCTAACCTTTGCCCTGATGATGGTCTAAAGACAGAAAATGTTTTTTTAACTAAATATGTTAAATTAGTCCTAAGTGTACAGTCAGCTTTTCTCAAGAGTTTATTTTTTTATTTATAATTTGGAACTGAGGAATGCAAGGCGGTCCTTCTTCTTGGACATTATTGCCAAAAACAATAATAATTAACATGTGTTGTTTGCTACTGTCGATAGGTTAACAAACTGTCCAGTACCAGTAGCATCTGAACTTTTATCCACCAAGGCCTGCAATGATTTTGCCACCTTCTTCAAAGACAAAATTCAGAAAATTAGACAAATAGTCTGTGCCTCCATATCGAGTACAGGGTATGTGTTGTCGCAACAAAACAAATTCCAATATGACACAATTCCATATGATTAACCATAAAAACCTGGAGGACATTATACAACATCTGAAAACCTCCTGTTGCCTTGATATTCTACCAACGGGCCTTTTCAAAAATGTTTCGAATTGTTTGGCTACAGATCTTCTACAGATTGTAAACACGCCTCTTCTCTCAGGTGTCTTCCCACAGGCCCTGAAAACTGCAGTCATTAAGCCACTCTTAAAAAAAGAACAATCTAGACACGTCACTGATGAGCAACTATAGGCCGATGTCAAACCTTCCATTTTTAAGTAAAATCATCGGAAAAAACGGTTTCTCAACAACTCAACCTTTTCTTGTCACTAAACAACAGTTTTGATGCCTTCCAGTCGGGTTTTCGACCACACCACTGCGACGGCTCCTGTTAAAGTCTTTAATGACATCCACTTAAACACAGATGGTGGCAAAACTACAGTCTTAGTATTACTTGATCTCAGTGTTGCATTTGACATGGTCGACCATGACATATTACTAGACTGATTGGAAAACTGGGTTGGCAATTCTGGCTCAGTACTAAACTGGTTTGAATCATACTTAAAGGAGAATTCTTTGGCTTCCATTGCCCCAAAGAATAGGTTTCAAAATACTTATACTGGTTTATAAATCACTAAACGGTTTAGGGCCAAAATATATTTCTGATCTGCTGCTACACTATGACCCACCAAGACCTCTCAGGTCGTCTGGGACAGGTCTGCTTTTTGTCCTCAGAGTCAGAACTAAACAGGGGGAAGCAGCGTTTAGTTTTTATGCTCCACATATCTGGAACAAACTCCCAGAAAACTGCAGGTCCGCCGCAACTCTCAGTTCTTTCAAATTAAGGCTGAAGACCTTTTTGATGTTGCCTTTCTTTAAATAATTGTTAATTTCTTATACTTTTTATTGTTTTTAAATGCTCTTTAATGTTTTATGTAAGGCACTTTGAATTGCCCTGTTGCTGAAATGTGCTATACAAATAAAGCTGCCTTGCCTTTTTGGCCTTCTTGAAACTTAGCATTGGCAGTTATTTCAAAACTAAGTCAAACTAATTCGGGAAAGACTGATACCAGCACTTTCAGGTTGTTTCAGTTGTTGATTGTGTTGGGATTATTCTTTTAAATGACTTTCTCTCTACAGCCGGGCGCCACCATCACCACCCCCTATGGCCAGGTCTGCACCTCCTCCCTCCTATGCCCCGGCTCCAATGCATGCTCCTCCATCTGCTGTGGGTGCTCCAGCTGCAGCACCCAGGCAGCCAGGTATGTTTGCCCAGATGGCGACTACAGCCGCTGGAGTGGCAGTGGGCTCTGCAGTAGGACACACAATCGGCCATGCCATGACTGGAGGCTTCGGTGGTGGACACTCAGAGCCTGCCAAGCCAGATGTCACATACCAGGTAAATAAACTTTTGTTTAGCCGGTATTAAGACTGGATTAGCCTCAGGGAAGATTAGTGTGTCTGACACGTGGTAGGTAGCGGTACCAAAAAAAAAAAAACAGGTGTGTTTGGGAGTTGGTGGAGGAGGCAAAGTAGTGTTGAAACAACAAACCTCACTCATACGATGTAAGCTCGTAGGCTACCAACTCATCTTAGTCAAAGTCTTATAACTGAACCATGTACATAATCATACTATTGCCTTTACATGGGTATATTATTAACAACATTGGTTGTTAATGTATTTGTGTGCTGATTGACTCCACTTTGCACTTTCTTGCATCTTGTCTTTTTGATAAAAATAATCTCAAAGGAGAGATGTAAAGCTTAGCTATGTGTCATATCTTGGCATGTGAGACGTCTTCAAACATTTTGACACTTACATGAGTACATGTATTACAATTTTCTGGTACTATTGACATTGTGTTACAATTTGAAACCAACAAAAAAAAATCAACAACTTCTCAAAATACCATGCGTACAGTAGATGTGTGAAGGATCCCATCATCTGTCTTGTGTCTTTCAGGAGCCGTACCAGGCTCAGCCGTACCAGGCTCAGCCCATGTACCAGCAGCAGCCACAGTCCATGTACCAGCAGGAGGCGCCTCAGCAGCAGCAAGCCTGCTCCTATGAGCTTAAACAGTTCATCGAGTGTGCCCAAAACCAGAGCGACTATAAACTCTGTGAGGGCTTCAGTGAGGTGCTGAAACAGTGCAAGTCCTCTAATGGTGAGTGAAAGTGGGGAGTTGTATGAAATTAGATTACATATGGATTTATAGCGTGTGTGTGTGTGTGGCAGTCAAACAGTGCAGTCTTGGACTGCTAATGTAATTGTAGCATTATCATTTTTTGTTTTTGTTTTGAAAGACTCGCACTCTTGTTTGCTGTAGTGTTGATACTTGATTTAACACTGCCAAATAAGGATCTTGCATAAGTACTTAGTCATCCAGACGACATAACCAAATAATAGCACAGTCATGGATCTGTGGTGTTTCGATACACCGTGTGGCCATAGGGAGGCGTAGTTTTAAAAGCTTTCTGAATGCTTCATATAACCAGATTTTCTTTTCTTTTACTATAGGATTTAAAAAGTTGCCAAATCAACTAATATCAATGATGGGAAGAATAAAAACTTGTCTAATTTGAACTTTTCTTTTCTCCACAGGTATGTTATGAGACGACAAAAACCTGAAGAGTGGAGAGCACACAAACTGAATTAAGCAGCCATGCTGGATGAATACTAAGGATGTTAATTCACAAGGGATCGATAAACATGCTTTATTTTGACAGTTGATTATCATCAGGCAGCATCAGTGTGTTCATTCTCAGGAAAGTGCTGCTGCAGAGTTTGTAATAATAGTAAATAATGTTTATATATTTTGCTGCATGTTGATTTCAGTTGTCAGTGTTTTTTTCATTAGCTTTAGTGCTTTTAATTGAAATAGATGAACAACATTTGTAGATCATGATAACTTGTAAAACCACCAGTTTCCACCTTCTGGATTATGGATGTCTGCAGTTTGTTTGGGTTTCAAAATAATAAAACACCTGAATCTTAAAAACAATGTGTGATGATTTTTTTTTTTTCACTGCCTGTTCATTCAGTTTACTTATTTGCCACAGGGGTCCAGCACCTGTCACGTCACTCCAGTCTCTGCAACGAGTTAAATGTTACATGTGGAGTACTGTTGGTAATGTAGGATCTCTCTCTCTCTCTCTCTCTCTCTCTCTCTCTCTCTCTCTCTCTCTCTCTCTCTCTCTCTCTCTCTCTCTCTCTCTCTCTCTCTCTCTCTCTCTCTCTCTCTCTCTCTCTCAGCGAGGGCACAAGCTGCAGGGTGTTATTTCATGTATCTGTTCAGTGTGCTGCTGCAGTGGAAGCAACAATTTATTTTTGGCATCTGACATTAAAGCTTACCCTTAGCTATGACAGCGGCCCCTCAGAGCCACGACAGCCCCGGGGTTTTGACTGGAGCTTTCAGTCCGTCCTCTGACACTTTGCGAACAGACCGAGTGATTCTGATGGATACCCTTTATCTCAGGGACTGACCGGCACCGAACACGGTGAGTGATGTATTACTTTATTAGGGTCAGCTAGAGGTCAAAGATTGACAAAGGATAAGAGGAGATCTAGTTCACATTGGCATTTTGCTAAATCTACACCCCGTAATATGTCGGATCAAAAACAAAGCTTGTTCGCTTATTAGATCAGGTACAATCAACATGATTGAGACAGCTGGCAATTTAACATCTTAATGTAATATTACAAAAACCTACGGAAGTGGTTGATACTGATAAAGGCGTCCATCTGCACCAGATGACAGAATCCAGTAATTATTATACTCCACTGTAGGCCTGTGTGTTCATAGTTACTCTAATATAATATACATTTGAGAAGAGCAGCCAAGTCCACTGGTTTGAGAAGCTGCAACCAGCAAATATTTGGGATTTTTGCTTGATAAATGATTAATTTCCTTTCAATTAACTATGTATTTCAGGTCAATGGTTAAACGATTCACTAAGGCCTGCTGCAACATTAAAGTGCTGCTTATATCAGCAATTATAATTAATTGACATAATAGGCTCCTCCTGCTAGCCTGACAAGTCAGACCCACATCAAGATTATTATATTATTATAAATTACATTGGCTGCCACTTGGGTGCATCTAGATTTCTAGGCTATCCTCCTGATGCTTAATAAGTACTTTTATTAATGGTACTTTTAGATTTCTGATAACATTGTCAAACCTGAAGCTGTGTTGTGTTTTTGAAAATGCAAACTGTTTCTGTCAGCGACTTGTTGTGGGAGGAGAGCAGTTGTGCAGCCTTGGTGCTGAACCAGAGTCCCAGCCATCATGACCAAAGAGGAGGAGAACCCTGACTGGGTGGGGGCCCAGGAGTTCTACAAGAAGTACGAAACCAAGGAGATTCTAGGAAGGTATTAAATTATCCTACAAGGGGTTCCCAACCTCAGGGTCACGGCCTTTACAAAGGGTCGCAAGTTTAATGCGAGCAGTCACGAGACTCCTCTAATATTTGATTTTGCTTATTGTGAATTTCTGACACATTTTTTTCTTTGGGACTCTAAAATTATTCAAATAAAGGATGACAAATCACGCTTTCTTCGAATTGGTCACAATCAGTAGACATTTTTAACCTTTGAGGAGAATCCAAATATATTATGTTGCTTCATACCAAATAAGCATATTCCCTTTCTTGCTAATAGTTTGCTGAGAAGATAATTTCTCCTTTCTTCATAATGTGTAGGCCCAAATTAACTTTTTGTTATTTGAGTAGTTTATTTTTCACCGCACACCGGCTGATGAAGCTCTGCCCGCTTCATATGAAGGGATAATGATGATATAAATTATCAAATATGCATCCCCTGCTTGCCAACCCTTTTGATTTTCAGCTTCAACACACACACACACACACACACACACACACACACACACACACACACACACACAGTGGTGTGCTGTGCCATTCATCTGTATGTAGCCTACTCTGCCAGTACTGCTAAACCTTCATTGAGAAAGTTAATCAGCTGATTGATGGGCGATAGGAGGTAAAAGTCTGCACGCCAACCAATGGTGGCACTTCATCACAGAGTGACAGTTCTGAGGTCCTAGGGCTGGTCCCTGCAGTCTAGCCAAAAACAAATAGGCTATTTCTTAAATTTGTGGTCTAGAAAGTCACATTTTCAGTTTAACAGCCCAATACAATATAAAACAACTCAAGACATTAGTAATGTTTGTTTGGTTGAGACACTGTTGGCTTTCCCAGAAGTTTCCCAGAAGTCCCTAAGGAATGTCAGCAGTGCCAGAGCTTTCTTTCTCATTGTCATTCCCCACCATCTGTCAGACGGTGGTGCTGTTACATAAAGCACACAGTGTTTGAGGAGGCTGCATTCATTAACTTAAGCGTTTTTTTGGACAAAGGTTTAGTGTTGAGGGCTGCCCACAGTGCCCAGGATTGGACAACATGCTGTTAGATTATGTAATTTCACTCCCTTTCTTACATGCAGGTCACCGAATTTGGACAATGTGTTCAGCTGCTCTGCTCTTCGCATGGCTTAGCCAGCTTAACAAACGGGACAGAGAGCCAGTTTAGTATCCATTCTAAATGGTCCCCTGAAATAGATTTTATAAGAATAAATTACAATGAGGTTACAATCTCTGACTTTACGCTCACACGTCACATCAAGATGAAGCTAGGCTACTCTTCCATAGACAACAGGGAAAAACACTGAGTATTCTGAGAACATAGCATCCAACAGTTATCACAGAAACTTAGTTTGTTGCTGAAATTCCTGACCCGAAGCACACAAACATGTTTTCTTTGAGTCCAGCTGTCCAAACACAAACCACTCAAATATTAAGTAAGCTGATAACAAGTGATTTCTCTTCCTCAGGGGAGTGAGCAGCGTGGTGCGCCGCTGCATCAACAAACGAACATCTCAGGAGTACGCAGTCAAGATCATCGACATCACCCCCTCGGACAAGACGACCCCGCAGGAGATCCAGGAGATCAGAGAGGCGACAGTGAAGGAGATCGACATCCTCAAGAAAGTCTGCGGACAGGAGAACATCAGTAAGCACATAGTGACAGATTTGAATTCAAACTGTGTGCATCAGCAGCTTTATTAAAACATGGATCTACATTAATAGTCTCAGAAAGCCAAAAGAGCGTGGCTGGCCTTGGTCCCATTTATCTGCTCAAGAGGTCAGTTGTATTCAGTGTTGGCCTTCGCTCTCAAGTTATCCACCTATCAAGTGAATTTAAGTCCTTTTTGTTTTGTCCGTCTTTATTCAATACTTAATGTACCTCAAACGTCTCTCCAGTACAGCTCAAAGACTGCTACGAGTCCAAAGCCTTCTTCTTCCTGGTTTTTGACCTGTAAGTGTAAAATCTCAAGTTTTACACGGCTGACTTTTAAACAGAAATTCAAGCAAGCAGCTGTTCAAATGTTTTCTTTCTCGCAGAATGAAGAGGGGTGAACTTTTTGACTACCTCACAGAGAAAGTTACTCTGAGTGAGAAGGAAACCAGGTCAGTGAGAGTGTTACATGACTATTATGAATTCTCCTAATCCTTTAAAGGCCTTTTAAGAGTTTGGTGTGTGTTGGTTTTAGGAAAATCATGCGTGCTCTGCTGGAGGTAGTCCAGTTTCTCCACAACCAAAACATTGTCCACCGAGACCTAAAGCCTGAGAACATCCTTCTAGACGACGAGATGAACATCAAACTAACCGACTTTGGCTTCGCTGTGCAAATCCAGCCAGAACAGAAACTCAAAGGTTGGTGAAAGCTTACATGGGAACCAGCCAACAAACATTGTTACAATATCTGAATGAATTTAAGGACATTTCAGAGTAACAAGTTTACGTCTAGGTAGTACAAACTTACCCAATTTGCTCACACTGACATATTAAGAGCAGTTAACAATATCGGACATGAACACAACAGAAATTCCCACCCTAGCATATTCAGCTGAGGATATTTAAGTGTCCTCCTCGTAAAAAGTTTCTATGTTTACAACCCACAGTGCAATTACAGCAGCTGCTGGCGGTCGGCGGAGAATCTGGGTCCGGCAGCACAACATGCTTCCATCTCTCTTAGCTGCTCTTACAAAGGTTAAGATGCAACAGTACACTCAGATCTATTTGCTGTAGTCCCAGACACTCGGAGTACACTGACCTTTCAAATAAGATTATCAGATCATTAGCAGTGGGAACTGGCAAGTCAAATGTCTAATGGAACTGTGCATATAGTTTTGTTTAGTTGGTAAATATGTAATATTCACGTTTGATTACTTGCATTAGACTGTAGATCTATTTCAGCAGGGTCGGCAGGCATATACTGTATGCATTAGGGGTGGAACGGTACACTGAAGTCACGGTTCGGTTCATACCTCGGTTCGGTACAATGGAGGGAAAAGCATAACAAAAATTCAGAAGGCAATTTTTTTTTATTGTGCATGTCTCAGGCTGTACCACCTAGTGTCATCCAGTCTCTCCCCTGAGCTAGCTGCAACAGCCTGAAGCGTATAAAGTAAGATGTAAACAGTAAACAATAAGTATGCTACCCCATGTCATCTCCAGACTCCATCTGGAACTTGTAAACAAAATAAGACAATCAGCCAGTAGTGTGATATGGGAGACAAGCGCTGCTCTAATATGTGAATGCACAGAGCAGGGATGTTAAAAGAGCAGCTTCGGTTACACAGAGCAGTTGGCGAATTGTGGCACTAGCTTCATACGCTAACAGCGGAACTAGCAGCAAACAGAGAAGCTAACGGCGGAGCTAACAGCGGAGCAAACAGCGAAGCAAATGGGCCTGGAAGCCAGTTGTGGTCGAGGCAAGAAGGGATACAGCTACAGTACATCTGTGTTTGGTTGTATATGGAAGGGACTAGTTTGCTTTGTGTGGACTCACTGGACCAACTTGACATGTAGGCGGAGCTTCAGAGCTAAGGCGGGGCTACAGATTAGGTGTCCCTAAGAAGCGCGTATTTAACAGTAGTTCCACATTACATTTATTAATTTGCACATAAGTTTTATTTCTTTTTATACTGTGTATTCTCTGTGTAAATTCATGTACCGAACCGAGACACCCGTACCGTTTCGGTTCAATACGAATACATGCACCGTTCCGCAACACATCATGTGAAAGTTGCCATCAAAACAAATGTCTAAATGCATAATGAGATAAATGATTTCAGTAAATGTTCTAGGGCTCTGTATTGGCAAGAATCTGGCGCTAGTCTACTATGCGTATCACAATACATGGGTCACGAGTCAATATATTGCAATATATTTTGATGCTGTGCGATATATTGGGATTTTTTTAAAGTATCATTTTAGATAAACTAATATTTTTTAAAAAAAAAGACATGATGTTCATAAAAGTCAAAGAAGTTTACTTTAGGTAAACAATTCAGTACACAGAAAATCAAACTGCCAGTTTGGGAATGTGGTTCACAGGTTCTTAGTGAGCAAATTTGTATATGCTAAAGTAGGCCAAAGTTCAGCCATAGCTACATTGTTAGCTTCTAGCAAAACGTCACTGTTGGGCAAGGACACTAGTGGTGTGTCTCAGCATAGCCATCTAGCAATAGGGGGTTTGAACACAACATAAACGTGAACCACTGTCTTACATGAATATTTTTGAACGTTTAAAAAAAAATTAAAAAAAATAATCGATATTGCCTTTTTGAAAATCGATACAGTATTGCAAAATAAAATATCGCGATACTCAAGTGTAACGATTTTTTCTTACACCCTTAAAATGTTCTCATATGTAGGTAAATGGTGTTATTCAATTCAATTTTATTTATAGTGTCAAATCACAATAGGAGTTATCTCAGGACACTTTACAGATAGAGTAGGTCTAGACCACACTCTATAATTTACAAAAACCCAACAATTCCCCCCTCAAGAGCAAGCATTCGGTGCGACAGTGGCAAGGAAAAACTTCTTTAAACAAGCAGAAACCTCGGACAGACCCTGACTCTTAGTGGGCGGCCATAGTTATAGACAGAGTTATAGATATAATATATTGATGTTCTAGTTAGAATCAGCTTGAAGATGTAAAAATAACTATGAGTACTCAAGTTACTGTATTTAAGTGGACTAAGTCATTATTTGATTTATTATTCGCTTGACTACTTTTGCTTGGATGAGAATTACAGAATAGACAACAGATGTGCTTTTATGGCTTTAAAGTTTGCTTTCCCCAAATGAGATGACCCTTGAGAGACACCTTTTCGTGAAGATAGTCCCTAGTTTTGATTGCTGTTTTGGATAGGAATTGGCTGTGTGTTGTTTTTCCTTGTAGAGCACTCTGTAATCTTCGGTTTTGTTAACTGCTACTTAAATATGATACATATTATTTCCATCAGGGTGGTTGTGGTCAAGAGGATGCGACATAAGCCTGCTACTTACAGTAATCTTCAGTAGAGCAACTAACGTACGGTCATTTGAGTAGTTTTGAAAAAGTAATTCCACACTTCTACTGGTGTAATAATATACCTGATTTGGACTTCCAACAATACCCATCAGATTAAAGTGCACTTTTTCAAGGTTTGTAAATGTGCGTTTTAGTTTGACGTGTCTTGTAATGCAGAGGTGTGTGGGACCCCTGGCTACCTCGCACCGGAGATCATCGAGTGCTCCATGGACGGAGGGCATGCAGGATACACTACTGCCGTGGACATGTGAGTGTGCTGAGACAAAGATCACACGACACAGCAGAAAGTTAGTCGAATATAAATGTCATATATAAACTAAACAATATAAGCAACAAAGTTGTTACACATATTAACAAATGACTAATAAAGAATGCCACATTCTCCAGCAATCAGTCCCTCCAGAAAAACACGATTATGCAAAATCATAATTCAATGCATAATCAGCCAAAGTTCGCATATTTATACGGGGGCCGCATTTTTTTCAAATACGCCGCACATAAATTGCAGATTTCTGCTCAAAATATGCAGGGCTTGCATGATTTCATAATCCCCTTATTTTCATTGCAAACAAGTCACATATATCTCAGCAGAAAGTTGAAAAATGTTGCGTTTACTTCACACCATAGACGGTATATAAGAATGGACCAACAGATCCCGTTGCTCTGGACGGAGACCAGTGAAGGATATTAGAAGCACTTTTCCGGTGAGCGCTGAGCGTTACTGCGTTAAGTTGGAAGTCTTCTGGTAGCTGTGCCAAGAGAAATCTCAATCATTCCCAATCTTGCAGAGACGGAGAGTGTAGGTATATGTAAGGAGATAACATAGGCACAGGCTAATTATTGCTAACTAACATGCTAGTTAACATTAGTAATTAAACTTAAACAGCTAATCTAAGTCCAAACTGCCTGCAAGCTTCTCCTGTACTATAAAGTGATGTCAAAATGAATGGCAGTCAATGGAATGCTAATGGGGGGTGATCGCTTTGTAGCATCAAAATGGCGCCATAGGAGGTTCGAGCTCTGAAGCGAAGCTTACCCATTGACATATATGGACATAATGGACCAACAGATGCCGTTGCTCTGGACGGACCAGTGAAGGTCATTAAAAGCACTTTTCCAGTGATGGCTAGCGTTACTGCGCAGCCTCCAACTGAGAGAGACGACGTAATTGTGCCGTGAGCAACGTGTCTGAAAGTTGTAAGTCTTCTGGTAGCTGTGCCAAGAGAAATCTCAATCATTCCGAATATTGCAGAGACGGAGAGTGTAGGTATATGTAAGGAGATAACATAGGCACAGGCTAATTATTGCTAACTAAAATGCTAGTTAACATTAGTAATTACACTTAAACAGCTAATGTGAGAAGAAACTGCCTGCACGCTTCTCCTGTAATATACGGTAATTCTATGGAGCCATAAAGTGAGATACAAGGTAATGGAGCCTTTTATACATTGTCGTGTTTCTTTAGAAATAAACAATGGACAAATAGAGTCTTTAAACGCTTCAGATGTAAAGTTATTCGCTGTCAAAGTGGCGCCAAAATGAATGGCAGTCAATTTAATGCTAACGGGAGGTGATGGCTTTGTAGCATCAAAATGGCGCCATAGGAGGTTCGCGGTCCGAGGAGAAGCTGACCCCCTTGAGCTTACCCCCTTGCTTGCTTGCTTGCTTCACACAAGAGCAGCCATTTTCCCCTGTTGCCATGGGAACGTTATGAAGTGACGTAATTACGCGACGTGAACATCATCGAGAAGCTGCAAACCCTGCGATGAAGCCATGATGAAACCACAGTTTTTGCAAGTTCCTGCAATTTCATAGCATAAAATTGCATAAATATCCCACATATCCCATCGCATTTTTTAAGAAAATTGTGCCGCATAATCAAGGATTTTTTCCTGCAACAATCACGAAAAACTCTGGAAGGACTGAGCAATGTGAAACTATTGTGCAGTTTATTTGCGACCCATAATCTTATGTACAATATGGAAACTCATGTTATCTTATATATAACTTGGCTTACACATTTTCCAGGTTATTATCAGAATGATGGATGTACATACTGTTAACGGACTTTGTGAGCTTGATTTTCTCGTGGTTTCTACCTGCAGATGGAGTTCGGGGGTGATCATGTACACGCTGCTCGCAGGCTCTCCGCCCTTCTGGCACAGGAAACAGATGCTGATGCTGCGTATGATCTTGTCTGGGAGCTACGACTTCTCATCTCCAGAGTGGGAAGACCGCTCAGACACTGTTAAAGATTTGGTACGCTCTTTTGTCCACCCTTACTTTTGCTGATTGGCTTATGTTAACAAACGACACTTTGTAATAGTTGACTAAATGTTAAAATGTTAAAATGTGAAGCTGCTGTACGTTTTTAATTAACAGAAGAATGAATAAAACTCTGTGCGGTTTCCCTCAGATCTCTCGGATGCTGGTGGTTGACCCAAAGCAGCGATACACCGCTACAGACGTCCTCAACCACTCCTTCTTTTCACAGTATGTGGTTCATGAAGTACGACAGTTCAGCCCATACAGGCGGTTCAAGGTGAGACGTAAAAGATTACCACTCATAATCTCAATCACATTCACAAACACGCAGCTGAGCATAAATGTTTAGATTAATGTCCTACTTTCCAATGTGTCAAACAGATCCATTTCATATTGCCCATGCCCGTAAAACTAAATTAAGGCAAACATGGCTATAAGTTTGATTTCCTGGCTTGACTGGGAACAAAGGGTGATGATCATTGAAATATGGCCTCCTTGAACACACCAGCAAGCACTGTAGTACCATCAAAGAATATTTTACAATATATTGGTTCATTTATAAACAGTATTCTCCTGTATGTATTCACTTGATTGGATATTTCCTAATGTCTTATTTCATTTTGGTCACTTAGAGTCTTTTTAAGCCTTTGTAGATACATTTTCAAATAAATGTCTTGCATTGTGCACTGTAATGAATGAAAACAAATGGTTGCCTGCCAGGCAACCATTTGTTTTGCTGATCAGCCCCAAAACGTTTAGTGCTTAAGAATGATAAAGCCGGTGCAACAACAAAAAAAATAGGAAGGTAATCAAGACATTAATCAAACAGTCTTTACACACACAGTCCTGAAAAGAAGTCTAATTAGACAGAATGTGAAAACACCTGTGGGTCTTGTACCAAAACATTATTACGGTGATGACATGCACACTTTCCACACATTTAATATACCCTCAATACTCCAAGACACCAGTGAACTTTTCCCAAACTTTCTCCTTCAGGTAATTTGCATGACTGTTCTTGCCACAATGCGAATCTACTGCAACTACCGCCGTGCCAAGCCCGTCACCAAGGAGGTGATCAAGAGCGACCCGTACGCCGTCAAGCCCATCCGCAAGCTCATTGACGCTTGTGCGTTCAAGATCTACGGCCACTGGGTCAAGAAGGGACAAACTCAGAACAGAGCAGCACTTTTCGAGAACACTCCCAAGGCTATCCTGCTGTCGATGGCTGCAGAGGCCGACGAGCCGGCCCACCACATATGGTAATAAGCACAGATCTGCTGGAGATGCTAGCAAAGGTACTCTTCTTAGCGTGGCTTTTTGTACTCTTCTCTGTTGTATAAAGGGAATTAACTGTTAAAATATAACCGACTAACACAAGGTTAATTTTAATGTGAAGAGCATATTTTGCTCATTAATTTTTTAAATGCAGCAGTTTGTTACAGTGGGATTAACTTACCTCAAGAATTGCCAAATGCGGCAAACAAAACATCTGCAAGAATACCACTGTTCAACACTTTACTTGCTTTCTGTCCTAAATGTAGATTAGAATAACAGATTGAGAGAAAATGTCACGCCTATTCAGCCTCTGAAAATTGACTTATTCTTTGCAGCCTGTCTAAAGCGATTGGAGCCAGCAGCCACCTCAGTTATCAAAGAGATTGTTTCTTTAGTACTATATGCACTATCTCAAACATGGACACAAGGTTTCCACCTTACCTTTTACTGCATGAAATATACTGTTCAAGGTTTAAATTTTGGATGACCACATTAATAAAAACAATTGAAAAAAAAAAAATCGGGTTGTATAATTGACACCCTGGAGTATCACGTTACTTTTTTTTCCTACAAACATGTCAGAAATGACAGCCAAAGCAAAACATGGACAAAAACAATATTTTAGCAACTACAATATGAAACCGTGAACCTGCATACTTGAAGGGCATGGACTTATTGTTTTGTATGGCTGTTTGATCATCATGCATGTACTGTACGAGAACAGCTTCTAGGGAATTTCTAATTATATAGCACTTTAAAATGTATGCCATGGATTTATTAAAATGTGTATTACATTTGAAAAACCCAGACTTGTTATTGGAAAGGTCCCGACTTATGCTTTTGAATTTTTATAAATCTAGATTGTATTTTTCTGTGTGTACACAAACTTGAATGTAGAAAGCTAATACACAAGACCCATTTTTAACACAGAAGTTTATTACAACACTAGAGTGAGGTACATCTTTCAAGTATAAACAAGCATTCAAGGGCAGATGGTGCTAGCTTTTAGCACAAGACGCCGTTTTCCCTTGTGGAGCTGTGGGTAGAGAAAAAAAACAAACATTTAGGAGTTGAACATTTCACAACGTGCATTAATGGTTCAACTTTTTATCGTTCTTACCATGAATGAAGGAGTTGAACATTTTTCTCATGTTCCCGCTTTAGAAGCAGCCACCGGTTGCTCTGCAGAATTTAGCAAACAGTTTAAAAATATATAATAAGCAGGGATATTGGCAGAGCAGCATCTACAATTTCCAAGTTTATCATTGTACTCATTTCTGTACAGTTGGATGAGGCTAAGGGAAGCACTTATCCAGTCATTTAGCAGTAATGAGATGTGGCTTTTGCATGGTGTCTGACTGTATCCACCACAGACCAGCTGGAACAGAATTCGGCCATGCCTCAGTGCAGTGCTGACTTTCAGTGCCAGGAAAACTAATTATACTGCATAACAGTGTGTGCAAACCTACCATCCTCAGGCCTTCGCCGTAGCAGCCGTGTTGCTTTGGGCCACTGTGTGAAGGCCATGGGTAATACACTTCTTAGATATTTTGACAAATGCTGGAACAAAAAAAGAAAAAGTGTTATGGAGGCAATGAGATGAATTTGAGGACATAATGTTATTGAGCACGTTTTCTCACACAAACAAGAAATTGTGAGACATAGTAGTAAACAATGTGTTTGGTAAAATATCTAAATGAAGGAATGTATGTCTAATCAATAACGAAAATAAATTGCAACCTTGTGAGATATTAAAAACAGTCACATATTTAAGAGCCACGTTTCTGTATTCACTCTGACGTAAGATTAAAGCACATAATTAGCACTCTTATCCTGTTGAGTCAGTGTGTGAAAATAATAATTTAGCATAGTGTCTGACTGCATTTACTATTTCAAGAGTAAAACAGAATTCAGCCATGCATTCAAATATGTTATGTAGTGTGAGTTACCTTTCCGTGTTTCTACTCTTGCCCACGTAAGGATCAACAATCCCATCTTCAGACAAGGCATCTGTAGGAGAACACACCAGCTCAGTAACAGAAAGCTGTATTTCTCAGTGTTGAAGTTTGTAAGAGCTCGTTTTTCATTTGAGGGGATACATTTCTGACATAGGGGCACATTCATCTCAATTACATGTCGTTCGATTAATTTAGCGGACTTGACAAGGAATTGGCTCAAGTTCCCAGTGTTTTAATTTGTAACTGCCAGTATAATAAGAAGAAAAGATATACATCTGCTCCTCCTCACCTCTGCCACATGGTGTGTTTCAGGCTGGTCGCTCCTCCATGAGGAGTCAGGTCAGCCCATATCTTCCAATGTATGCTGTGCAATGATCACAAAACAGAGGTACACAAACATGTTAACATCAGCAGAATCATACATGTTTATACACGCCTAAGTATGTTCTCTTAACTTCCTATGTAAATGGTGGGCCTAAGCCTATCGTAACACAACTTAGCCTAACGATAACTATCTTAGCAACCCTCTGGACCCATTCAGATAATGGACACAAATCACAATCTATGCGAATAAGGGAGTATCGTGGTGGTGTTTTAGCAAAAACTGTAGATTACTTTCTGACTAAAGAACTACAGTCTACCAGGTGCAATGCACGTTATCGTATAGCTAACGTTAGCTCACCGCCATGTGTAACGTTACCTCGTGCTGTCCACATCCAAAACAAACAAGGCATCCTGCTTGAATCTAGTTAACGTTAGCTAAAATTACCTGTGCTGAGTTGCAGCTTAAATTTGCATTGTTCCACTTGAACCCTGGTTTAGAGAAAACCTGGACTACTGAGAGCGACATTTTATATGCTGATAGGCACTGACTTCAACGTGGAATAGTGCTAGCCACTGCCTTCAATGTGGAGTATTTCGCTAGCTGTCGTCGTCTTCCGGTTAGCAAATATGCTTTTCATTGGATGACGAAGGCACGACCCGCCCTCCTCTCCTTCTGATTGGCTAGTACTTGTTGCCTGCTCTGGTTGGGTTGGTTAGGTTTAGGCAAGCCATTCAGAGGCAGAGACTCAGAGTAGGGCGGGACATGCCTTCACCATCCCAAGACTGTATGGCTGTTCTGTACTCTTCGTGTTCTGTTAGAATTTTGCACCGGTTGAGAACTTCAAGTCTATGGTTGAGAACTGCAAGACATATGTAACCCATAACTGTTTAAGAGACTATATGGATTAGTGCAGAATGTGCAAAAAAATGTTGAGGGATGTGTTCAGGATATATAATATATGAATGCGCAGAGGACAGGTATAGTCCAGGATGTATGGGGGTCGGTGGGGATCTGGGGCCTTGTTAATATTATCTATCAGCATGTTTCTTGATTAAAACCAGAGTACTGTTTGAACCTGTGTCTCCTAGTCACTACACTTCGCATTACCTTCATCCTGGACTATACATCTTCCCATGCACATATTATATAATATTTGCACATTTTGCACTCAACCCATTCAGCCTCTTTTTCCTTATGCAACAGTTATTTTGTATGGATATTTTTGTTTCTGTATTTGTTATTATTATTATTATTATTATTGTAGTTATTGTATTTCATATTAATGTTTCTATGTCTGTTTGTCTGTTTATGTATGCACCTTTCACCAAGGCAAATTCCACATAAGTGTAACTTATTGTGGCAATAAACCCTTTTCTGAATCTGATATTCCTGCTAGTTGATTAACGTCTACTCCAGTATGAGCTACTAAAAAAACTTTATGACAATTGCGATTTTTAGTAGTTGTCTAGTAGGTTGTTGATCCTGCCTGCTTTGTTTGTGTGTTTCCTAAAGTTCATAAAGAACCATATCCCGAGTATTACAACTAATTCAAATACTGCAATATTTCAACTAATTCAGAAAAAAAAAAGTCTTCTTGGTTGAAACCCATAGACTGTTTATAAGCCAAATGCAAACAGTGAAAATGCTACTATTGTTTATTATTATATAATGTATTTCCTAGTTCAGCTTTTGAGCACTTCTCCCATGTTTGACTAGGCCTACTTCACTGTCACTCGGTTGTGTAATTTTAGTTAAATATAACTAGCTGGATGAAGCTGTAATTATGTATACACTTAAGAAATCTAAGACATCTTCTAATTGGATAGGCTATGATGTATAATGTTAGGATTTTGTACAAACAGGCCTACAATGTAAATATATTTACCTGGCTGTATACTGAAGTCTGAGTGTGTGCAAGATTTAAATTCATATATATATATATATATGTATATACAGTATCTCAAAATGAGTACACCCCTCACATTTTAGTAAATATTTCATTATATCTTTTAATGGGACAACACTGAAGAAATTACACTTTGCTACAATGTAAAGTATTAAGTGTACAGCTTGTATAACAGTGTAAATGTGCTGTCCCCTCAAAATAACTCAACACACAGCCATTAATGTCTAAACCGCTGGCAACAAAAGTGATCACATACCCTTCACCGTACCTAGAGATCGGCATGGGGTACTTTCCATAAAATCATCTCTCAATGCAAATCAAACCAGCTATTAGGCTAACGACATCAAACCATGCCAATCTCTAGGTATGGTGAAGGGTATGTGATGATGAGGGGCTATTTTAATTCCAAAGGCCAAGGGAACTTTATCAGGATGCATTGTATCCTGGATCTATGAAATAACTGGCCTTTAAAAATAAAAATCTGCCTGCCTCTATGGGAATTTAACATAGGGGTGTACTCACTTTTGTTGCCAGCGGTTTAGACATTAGTGGCTGTGTGTTGAGTTATTTTGAGGGGACAGCACATTTACACTGTTATACAAGCTGTACACTTAATACTTTACATTGTAGCAACGTGTAATTTCTTCAGTGTTGTCCCATTAAAAGACATAATGAAATATTTACTAAAATGTGAGGGGTGTACTCACTTTTGTGAGATACTGTATATACAGTATTGTATACTACTGTGGTAGTAGCCTTGCACCTTTATGATTTATTAGTAGCTGAATTAATCTCTTATTTATTTTGAAGCTTGGTTAAAGGATGTGTCTGTAAGTGGGTATATATAATTTGTTTTGTTAATTGTTTGTTGGGAATCAATAATTAAAGTCAGGAGTTTGCTCCAATTCCTGTGCTGGACATCCAAGCTCTGAGTCAACAAGCCTTTATAAATCAAGCCTGAATCTATAGGGCAGTGGTTCCCAAACTTATAGAGGTCCAACAGTGCTACGCGTTCATTAGGCTACAATTCTTTTAGGAATTTTGCATACAAAAATATCATGTATCCTGCAATACTGCAAAGTAGCCCTTGAGGTAGTACCCATTTGAGAAACACTGATTAGGCGGTCGACCCTCTTATCTAAACTACTGTAATACAGTTATTGTTAATGATACCTAATTAAATGTAAATCATGCAAAGGCGCATTTCACTGCAGTTAGCATAAATTAACCATTATAATGGCAACGGTCAAATATCATCAAGGAACCATTTTAGACAGTAAAAGAAAGCCCCCCCCCCCCTTGCACCCACAACCCGAGAAAACGGGTTGTGGGTGGTCCCTCACCGGCTTCCCTCTGATTGGTCCAGCATTCAGCAGTTCTCTTCCTCATCGGTGAGCCCATTCGGATCGGCTAATGTTAAAGCTGTTTGTAGTGCCTTACCAACGCTGCTCTCACCAGTGAGTACCATACCATTACTTTTAAATTACATTTCGTAGAAGACATTAGCGTGGTGTTGCAGCGTGAGGAGTCTACTGCAGACACAGTGTCTCGCGGGTGACGCAATCCGTGCAGAGGATGTCAGCCTCTGTCATTTGGTTTGTTTAGGCAGGCTGCTCTTATGTAACGCATTTTGTCACACGCCACTGGACCGGGACACGTGTTTTATTTGAGATCCGTCGATGCAGAAACGTTTGCACATAGGTATTTCGGTCAGTGATGTATTTTCTGCTTCACTGGACAGAAGACATCTACTGCGTAGGCTACTGTACAGTTTAAGAATGAAATCATTCAGCTGCTGGGGGAATCACAGACCTCACGTTTAACCAACAAATTCAGCTCGGGACCCTGCTTATTAGATTTCCCCTCACATAACTTCCTAATAGCACGATGCCTTACATTAAGCTATGCATGCCATCAGAGTTGTAAGTCCCTTTTGAAATGCTGCTGCTGTTGTTTTTAAATGTCTCATACTGTGTACTCTTTCTTTTCCCAGCACGATGGCAACACTTTCACAGACAAAGGAACTCTTCCGGAGAGCAGAAGCTGTCTGTTTCGATGTGGACAGCACAGTCATCAAAGAGGAAGGCATAGATGAACTTGCCAAATTTTGTGGTGTGGGGGATGCAGTCACTGAAATGTATAAATGCTGCCAACATCACATTAACATGCACTGAAAAATACACCTTATTTTGATGTCAGCACTGGATTTGTTTTAAAATATTATGCAAAATGTTTTTTTTCTCCTGTTCTCACAATTCAGGACTCGCAAAGCTATGGGCGGGTCAATGACATTTAAAACAGCGCTGACTGAGCGTCTTTCCATCATCCGATGTTCCAGAGAACAAGTAAACAAACTGATAACAGACCATCCGCCTCAGCTGACTCCAGGTATCAGGTGAATATGATAAATCTCAGCCATTCAGTGGACCTTGAGTTCCACCGTATTGGTATGCACAGGACATTTGAAAGTACTGTATGTTAATGATTTTCTTCAACTGACCATTTATGGTAACCAACCCTCTGTTTAAGGCCAAAGTACTTTTTGATATTTGTGGCCATTAAAAGAGACAAATGGGGGATAAACAAGATAATGTTGTAGAAAAACACAAACATAGT
This sequence comes from Zingel zingel, assembly GCA_023566125.1. Classification (NCBI taxonomy): domain Eukaryota; kingdom Metazoa; phylum Chordata; class Actinopteri; order Perciformes; family Percidae; genus Zingel; species Zingel zingel. Next base: position 10,920,308 of record CM042316.1, on the reverse strand, counting down.
ATTTCTTAAAGCATATTGGTAATTTGTATCTATGGAAGTGGTTTAGGAAAAAAAGCAGCTTGTATAGGCTCCAAACTTTCTGAAACAGAACAAGCATCCAGAGTCAGGACGAGCTGTCTGCATGTATTTAACTATCAAAGGTGCTGGCATGGCAGATCGTTTAGTGGGACTATATACAACTTCTTCATCAGGCAAATATGAGAGAGCTAGCTTTAATCATATGCATGTATTCAGCATTTAAAGCCTCTCATGCTCATTTGTGCTCATGAATAGGTGCTTATTTACAAACATCTAGTTGTAAATGTATGTGTGTGCATGGTTTATGTACAACACTGCCTGGCCAAGGTTGGTCCAAATGACACTTTACTACTGCCTACTATACAAACTTGTAAGTAAAAACTGCATTTGTCTCATTTGAGTCTTGATAAATGGCCATTTCTCTCAATCTAGGGAGCTTGTGGATCGTCTGCACCAGCGCAACATAAAGGTGTTCCTCATCTCAGGCGGCTTCCGCTGCATCGTTGAACACGTGGCCACTCAGCTAAACATTCCTCTGCATCATGTCTATGCCAACCGGCTCAAGTTCTACTTCAATGGTAAGAGCTAGAGGTGACTTTTCTTTTTCTTTTTAGGCTGGGGAACCCGGATAGCTCACCTGGTTGAGCCTACGCCCCACGGACAGAGGCTCAGTCCTTGCCGCAGGTTCGACTTGAGGCCCTTTGTTGCATGTCATTCCCCCTTTCCTGTCTTAAGCTGCCCTATCCATTAAAAGCATAAAATGCCCCCAAAAAAATAATCTTTAAAAAAACAAAATTGATTATTTTTGGCCTTTTAATGGATAGGAAAGAGGGGGGGTTGGAATTAAACCCCAGGCCGCTGCGGTAAGAACTGTGCCTTCATACATGGGGCGCACGGTCAACCATTTGAGCTACCGGGGCCCCCCTAGAAGTGACTTTTCTGTTTTCATAAGAGCGGAGCATTGTAAGTGTGTATGAAATCCCTATGAGTGGACTGACGAGGCTTGAATCCTTCTACCTGATATTACATTTTTTTTAGTTTGGTTCAAAGCAGTCTCGTTCTTTTTTTTTTAATTATTTTTGGGGCATTTTAGGCCTTTTTATTTTGACAGGACAGCTGAAGACACGAAAGGAGAGAGAGAGAGGGGGAACGACATTCAGCAAAGGGCTGCAGGTCGGAGTCGAACCCGCGGCCACTGCGTCGAGGAGTAAACATCTATATGTGGGCGCGCGCTCTACCAACTGAGCTAAATGGGCGCCCCAGATCGCGTTTCTAATCTGAATCTAATTCCTTCATCAGTGTCACAACGCTTCTGTCAGCTTGTCGTAGGGCAACATTCTACATTTCTAAATTCAGTCATGTGTGTTTTCCAGGAGAGTATGCTGGTTTTGACGAGAGCCAGCCCACAGCTGAGAGTGGTGGAAAAGGAAAGGTCATCAGCATGCTGAAGGAACAATACGGCTTCAAGACCATGGTGATGATTGGAGATGGAGCCACGGATCTAGAGGCATGCCCTCCCGCCGTAAGTGTTCACATTGTGTCAGGGCTCCAGACTAACCTTTTTCACTAGGAGCACAGTGGCCCCCAACTGAAAATTTTAGGGGCGCAACCACAAAATTTAGGGGCACACACCGTAAATCAACATGCTAAACAAATATTCACATTTCTACTAATTTCCACTGTATTACTAATAAATACTTTGATAATAGATGCAGAAATTACAATGTGCTGTTTCAAATTCAGTGTCACTTTTGAATATGCAACATAGGTTAACTGACAGCACCATTGTTGTCATGAAAAAAAAAAAATATAAATATTTATTTATTTTCATGACTGTTTTTAATTGCTCTTTAATGTTTCATGTAAAGCACTTTGAATTGCCTTGTTGCTGAAAGCTGCTGTAGAAATAAAGTTGCCTTTCCTTACAACCTCAGCCTGTCAGTCAGTCCCCAGGGCACAGAACCACTGTTGTGCCTGCTTAGGAAGTGTACCGTCAACAGCACCGCGACCGCTTTCGGCTCTCCATTAATATCATATCACAGCAAACGCTGTCTGCGTGAAGTTTTGAAAAACTGTAACCACACTTGAAACCACTTTATCGGCATCTCCGTGACTCACTGTGACTTCAACAAAACTGCAGAGCCGACGTAGTTTACACCGTCCGCAGCTATGCGTGTGTGCGAGTGTGTGTGTTTGTGTCAGAGCTCCGCTCTCTGTCAATTTTCAGAGAGGACAGATAAGCTTGAGCTTACGCGCTCTCAGGTACCGAAATTTCAACGTTTAACGTGTAAAAAAAGGGGGCAAATTTACTGGTCGCACATGTGCGACTGGATGTAAAATTCAGTCGCACACTCTCTAATTTTCGTCGCAAAATGCGACCATTTGGTCGCAGTCTGGAGCCCTGTGTGTCTTAAAACTCTTCCCAGTTTTCAGTTTGATGCGCGCACATTTGCATGTTTGATAGTCGGTTATGTATTCTTGAAAACGCATTGTGATTAGAGTGTCTCTTTTGTCCTCAGAGTGCTTTCATTGGATTTGGTGGAAATGTCGTCAGGCACCAGGTTAAGGAGAGGTCTGTGTGGTTCGTGACAAGTTTCGGGGAGCTGCTAAAGGAACTGGAAGTGATTTAAAGAAGCTAAGAGTACTGTTACTGATTTAACATTTTATATTTGCACCTAAGAATGTGCCTCCGATGGTTTGATCCCCTGCACACACAATTTTCCTTCTACATGTACTCAATAAGCTTTTATAATGAATGGAAATGTTTACAATAGTGAGACCAATTTTACCTTCATGGGGATGTTGCCCTATTGATTTTTATACTAGAAGATACTAAACAAATAACTATGTGGAGGTTAAAAAGACTCAAGTGTTTTAGCACTTTTTGCATCAAAAGCCTATAGGTAAGCTAATACAACTCCTGCATCATATGATAAGGTGCAATGAGCAATAGAAATATTTTTATTCCTGTATGTATGGACACTAAGAGCTGTAACCATGTCAATGAGTAGTTAAGTCCAGTAAAGAACATCAGCATTAAACATAAGAACATGCTGTCAAAGATGTTTGAACTGCTTTAATTTGTGTTGGCATTTTTGTCCTTCCCTCTACACTGTTCCCAATGAACAAAAAGACAAGATACACATGCTTCCTTCAACAATGAAATCTGATATTACAATATGCAGCAGCTTAACTCAGTCCCAGATTTGCTCAGCCACTGACGGATAACATTTGTTTTCAGAGTTTATCATACATGATAGTTATGCCTCATTAAAACATGTTGGATAAAAACCATTTTTAAAACCAGGGATGCTGTCTTCACAAGAAAAAAGAAAAAAAAGTAGAAGCCAAAGTTACAAACACAGCACAATGAAACTGCAACATTACATGACAGGGAACCTAGTAGGAACATCCAGAAAAAAAGCAACTGAAAGTAGTAGTTTAGTTTTGATTTATAATAGACCTCAAATATAAAATTGTCAGGTTTACATTTCTCACCATGTTGTACTTTATCGTCTTCATGACTTGAAAGGGAAATACAGTTTTCATGAATATACAGAGGCGTTCTCTCACTTTACTCAGCAATGGCATGGTTTGCTTCAAAGTGCCACTCCTCAGCACACTTAAACATATGTATTCCAAATTTACATTAAATAAATAAATAGCTACTGCACTGTGCAGCAAGCTTCAGCAGCACTATTGTTTCTATCTGTCCTCACACTTAACACACCACACAGCTGCTCGTCTTTTCAAGTAACTTTGGTTGGTTCTAAACTCAGAAGAGCTATGTTCATGGACCAGTTTTAATGTGGCACCAGACGTTGACCATAACACCATCAGGAGCTTCAAATTGGACAAATTTACTCGTCCTGCTCCAGAACCCCAAAAAAAGAAGTTGTGCCTAGCCGAGGCCTGTAAGGGGTTTTGACTATTTTAATTGCTGATACATGGTAGGCATTGTTGCCTCCTCTGTCCTGGTGACATCTTGAAGTAATAAAGCAAGGACAAGAAAAGAGAAGGGATGTTGTTTGGTAGCGCTGACGGGAGGTCAAAACCATAATAGTGATGCTCTGGATGGATGTAACATTCAAAAGGGGTGCCACTCGATTTCAGCTTCTAGCTCGCCGCTCCTTCACTTGAGCGGGGACGCCTTTGTCGGGATCATAATCCTGGAATCCATATGTTGAATGAGAGGAACTGGAGAAAAGATTTAGAGAGGACTTAGTGTCACAATAGTTTAAAGTCCTTGTGATATTGATCAGGTTCAGCAAGCTCTAACAGTTCAATATGTTGTTACTCAAGACAAATGAGATAAAGCCCTTTAAAAAAAAAAAAAAAAAAAAAAAAAAAAGTGAAGGAAAAGCCTTTGAAAAGTTTTCAGTCCCACAGCTAGGAGTTTTCATCACCACTTTGTGTTTAGAAAAGGACTCACCTGTGTAGTACACCACCTCGTCCCAGCCCTCCTGCTGCCAGGCGCCATTCCTCGTGTCTTCTCTCGACTGAAGGTCTTTGTAAGCTGCAATCAACAAATCACACATTACAGCAATGCGAATAGTACGTGGAGATGCTGCACACAAAGTCGGTAGCAGTTTAGCTAAATTTTGAGCTGCACGTAACAATTTTTTGGTTTTCAGATTATTCTGTTGAAGTTATAACAACTGATATGTCTGGACACTTCAATACGAGTTGACATCTTGTTACCTTAAAAACAATAATGTTCTTACAATTAGCTTGTTGTGGTAAGCAGCAACGTTTGGGGCATTATTGCTTCATAAATGACTTTAACAGTCAATTATCAAAACTGTTGTTGATTGGTTTTCTGTGGAACAACCACTGATTTCAGCACCGGCATGATTATCTACATGCTGGCACTGTCAGTATGTCATTTTACATGGAGTTGGTATTTGACCGTACCCCAGAGGTGATGAACCATATAGAGGTTGCCGATCTGTGAGAAAAACCCTCCCACAGCTTCTCTGTTGTGCTGGCGGTATCCGATGGCTCTGGCCCTGCAGACGAGAACAACGTCAATCACAACGCAGGCCAACAACCACCAGGGCTTCATCTGGCACAACAAGACCAGGCCAACACACATGGGACACTTGACACGTCTTCAAACAAGAATTTCATCAACATCTTTGAATTTATTCTGGACCGTTTTTAATTTACACAATTGGATTTAGTCTGTTTTGTTAACGTGAACTAGACGACAATAGTCTTCCATAGCTGTGATTATCCATTACAACATCACATCCAACCATAAGATGTGACGCCATTACTTACTGTACACACGTTTATGGATCTTAAGCTGGCCATGTCCATGTGAAATGGTGTGCTGGTGTGAGTGGAATGTTTAGCAAACATGTACTTATTCAAATCATAATCATTATCCAGACACAAAACTATAAAGCTTCAGTTTTTAATGTTGTTGTAACTTGAAGAAGAAGTTTAAGCCTTCAACTACACAAATTATATTAAATTGCCTTAAATTGCTTTGCTGGCATAATCGACATGACTGTAGAGGTTTGTTTTAAATACAGGCTGGTTAAAGTAAGCATAAACGCAAAAATAGGAAAAGAATAGTAGCTTTAGGAAAAAAAATGTCCTTGTCCTAGCATGTCCTTGTCCTAGCCCTTTTCATCCTATGGTGTTTTTCTTGTCCCATGATATTTTTAAATCATGTCCGCTTGAAAAGCCTGGATGCTATTAAAGTGTTTGAAGTTATAGTTACATATAAAACCATGCAGATGACAGTTAGGAACTACCACACACACGTGTTAAATGGAAAAGGATACAGAAGAGTTTAACAGTATAACGACATCTCAGAAACACTGGAGTTATTTAGAGCCGACATCACTAACAAAGGTGCAAAACAAGTTGTGAAATGTAACCCAGTGGATTTAAAAGAGAAAAAAAAACTGACCGATATTGACTACAGGGAAATCAGAGAGAGAAAAAAACAATAGAAAACTAAGGCGTGTGCAGAAAGCTCACGTCTTGGTTTGTATCAATTGCAATCAACCGCATTTCACAGACTGATAAATGTTGACCTGTCAGCTCAAGGAAAGGGTCACTATACTGAACTATTATGTACACACATTTGTAGTGTACTTAATATTCCACGTGTATTTGAATTTGGCTTGAGAGCATGACAGTTTAGCTTCAAAATAGCGTCTCTGTGGAATAGCTCTTATTAATGACAGCGTGGTGAGGAAGGTTTCATGTAGTGCAACTGTTCTGTAACTACAGTTCAATGAATCAAATGAATTCAGACTGCCTTACCAGTAATTACCCCACTCGATCATGGTTCCTGGCTGGAAGAAAGAAAACACACCGTTTCCAAACTGCAGATTGATATCACACCTCCTTCTTCTTCTTCTTTCCAGAGTAAAGACATTAACACAAATAAATGGTAGAGACGTAACACAGGTATTTTGTCATTGTGAAGATAAGCTGAAATAACAATTACACCCAAAGGCTTCTATCATTCTCTGGGGCTTAAGACAACAAACGGCCTGCTGTTTCTAAGAGTCCGTGGTGAGGGATAATAGCTTGCATTCATCACGTCACAGGTGGCTCGGTCAGATCAGGACGAACGACTTAATGTGCAGCGCATGATGTGTTTCCAGCATTATGTAGGTCTAATGCTGCTGTGAATTTAACCATTGAGATTACCAATGTCACCCGAGTGTCCATAAGTACATACAAGTTGTTTATGTTGTTAATGGTGACTGTTTGAGCACCAATCTCATCTTGAATGCTCAAGACACAGGGTCATTGTGGCCGAGGTAATTTAGAGGTCACCCAAGCAAAGCATGGCATATCATCAGTTTAAACTGGAAAACAGGACAGAGAACAAAAGAAAGAGCAACGCTGTCTCTTTCTCCTGAAGCCTAAGCCGCTGCAGAGGAGCTAGCAAAATAATACTTTATATGCACTGGGGTAGCTCCTAGTGGCGATGAGTTGTGATGATGCAAAAGGTGAGTGATCGGTCAACTTTCCTTGGACAAAAATGTACAAGACATACTGGTTATTAGCTCAGTCATTTATATCATAATGGGAAAAAAAATGTTGGTTCTGGGCTGGGAACCTGTTAGAGTAACCGACAAGCAATCTTGCAGTGTTTTAACAAATATTATTGTTTTATTTTCTGTCTACTCTGTACACATAACAGCCGCTGCATTACATGTGTGTCACTCATCTGTTCCACTGCCTGATGGTGTTGTATGCTGTATAGATTGTAAAGTCATTTTAGGCAACTGTTATGTGACTTTGGGCCCCATAAATAAGATGAACTGGACTCGACTTGAAAAGAAAGAGCGCAATATAAGCCGTTTAGTTTGCTTATAACTTTGATAAATGTTTGGATTGTTGGTGCACTTTCAAACTCACTCCCATCACACACATCTATAGCATAGCTACTGATGAGATAATCTCTCTGGTTTGTTACCCACCCTGAGCTGGTAGGACCTGAGCTCGTAGATGTTGGGGCCCTCTCGGGGAACAGGCTCGTTCCAGAAGCTGAACTCCAGCAGAAGCTGGTTTCTGCGAGACATCAGCATCTTACCCCGCTCCTTCCTGTACGCCGTGAACTCCTGCCAATGGACGGACACTAATCAATAAGCTTTACTTTGACTGATGGCTATACTCTGGTTTTAGCACACTTCTAAAGCAAACAAGATGCACCTGAAGGAGTCTTTACCTGGTTCTGCTTGAGCTTGTTCATCACCTCTGTTAGAGCCGGGTATCCACCTCTGTAACGCCACAGATGAACTGGGAAGTAGAAAACAAATATATCATAGATGCAAAATTACACAAAATACAGAAATGTCAACTAAAGAAGAGGACATAATTTTAATGATCCCTAAGAGGAAATACATTTTTACACTCTGTTGTTGTACACATTACGTACAGGCCTAAAATACACACACACACACACACACACACACACACACACACACACACACACACACACACACACACTCTAATGGAGAGATGTCAGAGTGAGGGGGCTGCCGCATGAACAGGCGCCTTGAGCAGTTGGGGGTTTGGTGCTTGCTCAAGGGCACCTCAGCAGTGCCCAGGTGGTGGACTGGCACCTCTCCAGCTACCAGTCCACAGTCCGTACTTGGTCCGTAGGGATTTGGTTCCCAAGCCAAGTCCCTACAGACTGAGCTACTGCTGCCCCTAATTGATATAAATAATATAAAAAAACACTCCTCCAGCTCTAAAACGTATAACCTTTGACGTAATTCTTCTCACTTTGTGAGAGGGTTGAATCAATACAGAGCAGAAGTTTCCTGAACTGTTCACATCTTTGCAAAAAAGGATGTATTTTTCTGTTAGCTTTTAACAAGTTAATAAACTGCATCCTGATAACTGAAGATCATTAGCTGGTAAGACAACAAAGAATCATAAAAAAAAGGAAAAAAAAAGTGTTTTAGTCTGTACAGGTCATATTAGGGAAGGACACTGAATTATTTGTCATGGATATGTGACTTAATGGTTTATTTGTTTAAGTACTATCGAGCCAATAATTCAGCAACAACTAAAGCAACATAATGTAGTTGTGGAATGAGAAGTATAAGAAAGCATGACCCTGGAAAACAGGAACGCCCATATGAGGTAGTACTGTAGTTTCTCTAGGTTTAAAAAAAAAAAAAAAAAAAAACCTTGACAGGATTAGGGTTGGGCATCGTTTGGATTTTAACGATTCTGATTCCGATTCCGGTTCTTATCGATTCTCGATTCCGATTCTTTGAGTGGTGGAGTTGAAACGGCTCACATGCTTATTTCACAAATAAGAGGAAAGTTTTATTTTGATTCAATGGTGGGTTGCAGTTTTATCGGGCTTCTCAGCGTAAAACAAAGCCACACTAGAACGTTGCTTACTGTGCTCCAAGGCTGCAACACAACAAGTGCCTGGCCGCTACGGAAACCAAAACTTGCGCATGTTAAATTTGGAACCCATGATCAGATTTGAAACCAAATCCTCCAAACGATTCCAATAATGAAACGATTCCGATGGAATCCTAATTTTTGAACCGATTCCAAGTAGGAATCGGTTCTCGATGCCCAACCCTAGAAAGGATATGTACATAATACATGCATGCGTATAGATATAGAGTAACATGCCTGCTGATTTGCAAACTGTGCAGAGCAACTATCACACTGTCGATGTCTGTGTGTTGAAATTAGTAATCCTACCAGCCTGGTCTTGTTCTCCATACCAGGTATTCCAAGTGCCCACCAGCTCACATGGATAGTACTTATCAGCATGGATGGAGGGCAAAACATCCTCACTGTGATGAATGAGAAACACCAACCAAACACTGAAATACACTATAACCACAGGTGCACTTGACTTAAATCTGGATTCAAATTCAAATCCACTTTCAAGCAACAACATTTGAATAACAATCAAGTTTTTCTGGTCACATGTATTCTGTCTAATGTTGCATGTCCAAAATTAGTCCTCAACTACAAATAGACAGCTTCCAGTCATCTATGGTATGAGCAAGGTTGGTCTGTGAAGGACTGAAGTCATGCCAGTGTGTCAATCACCTCACAAAAATAGACTGTATAGATAATAAGTTGTCCTGGTCTTATACTACTACTGCTGTCACTATTTTTGCTTAAGTACGAGCTAAGCATGCATATAGCATGCAGCATAGACAGTAATATGAAGTAACACTCACCAGAGTTTGTTGTACGCATCCAGGCACTCCGGCTTGACATTATGGACTGGAAAAGAGAGTCATACTTAAGAACAACATCATCATGACTTCAGGATAAATGGTTTATTTTTAAGTACAAATACTGTGACGTGAACTTACACTGAATTTTGTACAGGTTACTTTCCTCATTTTTGGTCAGTAGGTTGGCATGTGTATCTTTCCTGGGATCAACTTTCCTCACAAACAGTGACTTAAACCAGCTGTCCTGTCCGTTTCTGCTGCTTGATGTTGCAAATCCCCTGCAAACACAGACGAGTCATGATGAACAACAATTGGATGGATGAGAAATTATTGTATGACCACTATGATATATCTACAGCAAGACTGGCTTCCCAATCTCCTATTTTTATATCTTACTAGATGTTAGATTTAAACACTCACATAAACACATCATCTTTATATGAGACTGGGCTTGGAACGCCAGTAACTCTGATCCATATAGTATACACATTGTAACTACATAAGTACATGTACTCAAGTACTACAATTCAGAGACAAATATTGTACTTTTTACTCGACTAAATCTATTTGATACCTTTAGTTACTAGTTAGTTTGCAGATTCAGAATAATACTACAACATATAACGTTAACCAACAAATATGAGCTCCCCGGGGGTAGCTAAACTACCAAACTGACCTTGAGCGTTTGAGATGCTCACTAACAAAATATGACAGAAACTTGTATTCTTTCACCTTTACCAGCAGATACACGCAGTTTTAATCGTAAATATCTCGGAATAAACTATTTCAAGGTGTAGTTAGCTTTCATGTGAGTTAAACCTGAAGGCCACTGAGGCTAACGTTACTGGGGCTAGCTTGCCCAAGCTTAACGTCGCCACCACAGAAACCTACTAAAGAAATGGCACAACAGCTGACTGCAAACACTACAGAGATGATTACTGAACATGTACACTGAAGCCTGCCCAAACCTGCTCCACACGACGAGCTGTCCGGCCGACTGGGCCCTGCTTTTAGCCCGACCCAGGCCACCGCTGACTCTGTGAAGGACTCCAGTCGCCATCTTCAACTGTTCTCATGCACACAGAGCAGTTACCATATATGACCACCAGGTGGCGGTGCAGCACCGCAGCGCTGGACCATAGACAGGAGTGTTGTAGGCGCTGGTAGAGGAAGTATTCTGTTAACAACCTTTAACTGTCTCTGATAACAAGTTGGTTCTCTTAATACATCCATGGTTACTATACGTATGTAAAAGTTTAATCAGGAAAATTAACTTAAAATAGCCTATTAGAAGTAAAATTACAAAATTTCCCCTGTGACTGTTATAGCCTATATTATTGTCATTCACTTATTATTACTTATGCACTAATGTAAAAACAGGATTTTACTGTTATAATTGGTTGAGGGAGAGCAAATTGTTATTACTGCAACTAATGATTCTTTTCATTATGGATTAATCTGCTAATTATTTTTCCATTAATCGATTCTTTGGTTTGTAAAAATTCAGAAAATAGTGAGAAATGCCGTCACCATTACCCAGAGTCCAAAGTGACACCTTCACAATCGTTGTTTTGTCCAACCAATAGTACAACATTCTAAATTATTACAATTACATACAAATAATTTAAATAATTAAAAAGCAAAAGCAGCAAATCCTCTGGAACCATGAAATGTTTTACATGAAAAATAAACAGAAACGATTATCAAACTAGTTGCCAATTCATTTCCTGTAATATCAACTAATCTTTTCAGCTGTACTTATATATACTGTTGGGTAGTTTCATTTGTAACAACATTTGTAGAGTAAAAAAAGTATTCAACGCTGCAGTATTGTTATATTGGATATGTGTAAGAGAAAATGTGTTATTAATCAAATTACTAAGTAACCTAAATGGTAAAGTTATAGAAACAAACAAGGGAACAAAAATATAAAATAAAAGGTTGTGCCAGACTGGCATGTACTTCTTTTCTTCACAGCAGATATTTGAACGTGTCATAGTATAAATAACAAGTGTTTTCTAATAACGTTTAGTTTGGTTACATGCACACTAGTACCTTGGGTAGATCCTGTTATGTTTTGCGCATTTAAACTGCTTCTTGTGGGATCTAGATAAGGCCTTATGCTGGTTTTAAAAAACCCAGATGTGCTACCTGGAGTACTAGGATAGAAAGGATACTGTGGCATGAAACACCTCATCCAGGTTTCTGAATATTCTTAGATGGTACATAATAGTGGCTGAGATGGTGAGAAATCAAGACACATCAAACAAATCAAGTCAAAAAAGTCAAATCTTTAAGAATTTATAACAAAAACTGGTAATCTTAAAAAGTTTTTTTTTAAATTATAAAAGTTAATAAATGTTCAACAGACTCAGATTCTACATTAGCGTTGCTATATTGTTTTCTGACATCAGGACAGTACTTGAAATTCATTACAAGAGTAGCATCTATGCTTAATAGTGACAGAGACCTCTTTCATACATTTGTGAGGAAGAAAACCAGTTAAGTTGCTGCTATTGACTTTTTTTTTGCAGCAGATGTTTTAACTTGTCACAGTAGGGGAAACACAGGTGTAACTGATATAAATAATGATGGTTCTGTTTTTATTAATAAAGCCATCTATTAGTCAGCACAATAACAGGGCCCTGGAGCTGAAACACACAACATAAGTGCAACCTTTATTAAGGTTATTAATAACATCTGTGCTTTTCCTGCTATGACATGTCGAAATGTCTGTGGTGACAAAAGGCCTATTGTCTCTTGTAGTGGATATCAGTCCAATCAGGGTCTGGTTCCATACACTGTATGTCTGCAGTGTATCATATCCAACATTAAATCATCCTCAGCTGGCATACCTGGAAAGAAAGAAACACAGTGTCTATGGCAGATATGGGGGCCCTGGATATGAGGACGGGTAGAATTCCCTCTCTTAACACAATACAATATCTTTTAAAATGGAAATTTCTCTACAAATCCATCTCTGCAGTTCAAAACACTGTAACATTGAGAAGTGGAACATTAAAAATAACATATAAAACAATAGCAACATAAGCTAAGATGTAAACAGCATCAAATAAAAAAAGTACAGCCAAACAAGAATCACTGGTTTGCAAACATCAAGAGCCTTTCTAGAAAAGTAGTAAAATTATTAGTGATGATAAAAGTAAGAGTAAATGTAAAATGTTGCATTGTGGTCAAAAAACAGTTAAACAGGTGGGGGCGCTACAATTCAATCCATAGCTCATCAACAGCAATTTTAGTGCCTAACTAAGACCACTGTCCAGTTAAATAAACAATATGGACACCATCAGACTCAATTTAACATTCTTTGACATTGTATGAAACAAATTAGCCCATGCTCAAATCTGTAGCAGCTATCTCTACTTCACAAAACCTTTATTGGAACTCCAAAGTCTACCATATTAGGTTTGGCAGGTGGCATGGGTGTGACCTTTGCGATTGTCATAGCTCATACGAAAACACAAAAAGATAACTTGAGATTCTTGTGGGGTAATAGGGTCCTTATATTTTCAAATACTGATATGCTGTAAGCAATGGATGTTTTTTTGTGTGCTGTATTCAGGAAGCGCACATCAGAACCAGATGCTCAAGGTTGATGGGGTTGCAACCATGGAGGAATTCAGTACATTTGAGATTGATTTATTATTTGACAAAATGACTATGAAGCTAACAGGGACCGTATTGCAAAAGCCTACTTGGCTTAAGGAGAAAGACTACTTACCACCAGTGGAATTCAGAGACTATGGAGGGATTTGTTTTAAGTTCAAAGACATTAATCATATGGGAGTGTTTTCTCTGTGAAACATTTTTGAATAACTAAAGGCAAAATGTGGATATGTCTGGGAATTCAAAGTATGATCGTACCCACTGAAATGTTGCTCTTTTAGTTAAAAAATGTATAATGGTGGGTAGAAAAACATAAACTTTTTCACCACATTGCATGGTTTCACTAGTTTAACCAATATCCACCATTTTGATATGCTGGACTTAATTCCAATTTTATTTGATTGTATATTTAATAAAAATGACACCTCCTCACCAGCAGCCATGAACAACAGTATTAATGTAATGTCCAGTAGTGTGAGTCCCCTTTTGGAAATCAGCACAGTACAGTTCCTATAATGTTAGTATTAATCTGAATGACCTGATCTGTATTTTTAATGAATTTAGTTGGAAGTGGAATAATTTCACAAAGGGCACATTTTATTAATGGAAGAAGTGAGATCAGCTTTTAAGAAAGAACACCAGTTTCACTGCTCCAGTGCATATACTGTACCTCATTACTGCTACAGTAAAACATATTTAGTGGGGTCTCATTGCCTTGTTGAGGGAACTTTTAATACACGTTGTACTTGTTTTTTTTTTATTTTTACATCAGATGTAGGAAATCTGTAAGTTTTAATCTTTGCAAAAAATGAGCAGTGTTTGACAGAGTAGATCCAGTAAGGATGTTAGGCATTAACTGGCTCAGATCCTCATTGAAAATAGTCTAGAGTGTTATGATAGTTACGTATTGTAACTCCAGATTCTATGAGTATAGGCGTAGCCCTCTAAGGACTGTCGCTATTGGGTTTATCCCTTCACGCATGCACAGTGGTGAAGATTTTCTTTCCCGCCCTAGCGTTCAGCGCAGGCCTCAACTACGTCCGCAGATACTGTATATTACAGGAGCGGAATCGTTGCTCTGCTCCCAACATCAGCATTTTCTTCAGCCAATGTTAGTGGGGCAGGTGGCCCGAACCTTAGAGGGCTACGCCTATACTCATAGAATCTGGATTTACAATACGTAACTATCGTTTTATTTTGTATAGGCTTCGCTCTCTAATAGAGGAGACATACCAGCCCGATAATCGGCCGTCGGACCGTCTGGCGAGGTCGGTGACTCAAGTCTGTTTGGTGTGTCCCGTGCCGTCGGCTGTCCGAGGAGCCATCGGCCTTCATTTGGGCCGACCCAACATGTTCAGTCGGAGACAGAGCAGTCGTCCGGAAATGGGGAGCGGATGAGCTGCTCAAAATCTGACGAAAATCTTTTAAACCTTAGACCTTTATTGATCTGAAATGAAGACAGATTCAGAAACTGCACAGCCTATTTCTCGCTTAAAATGTTTTCAGAAACACGTTTCGGTGAACTATTTTAGTACAATATGAGATCGTATTCTCAACAAGCCGCCATGACAGTCTGGCTGTAAATTTCCGGAGAAAAAAGAACCATGTGACGCGTTCGTCCAGTCAGCTGCCGGTTTTAATTTTCTGGGAAATAATCAGACTGTTAATGGAAACAATACAGAGCAGCGCTGCCTGCTGCTATGGAGACATATTACGTTTTGCGCACGCGCAGACCGTATGCTCAAATCGGCGTCGGCTCAGTGTGTTCTGAGGCATTTTTTGGACCTCTGGGACCCGACTGATCAGTCCGACTGCCTTTTCTGCCGATGGTCGGCCCGTCTGGTTGGTGTGTCAGGGCCTTAAGGGCTGTCGCTATTGGGTTAGGGTGAAGCTGATGTAGTCAATGCCACCTGCGACACAGGGTCCACAAGCAGAACATAGATTAACTTCTCTCCTTATTTGCACTGACAAGTCAATGTATCAAATAATATGTTATTTTGATAAAAAACCTGTCATGATTATGAATTGGCCTAATACTGATTGTAAGGCCCAAGTCATGATTGTGGGAGTGCATTATTAGTGATAATTGCTATCATGATTAATAATTATGGGATTCCCACATTCCTCTCAGCCACCCAGTGCAGGAGGGATGGGCGGCTGCGCATCATTTGTCGTTGAGTGAGGATAGGACCGAGTGGGTCATGGAGGACTCGGACATATCACACAGATAGAAACTGATGAATGGGCATGTTGATGCCCAGGAAGCCGCTGCGCAGATGTCAGCTACTGTCATGCCCCTGAAAAGGGCTGCAGACGCTGACAGTGCTCTTGTAGAATGCGCTCGGATGCCCTAAGGGGGCTCTGCCCCCTCCGTGCTGTAAGTCTACACTACCTGTGACTCGCACATTCCTCCCCAGCCAGTAATGGACACGTCACGTGTGGCGGTCATGTGTGACGACTCTCTGCCCAGGGGAATTCCAGCCGACAGGGCCCGGGGGTTTCCCCTGTATGCCAGGTCCGACTGTAGAGAGGGAGGGATGGTCAGCATCCGCCACTTGTGGCGTTTTGGGTCGAGGTGAAGACGATGGAACCATCTCTGAATCTTTCTCATGTCGAGGAAACCCATGGGTCTACCACGTGACTCGCAGACATTATGCGCAGGAGGCGCATCACAGACAGCGCCGATACTGTCGAGTGAGGCATGATGCCTGATAGCAGAGAGCTCAGTGTGTCCAGTCTTGGCGCTGACAGTCTGACTCTCATGATGGTCGAGTCTATGTCCACGCCCAGATAAACTATTGTCTGTGCGGTGTCTATGGCGAAGCCCAGTGTCTGCAGGTGCTGTAAAACTTTGTTTGGAGCGCAGTTGTTTCCCGAGAGGGGGCCAAAACAATTAAATCGTCCAGATAAAAAAGGACCCTGATGCCTTTTTTGCGTAACGGCTGAAGTGCTGTCTCCATGCACTTGGAAAACGTGCGGGATGCTAATGAGTACCCGAATGGCAGTCAATTGTACTGAAAATGGGCCCCCTGAAAAGAGAAGCGCAGGAATTTCCTGTGCTTGAGAATAATTTGGATGTGAAAGTATGCGGCTTTCAGATCCAATTCAATTCAATTCAGTTTTATTTATAGTGTCAAATCATAACAGGAATTATCTCAGGACACTTTACAGATAGAGTAGGTCTAGACCACACAATTTACAAGGGCATGCATGAATGCGTAAGGGCGACAGTGGCGAGGAAAAACTCTCTTTTAGGAAAAAGAAGACCCAGGCTCTTGGTAGGCGGTGTCTGACGGTGCCGGGTGGGGGTGTGATAAACAATGGAAATAATAGTCACAATAAAGATAATGACTAGAAGTAGTAGTTTATAATAGTTCATGGTGTCGTAGAGCACAGCAGGGCGTTGGCCGGACATAGCAAGTCGAAGCCGGGCATTGCAGAGTGTAGCAGGGTATAATAGGGCACAGCAGGGCGTAGGGCAGGACCATGGCGACAGCTACCACCATCAAGGTGCCATCATGATCCAAGGAAACATGCTGGGCGGAAAAAGAACATAAGGACTCCGGGGAAGCTCCCCGGAGCTAGGTTAGTAACAAGCATTTCTGGGACATGAATACACACAGAGGAGAGAGAAGCTCAGTGTGTCAAAGGAGGTACCCCGGTAGTCTAGAACTATAACCGCATAACTAAGAGCTGCAGGGAAGGGGAGATAGGGAGGCTGTGTTCCGTGATTGTGGCAACACACGGTCTAGGCTAACGCTGCGACTCCTTACTCCCAAAGTATACGTAAGCTTTCTATGGGGAGAAGCAGAGATAGGGTGGGGGTGCGCCATGACTGTGGCTACACACCCACCCCCGCCGGTCTAGGCAAACGCTGCAACTCCTCATACCCTAAATATAATAAGCTTTCTATGAAGAGAAGCAGAGGTAGGGAGGGGGTGCGTCATGACTGTGGCTACACACCTTCCCCCGCCGGTCTAGGCGAATGCTGCAACTCCTCACTCCCTAACTATAAGCTTTATCGAAGAGGAGAGTTTTAAGTTTACTTTTAAAAGTGGTGACGGTGTCTGCCTCCCGAACCCAGACTGGGAGCTGGTTCCACAGGACAGGAGCCTGATAGCTGAAGGCTCTGACTCCCATTCTACTTTTAGAGACTCTAGGAACCACAAGTAACTCTGCATTCTGGGAGCGCAGTGCTCTAGTGGGACAATAAGGTACTAAGAGCTCTTCAAGATATGATGGTGCTTGACCATTTAGAGCTTTGTAGGTCAGAAGAAGGATTTTAAATTCAATCCTGGATTTTACAGGAAGCCAATGCAGAGAAGCTAATACAGGAGAAATATGATCTCTTTTCTTAGTTCTTGTCAGAACACGTGCTGCAGCATTTTGGATCAGATGGAGAGTCTTAAGAGTTTTATTTGAGCATCCTGATAATAGGGAATTACAATAGTCCAGCCTGGAAGTAATGAATGCATGGACTAGTTTTTCAGCATCGTTTTAAGACAGGATGTTCCTAATTTTGGCAATGTTATGAAGGTAAAAAAAGGCTGTTCTAGAGGTTTGTTTTAAGTGGTCATTAAAGGATATATCCTGATCAAAAATAACTCCTAGATTTCTGACAGTAGTGCTGGAGGCCAGGGCAATGCCATCCAGAGTGTTATGGTTTGGACATTTCTGTTGCCTGGTTTTGTACATTTCTGTTGCCTGTATTATTATTTCGGTATGTTTCCTGTTTTTGTATATTTATTTTGTAGATTTCTGGTCCATTGTGTATATTTCTGTTTCTTTATTTCCTTGTGTGTTTCGTTTTATCTTGTTATGACTGTAGCGTCTTGTGCATTCTGTTCTCTGTGTATATTTCTGTTTCCTGTTTTATTTTGATAGTCTGTTTTCTGTCTCGTCATATCCAGTTTTACTTTCTGTGTTTTCCTGCCTTGGTTGATTGCCCTGCCCCACCCTGATGTGTTTCACCTGCTGTATCACCTGTCCCTCATTTGTTCATTACCTCATGTATTTAACCTCTGTGTTCCCTTTGTCTCTTGTTAGATCATTTTGTGTCCGTTTGTCTCCGTTACCCTGTCTGCGTGAGTTTGCATTCCTAGTTCTGCTAGTTTAGATTCTCTCAGTTTGCTTCAACCTTGTGTGTTTTTGAGTTTTTTCCTGTGGTTTTTCCAGCCTATGTGCTGTGTTTTTTTGTTAATAAATCCCTTTCCTCAAACCTTCTCCTGCCTACCCACCTGTTCTCTGCGTTTGGGTCCTTTTCCCCCTGCTCAACACAACAGTATGATCTAACCATCATGGACCCAGCGGAGAAGCTTTTTTTGTTGAAGGTGTTGGAGTTCGGCTGGACTGTGCAGTGTTTGCTCTGCTCTGTGCCTGACCGGCACCCTCCTCTCCTGGAGACGCTCGCCATTCAGCAGCAGTGGTTGTCGGAGAGACCTTGGTTGAGTCACTTCGTTCCCCAGTTGGAGGGTTTTAAGCACTGGCTAAATTATTTTTTTTTCAAGCCACCTCCAGTGACTCACCCACCAGCCTGCCTCCTCCCCAGTCGGCAAACACCGTGGCCGTCGGTGCATAGTTTGTTGATCCGCCCACTCCCTTGCCGGCTTCCCCAGAACCCACCGGCACCCACAGAGGTCGAAGACGGGGAGAAGGATGCCATGCCTCGCTCGTCACCCCAGAGTCCTCGCTCCCTAGCGACCCCGAGCTGACGTGCAACCCTTCTGTTCCTGGGTTGACGTGCAGCTCTCCCGACCGCGGGCTGACGTGCAGCTCTCCCGACCCTGGGCTGACGTGCAGCTCTCCTGAATCCATGCTAGCTAGCAGTCTTCCTGAGCTCAGGCTAGCTAGCAGCCTCCCAGATTCCCCGCTAGCTAGCAGCCTCTCTGAATCCCTGCTAGCTAGCAGCCTCCCTGAGAACCGGCTAGCTAGCAGCCTCTCTAGTGTCCCCGAGCTCCCTAGTGTCCCTGAGCTCCCTAGGGTTGATTGTCTTGCTCCGCCCTGATGTGTTTCACCTGCTGTATCACCTGTCCCTCATTTGTTCATTACCTCATGTATTCAGCCTCTGTGTTCCCGTTGTCTCTTGTTAGATCATATTGTGTCCGTTACCCTGTCTGTGTGAGTTTGCGTTCCTAGTTCTGCTAGTTTATATTCCGTTTGCTTTCGAGTTTTTTCCTGTGGTTTTTCCAGCCTCTGTGCTGTGTTTTTTGTTAATAAATCCCTTTCCTCAAACCTTCTCCTGCCTACCTGCCTGTTCTCTGCATTTGGGTTCTTTTTCCCCTGCTCAACACAACACAGTAATTATATCTTCGGATAATGAAGTTCGGAGGTGTTTAGGGCCCAGCACAATAACTTCAATTTTTTCTTCAGAAAATTGTAAGTCATCCATGATTTTATATCTTTAATGCATACTTGAAGTTGGTTTCGTCTGGCTTGATAAGTATAATTGGGTCATCTGTGTGAAAGTTAATTGAGTGTTTCCTGATATTGCCTAGAGGAAGCATAAGGAGAATAGAATTGGTCCAAGCACTGTGCCTTGAGGAATGCCATGGCTAACTTTAGCGTACTTGGAGGATATATTGTTGATTAACAAATTGAGATCGATCAGAGAAATAGGACTTAAACCAGCTTAGTGCGATTCCTTCAATGCCAACTAAATGTTCCAGTCTCCATAACAGGATGCTATGGTCAATAGTGTCGAATGCAGCACTAAGATCTAATAAGACAAGTATGGAGACAAGTTCTTTGTCAGCAGCAATTAGAAGGTCGTTAGTAATTTTCACCAGTGCCGTCTCTGCTATGCTTTCTAAATCCTGGCTGAAAGTCCTCAAATAGACTATTCCTATGTAAAAAGTCACATAACTGATTAGCGACTACTTTCTCAAGGATCTTAGAGAGAAAGGGAAGGTTCGATATAGGTCTATAGTTGGCTAAGACCTCAGGATCGAGGGTGGGTTTTTTTCAGAAGCGGTTTTATCACCGCTACTTTAAATGACTACAGTACATAACCTGTTAATAAAGACATATTGATCATATCTAGTAATGAAGTATTAACAACGGGTAACGCTTCTTTAATTAGCCTCGTTGGGATGGGGTCTAAGAGACAAGTAGAAGGCTTTTCTGAAGAGACCTTTAGCATTAATTGTTGAAGGTCTATAGGAAGAAAGCAGTCTAAGTATATGTCAGGTCTTGTTGTTCTTTCTAGCAGTCCTGCATTGAAAGGTGAACCGTTAGAAGTTGAGGGCAAAAGGTGATGAATTCCATCCCTGATTGTTATAATTTTATCATTAAAAAAACTCATGAAGTTGTCACTACTAAGAGCTAGGGGAATAGATTGCTCAATAGAGCTGTGGCTATCTGTCAGCCTGGCTACAGTGCTGAAAAGAAACCTTGGTTTGTTCTTATTTTCTTCAATTAGTGTTGAGTAATAGTCTGATCTGGCATTTCTGAGCGCCCTCCTATAATTTTTCAGACTGTCTTGCCATTTACTTTAAAGTTTTCGTGAGATTTGTTTTAATTTGAGAGTTTGGGAGTTATACCAAGATGCTAGTTTCCTTTGCTTCATCATCATCTTTTTGAGAGGAGTCTAAAGTAGTCCGTAGGCAGGTTGTAGCACCGTCTACAAAATTATCAATTTGGGAGGGACTAAAGTTAACATAAAGGTCCTCTGTTATATTAAAGCACAACATTGAGTTAAATGCTGTTGGAATAACTTCTTAAATTTAGCTATAGCACTGTCAGATAGGCATCTAGTGTAGAAGCTTTTATTTAATTTTGTATAGTTGGGTAGTGAGAATTCGAAAGTTATTAAAAAATGGTCTGATAATAAAGGATTCTGTGGAAATACTATTAAATCTTCAATTTTGATGCCATATGACAGCACAAGGTCGAGGTTGTGGTTAAAACAGTGCCTTATGCACACTCTGACTGAAACCAATTGAATCTAGTAGTGAGTTGAAAGCAGTACTAAGGCTGTTGCTGTCAACGTCCACATGGATATTAAAATCACCTACAATAATTATTTTATCTGATTTTAGGACTACACATGACAAAAACTGAGAATTCAGATAAAAATTCAGAATATGGGCCTGGCGCTCAGTGAACAACAACAAATATGATTGGCTGTAATGTTTTCCATATCGGATGTTGAAGATTAAAAACAAGACTTACATTTGATTTTACAGATCTCAGTCGGGGGACAGACACCGTGGTTATGGGATTATGAATGGGTGGCTGCTCCAAAGGAAGCACAGAGGAGCGTGTAGCGCTGTACCTCTGATTACTGATATTATTGATACTTACTGGAATTATATAGCCAATCTGTGGGTTAGCAGAGTTATTTGTAAAGGAGTGAGAGCTTATGGGAGAGTGTGACTGGGAAGTGCGCTTGTGCATGTGTTTACGGTGTGCAAACAGTCAATCAAAGGTCTGGGTCTGCACCCATGTCTGGGTCTGCACGGTGTGTTGCAAATTCTCACATAGCATCTGTCTATTGGGATGAATCCTATCCTTGCTGAACAGGGAGCCACGTTCCCAAAACTGATTACAATTGTCAATAAAACCTATCTTGTGAATGCTGCATGTAAGCTGGAGCCAGGTGTTGAGGTCGAGTAGTCTGCTAAAAAGGCATACTCCGCGACCTCGAGATGGAAGTGGGCCCTAAATAAAAATCAACTTATTTGACAACAGACGTGAACCACTCGTGTTGGCGCACACATTCCAATACGTGCTTGACCGTCAGCATGTGGAATGGACGTTGCATGATGCACCGGTTGAATCGGGACAGGTCGAAGATGGGACGCATCCCGCCCGTCCTTTTAGGCGTGAGAAAGTAGTGGGAGTAAAACCCCTCGTTCTCCTCCCTTGGAGGAACGCGTAAAATGGCCCCCTTTGTTAGCAGCCCCTTTAGCTCTGATGTCAGAGCAGCTGTCTGTGCCTGAGATGCCTGAGTCTCCAACATGCTGGCAAAGCGAAGTGGGGGGGAGGCGAACTGGAGCGTGTAGACCTGTGTGATCAGCTTTGACATCCATGAGTGCATGTGTGTCAAGCTTCTCCATGTCTGTGTGCTGCTTATTGACATGGCCAGCAGGGAGCGCAAAGCCTATTCTTTCTGCTCTCAGCAAAGGCGGTCGCTTTCTCCCTCTCCCTCCCAGGCCTACCCTGCTTGCTATCTTGTCTCGTGTCTCGTGTTGTCTTGTTAACTTTCTAGAGACTCTCCCTGCAAGGCTCAGGCTCTAAAATACCCGAATCATGGAGCTGATTAACTGGTCTCTCAGCGCAATTGACACTGTATTCTCGAGGAAGAGCACTGGTGCGGGTGAGCCAGCATGTCCTGACGGAACGTTTGCTGCGGGGTATATGATGGACGGCTGGGAGAAATGGCGTGTCGTGTGTCTCTCACCTCTTTCCGTGGAGGACGTTGAGGATATCTACCTATTCGGAACCATGATAACTGGACTGCTGCTGATTGGAGGATGCTTGGCCCTGGTTTATCGAGAAATTAAAAAGACTCTGGTAGCTGTCCAAAGCCCAAGGAAGCTGCCTGGCATGACTGGAGCTGTTGGAACAGCGATCAGTTTGCAAACTGGGATTATCAGTGCGCAAACTGGGACTATTAATCGCGTGATGGAATACAACATGGTAATGATCCGCGGCTTGGATACCATCATGAAGAAGGTCACGGATTTGGAAAGTAAAATTGACCAGTTGATCGGATGAACAATAGAATGGATGTTTAAATTAGAGCAGCCATTCGTGTAAACCAAACAAATTTAATCTTTTGGCCCCCTTATCCTGAACGGCCTTGCCAAGGCCGTTTCTTGGAACAAACAGTCACCCTGTTGGGGCTCTGCAAGCGAGACGCTCTTGGTCCTCCCCCGTCTTTCCCACTGCCTGCTGATTGTCGTATCGGTCCTGGACTGTTCAGGGGTGTCTCCATGGCAACATGCTGTGTTATCGCTATAACATTCTGCGGACTGAGACACTAGTGGGGCTGCCGGGCTGTGAGTTTCTCAGCAGGTCAAACCCCCCCACCCCATCCTATACCCCCAGTCCCACGCCTTCGCCGCTAAATGTGCAACTGTACATTTATGTTATGTTATGTTCTGTTATGTTGTGTTATGTATGTAGCAGTGCAAATGTACTGTTTGTGTGCTTACGTGCTGAGGTGTTTTTTCCTGTTCCCACACTGTTCTTATCTTTATGAGGATAGTCTGAGAGCTGCTTTTTTTCCCTCATGTCTTGCTGTATCTGTCCCTGCGGGAGTTAAGAGAGAGTTGGGATGGCGCCGCATATGGTGACTCGGTGTGTCTGTGCGTGTTGCTCTAAGGTGACATGCACTTACGACACCAAGACAAATTCCTTGTGTGTGTAAACGTACATGGCAATAAAGCTTTTTCTGATTCTGATTCTATTCCGCCGCTGCCCGAGATGTGTGGTCGTGTCGCACAGCCCATGGTAGGGTTTCGTCAAAAGGGCAGTGGCCGGTCACCTACAGTTAAGGCGGGAGCGGGCACTGGGTCAGAGCCCTCCTCATCCCGCTGGGACAGCTGGGGGGAGAAGGATGTCTGCGCGGCACTGCTTATTTTGAGTGGACGCTCGCTCCCGCTGTCTACATAATGAGAGAGAGGTGGAGCTCTGCGTGCAGCGGCGGGTTTTATTGTCAGCGTAATGTTCAATGGGAACAAGAGCTGCTTGGCTGAGGGGAAACTGCTCTTTAGATACAGGGAAGTGGCCATTAAAAGGGCCCAAGCTGTAGGCGGGACCCAAAAAGCCCATCGGAGCTCACTTCCAGGAGCTCACGTCTGACCTCCGTGGGTAGCTGCAACATGTGGAACCAGATGTTGCGCTGGGCCACAGTCTGCCATGCCATTACACTGGACAGCGCCACCGTGGATGCCGTCGTCAGGGTGAGAATGGCGGTCATAGCCTTGCCGATCTCCGTAACTAGGTCCGGGGAAAGCGCCTCCGGTGTGGTGGCCATGGCGGAGTAGGCAGATGCTAGCAAGGTGATGTTATTTTTTGCCACGAGGCCCTGGGCTGCACACTGGTGCGAGCGGTCGGTAACCTGAGCACAGACTTGGTCCCGGGGGGATGGAGGCGTGGGCTTCAAGTGGCCGAAGAAGGTAGCCTTTGGAAGCAGGATGGAGGCTAGGCTCTGTTCCAGAGGCAGGACCGAAGGTGTCGCCGTGAACCTGGGTAAAAGGCGCGTAGCGGGAAACTGGAGCCTTGAGTTTCCTGGGCTGGGAGAATGGCTCCTTCACAAATGGCCAACATTCCAAAAAACGCGGCCAGAGTGGAGCTCGCTTGGACGCTGGCTCTGGGACGTACACATCCCCACTCAAAAGGGCGCAAGCAGGGGCTGGGAGTTCAGCCGACATCGCTATGCCTCTCAGGTCTGCTGCTTTCCTGATGATATCCGGCAGGTCCAGGAAGAGAGCCCGAGCGGTGGAGAGTGGAGCTGCTTGTGGCAGAGGGGAAGACCGCTGAAGCGATGCCCCTGGCCATTCCGGAGACGGGGAGAGCTGCAGAGGAAGGGCGCGTCACCCGCCTCGGGGTCCAGTCCTCCGAGAGGGGAGGAGGGAAAACCAGAGAGAGAACCGTCTTCTGGGGGAATCGAGTCAGCAGACTCGTGCCAGTCGAAGAGATCCTTGTCCGGGGTGTCACCGGGGCCTCGTCAGTCGGCCCAGCTGCCATCTCCCTCACCGTCAACCACGAGAGCCAGAAAAGCGTCCGCCTGCCGTTTAAGCGCTTTAGATGGCAGGGAAAGAAAATCTTCACAACTGCACACGCCTCAGAACAAAGAGTACAAGGTAAGGAACTGTATTGTCCAGAGAACAATCCAGGCAAAGGTACAAAATCGGCAGGCAGTAGACGTGGTCAAAAATACAAACAAGAAGTCTAGTAACACTGTAAAAACAAAAACTGGGAAAAACGCTGGAGAGTGAGACACATGAGGTAGTACAACAACCTGGCAACAGGTAAGTGACACAAGGGGAGTATATACACTGGGCCTGGGGAAGACGATTACACAGAGGTGACACACATTAGGGAAGGGAGGGTAATCACCACTGACATATATAAAATGGACCAACAAATCCCATTGCTCTGGACAGAGACCAGTGAATAATATTAGAATCACTCCTCCGGTGATGGCTGAGCGTTACTGCGCAGCCTCCAACTGAGCCCGAAGATGTAAATGTGACGTGAGCAACCTGTCTGAAAGTTGGAAGTCTTCTGGTAGCTGTGCCAAGAGAAATCTCAATCATTACGAATCTTGCAGAGACGGAGAGGGTAGGTAGGTGTAAGGAGATAACATAGGCACAGGCTAAGTATTGCTAACTAAAATCCTAGTTAACATTAGTAATTAAACTTAAACAGCTAATGTAAGTCTAAACTGCCTGCAAGCTTCTCCTGTACTGTACGGTAATTTCTCTACTGTGCGACAGTAAGTCGCGTGGTTATGACACAATCATTAGCCTATTTTTACAAAAACGTCTACTATGGAGCCATAACGTGAGATACAAGGTAATGGAGCCTTTTATACATTGTCGTGTTTCTTTAGAAATAAACAATGGACAAATAGAGTCTTTAAACGCTTCAGATGTAAAGTTATTCGCTGTCAAAGTGGCGCCAAAATGAATGGCAGTCAGTGGAATGCTAATGGGAGGTGATGGCTTGGTAGCATCAAAATGGCTCCATAGGAGCTACGCATTCCGAGGAGAAGCTTACCCCCTTGGTAATCACACAGGCGGGAAAGCAGATAAAGATGGTAAGACAAGTGACCTGAAATGAAGACAGAACGTGTTATTTCAAAATAAAACAGGTAGTCAGAGAAACACACAAAACACAAATTAAGAGCATCTTTTTCTACTGTTGTATGCTTCACCTGAGTAACATCATTGTGTAATATCACTTACCATTAATCATGAATATCATCTATCGCGATCAGTAGTTTTAGCTAGGTAATAAACTGTCAACTGAGTGTATAGCTGTTTCTGTGACTTAATAGAGCTAAATAAAAGCAAACCTTAAGTACAATCTCAATTTATGGTCCATTTATTAGATTTTTACAGAGCTTTCAACTGTATCACACAGTTTTCATTATTTGATGGAGTTCAGATGTCATGGAGATAGATCTGTTGGCATGCAAACGAATATATGAACTTTCACAAAACAATCCCAGCTCAAGGTCCACTTGCTAGATATTTACCTGTTTTTCAAACAAATAACACGGCAATGGAGCAAACCTTAGACCGTATGATATGGTCAAGTGGACATTGAGTTAGGTATTTTTTTGTTAAATAACTTTTTACAGGGTCAAGAATGAACGCTCATGCTTGCCTCTATTTGGGGTCCCTCTGATCTCTGCACAAGAGTGAAGACAAATGCGATTTTGCCATCAAGCCATTGCACTATTCAACGACTATCTAATAACTTTCTCAGACTAACCCTGCGTTGAAGTTAGGAAGGCAGATAGGAAATGATAGGATTTGATTTAGTTTATTTAACTGCTAATAATCCTGTATTATTCCTTATGTTGTAATTATGTGTTTCTTGACTGTATGGCTTTTCACTTTGTAACGTCTGCCATTGAACAGCTGCTGTACAGTATATATATATTTTTTGATGCATGTTCTTCATTTCTATGCTACATGACCATGCTGGTACTGGTTTGGTGCTTCCCTGCAGCTCTAAAATCACCTATAATACACTCTGCTTTTGGATACAGTGAGTTTCTCTAAACCAAGATTTTGAGAAGAACAGCTGTGAAAACAGCTGATATGAATCCTTCACTAATGCACCAGAAAACCATGAATGCCATTTATCAGGGAGTTTAGAAATACAAAAAAATGGTCTTTGCTTAACACTCTTGAACCCACATGGCAAAATCGCTCGTACAAAGTATGTCCTGGGTGGATCTTCAGAAAATTGAGTATCTCCAAACCAAATTATCTAACTGGCTGTTTTCACAGTATCTTTCTCTCTCCTATCTTTGGCTTTATTACGGACATGCTTGCTGTGAAAGCTCTCCAAGAAATGCGGTGGGACTTGTGAGAAAATACTTTGGACGTTTTGTTTATAGCCTTCACTCCTTATCTTGTCTGGGCATAGCAGTGAGTGAATGCAGCTCTACTGCACACAGTGGCACTAAAACATTTATAATATCTGATGTAAGTAGATTAATATCCTGGAATATTTCTATGTTTTTTATTTAAACAATGTAATATAGATAAGAAAATAATGGTTGCCAAGAATTACCAGAGTGTGCCCAATCTAAAATGTTATAGAGTGATACATTGTTGACAGACTTCTGTCAGGCTTAAAATAATAATGGACAGAGGACTCTGGACAGTCTAAAGGCCCTACAGATTGCGCCTCATGTTTATTGATTTATTAAATGATGAAGTCTAGCAAGACATCTTCTCTAAGCAGAATGTGTAATATTCTCTCTAACTGGTTGTACTACTGTATCAGTGTTGGAGGAGGTAGTCATATTCTTTACCTAATTAAAGATAACAATAAAAAGTAGGGCCCTCTTCCATTGCGAATAATGGTTCTGCATTGAAAATGTAACTAAAGTAAAAATAAATTATATAAGCACAATTATCAAAATGTACTTAAAGTATAAAAAGAAATTGTCCACAGTGAGTGTTACAGAAATATATTATTATATTATTGGTAGTCTATATTGACGATGTTTCATTTACTTGATTGTTCCAGTGCCGCCGGAGGTTATGCCGGATGTCCCTCATCTTCCGATTTCTTTGTGTTGGCATTCTAAACTCTGGTCGATTCTGGAAACATCCTCCAAACTAGACCATACAACAAAATAATAACAAAATAGACAAGAAACCATAAATGAAATAAACATATGTATAAATGACATAACCATAAGCCCATCATACATGTCTCTCCCCAGAACAAAGCTTCTTAGGAGCCATCCAGAAAGCTACGGTACTTTTCCCATTTTCTAATATAAACATCCAATCTGGAAAAAATGTTTATATGGGATTTTTTCAAACGTCGCCACCCTAGCCATCTCACAAACCCAATCTTGAAATGACGGCACCCCTTAATTCCTCCATCCACTCAAAAAAAATCTGTCTGGCTAAGATTAAACTAGTTTGGACACAGCAACTTATGTGCTTATCCATCCCGCTGAATGGAACATGGGTACCTGCAATCCGACATAGGTCACCATGTATCCCAGTCCAAAATTCATGGACCCTATGACCATAAGTAATTGGCCGTCCTCTGTCTTACATTTCCAACAATTTGGTACCATACAGTTTGACAGACAGGCTTTATAAGGACGATAATGGGGCAAGAACAGATTGCTCAATACAATAGCAGGGTGAGGTTCCTTCCCGAGGTTATTTTGGAGAGGCATCGTATCTGCGTCCAGGGCTAGGCACTGCCCAAGACGATTGTGATTAGTTTAAAGAAATGCCAATAAACCAGAGCAAGTTTTTTTATAATCCCGGAATATTGTGTGGACTAGCCAGACCTTTCTCCGCAGCGCTGTGGAGATAGGTCTTGCAATGCAAGACTATATTAATGGTAATTGCAATAATCTGTAAGTGCCATTTAACTGTTGTATTTGGTCAATTTGGATGTAGTTTACAATGTATCATATTTCATAACATAAAATTACATAGATTCCCAGAATCCCATTATGAACTACAGTATATTACAGCTGCTGTGCTACTGCCCTGTAGGCCAGCTATACACATTCCCAGACGTGTTTTCACAGCCATGTAACTTAAAGAAAGACTGATGATATGATTTACACAACCTAATAAGTGAGGAAAAGAGCCATTATTTATGAAGGCAGAGTCGGTGAAACAAATGAAAACTCACAAGT
Organism: Zingel zingel; assembly: GCA_023566125.1. Lineage (NCBI taxonomy): Eukaryota > Metazoa > Chordata > Actinopteri > Perciformes > Percidae > Zingel > Zingel zingel. Next base: position 10,891,100 of record CM042316.1, on the reverse strand, counting down.
CTAACCAGTCTAAGTGAATTATTGTTAACACCACAGTAAAGAGTGTTAAAATGATCCAAAACAAAGTGTAAAATGAGATTCATTGCTTGAGTTGTTGAAAGCTACAATCCTGCCAAATTATGTTTCAATGTGAAATGTCTAAAGCATTGTAATGTTCACATCAACAAGCATACTATATCTAATATTTATTACCAATATATTCATCATACAATTATGAAATGGTACATTTGAGGTTTCACCTTTGTATTGAACTGTATTGGACAGTCAAGTCCCCCCGTTGTCTGGTCTAGGCTTGTGCTCTCTGGCTTGGTAATAACTTTTTTCTTAAGTGATCCCTCAATCAGCCTTTGAGAATGGACAGAATTGGGTCCTGGGAAATAAAGAAATCCTATGTACTTACTGTGGTATTTCATGACGTTGGACATTATCCTTTCTGTATTGGCTGCCATATAGCGTTGCACTCCTTCTGCAGTAATACTTAGACATAAAGTCAGAGGTGTGAATGAAAAATTAGGTGATCAGTGCTCAAGGCCAAAAATAAGATTTTTGAGAGGGCGGGAACAGCCTTCATGAGCCAGGTGTTCTTTCACCTATCAGATGTTTGTCTGGAAGCAATTTAACCATTACATTTTAAGACACACATAAAGGTATCTACAGATTACAGTGGGGGTTTTCTCATACATCACAGGCACCAAAGGTGAGCTACTGATTTTTTATTTTTTTAATAAAATGGCAGAAAAAGAACCTGGGCAATCTTCCCACTGCTCAACAGTGGAAGGTTCTCAGTGGGCATGTGGGCATCAAACATGCTTTTGATGTCTCTCCTTTGACCTTATCAAACATATGCTGGTAGGCCTATTTCAGACCACATGTTTTCTCATGATTATATCATTCGGCCCATTGCAATTCGAACAACTAAACTACATCTGTTCAGGCATATTTTTTATGTTTCTCACCAAAAAAAGATATGCAAATGATTATGAGTGGAATATATCATAGTAGAATACATATGTAAAATACTCCTCACAATTGAACATCCTGGATTTTTTCCTCACAGAGAAATGTGCCACTTTATCTGCTGTCATATCTGCAGAATCATTCATTCATTTTCCATATAAATATTTTTCCTCTTCAGGGTCACAGGGGGCTGAAGCCTATTACTTGTATTACTGCAATGACCTAATGTTATCCCCATGTGGATAAGTATCTATCCAAACAAATAACCTATCTGGAAAAAGTTTGGTTATGCATATGGATGGCTCATCAAGTGATATTGACACTATTTAAGTTATTTAATTCCACATCTTACCACTTCCAACGTTAAATGTGGTAGACAAAGTCATATTTTAGTTTAGCTCTATTTACAGGGATTATACTTGACCAACGCTACCTCCAATACATAAATGGATAAATAACATTTAATAGGGCTGTCATATTATCTGCAGCCTAATATAAAAACACATTAAACGGTTTTCTTTTTGAAAGATAAATACAAGCCAACATTTCAAAACAAAACTGTGTCCACAATCTGCTTTTTTTTTTAAAGAAACACCCAGATTCCTCAAAAACTCTTTTATTCAGCTAGGATGAAAAATATTGTGTCTACTGGACAACAAAAAGATTCATTACACATTTCCCAAGTTGAGACTGTTGTAAATGAAACTAGAAATTACATATATTCTTGCATGCTTTGTACAGACAAGAAACATTAACTTGTTATAATATATGAAAATATAATATAGTGGAAAGTAAGTTTTATATATATGCGCCTGATAAAAATGTTATGATAAAATAAAAATGTTGGTAATCGGTTTGGGAATCACTTCCGGCTGCCATTTTTAGGTCAACGTCTGAAATCTCTGTTAATGTGCGGTATTATATATTAAGTTGTATGCTGAACAGAAAAGTGTGGAGTTTTGAAATGTCTTTAAAAGTCTTTAAAAATGTCTTCTTCTTTTTTTTCAGATAAATGCTTTTTCTGTGACTCGAAATCAACTCCAACATGTAGCTAAAATCGGTGGTTAGCTAACGTTACGTGAAGGTGCCTCAATTCCGTCTGCTAGCAAACAACAGCAAAATACCTATAAACTGCTATGTGGTGGGATTCACTAACAACAAGGCAAATAACCCACAATTTAACTAAGTATTTATAAGCTGCAGAACCAAAAAAAACACTACGTTACGTTATTTTGACAGTGTCTAATTTGTGTCATAGTGGAATGTGGATAAATTAGAAAGCAATGCAGTATGATGTTTGCAAGAAACTTAAAAATGGGGATACAGGCAATAAGACGCAAGCAGGAAGAAAAGAAAAACTTTGAGATCCTGACATTCACTATGCCTAACGCTACGTTACGTTATTTTGACAGTGTGCAATTTGTGTCATAGTGGAATGTGGATAAATCAGAAAGCTATGCAGTATGATGTTTGCAAGTGACTTAGCTTGCTATCACATAGCTAACATTAGCTTACTAACAGCTAACTTGTCCTCTGGTAGACATAGGTTGCTAAAATAATCATTTTATATGCATTTATAGCTAATGTTTTTAGCTAGCTACAGGCCTTTTGTTAGCGACTGAGTCCTTGGTTGCATATTGTGTTTATGGCAAGCTGTTTTAACATTTAATTGAACCACACTTCTATCTGTAATTACATTTTAAATATCCATAAAAACATTTTTTTCTAGTCAAAATTTTTTTCTCAATAGTCAGAATGGTAGTTAAAGAAATCCACAATAATATTCTTACTAGTAGCAATAGTTTACAAGATATCTACAAATTTGATTGTACTAATTAAAAAAATTAATTAAATCCTTAAAAAGTATAAGTGGCCGTTTTAACACTTATTTGCTACACTGGATATTAATTGCAGATGTCCATAATTCAATTATTCCTAGTCAAAAAGATAATTTCAGATATCAACAATGACATTGTTCCTATCCGCAATTGTCCTTCAGATATTCAGATATATTGCGATATTATTGCAAATGCGATTAATCGTTCAGCCCTACTTTTGCCATTCATGTGTTTTGGGCTTTTAATTTCAGATATCCACTATCAGATTCTAACTAGTCATAATCTTAATTTCAGATATCCAAAATGAAAAACAGATATCCACAATACATTTGTGGATGTTGGCAATTGCACTGTTTCTAGTCATAATTCTAATTGTAGATATCTGAAATTGCATTTTTACTAGTCATAATGCCAACTGTGGATATCCGTAATTACATTTTTACTAGTCAAAATGTATTTTAGATATTCAAAATTACTAATGTTTTTTTCCATTTTGGATACGTTAAATTTGGTGACAATAAATGCAGATATTTTTATAAACTATATATGATTTTTGCATTTGCAGAAGATTGTATGAGCTATAGCATGGTTTAACTATTGTTTAGGTTCATATTTGACAGGCGTTGGTGTTCATTACTAAAGATGAGGACAGGTAAAGGTAATGGTCAAACATGAATTTTAAGGTACAATTATAGTCTGTTTCATCTTACCAAAAACCCTACCACTACAGCTTAGACCTGCAGCAGCAGTAAAGGCCAGACGTGAGAGCTCCGTGTATTGACGAATGTGACAGTTATTCTGAGGTAAGAGGTCCTATGCTACATCCTACACAATATTTTTAAATATATTTGCCAATGGCTGGTAAACTGAAAAAATGTACCAGCAAAAGTATTTTTCAACTAGCCATAAAACTCCAAAATATACGGTGTCATTTAAAACAACAAGCAGGTCCTATTTATTTTTTAAACAGCATACAAAACACACAATTTACAACATGAACACATCCCCTTCCCCCGACCACCCCTATTCGTCATCAACCCTTACTCAAAGAAAAATTAAGACAAGATAACATAGCAGGTCCTATTTCTTGAGAACCTGCGACAAACACTGCAGCTCATTGTATTAGCGTTGCTGTCATAAAAAAAAAAAAAAATCTCCCCTCATCCCCTTATCTCGGTAAATTTTCTTTTAACTGTACTTCCACTGTGCTTCTAATTTTTCCTTTTAGGGCGATTTACTCCTACTACTACTTGCAGACTCTCTTTGTGGTTAGTGTGAAATTCTCCTCTGTGGTACCATAGACCAGATAAAGTAAGACTGTAGATAAAGTAAGTGTGACGGTGGACACAGCAAGAGTCATACGTTGCATGCCGCCAGACAAGCACCAGAAACCTAAGCAGAGCAAATTTGGCTCATGGAAGAGTTCTTTGAGAAAAGCTACAAAAGGTAAGATTTTGTGTTATCCTAGAATGCTGTTTAAGGCTGTCTAGATAGGTATTTTTCAAAATGTGTATTTTTTTTATAAGAAGAGGTATGACCTCAAAGCTTTTCTTAAATGAATGAATGTTTGGCAGTAAAAGATCTGAATAAATTCTTATTAGGAATATCGGTAGATTTGATGTCATGCACAAACTTATATCATTAATTTAGTTAATATTACATTTGTATTGTTCCTTTTACACACAGCCTGTAGGAAAACTAGTAATGTGAAATAAAACAATGAACATAAAAAAATGTAGTTCATGAATCTGGGAAATTATTCATCTTTGCAATAAAAAGCAGGTGCACGGCATTATGATTGTTGGAAAAAAATGAAGGGGAATCATGTTGTTGGTTATTAAACTTGCCTTATTTGTTTGTGCTTAGAAAGGCGAAGACCCTGATGCCAACAGGAAGTACAGTGACCATGAGAGGTGGGAATGAGTGGGAGATTAAGGTAAACATGGATGACAGCACATTTTACTGACTCAACTTGACACTGCAGATGGTGTAATCTTAGCCAAAGGGTCTAAATGAGGAATATTTGCCCAGAAATTTGCCACAGTTTATCGTACTGTAAAAAGGTCTTTATGGTCCTGTTTTTCCATGTATTATTCAAGTTTGATTTCTCACTGGCACAGTCTGTCTGTCTGGTGGTAGTAGTCATCTTTTGCATCCTTTGACCATCCATCTTCTAGCTGAATACCTATGAAAAGAAGGCAACCCTTTCTGTTGTTCGATACAGAAGCGTCAGTGATGCCACATCTCCACAATTTGGTGGGATGAAAGGGGATGACGTGAACAGAAAACCTTCTACTACTGAAAACGGAGACACTGAAATGTTCTGTTTTTTTTTCTTCTTCTGGACGTTCAATCATATCATGTCATTCAGCCTGTGTACAGTGAGCCTTTAGTTTATATAATGTGACAAAAGTTTTCATTAAAATAACAAGCAAGCCCTAAGTGTGTTATTGCTATGTTAACAGTTTTATCACTGACATTTATGAATAGCTGTAGAGACTGTAATACAAAAGGGCTTAGTAAGAAAGTTTACTTTGACTATGCAAATCACAGTGGTTCAATAAAACAGCTAAAGTTAATACATTGCTGTCTCTTGTCATCATACTGACATGTTTCTGATCTTAATTCACTTGCCATTCTGATCTTCCCTACTCAAATGCATTAGAAATTAGCTTTAGAAAGGCTCTAAATACTAAGTTGTCATGCTGGGTGTTTTATTTAGCCTAGCTGTAAGCATGGGCGTAAATCTGATCTAACAGTAGGGGGGGGGACAATAAACATAACATTTCTGTAGATCTTCAATATTGACCCTAATATCAGTTCACACACATAACGTTAGGCTTATCGCCGTGGTAGCGTTGGTTGTAGTGGGTGCATTTCTATCCAACAAGCTATTAAACAAGCTAGGTAACGTTACATTATATTACACTAACATAGAAAACTTTTTTGTCATGACTAATTCATTAATTACTCAGCGTCATTTATATTTGAGAAAAGAAAAACTTCATCCAATGTTTAATGTGAATAAAACAGCCTTGAACCGCCTGCTTACTACATTCCTGTCACTACCGATGTGACTGTGAGTTGAGATCGTCCTAACTTACAGCATGCAGTGGACCAAACCACTGTGAGGCAAGAGAGGGGGGACTCAAAATATTTCTAAACTTAAAAAGCATTTTTGGAGGTTTGTATTGTTTTACTACTTACACAGATATTTTAAGTATACATCATTACGTCATTTACAATACACAGCATTGTTTTAATGATATTTATAGGGGGGGACAACCCTTAGATGGGGGGGGGGGGTCCTGACCCCCCCGACCCCCCTGGGATTTACGCCCTTGGCTGTAAGATAATTCCAGGTGTTAGGATGCGGGTCATACTTGAATTTAACTATTAATTTAACTTAGTTAATAGTTAACTAATGTAACATATGGCTAGATCAATAAATCAGACCTCAATATGGACATGGTATCTTGCATTTTTAGTTAAGCTTATTATGTTAGCAAGTTGACTGTGCTACCAAAAACTGTTAGACGGACACGTCTGCTACAGGTGCTGAAAATATGCTTTTGTTGACAGCATATGCAAAAATACATCTCGTTTTAAAAGCCACAGTAGTACTGGAAAAGCTTGATTAAAGTACACTGATTACATTTTTTTTATTCTACACAAGAAAGCTCAGGCCTGAAAATGAGGTTAATGTTCGAGTAATATTCCAGCTGCAAAATATTTGAGTGTTCTTTTGTGAATTCCAAGTGTAATAGCATTGCATCAACCTCTCTTGAGAGGACCTCAGTTATGTACCACATGTGGCAATGAATGACATAACAGGTAGCTCATAGAGTGAATAGGATAAAAAAGAGAAACCCAACCTGCATCTGTGACTGGACCCCCAGTCAGTACAGTGTAAAACTAGGTTTGTGTGGCAGAATATGCAGCTGTACTATAAACACATTTATTATACTAGTCTTTGTTGGGATCTGATAGATAAATATCCTTTAGAGCTACTGTATAGCTGTAACAAACTCTAGACATCTGGTATGTGTGTGTCAGTTAAACTACATGTAATGCATGTTGTTTATACCCTGTTTTCTTTTACAATAATATGTCCAGCATTTTTACATGTTTAGATGCCTAATACCTAGTTCTTAGTTCCATCATTTTTCAACATTTTATAAGACACCATGTTACCTTTCACTCAGCCAAATGTTTGCAGTATTAGGTCACATGCAGTAGGATGTTCAAAAGCAATGAGCCAGACTGCACATCTGAATAATATTATTATCACGAGACACTGTTTCCATGAATGAAACTGAGATGTATAGGCATAGAGTGGTATGTTAAGTTGAGTTTTTAACAAAAACAAGGTTGATGTGTGTCCTGGCTGCTTTAGAGGTAGAGCAACATTTGATTCACACAGTACAAATTACAAGGATATCACAAATATATTTTGTTATTTTGACTTAAGGTCATACTGACCTGACACAATGTTGTTTTTGAAAGATGCCAAAGATCATTCCGGATTTAAGCAAGTGCATTTGGCAAAGATGCGATAGTGCAAAATATGTCACTAATGCATTAGATTTAAGGATGTTGTCATAGGGTCCATTCATTGTAGAGAATAACAACAGATGGTTTTACTTGAAGGGGAAATCCTGTAGGGTTTATTTTTCTGGGGCTTTTGCTTGTTCGATAATATTCTTATGGTGGTTAGTGTTTATTATGCAGATGCACGCATCTCCAAAGCAGCAGGGTCTTCCAGTAAGATTATGAGAAGTTTCTCCAAAAGAGATGATTCTGCCAATATCATGGAAAGGTTTTCTGACAGAATGTGGCAAACATTGATGTTGCCTCCATATGTGAGTGATCTCCTGCTTATGCTCAAAGTCAACAACGTCAGAAAGGACAAAAAGGCCATGAAAAGTCAATGAAGCATGTTTTCCCTTCATTTTGGTGGAGTACAGACTGATAGAAATATGTCAAATTATGTCCAGGTAGACCGGTAAGACAAACCTAATGACTTAACATTGCTTTCTTCTTGAAATGCACTGATTTTATTGGACTCAAGCTCATGAGAAACAGAAAACAGTGTCTGATGACTACATTGTTTGGAACTGCTCTAGTCTGTGCTTACATTTTACCTCATTGTTACCACAGAATAATCGATAAAATGTGATGTGTATGACACGTCCAAGAGCCTGTGTCCTGAGCAGAAGTTTGTAACTGTAAACCTAGAGCATACAGTTGGCATGCATTAACAGCTGTGCTACAACACTATCTTCGTTCTTATCTTTTTTTCCAGCTGATTTTAACCTCTATTAATACACTATAATTCTTTATTTTCTAACAATTTTAAACAATAATTCCATGTTGGTGTATTATGGGAAAGCTAAAACATTGATGATGATATGCAGCATGTGTGAAATTGCTCCACCATTTGACCTGCACCATAAATCAACAAAGCTAAAACTTGGAAAAGGTCAGTGAAGTGGGATTTCAGCTTTTTATGGCTGACGTTAGGGAAATGATCAGATCTTAGTATTGGAAATAGCATTTAATGTTTCCAAAATTGAAATTTATTGGAAATCAAAGTTATGCCCAAAGGTTACCAGCACTGTTTAGTCTTCACAGATTGTACCTATTCCCACGGCCTAAAGAATTGTGGCACCCACCAAGCCATATTTTAATTTACGGCAATCTACTAAAGGCTCTGTTACACTCATCTGATTGACGCCTTACCCTGTGGCTCCAAACGAAATTTCTTCTATGTTCAGATAATGTGAAGACTTTCTTCCATGTTAGTTAAAATGTCATTTGATCCTGACTCTACCTGAAACTACATTAAATTGTAAGTAACTGCCTAACCCGAGAGGTTGTCCAGAAACTCACACCAGCCAGGGAGTGTATGTTTTTCTGTTATCACTTTAGCAGTCATCAAAACAGCTAATAGGGTATATGTAATGTGGCAGTGTACTCGTGTTGGGCTGTAATACTATCTATTTGGAATTCTATTTGGAAGTCTTTCCACTACTGCTATCCGGTTTGTCAACACACAACATTCTTTAGCAAAACTGTTGCTGGATGTTATTAGACCGTGTATTGGACATTCGACTCTGCCAACCCGGGTTGTATGTCTCCAATGCAATTTCAACACCTGAAAGACCAAACACTTAAACAGATGTAATCATTTGGTACACTTTGTGCCAATATAACCTTGAAATTAAGGAGGACTGATTCAGTCTTTTGAATTTTGATGCTACCCAGATGTGAATCATGTTTGTGTCAACAGTGCTTTAGTATTTACTAGAACAAAACTAGTTTTATATGACCATGTTTGTCTGTTTTGTCAGAAACATGATTATTTATTTTGTGGGTTAGATCAGGTATAGTTTTTGGTTATCAACATTTATTTTCATCACATCTAGTTTTGTCCAGCCCAGATTTTTATTCAGCTGGTTGAATTTATTGTTGTCATGGTTTTGGTATTTTGTTCCGTGTTTTGTCTTATTGTGGTAGTCTTGTTTTTCTGTTTTGCTCTGTTTCCTGTTTTTATTTTGATAGTCTGGTTTTCTGTCTTTTCTTGTCTTGTTTTTCTTCCTGTCTTTGTTTGTTTCCCGCCTTTTTTGATTGTTCTGCCCCGCCCTGATTTGTTCCACCTGTTTGTATCACCTGTTCCTTGTTAGTGTTATTACCCTGTGTATTTAGTCCCTCTGTTTCCCTTGTCTCTTGTTGGATTCTTGTGTTCTGTTCGGTGTTTTTTTGTTGTTGGTCCTTGTCAGTGGATTGCTTGCAACAGTTCTGTGTTTTTCCTGTTCTTGCTTTTGGGATTCTGCTTGTACCTGTTTTTATATTTGCCTTCTGGACACCCTTTGTTTGGTATGGACTTTATTTTTTGTTTATTAAATCCTTAAAGCTCATATTGCCTGTCCGTCTCTGCATTTGGGTCCTACATCCTCTGAAAACCGTTTTTGAGCCTCTCATTCACCCGTTGGACTCTAACGGAGAATTCATGATTGAATTTTTTCGCGGTCTGTATGAGGAGGATCCTGCCCTTGCTAGGCACATCATGGAGGCTCGCTGGCAGGCTACTGAAAGAGAGTTTGGCTTTTCAGTCTCCAAGCCTGTCAGCCTTCCAGAGTTTCAGCAGCCTACTTGCCTCTCTGTCTCCAAGCCTGACGGCCTTTCCGAGCCTCATGTGCAGCAGACAACCAACCAGCCTGCCTGTTTCTCTGCCTACTAGCTTCCTAGCTACAGGTTCTCTGTTCCTGACCCAGCCTGCCTCCTCGCATGCTTCCCCAGAACTTTTTTCTGTTTGCTCAACTACTACCTGTCTAGCGGGCACCCCCAACAGCAAGCAGTCCTTTGAGGGGACCCGCCTGGCTATATTTCTTGGGACTTGTGGAGGCCGAAGACGGAGGAAGGGAAAACATTGCTCCCAGCGCCATGCCCTGCATCAACCTCTTGTCGGGCCTGAGCTGACCTATGAGCCTGAGCTGACCTGTATACCTGAGCCTGGGCTGACCTGTGTTACCAGTGTTCCAGAGCTGACCAGTGTTCCAGAGCCTCAGCTGACCTGTGTTCCTAGTGTTCCAGAGCTAACCAGTGTTCCTGAGCCTCAGCTGTTCCGCGGTTCCGAGCATGTGCTGTTCAGCGGACCTGAGCCCGTGCTGTCCAGCGGTCCCGAGTCCGAGGTCTCCAGTGACCCCGAGTCCGTGCTGACCAGTGTTACTGTTCCTGAGTTCTGAGACTGTTCCAGTGTTTCCGAGTCAGAGTTGACCATTGTTCCTGAGCTGACATGCAGCTTACCAGAGTTCCGGGTGACGTGCAGCCGCCCAGAACCGCCGCTGATGTCCCTTCAAGAGTCTTCCAGTCGTCCAGAGTCTCCGATGACCACTCTCCCAGAGTCTACGTCGACTGACCACCCAGAGTCTGCGCTGCAGTTGCCCGAAACCTCAGACTGTGCCGTTGCCCGACACCCCAGTGACTTTACCTTTGTCGGTCCGGCCAACTCCTGCTCCCTGTGTTTTGTCGGTGTTCCGGCCAACTCCTGCTCCAGTTAACCTGTCGGCGGATTTGCAGACTCCAGACCTTGTTGCCTGTTCCTGATCCTGTTACCTTGATTCCTGTGACTGTTCCAGTTGCCTTGTCGGCGGACGCACCAACTCCTGATCCTGTTGCCTTGTTAGCGGACCCGTCGCCTGTCTCCAGCTCAGCTGACCCATTGCCTGTCTCCAGCCCCGCTGACCCATCGCCTGCCCGGCCCACAGAGGGGTTTAGCCTTAGCTGGCCCGCCAGGTCTCCCGAGGGATTCAGCCTTAGCCGTCCTGCTTGTCCGCATGAGAGATGCTGCCTTCGGACGGCCCCCAGAGGGGATTCGCCTTCGCGGCCGGCCTCCAGAGGGGATTCGCCTTCGCTGCCGGGTCGCCAGAGGGGTCCCATCTCTCTGTTCCCTGTCCCGAGTGGCCCCTCTGCTTCCCCCAACTGGTCCCTCCGGCCCTCTGTTTCCCCCGAGGCCTCTCCGGCCCTCTGTTTCCCCGAGGCCTAGAGCCTAACAGCTTGGGCCCCAGTTCCCACTATCCTCTGTTCCCTAGCCCAGTTTGAATTTTGTGTTCCTCTGTTGTTTGACAAAATGTCAGGAGGATCACCAATTTATTTAGCAGAAATGCAGTCACACCTTACTTAACATGTATCAAAGCAGACTAGTGGCTGATGGATTGCATGACCCCTTTACATTTTATGTGGAATAATATTTTTCTTAGGCCTGTTATTCACGGAAAAATAAAAACAACAATATCTATCTTAACAAAAATCTGACACCTCTAATGATTTATAGCAAACGAGCAGATTTTGTACAGTCCCATTGTGTATTTGTGACATACTGTATAACATGAAGATTATTTGAATGTGATATCATATTTCTGTCTCTTTAGTATATCAGCTGCCTTAATGTTATCCCTGGATAATATGTTAGGTTGCCTGGTTCACAAAGGTTAACATTAGTTAACAAAGCAGATTTCATATTACACTGTTTGGAACTATCTTTTCTAAAATGCTACAGTATTCTCATCTAAAGCGGTTAGGTACACTGTGTAGTTGCACTTCTATGTCGAAAAAAAAAACCAGGTGATAAGCTGCACTATAAGATTATGAAGTTTATTAATGCTGGTGTTCAGAAGTGTTTGACCTTGACTGAACTTAGCATTTCAACCAGGACACTGTGGTGACTATGCGAGTTAAAAATAATGGTACACTTATTTTTCCTATGCAGTGAAAATTATAGGTATAATTCTACTTTGCCAATAGTGAAATCAAAACCATCTATACTGACGGATCAGCAAAAATAAAACCTATTTGGAATACTGTTTAGTACTTTGTACTTTAGTGCCTTTATTACATCTCTTGCATGTAGAAATATCACTCTAAATAAACTCAACTTTACATTGACTTGATAGTGTCCTTTGAGCTCACATCATTATTTTAAATTCAGTTAGAGTAGTTTTGAAAGATTGGATAACTGTCTTTACTTGTTTACATGTGACTCAACTGCATCCTGTTATTTAAAGGAGTAGGTAGTAAAAATAACCAACATAACCTAACAGACCATGCCACATAGTTTGAAGTTGTCTTATATGATTACCATTCAGACATAATGTAAATGATCAACTGTTCCTGTCTAAAAGCACATTTAATCCTTAATTTAATTTCTGTTGAGTAATATTCCCTGAAATCCTCTGAAACATTTCAGTAGGCCATGTGTGTGCCTCCCTCCTTGCCAGTACCTGGGGTCTGATATTTTAATGGTGACTCAAGAACCGAAGCATGAACAGAACCTGAGGTTTCCAGCTGATGATGTAAAGTGTGTTAACAGAGCTTTGACAGATTCTTACCTCCATCGTCAGGCATCAGTTTAAAAAAAGTTAACACAGCACCTATTTTCTCTAAAGTGGTGATACTGTAAGATGGTAGAATGGTTCTACAGACACTGTCAATAGTTTTAAACCAATTAGTAATACATAAATGAATTCAATGCCTTGATACACTTAAAGTGCAGCTAGAAAGTATGAGTATAGTTGCAAATTCTGTTAGACAGAAAAATAATTAAAAAAGGACACAAGTTAACAAACATAATCTCATACATCAGTGGGCACTTGGTGTCAACTCTAGAGAAGCTTTTCCAGGGTAGATTCCCTTCTTACTTGCTTTGTTCTGTCTGGTCTTAAGCAAGTTAGATTCATGTATGATTGTCTGTCTACTCAGTGGTGGTAAAGGGGGTGGAATCACACAAAGAAGTTGAAATCAGTGCAGACCCTCTATATGAATGTGAACACTCAGTGTTTCCTTTAGGATTTTTTTTAGCAGTGGGGGCAGGTCTGTCGAAACCCCCCCCCAGTCCCGCCGCAAAATGTTTTACGTATTAAACGGATCTGACACTTCGCTGCAACACAAACAAATATATTTATTCACACACAATGAGGCATATTTTCATTTTGTTTTGATTGAACTGTATTTTTGAGGAACTGTAGGTCTACAAAATTAATTTTACAAGAAATTGTTCACTGGGAAACCAAAATCCAAAGTAGACTATAGTATGAAACCATTCATAATAAAACTAATTGCATATTTACCTCAGTGGCAAAGTTGACAGCCTTGCTGTGTGCATTTGATTTTTCTTGGCTTTTGGAAAAATAACTCCAAGACTCGGTTATAGGGGAATTCAGAAAGAGGTGGCCCATTAACTTTACTAAATAAAAAAATACAATCCTGCTGGTACCTGACTTTCCCTAAAAGAGTCTGTATTTTAATTTAAAATTGTTTGTATATACATTACACAAAAGGCAAAGAAAATACAATCACTTTTACCTATTTTGGCCATACACGGTCATACTGACCACTCGGAAGGCAAAGCCAGAGTCGGTAACGTGGGCTACTATGGCATGGATTGACTCTGTGAAAGGCGCGGTACACGTAGATGGCCGGTAGCTGTCTACGTGTTCATATAACTTTATACATGCTACAACTGGCTGGAATCATTGCACACATCCTCTCCAACTAGTGCACCAGTTGTAAAATGTCCCGGAGGAAGTTCATGAAGCAACTGGCAAAGTAGCTGAGAGTGGAGTTTATGGAGGAAAAAAGGGCAGCGGCGCACGGTCCGAACAGCGCTGCTCACAACAGCAGACACCAAAACGGAGGCAGTGCCAGGTTAGGTTATAAATGTTCAAATAACATACTTGTATTTGTTATTTGGCTGTGAATTATGTTGAAAGAATTTCCCCCAATATGTTTCGGGACATGAATGTATGAAATAATCACGGTTTAGCCTACTATGCCATGATACGATATCAAGGGCGTTGTATTGAATCAACAGCCACGTGCAATTTAGCTAGCAGGTGAAGGTGAAACAAAAACAAGCTTGAACTTGTAGACTAATACAGGCTTAAATTAACTGACAACATAAGTTATACAACTTACAGTTCTCAATGATGCACACATGCCATTTCAACTGGGTCCTTCGGACAGCCTGTTGCTTTTTTCTTTCTCCCTTTTCTCCGAGTGGCACGCGTGTGCACTCGCGTTATGAAGCGTGTGTCCGCGCTATTCTCCGACGTGCTCTCTAACAATCACTGCTGATAGACGGCTTTTTGTACATTTCTGATACCGTGGCGGTAGAAATCTAACCGTGGCGGACCGCCACTTGCCAATCAACATAGAGGAAACACTGGTGAACACCCTCAAATATCCTTCAAGTATACATGGTAAAGTACATGACAAAGATGTTTCCCTACTCTGCCGTGCTATTCCTCATAATAATATTCTCAATATATATAACAGTGACATATCCCACCTCTTCTTTATATGTGGTTTCAGATGTTTGGCAATTTATGAAGACATCCAGTTTAGGCGTACAGTTACCATGCGTCTGCATTAGTGCAATTTTACAAATTCCTAGGGTAAGCTACTATGCCAGCGTGGTGACAGATGGGATACACTGCAGCGCAGCTAAAAGCTTATCACTTTATTGTTTTTGTTGTGTTTAGCTTTCCAAGAATCGCTTAATTCTATTGAGAGTGATTGATTAACTTCTAAACCAGAGGTCATGTGAAATAACTTGCAGCCTGCCACCTTGTGCTTTCTTTCTCATTCATCTAGAGTGAACAAAAAGGTTTTATATGATAACATTAATACATAGAAAGTACAATAAACATACAATACAATGAACGTAGAATGATATAGAACTTAAAATCAAATCAAAAATCAATCATGTACATAGCCTATATGTTCTGAATACGACTCCTGGAATATCTCATGATGGTAAACATAACTGGAATCTCTTTAAACAGACTATGCATTGATCTCTTAGTGGATATTCCAGAAATTAAATTGAATAAATCTGTGCGGTAACTTGTTATAAATTTCAGCCAGTCATTTGTTATATACTGTAAGCTTCAGTTATATTGATAACTTACTAGACCTAAATGCTGGATAATGCTAGTGGCCTTATTACAATATCAATTATTGTCTTAAGACCAATTTTTCGAGACTATTGATCCTATTCAGAAAGTAGTTAGGACAAGGGTTTGTAGGGACTAATGTTTGTCTGTTTTGACAATGGTCAAATACAAGTGAATTGCTTTAACATTGAACTTTATGCACGTTTCGGGTTTCAACCTGAAACACCGTCTTGTACAGTATTTACTTTAATTTACAAGATTAAGACCATCTTTTATTTTTGTTTGTAAAACCATACTTAAAGAAAAGATGGTAACTTTTTACATGGTTAATTCCTCTTTCCTTACCTGTGTAAAATTATATTAAATCTAATCTCACATTTTAACACATTAAATCCTTGGGGACAATGACAGTTCTATAATTCTTATTTGCCCTTTTATTTCACTTGTGCACCTCACAATCGAATAAATACTCACTTTATGGTATATTATTAATTACAAGTGCAGTGCCCGTTGAAAATGTGCCTGTTTGGAACGGGCCGATTGCTTGGCCTGTGGTATTGCTGCTTGTAGAATTCATCAAAACCAAATTGTACCCATAAATGACTTACAGAAGGACCCCAAACCACTTCATATGCAGAGAGAGAGCGAGAGAGAGAGAGAGAGAGAGAGAGAGAGAGAGAGAGAGAGAGAGAGAGAGAGAGAGAGAGGGTGTTGTGTTGTATGATCGTTAACGAATTTAACACTGCAGCAGAGGTGTTAATTTCCATACAGGTTTAGTGGCTTGACGGTTAACGGTGAAGTAGGGGATTTGATTTGCAGGGGTATTTTGGTGACGGTAATGTTATTAGTTAGCAGTATACTTAATTAACCTGGGGTGAGTCTCATGAAAACTGATGTGTCTGCCTGGTTCAGCTCTGACATTTTCTCGCATTGCACAGCGCTGTGAAGGAATAATCTCAGAGATTACGTTATATTCTGCCTCTGGTTAGAAGTGGTGAATGTAGGCTACAGCTCACAGCAACTTAATACTATAGTGTCTGGCTTTTGTTTGATATTAAGTGTTGGCAAATGGCTTTTTGTTGAGTTTCCTCTTAGCGAAAAAATAGACACAGAAAAGCGCCTTTATTTTGCCAACCTTATTCCACACAACAGTTGCGATGTTCCTTTCAGCTATCTGCTCGTGCTCCAGGAAAGTGCAGAAAAGTAAGTTTGGTATATCCAGCAATCATGTAGCTAACGTTGGAAGCAGGAAAAGAGTCAAAGATGGTAACACCCGTCCCCAGCTGTTGTAAAGCATTCTGCATGTGGCGTGCAGGTTACCTTCAATTAACTTTCACTGCTATGCAGATGACACCCAATTATATTTGTCAATCAAGCCAGACGAAACCAGTCAGTTAGCTAAACTTCAAGTGTGCATTAAAGATATAAAAACATGGATGACCTACAATTTTCTGATGTTAAACTCAAACAAAACTGAAGTGATTGTGTTGGGCTCCAAACACCTCCGAATGTCATTATCTAAAGATCTAGCTACTCTGGATGGCATTGCCATGGCCTCCAGCACTACTGTTGGAAATCTAGGAGTTATTTTTGATCAGGATTTATCCTTCAATGCCCATCTAAAACAAACCTCAAGAACAGCCTTTTTTCATCTTCGTAACATTGTCAAAATTAGGAATATCCTGTCGCAAAACGATGCTGAAAAACTAGTCCATGCATTCGTTACTTCTAGGCTGGACTACTGTAATTCCTTACTATCAGGATGCTCAAATAAGTCCCTTAGGACTCTCCAGCTGATCCAGAATGCTGCAGCATGTGTTCTGACAAGAACTAAGAAAAGAGATCATATTTCTCCTGTATTAGCTTCTCTGCATGGCTTCCTGTAAAATCCAGGATTGAATTTAAAATCCTCCTGACCTACAAAGCTCTAAACGGTCAAGCACCTACATATCTTGAAGAGCTCTTAGTACCTTATTGTCCCACTAGAGCACTACGCTCCCAGAATTCAGAGCTTCTCGTGGTTCCTAGAGTCTGTAAAAGTAGGATGGGAGTAATAAAATTGAATTGAAATTAATTTGAGATTGTATCAGAATAGGTTTACATAGTTTAATTTTCAAAAAGCACCATATTTTTGTTGTACTGGACATTGCTGCAGCGCCACTTTTCACCCTGTGTTCAGGTCTCTGTTTTAGCTACAGAGTGAGACATCTCAACTTCTGTAACGTCTTTGTTGGCAGTCGCACATGCACAGCTAGCTAAGGATTACATGAGCTAGCTGTTTCTCCAACTTCGGCCTGTACAAGGCAGGGTTAGCTGGGAGACTTCTTCTAAATGAGGGTGCACTTCCATTTTTACATGGAATACCTGCAGAACAGGGACATGTAAGTTGTTATATACAATTTATTTTGTAGATTAGGGTGAATTTGTTTGTGTTGTAGCAGTGTTTTGCCATTGAGAACGAGCTAGCATGCTAACAGTTAGCCCCCTAGTCCCCTCGTTTTGGCTAGTTACGTAGAAAGCTGTGCAGATTTTTTCAGAGACTGAAGGCAGGACACATTCAGATCTCGCTCAAGACATCATGGATGTTTTTTTTTTTCAAAGTTTGTATGCGTGTGGAAGCACCAGAGACACAAAATAACACCCCAAATCCCAGAAAAAGTGATTTTTTCATAATATGGGCACTTAATGATATCTTTTGCATTTCTAATCCAAACAATGTCAACGGCACTTACTCGTGCCCGTAGCAAGACACATGTCAAGTTTGAAATCCATCGGAGTAATGTTTCTAGAGATATGCACATAACACACACACACACACACACACACACACACACACACACACACACACACACACACAGACAGACATTCCTGCAATTTATAGATAGATGGTTTTAATCAGTATAATGAGATCAAAGGCTTTTTTGATTTGTTTTGTTACAGTTGTCTTGGCTGCCAGAGATTCATCTCATACATCAGAAAAACTCTTCAAGTACCATAACACATCAACCCATTAGAAATGCGTTGTTAACACATGCAGACGTGTGCATCTAGATCCGTTCAATTAAAAAAACATGTAGCAGTCTAAACTATTTGATTCGCCAAGACTAGGTTTGCTTTGAAATCAAAAGTCTAGTCGTTGCTAAGAAAGCATGACATTGAAAACAAAATACATCACCTCTGTGGCCGTCTCATGCTCCCAAGTTAGCAGTATAACAGCACTGCCTTACATTCTTGGTCTGCTTGTGTTTGTCCCTGACAAAAAAAACATCAACTGTTAACGGTCTCCATGACTTCTGGCTGTGTCTCACAGCCAGAAGTCATGGAGACATTTATCTAGCTATTTTTTAAACAGTATTTATATTTATTGCCTCTAACTAGTTAAAAAGTTGAAAAGTTGGAAGTGGTCACAAGTCATCACATTTATTACTTAAGTTACACTTGGCCTTGTTTAGTTTGTAATTGCTGATGTCACAATGTGATATGCAAATGTTCAAAAAAGTCAAATACAAAATTAGGACTTTTTGGCCAAAAAACTCCCTGTTGGATCCATATAACCAGCATACTGTTAAATGTGGCCAACCAATAAACATTTGCAGATTGGAACGCCAACTTATTTGTAAAAATAAGCTGTTACATATGTTTACTCTTGAGGTCTGTACTCCTACTAAATATTTAGATAAAACATATGAAGGAGCCAATGTTTGACTACATTGATGTGATGGTCTGGATTTTGTATTTAGCCAGGGCTGCTATACTTTACTATACAGTTGATGTTTCATTACAGAAAACCAGAACCAAAATGTCTGACGTCATTGTAAATGTCTATTATCAGACACGGTTTCCTTTTATTTCATTAAGAAACGTTACACTCTAGGCTTTGGCGATCTCTAATATTTTCAAATCATCCAATCGTGGTCACGCCAGTCTAACAGGCTACATTAAACACGTAATTGGACGTAACATATTTTGGATATGCGGAGCGGCTTTCACTTTCATCAATGAAACTGGCTACACCGACTCGGCTGTCCTGCCTGCTGCTTGGTTGACGTGCTAACATGCTTCTGTGTTAAAAGCGTCTTGTTTCAGAAGCTCAACGCAGTTATTTTTGTCATATTCTTCATTACAGTGGCTAATTATCCTCTTTACATTTAAACCTAACGTTACACTAGTTCACTAAAGCACTCATAGCTATCTTCTTTTAGCCACTTCCTCACTCATCCCACAGTTGTTTACACGTTATTAGCTCTGTTAGCTACTTAGCGGTTAGCACTTGCTTCTCTCACTCTCCGACTCTCTGTTGATCTGCGCGTCAAATTTAGCTATTCCTCTGCCACCGAATGTGATAATTGTACATGCAATAACATTTTATTTGTCGTGTTGGAGGCGAAGCTCTGCACCAGGGAAACACGATCATTAACTGCTGTATCTTAGCCCCCAGTAACGTTAATTGGTGTGGGCTGACCTAATCTAGCTCCCGTCCCCTGGCAGCAGCCGGGAAGCCAGGGAGGCTGGGTGACTGTCCGAAAGAAGCACAGCCCTTTGTGTGTCAGATCCATGGAAAAGAGACGGAAAACTGCTTTGTAATTAACGTTAAAGCTGCATTGTGTAAGAATTACTCCCATCTAGCATTGAGATCATATATTGCAATCAACTCTCTCGCCACGCAGTATTGCAGCTACGGTAGCCTTCACGCTTCAAAAAGCGAAGGTGTACAAAAGGCCGTCTATCAGCCGTCGTTGTTGGAGTTCATGTGTTCTCTTAATACATGCATGAGTTCATGTCGGAGAGTGGCGTGGACGCGTGTTTCACACCACGAGCGGGCACGCGCGCCACTTGACGGAAAGGAGAAAGAAAAGGAGACTGCAGCGATCTGGAGGATAATTAACTAGTTGGGATTTGGTGTGTGCATCCAAAGCAGCTTCAATGTTCACCCTTTTTTTCTGCTCTTGTTCTTTTCAATATCCGTTTTCTTTTTCTGGGTGAAGAAGAAGACTCCTGTTCCTGAAATTTGGATTTTTAATACTTGTGGTCCTCCATGTTTCCTTCTTCAAACTTGCCTGGGCCGGGAAGCGACGATACCCATTAGCAGCAGCTGTGAGTTGAAAACGCAAAAGGTGGAGCAGTATGTCATGTATGCATAGACAGTATATAAGAATGGACCAACAGATCCGGTTGCTCTGGACGGAGACCAGTAGAGGCCATTAGAAGCACTTTTCCGGTGAGCGCCGAACGTTACTGCGCAGCCTCAAACTGAGAAAGACGACGTAAATGTGACATGAGCAACCTGTCTGAAAGTTTTAAGTCTTCCGGTAGCTGTGCCAAGAGAAATCTCAATCATTCCCAATCTTGCAGAGATGGAGAGCGTAGGTATATGTAAGGAGATAACATGGACACAGGCTAATTATTTCTAACTAAAATGATAGTTAACATTAGTAATTAAACTTAAACAGCTAATGTAAGTTGAAACTGCCTGCGAGCTTCTCCTGTACTATACGGTAATTCCTCTACTATGCGACAGTAAGTCCCATGGTTATGACACAATCGTTAGCTTATTTTTACAAAAACGTCTGATACGGAGCCATAACGTGAGATACAAGGTAATGGAGTCTTTTATACATTGTTGTGTTTCTGTAGAAATAAACAATGGACAAATAAAGTCTGTAAACGCTTCAGATGTGAAGTTATTCGCTGTCAAAGTGACGTGGAAATGAATGGCAGTCAATGGGATGCTTACGGGGGGTGAGTGCTTGTTAGCATCAAAATGGCGCCATTGGAGGTACGCGTTGTGAGGAGAAGCTTACGCCCTTGCCTGTATGTCCCTTACCGGCTAACGTATTTCAAGATGGCGCATCATTATGGAGCGTCTACCCCAGTTCATGCAAGCGCAAATGTAAAATTCCAAGCTAATACTTGAAATTGATGGTGGTGGTCAATATTCATGAAAAAGGACAAGTTTGTGAAGGGAAATACAGAGTTTGATAATGAACAACTACAAACGTTACACACTGGGGCTTTAAGGATTTCAAATTCATTCGTCACTCGTGCTGACTCAGCAGGCGGACTTACCGCTCCACCAGAAAATAAACAGTAAGGCATAGAATAGCGTAACTAGTTTTAACTACTTCTCAATAGCGTCACAGTTTTTTTTAATAAAGTAGCGTTTCAGTAGCTTAGCTCTTTTATCGATCAAGTAGTGCGGTAGCATCCACACAAGCTAACGTACATTTCCCCCAAGCCTTTCTGAACTCAATTGCAGCGGAGCTTGCTGCTGTAATAATACTGCTAACGATCCGTGACACCGCCGCCAATAATGGAAGTGTATGAAGTGTGCATGGATGTAAAAAAAAAAAGTTCAAAAGGTTTTTTTTTTTTTTTGTTCACTCTCCATCTTACACTGAATCACCAAAGTGATATATAAATATATTATGGTTAAATAACACATGGTGTTTACACCCTCTTTCTCACTATTTTATCACTCCGACAATTTTCACTTTTTTAAACTGACCAAATGTTGGGATGTTAGGTTTATGACAGTTATCCAAAGGACATGCATTTAGTTCTATTTATGTATCTATTTCTGTAACAACACATGCAAAAATCCAACATTTGTGTTTTATGTTAAAAAATAATTCATCCATTATACTCAAAAACACCAAACCTCATTCTCAACTGTAAGAAATACTGTAGTATTCTTACTTGATTGTAGAGCTGTCCCAAACGATTATCTAGCGATTATTTTTTTTTGATTAGTCGACTAATCTAATGATTCATTTTTCGATTAATCTAACGATTAATTTTTCAATTAGCGATTATTTTCCCATTGCTCAATTATTAACAATTTACACAAAACAAATTTCAATAAGGTTCAAATCTCCATTCATTAAAATTGTTTAACTCTGCACTGTTCAAGTAAAATCAATTTGTAGTGCAACCTGAAGCCAGATGTAGGCTATCAATCTAACCACAAAATAAAGTCACTTTCAGGAGGAATATAAAAATAAAAACTTCAAGTAAACAGAGCAAGTGCAAAAAGAGTAGCCTGTATTTGCTTTTTTTAACAGTAGGTAAAATAATGAATAATCTCTTTTTAACATCCACTTTAATTTAACTTTCATTATTTGTATCTAAAGGCTGGTTAAGCACTGTAGGTAGGAGAAGTCGGACAGTTTTTTTTGTCTTGTTCCAGTGATTGGCATATCTGGGTGATGGCGTTGGATATGCGTTAGCATGTTAGATGTATTTCCACTCGCATATCCAAGAACTGCTGAACAACACCGACACACAGTCCTCATCTTATCCACCACTCTCTCGCCTGTAGCCTACTACTGTAACTGACCCGAAGACCAAAATTTCAAGGCGGGGACGGCACCAGGCGGGAGGGCATGACACGGGAGGCTCCAGGCTGCAGCCATACAGTCTCTAAGTTTTCCCAAACTTGCAATCTTAAAGAGGCCGGCGGGTCCTCTAACTCTTGTGTGTCGCCACTACTCGCCATACTCGTCCTTTCGTGCTGCTATCTCTGACTCACTCAGTGGACCGTCGACCTGTCAAAAAACTGCATGTAGCCGGAGCTCGGCTAGCTTCAGAGCTAAGGCGGGGCTACAGATTAGGTGTCCCTAGAACCCGCATATCTAACAGTAGTTTCCGCATTACATTAATTAATTTGCACTCAAGTTTTATTTATTTATTTTATTTAGTGACGCGTCAACGCAAATTATTTGTGTCGACGCATTTACGTAATCGATGATCGTAATCGTGAATCAGGAGCTCTCAGGACTGTCAAGTCTCATCAAACCTTTAACCTTCATGCCAGCAGTTTGATCTATCAAAGGGTCCAAAAGGTGTGTACTATGCCATAGGTGCCCCAGAAGCATTTTTGTGTTATATGCCTGGCGAGGTCTCTGGAAATGTCTCTTCTGGGCTCTTATTGCTTTCTTTTAGTAACACAGTTTGTCCTGCCTGTCGAAACTCTTGACAAGACAGTCATTCTACTTTGATGATTTATGAAGCCATGACACAAAATCTTTTTTTGGGGTTCATTGAGCTTTGATTTGATATCACATCTCTGATGTTGTAATGGCCAACTGTAGTGTGCCTTTGTGATTAATGAGTTTAAACTGGAGTCACCGTGTGGCCGACATGAAGTTGTGACTTGGAATTTCCATTTATGTTTTATATTTTCAGGCTTGTTCAGTATTCTACCACATAAGTAATTGGCAGCTATTGCCCATAGTATAACATAAAACTAAAGGAATTGGTCTTCTTTGTTAGCATTAATGGTCATTTAATTGATTCCTTATGATCATATTAAAAAAAACAACAAACAAGCAGTTCATGATAAACAGCTTGTATTTTTCCTTTGCTATAAATATTGGCAGGTGAGCCATCAGGCTGTTAAAAGGGTCTGCACCGATCATGTTATTTGTCAGCCGACAATCCTTCACTCTCTTTCAAGCTTTTACTACTTGAGCAGTCTTGACAGATCAAGCCACAGAGGCTGAGGACACTGATTAGAAGAGACAAAAAACAGTTGAACTGCACCAGTAATAACACCGTGAGTATAGCAGAAAGCATGGCAGGAGAAGCAGAGCAAGCCAAAAGAAATGGGCCTGACAAAGTGGCCCATAACAGTAGACAATAGAGTAGAGTCTTTTGTGAACCTGTTCATATGAAAGCCTTGAAATACTGTTGAACTATTTCCTCTTGCCTCATACACATAGGTTTATGAAGAATCTTTTGTGTGCTACATTATATTAAAGGATATCATTATAGTATACTGTGCTTAGATACTGTATCACAAAAGCCTGTGAAAGTATGTGGGGGATTTACATGGGGATAACATTCTAACTTTAATCATTAACTTTCATGGTTCATTTAATGTGTTAGTCCAAATTATGAGTTTAATTTGTTATCAGCCATTTTGTGGTTAGTTTCTTAGCTAGGTTCTTGAAATGGAATAAGTAAAGTCTTAACATGGATTGTTTAGTTTAATTTATTTACAAGTGAAGTTCCAGGTGCTCGGGTTTCCTGCCATAGTCCAAAGATATAAATATCAGTTGGACTGGAGATTCATAATTACGCAAAGGTGTTGTGTTTGTCTTTCTAGCTCTGCTAGTGCTGTGGTGGACTGTCAGCCAGTTCAAGGTATTTCCATGTCTTCTACTTAGTGAGCATACCTGCAAACTAAACGCTTTTCGGCGAAAATCGCCGTTTTAAATGGGAAAATGTCATCCACGTGAATCGTGTAGATCCGAAGAGTTTTTATTTGGCGGGGGGTCCGAGAGACCCGGTGCTAATATGGCACCGGTGCCTTAAGGACCGTTATCTACCGGACCGAATAGCAACGCGGATTTCGGTGCCTTATTTTGGTGCCACTTAAATGCCTGCGCTTCTCTCTGATGCTCCGAAAACGGACGTTAGAGGGAACTGAAACATCGCTGCACGGGACGCTAGTTAACACTACACTCGACAGCAGGTAACGTTAACCTACTGTTAGCTAGCAGCTGGAGTAAACACGGTTAAAATGCTGACAGGTAAATGGTGTAAAAGTGTGTCTGTATTTCACTGTAGAGGATTGTAACACCAGACTGTAGCTGCCGTTGTCTGAAGAACACAGACTCAGCCTCGCCTCGCCAGCCTCGTGGTCCATTCAAAGTTATTATAAAATACCTTTTTCCCATCCAGTGGTTGTTTTTGTAGTTTAACAGGAATTTACTGGTAAAATAAGTTGTGGTGAGCTGTGTCACCTTTTTCAGCCCTTCTGAGTTTGCAGGTATGAGTGAGATAATTTGGGCAGAGAAAAAGGTAATTTTGTGTCGCAGAAAAACAATCTTTGATTATATATTAAGTATAATTTGTGGTCATTGTATATTTATTGTCATCTGTACCAGGCTTATCTTTACATTGGGGCGAAATCCTATGCGTTGTTGTCATCTTCAGTGTACAAAAACATGCATTCTGTTTTTATTTGTGATTGTTGATTTCTTGATAGGTTATTTTTTTCCTAAATAGTTGTCCAGTTGCATTCTTTTATTGCATGCAATGAGAGTAATTTCTTTAAAGTTTATTTCACAACATGCACAAGACGATTTGTCATACAGTATTTGTTGGGAGAGGCATTGCCAGGAAATGAGTCAGTTGTGTTCCACCAATGACTCTGAGACAAGCTATTAAATGATTTACTGACCCTCTGGTAGATATTTAGTCAACATAAAATCCCTATTTTGTTATTTCAAAATATGGCACTGTCTAGACAACATGAATATCACACAAGGTTCCCAGGGAACTGTCACCTAAGGATACACATCATTAACAAAGGTGAATGTTTTATTATCACTAGAGGCAATATGTAGAAGCAATGAGAGGCAGCACTTCATAGTTTGAGCTGAGTGTTCATCAACGTATAGCTTACTTACCTATCAATAAATATCTATATAATATCAGAACAGCATGAAAACCAAGGCACTCTTGTTGAAGAAAATATGAAAACACCTTTATTGATGCAGCTAATGCATAGCAAAAGGTAAAAAATATGCAGGCCCAAGAAGGCCTGTGATATTTTCCTCATCAAGAGTGCCTTGGTTTTCATGCTGTTCTAATACTATTGGATTACCCCTGCACCAAAGAGCACCTTGTTAGACTTTTTTCAACCACCACCAAAAGGAATAGCTTCTGTTCTCTGTCTTCCCAAATATCTATATAACTTTGAAAGATCAAAACAGATGACACAGGAACAACACACATTCACAGACCCCCAGAAATGATTAAAAACATTAGACATTTGTGTGGTTTACTGACGTACATTAAAGGTATAATATGTAACTTTTCTGTTATTATCGTTATCGCAATATCAACTTGCGCAATAAACACATTGCGAAAGGCTGTAACATATTGTAAAATACATAATTTTTTCGGTAAGAAACTACACTTTAAAATGTAACTTTCATTCAGTTTTTTAGTAGTAGCATTTTATGTTCAATTCAGTGTTCAATTTGTTCAATTTTTTTTTTTTTTAAATCAAGCAATCTGCTGTATTTTAGTGGAATACTGAAAGTAGCCGAAAGGCAGAACTGAGTACACTATAATATTTTTTATTTATCGCAAGTAATATCATTATCGCGATATTCAACAACATTATTGCATATTGTATATTTTCCTCATATCGTGCAGCTATAACCTATGTAATATATTTTGTTGAGTTGTGTACTTACATTATTCCAAATGTTTCCAACAATGTTTAAACCCAGAGAAATCGGTAATTTTAATCGAGGACACAGCGTCTTCTCTACCAACTGAGCCAACCTGGCCACCAAACCCATGCAGATGTCTTCAGGCCTGGACTGTCATTATTATTGTTGTACTGCACATTGCTGCAGCTCCTCTTTTGACCCTGTGTGTTGAGCTCTCTGTTTTAGCTACCGAGTGAGGCATCGGTCATGTTCATCTCCTGCTTTTATTTTGTGTTTTGTTTATTTGTTTGCACTTCCTGTTTTATTTTGATATTATCATCTACTCTCTTTTCAGGTCTCTTGCCCTTCCTCTCTTTGTCTGCTTTCCCGCCTGTATGATTACCATTCCCGCCCCTAATTTGTTTCACCTGTTTGTTTTCAGCTTCCCCAAGCCCCCACTTACCTCTGCCAGATTGTAGTTGTACAAAAGTCACTCTCTCCAGCGTTATTCCTCGCGTATTGTATTCCCAGTGTTTTTTCGACTTTTGATTTGTTTTTTGACTACGATTTTTGACTGTCACTTTTTGTACCTTTGCCTGCATTGTTCTTCGAACAATAAAAAACTTACCAGTGATTCCTTGCTTTGAGTTGTGCATTGAGTCCGCCATTGTACCGTGACAGTACAATCTGGCCAGTATGGACTCAGCCGACTCTGAGGCTGTTAGATCAGCTCTGCGCACTCAGGCTCAGCGCTTGCATCAGCAGGAAGAACAACTCTCCATTCTTTGGAATGAGCTGATGACGATGGCTAACCGCCAGGAGAATCAGGTGATCAGAGTGAGTGACCAGATTGCTCAGCTTGCCACTCAGTTTCAACGCCTTTCTACAAAGGAGTCGTCTGCTGGTTCTGGCACTGGGAGCGGATCCGCGGCTGCCTCTACTGGGTCGAGGGCTACTTCTTCGCCGTTTCCGCATCTCGCTCGACCGGAGAGGTTTTCTGGAGACTCTGGTGATTGTAGAGCATTCCAGACCCAGTGTGATCTTCATTTTGAGCTTCAAGTGGCTGCTTACCCTTCCCATCGAGCCAAGGTGGCATTTATTATCTTGCATCTTGCTGGGAGAGCCGAGTCATGGGCAGCAGCTGAGTGGAGCCAGACGTCAGCGGTATGTGACTCCTATTCATGTTTTACAAAGACGTTCACACGGATTTTTCAACATGTTACTCCAGGAAGGGAGGCTGCTCGTGCCTTGGTGGGGTTACGGAAAGCTAGATGAAGAGTTTCTGACTACGCCATTGAGTTTCGTACCCTGGCTGCCGAGAGCGGTTGGAATTATTTTGCTCTGACGCTTTCCTGTGTGGATTGTCGGCTAAAGTGAAGGATCACTTGGCACCATTGGACTTACCGGCAGATCTGGATGCACTGATAGCACTTGCCATCAAGATAGACAAAAGACTGCTGGAGAGAGAAAGAGAGTTTCATGGGAGCATTACTTTGAGTGGCCAGCAGAGGGAGTCTTTTTCATCCAGAACTGCTCATCGCACTCAGACTGCTTCGTCAGAGTTTCGCCGTCCGATGATGTCATCTTCCAGAGTCCTTCAGTTCTCCTCCTCTACCACGCCAGAACTACACCGTTCGATGACATCATATTCTGGGAGGATGGCAGTCGAGGAGCCGATGCAGTTGGGTAAAGCTCGCCTTTCTCCAGAGGAACGACAACAACGTATGAGAGAGGGACGCTGTTTCTACTGTGCCCAGCTGGGTCATCGCATCGCCTCCTGTCCGGTAAAAGAAGGGGCTCATCAGTAATCCAGAGCCCGCTGGTGAGCCGTACATGTATTCCTAGTTGTCCCTCTCGTCCCAAGGTTGAAGTCACTTTGCTGAATGGTTCGGTTTCTCTTACGCAGGCGGTGTTAATGGATTCTGGTGCTGACACCAGCCTCATGGACGTCAATATCGCCAGAAGACTTCACTTGGACTCTGTTCTACTTTCCAAACCGTTGGAGGCATCGGCTCTGGACGGTCAGTTACTCTGGATAATTACTCACTGTACCTCCCCAGTGACTATGACCTTTTTGGAGGGTCATACTAAGACTGTGATGACCTTTCATCTGTTTGATTCCCCTGCACACCCGGTGGTTCTCGGGTTTCCGTGGTTCACCTCTCACAATCCTCACATTGACTGGCTCTCGGGCAAGATTGTGGAATGGGGGGAGAACTACAAATGGACTTGTTTCGCCACTCGCATTGAGGCGGGTGGTAGTGAGACTGTTTCCGCCAATGGCTGTCTGGAGGAACCAACATCAGATTTTCCTGATCTCGCTGACGTTCCTGAATGCCTCTTGGACTTAAAGGAAGTGTTCAATAAGACTAAGGCCACTTCGCTGCCTCCCCACAGACCTTATGACTGCGCCATTGACCTGTTGCCTGGCACCTCCCCTCCCAAGGGCAGGTTGTTTTCTCTGTCAACTCCTGAGATGGGGTCCATGAAGGAGTATGTGGGGGCTTCGCTAAAGGCGGGCATCATCTGTCCTTCCTCTTCTCCGGCTGGAGCTGGATTTTTCTTCGTGGGCAAGAAGGACAAATCCCTGCGACCCTGTATTGATTACAGAGGACTCAATGACATTACTGTTAAAAACCGCTACCCATTACCTCTGATTGCCACTGCCTTTGAACTCCTGCAGGGGGCCAAGATCTTCACTAAGCTCGATCTCCGCAACGCTTACCACTTAGTCAGGATTAGAAGTGGTGATGAGTGGAAGACGGCATTCAATACTCCAACTGGTCATTGTTCTTTGAACAATAAAAAAACGTACCTGTGATTCCCTGCTTTGAGTCGTGCATTTGAGTCTGTCATTGTACCGTGACAGCATCACACTTCTAGGTAGAAGCTAGCACTGCTAGCGGTTAGCCACCTCGTTCACAATGGCAAAACACTGCTACAACACTATAGAACTACGAATGTCCCTCATCTGCAGGTATTCCACGCAAAGTTGGAAGTGCGCCCTTGTTTAGAAGAAGTCTCCCGGCTAATCCTGCCTTGTACTGACCAAAGTTGGAGAAACAGCTAGCTGATTTGGTATTAGCTAAAGTGGTTAGCACACACCAAATGTTTCAGCCGATGACGTAGACGGCCCTGCCGAATTTGACCAGCTCACCTGGAGACTAAAAGCAGGATACATTCAGAAACCCGTATCTCACTCAAAACAGCACGGATGTTTTTTTTTTCCAAGTTTGTATGCGTCTGGAAGCACCAGAGACACAAACTAACACCCCAAATCCCAAATTTGTTTCATAATATGGGCACTTTAACTCTTTCCTGTACACTTTTGAGGTGAACCCGGTCAACCAGCTAGGAAGAGGACATCAAAGTGTAATAACTAACTTACTGTTGCCAGTAGGGGGTGCTATGATTATAACTCAATATTGATATAAAGATGTCTCCAGGCCAGGACCCTTATAAACCCTGAGCAATTTGGGGCAGATTGGACAATGTACAGTCTAGTCACAGACCAGTTCCTGTTTGGCAAGGGAAAAATAAAAAGCTTTGCGAAGGTCTTATGATTATACCGACTAATTCTGAAGTCAATCGGGTTAGATCTGCAGTAGGAGTTTGTTAAAGTACAACCCCTAAAAATGGTCAAAATCAATGCCATGTTCATCAATCAAACCAAAAATGGGTTTAGAGGGTGTCTCCAGGAGTCTTTTTTTTGTATGTCTGTATATGATACATATGTCTACCAAATTTCATACCTCTACGTGAAAGTTAAAGGAGGGGGCTTTAACTTTAAAACTGATAAAGGGCCCTATCGTGTTTTTGAGTAGCCCAAGCACCTCATTTTTGCGCTCAAACGCATATAATAATAATAGAAAGAAGAAGAAGAAACTCAAGAACTCAACTCAAAGAATTTCAATGGGGCCTTCACCGACCGACAATGTCGGTGCTCGGGCCCTAGTAATAATAATTATTATAATTCACAATAATTCTCTACTTTAGTGGGTGCCAATACTTTCATTACAATGACCCTTTGCATGCTCACAACCTATGAGAATAACCAGACATATGCTCAGGCCCAGCAGTGCACCAGGCCGCCCAGCACTCGTTAGATAAGATGAAAAGAACAGGAGCAGCAATCACTGCAGAGGTCTTGTGCTGGCTAGGCTGAAGCTTTACTACAAGTACAGATAATTGTGTTGAAGCTGTGTACCTACTTATGATGGATGATTTCAACGCTGTTGTCCATTAACATTGCATTCTTGCTGCATTCTCAGCTTGCTCCTGATTGGCTTAGGGTGATGTCAAACAGGACTATTGCCAGTTGTCAAAATCACAGACAGGAATAGCGTCCAGCTGGAAAGATACAGTGATGACAAGAATAATTACATCTTCACTGAAAACCTACCATCAGCATATCTGGATATGATCTTGGAAATGACTTAAGTTAGCGTGATACTACTACAGCATATCTAGAACTAATCCTGTTTAATGACAAATCTTTTGCATTGTGCCACATTTCTGCCATAGTTTGAGGGTGCTGAGGGTGTGTTTTTTGAGTCACATGCGTTTACATGCAGTTTAAAAAACGATTTTATTCGGGTTGAGGCAATACCCCAATTTCTCAAACAGCATGTAAAAATCTGAGGGTATTCCTGCATGTATACACTAGGGCTGAACGATTAATCGCATTTGCAATAATATCGCAATATGTTAAACCGCGATTTTCTAATCGCAAAGGCTACGATTTTTGCACTACTACAATTCGTTTAATAACTTTTCATCTTAAACGTCTTAAGATAGTACAGACCAAATTTGAAGTGGATCGGATGAAATCTCTATGAGGAGTTCATTAAAGTACGACATGGCCAAAATCGCACTAATTTTGAACTTTCAATTCAAAATGGCTGATTTCCTGTTGGGTTTAGGGTATGGCTCCTATGAGCTTTTTTGTACATGTTGACATGCTACATATGTTTACCACGTTTCGTTAGTCTACGTTAAACGTATTGCAGGGGCGCAATTCTTTAAAATTTGTAGGGGGCGCCTATTCCCGACTTAAAATACGTAAATTTACACCAGTCTTGATGCGACTGCCAATTTTGGTGAGTTTTTGAGTATGTTAAGCCCCTCAAAAAGAAGAATTCCTTCAGTTTCAATAGGGCCTTTGCCGCTGTCGGTGCTCGGGCCCTAATAATAATTCCTTCAGTTTCAATAGGGCCTTCGCTGCCGTCGGCGCTCTGGCCCTAAACAATATCTGCAAATGGCCACAAGACACAATCCTCTGTGATGCAGGACCTTTATGCTGACGTGTACTTCAGAGACTCCTGAGAGGATCTGACCACAATTTAGTGAATTACACTTTGATGAAATATGGGGGCAAATTATACTGTCTATTTTGCAAAAATGTTGAACAAAACATGTAGACATTTCTTCATGTCTTCATGTCTACATGAAGAAATGTAGTAGTATACTGTAGTATACTGTAGTCCTGTAAAGTCCCGTTCTGTATTGCTCAAATGACAACATAAACAAAATAATAAAATTGAATACACATTCCATGTTGACTTTCTGTAAGATGTATAGAGCTTGCTTCTGTTGTCAGTCAATAGCTCCTTATATAAATTATGTAGTTGTTTTAAAGATCAGCTGTGTAATACTGTCACTATGTTACTTTATTGGACCCAAGTACGTACAACTTTTGTGTAGCAATATTGTACTGATTTATTTCAAATCATAAACAGATTGTTTGTTGCTAACTGAAGTTGGTTACAGCAGGGTTTTAATCACTTTGCCACACTGCCACGCAAATACACCTCTAAAACTGTTACGGGTGTTAAACAATGTAATGCGTGCCACCTGTTAAATCTGGCTATGGTGGTCCTCACAACACATGACATGACAATAAACTTTTTATAATATGGAGATCAGTTACTTCAAAAAGGAAAAAAAACTGGCACATCCTGGGCACATCTTAGTTCAAATTTTCCTCTCGTCATTCCCTCCCAGGCATGCACAGCTGCTGGAAAACAAGAGAACAAGAGGCACTTCAGGAGAACTGGAGTAACAGAGAACAGGGGATGTTTTCGTTTCCCTCGTGTCTACATTCAGACCAAGCTGGCACTGCTTATTTAATTAGTACGCATACAAAACAATAATGCCAAACCCTTCCTGAGCATGTTCAGTGGACATATCAGAGACATTACGCAGTGGTTTTGCCCCATTAAGCATCCATATTTTTATGCCAAGAATCACATCCAGAAATTCACAGGCCAGCATATAGATATATGAATGTGAGACAACTGCAACAATGTGCCAAAGGGATTGTCAGGAAAAGGTCTCTACTGTTGAATAGTGCATCTGTTTCATGGGAAAATGTTCACTCTTATAGCTTATTCTTTCACTGCCACCCCGAGTGAACAGAACTAATGTCTTTCGAAACAGCAGTGCCACTATGTATTGGCTGAATTGTGTGCTTGGGAAAGAAATTCATTAGAAAGATTTGCAAACCTGGCCTCACATGTCAGGTTTTATCCAACAAGCTTGCTTCTGTGTTAAAACATAAATTCTTCACATGGAAAATGTTTCCTGAGCACAATAGGTGAGAAAAGCAGTACTTGCCAACGATAAAAGAAGCCATAGAAGTAGCCATGTGAAAAGTAATGTGTAAAGGATTGGTTTGACAATGGCTTTCATGTCACATAACAAGGTCTCGGCTCCCGGGCATCCAAAAAATTCTATGAAAGTACTATTAAACTTCCATTTACGAGTGCTAGTGCTTGCAAACCTAATCAGGCAATGCCTACTTAATGCACCGGCTTACAGAGGCTCAAGACTCCAAGGTTTTGGATGACCCCACAGACAGGAGAAATAGATGTGCACGGCCCTTCCCTTCAAATTTAGTTTGATTTGGTTGTTAGCCTGACCTTGACTCCATCAGGCGAGCAGCATGTACCATTTTGGGCAATACCAGAGGAAAAAATGGATGCATGTGTGGATAGTGTGACATTACTGTTGGTGCTGTTTAATGCACCAAAACATGATTTACTCCTCCCCTAAATCTTACTGTTAAATGCTAGTAAACAGAAATACATATGGCACATGTGTTTGTGTTTAAACCAATGGAACAAAGGGATTTATTGCTTGATGTAATTTTGTTGTCTGAGCTACAGAGTACAAGAACAAAAAATGTAGCTCAATATATCTCTGTCTTTTATGTAAAAACAGGGTTCAGTATTGTAGTAGAGTTCCGAGATTACATGTGCAGGGAACGTTTACACTGATGAGCAGCTACTGTAATAATTTAGTTTATGAAAAGTTTATAAAAAGAAACTGAAAAAAATTAAATGAAAACTTTAAGAATGAAACTGTATGCCACAGCTAGTCAGAAAAAAAGCACTGGTGTTCTTTTGTTAAAAAATGGAAAGCACTGGATAATCCATCTAATAAATGTTATATTGGAGACTTAACTGTACAACTCAGCTGGTTGTTTGTAGTCCATACATATCCAGACAATCAGAATGGTAGATGATTCACAGCACGCTCTTAATCTTGAACATTGTGTAAATTATGCTCGGCATCTCTTGGGGAAATTTAGGTACAGGAGTCATAATTAATAACAGGGCTGCATGTGATGAGTTTTAGGCTACATATTTCGTAACGTGAAGTTGAGCAAATTGGAATTATTACAAGACTCAGTGTTTCCTCTATGTTGATTGGCAAGTGGCCACGGATAGATTTCTCCCGCCACGGTATCAGAAATGTACAAAAAGCCGTCTATCAGCAGTGATTGTTAGAGAGCACGTCGGAGAATAGCGCGGACACGCGCTTCATAACGCGAGTGCACACGCGTGCCACTCGGAGAAAAGGGAGAAAGAAAAAAGCGACAGGCTGTCCGAAGGACCCAGTTGAAATGGCATGTGTGCATCATTGAGAACTGTAAGTTGTATAACTTATGTTGTCAGTTCATTTAAGCCTGTATTAGTCTACAAGTTCAAGCTTGTTTTTGTTTCACCTTCACCTGCTAGCTAAATTGCACGTGGCTGTTGATTCAATACAACGCCCTTGATATCGTATCATGGCATAGTAGGCTAAACCGTGATTATTTCATACATTCATGTCCCGAAACATATTGGGGGAAATTCTTTCAACATAATTCACAGCCAAATAACAAATACAAGTATGTTATTTGAACATTTATAACCTAACCTGGCACTGCCTCCGTTTTGGTGTCTGCTGTTGTGAGCAGCGCTGTTCGGACCGTGCGCCGCTGCCCTTTTTTCCTCCATAAACTCCGCTCTCAGCTTCTTGAAGCATGAACTTACTCCGGGAAATTTTACAGCTGGTGCACTACTTGGAGAGGATGTGTGCAATGAGTCCATCTAGTTGTAGTATGTATAAAGTTATATGAACACGTAGACAGCTACCGGCCATCTACGTGTACCGCGCTTTTCACAGAGCGAGCGCCCGGTGCTTTTCTTCTGATTCAGAACAGAGTCCATCCACGCCGTAGTAGCCCACGTTACCGACTCTGGCTTTGCCTTCGGCCCATCGGTGATGCCCACACTTGTTACTCGAGACCGCTAGTTACGTTTCTCTGACAGAGACTATGGTAGTTACTAAGCAACCAAGATGCATCTTCAACCACGCAAAAAATTAAAAACAAAACCGCGAAAATCCGAGCGGTCAGTATGACCGTGTATGGCCAAAATAGGTAAAAGTGATTGTATTTTCTTTGCCTTTTGTGTAATGTATATACAAACAATTTTAAATTAAAATACAGACTCTTTTAGGGAAAGTCAGGTACCAGCAGGATTGTATTTTTTTATTTAGCAAAGTTAATGGGCCACCTCTTTATGAATTCCCCTATAACCGAGCCTTGGAGTTATTTTTCCAAAAGCCAAGAAAAATCAAATGCACACAGCAAGCCTGTCAACTTTGCCACTGAGGTAAATATGCAATTAGTTTTATTATGAATGGTTTCATACTATAGTCTACTTTGGGTTTTGGTTTCCCAGTGAACAATTTCTTGTAAAATTAATTTTGTAGACCTGCAGTTCCTCAAAAATACAGTTAAATCAAAACAAAATGAAAATATAACTCATTGTGTGAATAGAGGTGAATAAATATATTTGTTTGTGTTGCAGCGAAGTGTCAGATCCGTTTAATACGTAAAACATTTTGCAGCGGGGCGTGGGACTGGGGGGGGGGGATTCCGAAGGACCTGCCCCCACTGCTAAAAAAAATCCTAAAGGAAACACTGAAGACTGGAAAGCTGAAATGAAATGTGTAGCACCTTTGAGGATTATGGCAGATGATCAGACATAAGAATTTCCTGACTTGACCATTCTCCATGAATGTTTTAACATTAAAGAGCAGGTAGTTTTTGTAATGTAGATTAACATTTGCTTTGGCTTTGTTGGGGGTGTCAGTCAACAAAATAGGATCGTAAATCTTTTTTTTCAGAAAAAAAAAAAATTCCCCTGATGCACTGTTAAAGGATCTTAATTATATTACTTGCATGTCTCATTGAGAGAGTTACTGGTCGCTGTAATCATCCCTCCTCTCCACTCTACTGGCTATGAAGACATCCTATTGTGCTATAACAACACTAAAAAAATCTAGCCAGAGATAAAATGGCGCTTCATCAGAGTTAACCAGATTGAGTGGCTATCTTTTAAAGTTCCTGTCATTACACAATTCCCTGTTTGTGTATTCCCGGATATTTTTTCCTTGCTTACCCTTATTTCCTCAATTTTGCATTGAAAGGCAAAAAAACAGCAATAAGGTAAAGGTGTGTATTGGATAAAATGATAATTATCATATTAAGAACTGCTGCAGTTTTATGCCTACTCTGAATTGCAGATAATACAAAGTTATTGTAAATTGTTATGCTCTACTCATAGTCCTGTGAATAATGCATTGGGTGATATGAACAAAAATTAAAGTGAACAATGCGCCCTCACTATCACAAGTATATGCTTCTATAAATGTTAGGCCACCTCTGCCCCTTGCAACTGTTCAATCAATCTGTATAAACTCTGTAATCAATGTCATTTGACAGCTGCATTCTGTACAATTCTGACCAAATAAGACTTACCAAGCTTGTTAGATTGACTGTAGTGTATTTAGTAGGTTAAGAGTAAACTAGATACTGTTCTCTCAAAACGGCTTACTATACAGTATGATAGAATCAATGAATGTTTGAAGTTTGTTGAGTAATTGAGTAGCTTAATGAGTAGTTGTGCAACTGCACATGTCTTGGCAGTTCTAGTTCTAGACTTTCCAAATGTTATCGGACCGAATTGATCAAATTCTGATTGTGAAACGAGTCATTTCTCGGTGGTTGTGATGATCTACTGGTTTACAGATGTCTCTTTTGCCATGTAAGTCTATGTGAGTAAGTCTTTTAGGCCAGAGGGCATCACACGATGGGGCGGGAGTTGCAATTCCACTGTTTGGCTGCTTTTCTTCAAAGCCCGGTGCACTTCTTGGAGGCCTGGTCTAAAGTGCTTCTTTTATTTTTTTCTTTAATTTATTTTTTTTATGTAATTTCTTCAAATCATAGGTCAAACACATTTTAGTTAATTCACTAGTATGTGTACTCTATCTCTCAACGTACCAAAACGTACATACATGAGACAATCACTGTCAGATTTCATAACTTTTTCTTATTTCCGTTTAAAATGTTTATAACTTGCATATTGTTTTAAGCTGCACCAAAGCTACAACAATAGTTGACCTTAGTGCATTACTGTATGTACTTTACCTAGCTACTGTATATGCCTATGCAAATAAAATGTACACAACCTTCTTTTCCAAACAACACAACTTTGTAGAGCTGTTGCGTAAATGTGTAGAAGACAAAGAGAGTACGGCCAAGAACTTGGTGGGTGATCAATTTGGGTCTGTGTCAAAATCTGCATTTAGATACACTTGTACATGTAATACCTGTGCTATTTTAGTGATACTCTACTATGTGACATTGGGAGAGATGGGGTTTAATCTAATGTGATCTCACTTTAGGTAAACATCCGACCTGGCATGCAAATTTTAGCAGCTGCACAGGGAATGTAATGACTTTTCAACAGAACATACACTGCTTACAGAACAGGCCTATGTGCTTTTATGACCAGTTTGATATTGTCAAAAATGCATAATGGGGGTGAGGGGAAGTTTTTTTTTTAAAGGAGTGTTATACGGCTAAGCTAACCAGTGCTCGTATAACAAAGAAACACAGCAACTAAAGGCAAACCCAGCGCGCAACATTAATGGTATTGTCTCTTCTCCCTACACGATGCAGTCAACGTGAGACCTACACTGGCCTGGACGAGTGTACACTTTCCTACCTAAGAGGGGCTGTGCTGTGCTAAACTGACTCAGCCAGCCGCCATGTCGTTTCAACAAAAGTTGTATTTACTGTATAAAACGTTGTGTTGTGGGAAACAAGGAAACGTCTTTTCAATAAATATAGTCTTTCAGAGGCTTTGTCTTGAATAGTTTTTTTCCGTGTGGTTTGAAGCCATCAGCCTGCTGCGTGCTGCTCCTTCCTAAAACAATCTCCTGAATGAATCTCATCAATGAATCCTTCCCCAC
Organism: Zingel zingel; assembly: GCA_023566125.1. Lineage (NCBI taxonomy): Eukaryota > Metazoa > Chordata > Actinopteri > Perciformes > Percidae > Zingel > Zingel zingel. The sequence goes on along the minus strand of CM042316.1, from coordinate 10,853,093 downwards.
CTGCCGTTTGGGCCGGGTTAAATCAGCTTCACACAAATATGCCCCCTCATGTGTCATATGTCATATCAGTTCTGACTCTTATCAAAACTAACCACATAACTTCCTGAAAGACCTATACTGATTTAACAGGAGCCATTTGTTGGACTGTGCAATCAATTATCAACTTTGCACTGCAACTACTCCACTGTGTATCAGTGGTAATGTTGTATTATATTATCCTCCCTTACAACAGTATCTAATCATATGCAAGGCATAATGTTGGAAAACACAGCATAGAACTAAGATCAAACTAATTGTCGAATAGTTGAATATACATAAAGGTTTTACTATACATTATCTCCTTGCTCTACCTCAGAGTTCCTGAAGAACTTGTTGTGATCAGTCTACCTGTGTGGTCAGAATAGCTAAGCCAAACAGCTGCTCCTGTTATTCATTTTTGCTCTGTTGTCTTTATTTTAAGCAATGTGCCCCAAACCTCTTGTGTGCTCTATCATATGACTCCAATTTTTCTATTGTTACTCCCTTTATTTGTATCTGGGTTTCATCCCATAAGTGAATAAAAGCTGACCCACTTTGTGTTGCACAAACAGACCTTTTTTTGTTTAACCAAAGGCAAACAATTTTCCAGAGGTGTGTACCCAGGGTGTAAAGGTTTAACCAGGGTACATGACCTGGTTATAACTCTATATAAGTCAGTAAACTCAGCTCACATCTTCTGCTCAGTAAGTATTTCCACACTTAAGAAATATTTATTTATATTAGGTCTGTCAATCGATTAAAAAATGCAATCTAATTAATTACATACTCTGTGATTAATTAATCGAAATTAATCGCATACATAATTAACGGTGCCTGAACCGATACTTTTTAAGAAAGTAAAAAAAGAAAATAAAAAAAGGGTACTAAACAACAGTTGGTGACATTAAAGAACGGCTTGTTTATTGCTAAGGCCATATGGTCAAAATTAAATGATTTAATAATAATGTATAACCATAACCAGGGCATGAAATTAACACCCGACCACCCGCCAAATGCGGGTGAATTTTGTAATTGGCGGGTAACATTGTCAATCTACCTGCCACATTGGCAGGTAGCCAATGAGAATTGAGTGATTCAGATGCATAACTATCGGTAAGCAGGGTACGCGGTTGCTTACGGGCCTGGTCCAATCAGGGGCCCGCATCACTGGAAGACATTGATTGACAGCCGGGTCCCCCTATCGCATTTTCATCACTCTCGACAATCCCAGCAGTCCCCGTGCTGCCACTGACCAAGCGGGAGTGAGAACGGGTTGATCATTTCCTAGTTTCTGATATGAAGACGAGACGTGTGTGTGACTCGAACATCTCACATTTACCAACAAAACGTACAGCGAAAGACCGTGCAAAACCTTCAGACCATCCTGCCAACATCACATTTTAACATCAATGTACGCTGTAACGTTTATTCACTCTAAAGTCAGCAGCTGCTGTTTCAATACTGTCGGCTCTCTGCAGCGGGCGGGGCTGCTTAGTTCCCCCCGCGACTCACGCTCTCTCTCTCTCACACACACACACACACACACACACACACACACACACACACACACACACACACACACACACACACACACACACACACACACACACACACACACACACACACGGTGGATGCAGGAAAAACCGGAGATGAGACGTACAGGATGACCTAAATTGAGGCCAGCTAAGCTCGTTATTGTAAGTGCAATGATAAGTTAGTCCAATAAGTACTTTATTAAACCGTATGAATGTGTGTCCCAGACCAGGTTAGGAAATTAACTAACAATGTAAAGGTCAACAAGCCACTGACAGTGACAGATACGTTCATATTTGATTCATTCAATAAATTATTATTTTTTGTCTTAAATCCACCAGCCATTTTCATATTATACCAACATTTGCAGCATCCTGAGCCTTTTTGGTAAGGTTCCTAGGAAATCTCAGCCCAGAGTAATTAATTAATAGTAATAATTATTATTCTCCCCAAAACAAGTTTCCTTTTTTATTTTTAAAGAACTATACAAAAAAAAAAATTGAAACTTTTTTTGCAACTTCCACTGTCTATGTGAACCCCTATGCAGGATTATCAAGGCTGGCACCCCTACAGCATGTGATGACGGCGCAATGTCCATGAGTAGGCTACCATCAATAGGACAGGATAGGATCATAGAGACACAGTAATTCCTGTTTTCACCTTTATGAGGCAAAAAAACTGGCTGGTAAAAAGCCACAGTGGATGGTGGTCAAAAAAGTTAACTTCATGCCCTGACCATAACAATAACTTATTTCACTAGTAAATTTCTGTTGAATGACAAAAACAACTACCAGATGGAAAAGGACATTTACAATAACTCCAAATGCACCACGAGGCTGTAGTTTACCAGTTTCATTGAACGCACGTCTGTGTTGCAGATTGTTACATAGGCTACCGGTGTAGAATCCTCTACAGTAAAACACAGTCACACTCATAGACTGTATATACTAATAATATACAGTCTATGGTCACACTTTACACTGTTTAGCGTTAGCTGTCAACATTTTAACCGTGTTTAATCCAGCTAATAGCTAGCGGTAGGCTAACGTTAGCTGCTGTCGAGTATAGTGTTAACTAGCATCACGTGCAGCGGTGTTTGTGTTGCCTGTATCGTCTTCAGAGCATCAGAGAGAAGTGCAGACATATCAGTGGCACCAGATTTTGGTAGCCAGGGCTGGCAGGAAGAACATTTTTACAAGTAAATGTTCCAATTAATGATCCAGGCAGCACATCCTCGTCTCCCTCCTTCATTTCCACTGGTGGCTAGAACAGCTCCGGGTCAAACATCAATATGGAATGGATTAATCTGTGTTATTTTTTTTTAACGCGTTATTTTTTCTCAGATTAATTAATCGAAATTAGCGCGTTATTTTGACAGCCCTAATTTATATACATAGGCTGTAGATGTAGTCAGTGACACTAGAGAAGTTGTCACTCAGTCACTTCATGTTTAGGGACTCGTCTACTCATAAAGTTAGAATTCAATTGCTGGCAAAAAGATGTCAGACAGATGTATCAGTTGCATAATTATTTAATAACGATAGTTATTGCAGCAGTTATTTAAAGTCTCATGCGTCTACATTTTTCCAAGGGCCAGAATGTTTCTAAGCAGACACTCCGGTGGCCGGACTTACAAATAAAGAAAATAAAATGAATTTATACCTAATACGCCTCTTCTTGTTTGAAATGTTCACTTTCTTACTGAATTAATGCTATATTTAATTTTTTTTATATGTATTAGTGTGAGCAAACTCCTAAAAAACATGGAAACTCCATAATGATAACTAGCTCTTTAAGTAGAAAAAGATCTCAGACTAGGAGGCAGTTCACTGAGGAGTGATGGTTAAAGTCTGTGATTAGGGAAACATGGTTGTAGTATGCAGCATCCTGATTGGTGGAAAATGCTTGCAGAAAGATATGGCTGTTGTCAGGTAATGGTGAATGATGAATGACTGATAAGCAGGCTATGCATTCTCATGTATGCCCCATTTGCAATGAAACAATGCTGTTGCAAAATAATACAACCAGCATCATCATCAACAATGAAGAACGCGAACATAACGATTGCGTCATTCACGTGCATATTAAGTAGCCACATGCATCTGTTTTGGTCTTATAATTAGGGTTGTCAGCGTTAACGTGTTACTCGCGATGCGATTAAGGGCCGACGCAATGCGATACATTTTTTTTAATCGCATTAATCGCATGCCGGCATGCGATTAATTTATTTTACACTTCACTCGGCTTTGCATCGTGCCTAACGGCTACTATTTTGACCCTTTAGTGCTGCCGTACTTCTTCATAACACATCTGCTGCAGAATGCAGGCAGGCTGCCGGCATGGAGAAAGACAGCAGCAACACACTTCTGAATGGCGCTTTTCTTTTAAAAAAAACTCCTGGACGGCTCAGTAGACAAGTCGTGACTACGGTTAGTCGTGCACATTGTGTAAAGCTGAATTAAAATATCACCGAAGCACGTCAAGCCTGAGCTACCACCTACGAGCTAAGCATATTAACGTGACGCAGTTTGATGCCAGCGGGCTCAGGCAAAGCAGTATTTTGGAGAATGCTACTTGCCGACCTGTGGATGAAACCAAATCCCCAAAAATTACTACAGCTCTTGCAAAATGGGTGGCAACTAACTGCAGACCTGTCAGCATCGTAAAAGACTCGGGTCTTAAAGAAGTGCTACGGTTGGCATGTTCTGACCGGTTTTATACACTGCCATCGAGGGGGACAGTAGTTTCACGCATACACAGCCTGTACGACACGGAGAAAGCAGCTACACTGGAACTGCTGCAAAGTGCTGCAAATGCTGTCTCATTAACCGGGGATCACTGGACGTCAGCGAGTAATGAAAATTATTTAGGCGTTACTGCACACTATATTGACTCTGGCTGGACTTTGCACTCGTTTGCCTTAACGGTTCGACATACAGAAGAACGACACTACGCTGAAACATGTGCCGAGCACTTCAGCGAAGTTGCAGAGGCATGGGGCATTGCCTTTTCTGTCCAGGAGAATTGTTACATTCCTTGTTATTAGAAAAATGTAAAGGTTAAATGTCCTGCTGTGGCATCTGGTTTTTGGACCATTTTGTTTGTACTGTATAAGCAAAGTGTAAGTGTTATATCTCAGTCAATTGCTGTGGTGTTTTAGTTAGGAACTTGGAGGAATTGTGCAATAATGACAGATTCACACATTTGTTTACAGTAAATAAATAATAGTCAAGTTCATAAAGTAACTTTCTTTGCATTCATTTGATTCCCAATCAAGATACAGTGGTAAGAATTGCTTTCCATTGTTATTATGTACTTAAAAACAGTTCTGAAATGCAAAATAATAGAATTTTAATTGTGATAAAACATGCAACTAATCGCGATTAACTATAGAACTTCAGCGATTAATCGCGCTTAAAAAAATTGTAATCGTTTGACAGCCCTACTTATAATACATCCATAGATTTACCGCTCCAGCGGAGAGGCTGGCTCGTTCAGCCAGCAGTTACATTTCTAAGAATTTTTCCAAATTTAAAGATTACAGTTAGACTACAAACAGACAGCTTTTGTTTGAGCTTGTTTGTAAAAATTCGCTATTTGCAGAGTAGAGCTGTGTTTGCGTAAAACAGCGCGGTGGAGAGTGGGCTGAGCAGACAGAGCAGATTGAAATATCGCTTTCTACATGTTTATGCCTGTCTATACAGGTGAGTGCATTGATAAGTATTGACTTTTTATTCACAAAGGTTTTATTGTAGCCTACATACAGTAACGAGACTAGCGTGAGTTGATCTGCCCCAGTGGCCATTGGTTATCTTTGTATCATTCCCATTTAGGTACTGCGTGTTTTAACGCACACACATCTGGGCTCAGCTGTGTGTGGAGCGCAGGCATCTCTGTACAGAATCCCGGCATGTGAATAGATATGCAAATACAGGGGCTGGGTTTGTGCGCTACCTGTGTAATGTTACCTGCTGTAAATGCTTGAAATGCTAAATAACAGAACACATTTTTTCCTCTTCACATTTTCTGAATTCATGATTATTCTGCGGGCCAGACTAAATTAAATTAATAAATTTAAAATTAATAAATTGATTGTCATTACATAAAAACCACTAAAACCTCAAACGTTGCTGAATTCATTACGGCTTACAAACGGATTTGTGTTGAAATACAGAAACCTTTCTTATTTGATATTGATGACAGGTCTTTCCTTTTTTATTATTTCATATACCATAGAAGGATGCAGTACTTTAGTTGATTATTTTCTTTTCAAAATATTATTTTTCTATTCTTTCATGCCTTATTTAAGGTTTATGGCCGTAATTTGCTGTGTTGATACTGGAATCTAGCTGCCATGATTCAGTATGCTGTTATCTCTCATTAAGTGCCATTAAGTTGTATTATTTTTGCTTTAAATGAAGTGTCTTTTACTATGATAATGATTTATGGCAAAACATTATGGTGCAGAGCAATACCTTAAATGTGCAAGAACATGGCGTTGTGAGTTCAGTTCAAAATCCTAGAACTTTCATTAAGTTAATTAAAATACTATAAATTTGTCCTTGTCACAGTATTTAAAGCTCATGTAAGTCATATTTTAAATATTACCATTAAAATATAATACCATAATATCAATATATTTTGTCAGGAATTTCAACCAAACCAAGGACAGGATGAAAGTTAGCTGCAATGGATGTTGGATTTACATTGGACAGAACAGGACTGTTTGTACTCTCTGTTTGAGGAGAGTGCAGAGAATGAGAGACAGAAACAGGAAGAGCTGCATTTAGATAAAAAGTAAATTTCTTCAATGATTAAGGCCTCAGTAAGTTCCCGAAATGGATGTCATGGTTCCTTTGATTGTTTTGAGCAAGCACATTTTTGGAAAGTGTGTCCTTCGAGGGTGTGACCCACTTTGACTTGGTGTGAGAACTTGCTGGCTTATCTTTTGGATTGGGTCAGTCTTTCTACAGTCTGCCATTGATTGATGTTCACCCACTAAGAACACACTCTGAGTAAACTAAGGTACTTAGTACTTCTCACATGTGGTGAACTCCCTTCTGTTGACCACAGAGCTGGCCCCAAGAGTTCCGTTATGGGGGACACAGGGAAGTTATAACAATATCAAGGAAGTGTGTTAGTGTGCCTGTCGGAAATGAGTGACGCTGCACTTAACTGAGCCCTGAGAAATGGGGTTAAACTAACCGCAACTGAATTTCACTTAGAAGTGTTTTTTTTTATACTGTAAGTATACGTTTTATCTGTAGAAGCAGTAAATTCCTGCTCCTTTTTGATCTTTTTAAGTTGGTAAATGTTGGTAAAATACATGGGAATGCCCATGATTTTGGCCTCACTTAATCAGTTTTCCCATGTCTTATACAACCACAACAGCATGTTAACATCTCACTTAATGGATGCGGTATCCTAAGCATGTCTGTTGCTGGACGCCGTCAGACATGATGAAAAGTTCTTTCATCAGCATTTTCTTTTGAATTATGATGCTTACGCACTCTCTAACTCTTTAGTGGCACATTGCCGGACTGTCCCTGAGTCCCAAGGAAAGCCTGAGAAACACTCTGATAAGTTCTATTCTAAATGAATTACAGTAATTGAGCGTCACTTTTCTCTGTCATTGCATTGCATCATTTACTGAGGTGATGGAAACCATTGTGCAGATTTAGAAATTGCACTCGATTCAATAATGACGATGGTTAATTTTTTCCAAATACATTTTGTAATAGTTTTTTCACCAAAACATATTAATCACTCTCTTTTAGGAAGGGAAATGTTTTCCACTGTTTCACTGTTGTAAAATTAGTCTTTTAAAGTGAGAACATAGTATCACATAGTCTTAAAATGATCACATGTCAATACCAAAGTCCTGTAATGGTATAGAGTTCTTTTAATTTGTAATAGGAACTTCACACTAATGGAGCCAAATATTTGTCATTGACCTTCCTACTACAGATATAATTGATCAATATACTTCCTGTTATGTGAATGTACCACCACATTGATTGACCCCAGCTCTAATATCTCACTGCAGTCTAAACTGTGCATAACATAAGCGTGGTGCACAGCCAAAAGCTTTGCACATGAACCAACAAAGAACCCATACACAGTTTTCTTAGTGGTGCTCCTTGCAAACAACTACAGTAATAATGGAAATCACTGTCTCAGTACACAAATCTCGCTTAAAGGATAGTGTGATGACTTGTAGTTTATTTTTAAACAGTCTAATCCTAGTCCTAATATTTAATTTTTAAACTAAAAAAACTAAATTATCTTGTAAGCCCTGCTATGAAACAGAGAAGCTACACATAGATAAACTCAGTAAAAACGGTCATATAGCAAAGCCTACATTCCTAATCTGTGCTTTATATGTATATCTATATGTAACCAAACTCTTTTCCTGGCCTCACAGAAGATGTGAAACCCATATAATGAATGTAATGATCACTGCAAAGGTTGAATGATAATGGATAGATAGAGACTTGGATGTTTTACTTGTTTGCATGCAAACCTCTTTTAAAGTTGGAGTCTTGAAGGTTTTAATGCCAAACATGAGTCACCATGCTGCCTGGTCTGGCTCTTACCAGAACTCATCGGTTTTCCCTGGATGCCTGGGCTTGGGTCTAATCCCTGGAACCTATGTTGTAGACGGAGCAATGTTAACTGCAGAGAAACCACATCTGGAGTGTGGTCTGGATGTGTGTATTGCACTTTGGAGGTAGGCCAGCTTACTTGTCTGTGTGACCATTAAAAGAATGACGTTTGTACTGCACCAGGACACTCTTCATCTACCGGTCCGTGATGTTTTTCACTCTGCAGTGTCCTACTCAGTCCTTCCAGAAAAATGCAGAGTTTTTTTGTTGCGGGCCAAAAATCCTTGATTATGCGGCACGTTTTCTTAAAAAATGCGATGGAATATGCAGGATATTTATGCAGTTTTATGCGATGAAATTGCGGGAAATTGTAAAAATTGCAGGAACTTGCAAAAATTGCAGTTTCATCATGGCTTCATCGCAGGGTTTGCAGCTTTTTGATGATGTTCACGTTGCGTAATTATGTCACTTCATAATGTTCCCATGGCAACAGGGGAAAATGGCTGCTCTTGTGTGAAGTAAACGCAACATTTTTCAACTTTCTGCTAAGATATATGTGACTTTTTTTGCAGCGAAAATGCGGGAATTATGAAATCATGCAAGCCCTGACATATTTTGCGCGGAAATCGGCAATTTATGCGGCGAAAGTGCGGCGTATTTGAAAAAATGCGGCCCCCGCATAAATATGCGGACTTTGGCTGATTATGCATTGAATTATGCGATCGCATAATCGCGTTTTTCTGGAGGGACTGCCTACTGTGCAAAAAATAAGACAGTAGACATAGGCTGGAAGAATGCCTCCATCTGTGACCATTGTGGTTGGCTTTTGCACGTTCTTTGGTAGCTGAAGATGAATACAGTATGAGTGGGACTCAACCCAATCTGTACAGTGTCAGCTTTACATCAAAAGACGATCCAAGAATCCCTGGCATGCCACGGTGCAAATAATGCTAGAACCATCCAACACGGCTGACCAACTTTACTGTGTGATTATTGCATTACAACGATCTCAGAACTGATCCAGTACAGCACCCCACAGCAAGATGTAAACACTTACCCAGTGAACAAAGGTTCATTGTACCAATAGTAGTCCATGTGTAGATTGTTAAAATGCAATTTCCCCTCCTGCTAAAGAAATACACAAGACAAAACCACCATTTGTATCAGTATACTAGTTTCTTTAAACCTGAGACCGTCACAGGCAGTTCACCGTCGATGCCACCAATAAAGGTAATGTGTTTCTGCTCAGGGAACAGATGTTGAATTTATCACAAGTGACATCATGTCCATACAGTATGAGTGAGTTGGAAAGGGAAAATGGGTGGGTTGGAGCCATAGTCTATTCAATTTACATATAATTGAATGAAGTTGCATGGTGTAAACATGTTGAAAATTGAAGTCACCTTCTCTAAGCAGAAGTGCCAGCAACTCAAAGTAATCATTTGCCCATTATTCCAGCGTCTGGAGTTCTTTTATTAAACTCTCTTGTATGTAAATTGATTGGTTGTGGCAACCCAGCATTTATATCTATCTCACTCAAAAGTATTTCCAACTCTTGAATTTACTCATTTACTTGCCCAAAACACATCAGTTTTACATGTAATGTGTGCCATTGTGCATGTCATTTAATACTGACAGGAAGTATCCTACTTTCTGCTGTCACCATGGCTGATCTGTGATGTGAGAATATACAGGCAATGAGAAAATGTCCTGTTTGACCATTACTCCATGTCAGAAAGTGATAGAGCAATGCTTGCCTTGACCCTAACCGCTCCAGTGGAACTGCTCAGTGGCAGACTGTGGTTGTACTGGGCAGCTTCCAGGTATGAATGTGGAACTGTGTGAATGTGACAGGTCGTCGTTGCAAAACTTACCTGGATAAATAAAGGTTAAAAAAAACTCAAAGGGGTTTTACTGCACTGACAACTTACCTAGACTCTATCTCATTTCAGCATTTAACTTTGTCTGTGGGACCAGGTTATTTTAAATTGGATTATTGCCACTGGGGAAACTCCTCTATCAATCGGTCTTTGTAATTTATTGAAATGTAGCCAGGTTTTTTTTACCATTCCATTATAAATGTCTTTGTTATCCTGTCAAACCATTTAAACTATGACAGGGGGACCTCCAGAGGAAGAGATTGGATAAGGTAATTCAGCTTGGGAAAACAAACCAAAGGTACATATACATTTTGTTGCTGTACACAGTTATTTGAAACAAATTACTTAGCACATGTTTTAATGGTTAAAGACACACTAGTAAACTGAGAATATGCTACTGTTGACTATACTGCAAACTACAACAAATTATATATCACTTTCTCATTATGAAAAACAAGCCATTTCAGTAACCTAAGCGTTATAAAGAACCCATTATGGTATTAATTAATAACAGTAAGTTCTGTGTGAACTCTAATCATCCCTCACCAAAGTCTATGTTTGATGGCAGCCTTTTTTGGCAAAAACACCATTCAACTCAGCCCAAAGCAGCACCAGACGTAAGCTAAAATAGACATTTAGAGTCGCAAATGGAGAAAAACACTACTCTTATCCAGAATACACTTTTGCTTCCCAAACAGACTAGTCAGCTGGGGCTTTTAGTCTTAAATCAAACGTGGAAGGAATAGTACCATGCAGGATACAACATTAGGTCAGTGTCCTCCTGATGTTTGGATTGTAACTAATGATTTACTGTGATAATAATAACAGAGCAGTTCCAATGTTACTTTGTTACTGACTATAATAGTTGAACTTATTCATTTTGCTTGTCATGTATCTGATGAGTTCACTGAGAAAAAACAATGTTTCACTCGTTGAAATTATTCCAGTATGTATGTCTATAGGAATATTGTAAGCAGTCATAAGTTGCCATTGGCTATGAATGAAGTGGCAGGGCACACTAATGCAGTGGGATCTCAGGTGTGCCCTGAAAAAAAGCAACGGAAAATGAAATTGTTTAATCAAATCTTAACTTAAATCACTGCGGACATAATGGTTGTGTGCTGTACGTAGGTCTTAAAAGGTGTGTTTACACGAAATGTAAAGAGAAAACAGATTGCACTATGCTGCACAAAGTGCGGAGAAGAAGCATCAGCTGAAAAATGCAAGTTTATCTGTATGACTCTACTTCGTAATTCAAAATAAATTATGCTTTGCCTTTAGTCTGAACAAACATTTAACAGCTGATATTGTAAGGACGCTTGACCTAACTTTAAGGAAATCAGCATGATGGAATATGAACACTAATGGTTAATGTCACTACGAAGAAGGATACTGTGTGTCTTGGAAAGCACAACCCATTAGCATGCGTGCAACAGCCCGGTCTGTCAGGTTGGTGTCTGAGAGAGTAACGACTTTGGCTGCAGCTCTCGCTAGTAAAAAGTACCTTTGCTCAACCTCTTCTACTTGAAATCCCAAAAATGTGTCCCATGGCAGAACAAAAAGATGGGCAATGACAGCCTTGTCTGTGGTGAGGTGTTTGCTAAGTAATAGCTAGACATATTAAGCCAACATGAATCTGCACACAGTTGTCTGGAGAGGATGTGTCCTGTTAGCGATTGAACGCCAAGGCAAATCTGCAGTCGACTCAATATCTGTGAAATAGTTAATCAGTCAGGAGTTTGCAAAGTTGTTTTAAAGTGGTGTGTTTATATTATAAAGCCGTAAAATTATTATTATATAAATACAGAGAGGCCTTTTGTGTTTGTTTCTTACGAAGATCTTTTTTTTTTTACCAGTGTGTTAACAGGCATTTGCGAAAATGAGATCATGCTCTGCCAAAAGTGTTTACCCATATAGAAATAAAGGTCCAATAGCCTACGTTGGTGTGATGGTACAGGTGACCATGTAGCTTACTAAAATGGAAGGAGTCTCTCCTGTCTGTCCTTTGATTTTCTCGACAACTATTCATCAGATGTGCAGTGTCAAGTTCGAGCTCTTGACATCTACAGGACATATTTATAAGTAGTGAGTTCTATACACACTGTGTAGTGGAGGCAGTATATTTTTTGCGTCTTTCAGCACATTGTAATTTAAGTGGTCCGATAGAAAACTAGACTTCAGCATCTCCTCATTGGCTTTGTATCCAGGCTTTGGAAAATATAGCCGTCATGGGAGACTTTGGCCAGTCATTTCGGAGAGAGAAAGCTTTTCTATTGGCTGTTCTGCCAATGCAGATGCACGTGCACGTTCGTTCGGTGAAAGTTGTGTTTACCGTAGCCAAAAGCTTAGGGCTGCAGCTAATTCAAGGCTAAATTATTAGATAAGAGACTTCATTGTGATCAATCTATACAGTGTATAAATGAAATTGTGCAAAAAAATAGTCCATTTATTGTCCAGGGAGCGGACATTTGCTGTCGGGAGAGCTGGTCTGCTGGGGATATCCTTTAGCCTAGCACAAACAGCAGCTAGTTTGTTGTTGTGTTCCTCGCACACAGCCTCCGGCATTTCCTCGTTCTGATGGCAGCAGTCTGCTACGAAGACCAGAGGCCAACGCCTCTGCACCACCTACTGCTGCCATCCGAACAAGGAGACGCCAGAGGACGAGCAGGTAGTTTAGCCTTCTGCTTACCAGGGTTTCTGTGGGGTCTTAAATAAAAATATCCCTTAAAAAGTCTTAAATGCTCTGAAGTATTGTGTTATTGGTTTTAAATAATTTAAAACAGGTCTTAATTGTCCTACATCCATGTAACGCTACCTGTAATGCTCACTGAAATGCTCCCGCAGCACTTTAGAATGTTTTAATTTTTTTATTCTGGTGTTGTAGTTTTTTCTTTCGCTAGTCCAAATATATTTTGCTGTATTATGACTACAAATGAGACCAACATGCAATTCATACTGCAGCCAATCAGCTGCTGTGTTATTGGTGCGATTCTCTTTCGGATTGTACCACAGGCATAAAACAGATTTTATTCTTCAGCTATGGGGAAGTGCAAGTTTAGCGATACATCGCTTGATAAAACTTAATTTAGGGCTTGGTTAAAGCCTGTTGCTAACAACGTATTTGAAGCCTACTGCTTCTCATGCAAGAAAGGAAGTTAGATGTACGGGCGCTGGAGTCTGATGCAAAAAGTGAGAAACATCTAACTGTTGTGGAGGTTCTCTAGCAAACAAAAGCCATCAGCCAGTTCTGCCAAGTATCTGGTGGCTCCAGTCTCGGCCCCAGCACTACCTCCACACTGCCTAGGCGAGACCCACACAGCAGCACCACAAGTCCCGTAAGCGACTTCCGTGTCGCTTTTGGATCAGAGCCAACACTAAGAGCGGAGGTGCTCTGAGTCCTCCACACTGTGACTAGACACCAGTCCTATAATGCCAATGAGGAAATTGGGAAATTGTTTCCGACGATGTTTCCGGACTCTGACATCTGACTTTTTCTTTTTTTTATGTTGTGATATAAGGCTTAAATTTGATTCCTAATGGTCTTAAAAATGTCTTAAAAATTTTACATTTGACTTGGTTAAACCTTCAGAAACCCTACCTTACCTTAGCTCACCGATGCGGCTAATTCAAGTTAATGTTTATGTAGCTAACTAGAGCCTTGATTCACAGTATGTCATCTCAAAGGGCTTTACAAAAAAAAACAAAAAAAAAACAGGATTGTCATTCTCATAGAATTGCATATAAATGAATGATAGTACTCGTAAATGTATACTCTAGCATTGCTAAGGGACGCAACTATGTCGTGGCAGGTGTTTTTCTCTGGACTCAAGGAAGCGCAGTGTCGAGTGTGAAGTCGTTTAGATGAGCGTTTCTTAAGTTAGCTGCAAGCAGCAATACCGGAGGCCTCGCAATCAACCTGTTCCGAACAGGCACGTTTTGAACAGGCAGTTCAGTGCAAGTAATATCAGGAAAGCGGAGAATCCTACCATGATTGATTCAACAGAATATGTTGAGCACTGACGTTGGAAACGCATAAAATAAATATTTAAGCCATATGCACTATTTGGTGATCTGTACTTTGAAGTTACTGTTGAAAGAACATACTGTAGTTAGGACTGGTTGTGAAAAAAAAAACTGTGGTACGATGATTGATGTTCCAGGGGTCAAGTCTTCTGTACTTTGTTAACAGTTCTAGCAGTCATTAAAGCCCTCTAAAGTTGAAAATGGACTGAGGTTGGTCCTCGCTTTACTTCTGATCTCTCTTACAGGACTGTCAATGACAATTATCCTGATGAATCCACTGAAAGACTACACAGACTAGCAGGCTGATGTTTTTTTACGTTTATTGTTCTCTGTCATCTATGTGCGATGCCGACAGTTTTCTCATTTTGTTACTAGAACCACTGTTACGGGCTTCCACACATGGACTGCCAGGCACAGTGCGCTGCTATTTTCATCTTATTCCTAAAGCCAGTGAGTTTGTAATTCCTTGTTCTGAGATGTTGTAGACACATGCTGATGGTTGCTATGTTCTTCCCCCTCTGTGTCAAAGTGTCTGCATTTCTTGCTTAAGAGAAACAACAAAAAATACTCATACTGCTTGTGTTGAAAACCAACCAGCTGAAAATTAGAGCTATAGAGAAGAGGTAATGATCTGGGGATATGGTTTGCTTTTCTCTCTTCTCTTCTCTCTCTTGTAGATAAGTACGCTCAGTATCCAATCCATGCAAATGTTTGGCAGACAATTCAATTCCTTCTGGATGAGAGGGGGAGATGGGGGGGGGGGGGTCTCTCTCTCCTGCTCTGTGTGTGTGTGTGTGTGTGTGTGTGTGTGTGTGTGTGTGTGTGTGTGTGTGTGTGTGTGTGTCTTTCCCTCTCTCGCTCTTTCCCTGCTGGCAGCTGAGTCTGTACTGTTGGCAGGAGTGACCAGAATAAAAACAGCAACACCAGACATAGAGGAGGAAAAAAAGCGAAGTAATCCATTGAACCAGAGTCTTTGCCCTCTCTTAATTACGTATAGTCCCATATCTTTTCCCTTTTTCACTTTTTTCCCCACTCTTTAATACTTTGGGCTTGTTGTAATTAGATAGAAGAGAATAAAACCAGCTGATCGGGAGAGGGGTGTGCATTTTGGAGCGAGATGGCTAACAGAAACATTCTGTTGCTTTTCTGTGGACTCTTCCTCTTAGCACTGATTCAGCCCTCTCTTCAAGGAGGTAAGTGTGTGCTATAGGTGAACTGAGCCATTATCTTTGCTGTATTAATCACAGACTTAGAACAGGTTAAATCTGTTTTTATCTATGCCTCTTTGTCCCTCAGAGACATAAAACTATCATAAATAATTAAAAGTTTTGCTGATGCTTATCAGCAATAATGTATTCATGAGTAGTTTCATTTATTTTAATTGAAACATGTTTTATATTTTATAAACCATATATCTATAAGTTGCAGTGTTATTTAGTGTACATTTATAAGAAATAAAAGTATTGTCTTTAGTGCTAACTTCAGTTGTTTTTGTAGTTATTTTGGTTTTATCTCATAATTCTCATAACTTAAAAAAAAAAGTTATGCAATTGCATTGCAATGTTTAATTTAAATACATTAATAATATGAAGCCACACGCTACACTCATGAAAATTAAAGATTGTTTAGTTTGGCTGATCTTCTGCTCACTTACTGATTCCCTGAATAGTGGTGTCCCATCACACCGCTGTTGAAGAAGGCAATATAAATAATGCTAATTCAAACCTAAGCAACTATTCATTTCTGGGGTTCTCTATACTAGTTTATCGGGGATATGTATTTTTTTAATGTATTTCAGACATGCATCCTACACACACT
This sequence comes from Zingel zingel, assembly GCA_023566125.1. Classification (NCBI taxonomy): domain Eukaryota; kingdom Metazoa; phylum Chordata; class Actinopteri; order Perciformes; family Percidae; genus Zingel; species Zingel zingel. The sequence continues at coordinate 10,837,216 of CM042316.1, read as the reverse complement.
TAGTGTATGTTTACATGGCTGCAGACCCTACCCTATAACATGTCAGGAAGAGAAGGTTCTCCAGCTGGTCCCTCTTTCCACTTAGCAAAACCACTTGGTTTAAATTCACCCCTGATGAACTCCCAGGTGGACAGATAGTGTATGTGTCAATCTTACAGCTTTGACCTGGTCTTCTCTTGAAGTCAGAGGACTGTTCTGCCCAGAATCCATGAAGCAACAACATGCAGATTTGAGGGGTTAGCTTCAAGTGCTGATCTGTTTAGATGGGGAGATAGAGGTTGGGAGCATGCCTTTCCTTTCAGTTTGCTTTTTCTTCTTTTTCTGAATTGCTTTGATTTGGTTCTTATTCAGCCCCCCGATGGAAAACATGTTTAACATCTGGGGCTGGATATGCTGGAGTGAAGTCCATTTTTTGTTGTATTTATTTGCTTAAAAGTCACAGCTGTTTATGTTCCTTATCTTCCAGAGTCCTTTCAGATGCATTATGTTTATATTGTTAACGTCCTTAAAGAAACATTCGTTGTCCATATAAAGTCTCATTTGTCGTAGCTATTTTATTGGCCTCCTCTAATATGATCATGTTGAAAAAGTCTACCAAGTCTATTTTTGTCAGGTCATAGATTTTATCATCTAAAACTGTATTTGCCCCTCTACTTTCTGTCTCATAGCACATGTATCCTTTCTTCTTTGTGCCAGCCATTTATCAGTTGAGATTTTGAGGTGCATTCAGACAAATTATGGAGCAGGTATAGGAGCCAACAAATATCAATATTGGCATTGCTGCACAACTTTGATCTTAAGTGAGTTTTGAATCCACCCATATCAAACCATTCTGTGGCTCTCAAACTAGTTCAATCTGTGTCTGTGCAGTCTGACTTGGAAGGAAAAACGCTCTCGGCATGGTCCAAGGGTCAATTATCTGTGAGTAACATGAACCTCATTAACACCCAATCCACTCATTTAATGCCTCTTCACAGAAAACACCTCTCATGCTTGCAAAATTCAACCCTTGAATTATGGTGTAGTGCAAGGCTTGTCTGAATGTTTTCCATCAGCAAGTGTAAATGAATTATGGTCCTAGATGAAACATCTGGGATGGAGTATGTTAATAAATATGCCACCTGTCATGTTACCCTGCTGGTTCTCTCTCGTACGATGGAGGAGGCAGACTTACCTTGCGTTCTACAAGCAAACATAATGTCACATGGATACAGTAAGTTGGATGGCATTCTCATCAAAATTAATTTGTGTTGACGCAGCTTGGGCTTAGTGGCCTCAATTTTGTATTGCTGCATTTGATAACTGAATCAAACCTAAGACCTAAATGGTTGAATAAAATTATTTGAATAGATTTCTCAATTTAGGAATTTTATCAAGCTTATTTTTCACTGCCTTAATAAAAGGAAAAGTAAACAGCTGATAAGGTATTTGCAAATTCCAATGAAACTGACATTGCTGTTTTAATATTTACTTTTACCTTGTAAATGCCCAGAATGTATCAAGTATCCTGTTGCTCTGTTTCTTACCTTGATGTTGTATTCCTCCAGACAACCACAACAACCAACTAGTGGGCTTGTGCCAAAGTCATTAGCTTGGCTTTTAAGACACAGTTAATGGCAGAATTCTGATGGGCCAGTGGGAGATTAAAAGTGAAAAATAGCTGCTCTGTTCCTTCACAGTCTCCAAAGAATTAAAGAGGTTGTGCGGCTATTGGTAGTGCTCCCGTGGGTGCTGTGCTGTGGCTTATCACGGTCGACTGTGCCGGTCATCATCAGACAAACATGCAACTCCACCTCCTCGTCTTTCCAGACAAGCTTTCGTTGTTCGCTTCGACATGTTTTGGTTTCGCGCTACTAAGGAGAGAAGTAGAAGGAAGGTTCTATGTAGGCGCGCGGCCTTGGTGGTGTTGTGTGACAGTGCCATGCATAATACATTGAATTTCACACACTTTTGCGTCACCATATGCACACAGATTTCCCCCCCAAAACGCTCGTCTAAACGGGGAATAAAAAGTGAGAACGCAACGCTATGTTTAGATCGTTTCCATCTAAACATAGCCTTAGTTGTCACAAAATACTACTGATGAGTTGCAGCATTACCCCAGCAGTGCTGTCTTTAATCCCCAAGCAAGTGCTGCTTCAGGCTTTATTGATAGTGTGTGTTGTGGACACCTCTGGCTCTAATCCCTCTTCTGGCAAGGTTGAGTGCCAAACACAGCATACTGTATTAATGTGACACATACAGTAGGCATCCCAGTGCTCATAAACTCTACTCTGTAAATAAAGAAATACACCATTTGAAGTACTGTCCAAGCAAGACATGGAGTTTTTTTCTTCAATGAGGGTTTTGTTCAATTTGTTCAACTTCTTTAATTGCGGACCCACAAATGCATTTTAATTAGTTAGATGTTGAGTGGTTTGGTGTAATTTGTAGTGAGGTGACTTCATTCAGACAGTTTGTTTGGGAAGGAACCTTTTGGTAACAAGCGCTGACTGACCAAGGTTTGCTGTTGTGAAAGAACTTTTATTCCATGTCTTAATTTGGCACACATCCTGGTGTTAGGAAAGTGTTAGGAGATTGGACAATTCCATCCACGGTTTGCATTTTTACATCAAAGCTGTCTACATTTTGGCTGGCTGGGAAGTCACTTTCTGCAACAAAGCTCCTAGCCAGAAGCAATAACTAACATTTTCATATCACCATTTTTACCGTAACTACTGTTAGGAATGTTGTAGAGATCAGAACAAAGGTTTGGGATGGATGGGTTGTTTAAATAGACATGTATTTCAAACGTCTGCACTGTAAATGTCTAGGGTTTTGCACTAGACTCAAAATGTTTTATTATCGATAGTCTTACCTTTGTAAACCCGATGGACTGTTTGATGCGATCCAATTCCTTCATACGTGGATGGCTGAGTTGTAAGAATGTTGGATCACAAATTAGTGAGTCAAACCCCTACAGGTTTCTCACAAAGGCATCACTTTTACATGCAGAGATATGGCATGTGCACAGTTACTGAGAGGGTACAGTAGTAGTACAGTAGTACACATACAGTATCAGTTAATAATTTGTTTAGCCCTTTTTTGTTGTGAATGAATGTCAGTCCCAGCATCTCCCAGTCAGATGTTTGGTCTGCAATCAACCACTGCCAAGTCTTCAACAAAGAACCACAATAACTCAGATGATTCACTCCAGCCACTCTGCAAGCAGCCCTCACCAGGCTGCTGGCTGCAAGGAGCAGTCTCACTGGGCCAGCAATCTGAAATGGCTCCTGTTAGGAATGTTGTCATCTTGACCTGCCACTGCTTACTGATGTCCAAGTTCAAGTTCAACATGATATCATGAGCACAACATTAGTATAAAAAATATATTTTTAATAAAAAGCCATAACTGATGATGAACTGATGAGAAAAGATGATAATAAAATTAAATTCTGGAGAGGGTGGGGGTAAACATGGCACATTTAGGCTTTTGGCATCAATAAGTTGGTCTAAACCAAACAGTATTTCTTTAAGTGTTTTGTTGGATTACTGAAGAACAGTCCAGTTCCCACATAGTCTTTATTAAACATCTGCAGACTGGACTGGATGATCGTGAATTTTTTGTCTTTCACATAAATCATAGATTTTATGCTTTTATGTGAACTGCTTTTGTCCTTGCCAGGATAAAAGTGGAACTGTCAATATCTTGTGCAAAAGTCTGATTGATGATTCCTCACGCAGTCATGTTTTTTTCTCACAATTCAGATGTTGGGCCAAAACGTGCTTTATGCCCCATACCCAATATTTAATTTCATGTATACAACTCGATCATCTTGCTGCTACTATCAGGTGTTGCATTAGTTAATTTAATGTATATATTGTTTAAAGAGCTTAAGACAGTAGAAAAAAGTGGCTCATTGTATTTTGGTCTGACCTTTCACATCCTTCATAATAGTGAAGGTATCACTTCATGGTCCTGACATTGTACCTTGTTGTGGTGTCAGTTCTGCTGTACAAAATAGTCACATACAGTAAATCAGTTTCTGAAAATTTAGTTATAATGTGAGTTGTTTATTATCTTCAACCATGGCTTATTCTTTCATCATGTTCAGCTCTAAAATACGTATACCGTACAACAGCTGTTAAAAAAACCTTTTTTAGTTTCAAAGGGATGTCTTTCCTAATTCTGTAATGATTTCCTGTCAGCTTCCAGTGGGAAGACTTCACCCAAGACACCCAAACGCTAGTAACTGAACAATGACAAGATTAGAATCAGGTCTTCTTAGGCATTAAAATATTGCCATTCTTAGGCAGTGAGTTTGTTTGCTAGTGCCTCCCTCAAACTGATGTTCTACTTCAGAGAAGTGTCACTGTGACAAGGTTAGGCAAGTGTAGAAAGCATGGAGTCAGGTTAAAGTGGGTGCAAGAACAAATGGAATTTCCCATTTTAATTTTTACTTTCTTTGATGCTCCTCACACTCCTCCACCCTCCAACATGCTGTGGAAAATAGACAGTGCAAGGGGTGACTGATAGTGGGCCAGCTGTCACATGTCTGATAACGGGAGATGTAAGGGTGCCAGGAATTCACTGCACTGTTGCTGTATGAGAGCTTTCCATAAAGAGAGAACCAAACCTCCTCTTCTGGTGGTTTTGGATTTGTCTGAACACAGTAAACAGTTTTTAGTTTTCCAAAACATTTTATTAATGAAAAAATTATATCAAAAATGATGGAAATAGTGGTGCAGAACTGTGTAAATGTCAGGTGGTCAAAACCGTGTAAACACATTACAGATCAGTTTTCCTCAAGACTTCACCAACTATGTGGCGCACTGCACTGTGATCATGAATGGTAATGGTCATGTACATCTTTTGTAAGGGAAGGGGAATGCCATAATTAACTTTTTTGAGGTCGTTGTGTATGTACTCACATGAGTTTGTTTTGCACGCCTAAGTATTATAAAAATTGTTCCATGAATTTGTTGGCATTCCATTATTTACTAAAAGACCAATTATAAAACAACCACAGGGCAGGGTCTTGGAAATGTCAAATTACTCACCAGCTTGGTGTATATAAAGTGAAACTAAACTCTTAAGTCACAAAGAGCAATTGTAAAAACTGTCATTAACATGGGAGGTACTATGGAAAAACACGTCATTGGCTTTGGTTTTATTCAATAACAAAACAAGTTCTAACTCACAATTACCTAACTTCTCCTCTATTATGTTATTATTCGTCGGCCCAATAACCCATACCCCCCATAAAATCAACTGTTTTAAGAGAGAATAAATTCTTCACATTGATTGCAGTTAGTAGATCAATTCATGAATGACATAATTTTTTTTTCTGTGGGCTGTATTGCTAGTATTGATGCTCAGGCAAAATAGCTGGCCAGCGAAATAGTTGATAAACATGTAACTTTCTTCATCAACACTCAAAACATGACATGATCCAAAACTAAACCTAGGCGCTGGATACTGTCCTGTCCACCTGTTAGCTTGTGTATGGTGAACCACGTCATTTTATCCAAATTCAAAACAACAGAATTGGAGAGACCAAAACACTAACATACACATATGTTGTGTATGGAAATGATTTATTTATTTATCTAAGCCTATGAGACAAACCTTGTCCTTTTTGTGCTGTATAAATACACATTTGAATTCTCTGGAAACTGAATTCGGATTATGAAATTTCAATTGCTTCCTTGATAGATTTGGAATTTAATAGTGAAAGTTTCAAGAGGTGACAGAATTTTCATTCATAAAGGAAACATTCACCCACGAAACACTTCCAAAATTATACATACTGGGGTTTGCTAAAGGATTTTAGAAAACATTGAAAATCACTATGACATCACAAGATAAGACCGTTTAGATATGCCTACTTGTGTTACGCATGTCAACAATCATCGTCAAGGTCACTTCAGACTTATAAGAAGAAGTATAAAAGTGAGTGTGAATTATCACGTCCTTGTTCCTGCGGTAGCTACTCCTACTGGTTGGCTGGGATACAGTATGTAGTGAGACAACAGAAAAGATTGGGAAAAAACTAGGAACATAAAAAAAAAGTTACATTTTTTGCCTATAACCCATGTTTATCCCAAATGGTAACAGGCAGATATCGCAAATGGGACTGAGGGTTGCCCATATACTGTATACACTTTCTAACCCACATGACAATGCATTTTTGTTGCAAGTATGCACATTTTAGTCCATCAATAACCCATGTGGGACCCATGTGGACATTTTGACAGGAAAATAATTTATACAATACTCCCAAGACTTGTTCTAGATACACAATGTTACTGACATGGAAACATTGCAAGTGTTAGTATCTCACTCCAGGACCATGTACCTTTCATATTCATTTGATTTATGTATTTAAGAAAATGCCTATTTAATTCACAACAGTCTGCTGTTTCATCCCGATGCTTTTGTCCTTTCCTTTTTAACATTGTCTATCTTAACAAGTTATACAATTCTGTCACATATATTGCTGTGTTCCAGTGTAATGAACCTGCCCCAAGCTGAATAATATAGTTTTAAGAATTGTCTTCTAACTTGTCATCCTCTAGTTGCTTGTCTTGTACACATAAGGCTGTATTTGACATTCTAACTTTCTTATCTTTTAATAGATAGATTAATATTTCGGCAAGATCAGATCACTAATAAAAGTCACTACATGGTAATATATTTTCAAATCTTCTTTCCCAGGGTTTTTTATTCACCAACATTAATCATATCACAAACACTCAGGGCAAAGTCTTGACTGGAGTCAACTGACATAAATTATGCCTTGGCTAATCCCTTGTGCTCTAGAAGTCAGTCTTGTCCTTCACACAAATTCCAGCACATTCCCATGACCTGGCAGAGTTTACAACGAACGTAATTGCATGATGATGATGATGACGACAATAATTAGGACAATCATGAAGAAATCTTCAAATTTATTGAGGTAGGTCAGATCACTTGGCAGAGGTCAGTATGTGCCTTTTTTGGATGCACGGTCTCAGTGAACCTAATGCACTCTGTAACAGTGGTACAGTAGCATTATGGGATTCTAAGCAAGAGGAAAACTGGAGCAGACACACACTCACTCTTGCCTCGCTTGCATTGCCCAGACAGGAAATCCTCCATTTGATTGTGAAATGAAGGAGCAGAATTTAGAACAATCACTCCACCCCCGTCTTGTGGTGCCTGCACCTGAGATCTCTGCTATGGAGCCAATGGCATGGGCAAACTGACAGAAACACAAACACATGCTACAATTTTGATAATCAAATACATAACCCTGGACTTTATTATTTATTCCTAATTTTTATTTGAGCCTGTAGGATTTTGAGATCTCTTCAGTCAGTCCTCAGTATTACAAGGCCAAACCCCAAGAAAACAAAATTGGTTCTACCATTGTCCAGCTCCTAGATCTGGATGAGTCAGGATAAGTTAAAAGTCAACCTCCCTCTAACCTGTCCATTTGTTCATTAATTGAGTAATTTTGTGTCCAACGCCACAGCTGCTGCCATAACTGTTCCCATTTATATTTTTTTTAACATTTATACTGCTGCTGAAAAAAAAAAAAAGATAGCACATTCGCCTACATTACACATGACCATACTCTGCAAAGGTGCACCTATTACTGCTCGAGAAAGAATTTTTCTCTCAAACAAAAACAGACAAATGTTTCATTACCTTTCTAATCAGATTTTGAGTGTGGTTTTTGAGTATCTAAGTAAATATGACAATGTTGTTCCTGCTTTCTTCAACATAAACAACTTGCAGTTATAGCAACACTTTCATATTCTGCAGTGTCGTTTCAGATTTTCTTAACTTTCTCCCCAAAATAAAGGCATACTCCCTAGCCCATTTTCTTTACAAGCCAGTGATCCCACACATATTTTAATATGTTTTTTTAATATCCTGTTTATGCTATACTATCTTCAAAACCCATCCAACAGTTGATTCTTAGAGTATGCTTCTGGACAATTTATCTCACTGGTTTCTTCTATTGATTGGCACTGACTGCTCATTTTCTTAACCTCAGCAGTACAATAGAAAGATTACTGATGTTATTGGGCACATGTATTCAGAACTCGAAGCACAGTGTTCACACAGTATTCACTAACAAACACATGAACGCTTTTGACATGTGGTTTAAATGAATTGGCCTCCCAACACATGTAAAAGCCATTAAAAATAATCATTGTGGTCCTGCAGTCCCATGCTCTCCTTTTGTGTTTTGTTTTTAGTGATATAAACCAGGTTTTTCCCTTAAAAATATAACTTTGTATTTTTGGCCTTAGCTCACCGGTCTCGTTGGATTTAGCTGTTAGTCGTCCCAGAACAACTGGAGGGATTTTCATCCTCCCTTTCTTTTATTTCTGTTGCTGTTTCTTGCACACATGAGGCCACCATGTCTGGGATCCAAAACGACCATCTCAGGAGTTACTCTGGGTTGCAGCCAAAAATCAGTCAAGAAATGAGGCTAGGGGATGTAGGTGGGGGTTGAGGGTGTCTGCAGTGCTGCAGCAACCTTCTGAGAGATCTCCAACTCCAATACCTCATCAGAATGAAAACAATTGGAATGTTCTCTTAATCAAGCCTATAAAGTTTTTTTATTTATTGTTTTTGCTTTCATTTTGGCTATGGATGGAGCTGCTGTGTTCACATTTCATTGTGCGCCCCATCCCTGCCATGACTTGGAGCAGATGTGTATGCCAAGGACAGATTCCAGTTTTGATGTCTGTGTCACAGATGATGAAAGTGTTTGAGAATGTTTATCTGATAAATGGGGTCATTGTTCAGAAATGCTGTTACACGCATTGCAATAGAAGAATAATAAAAAAAGATTTTGATGGCTTAGAACTGTTTGACCACACTTAGCTAGTGTCATGTGTGTTGGCGATAGTTAATGACCTTTCTCTGTTGTGTGTTCCAGGTGTGTATGTACCACCTGGTGCTGGGATTGGACCAGGAGGCACTGGACCAGGAACTGGATTCTTTCCAGGTAACAGAACCTCCAATGACTGTCTGGAGAGTTTAAACAAAAATAATCCACAACACAGCCACAGAAAACAAAGTCTGTTTGTCTTTAGCAGATGTATAACAATTTAATTATACTACTGTGGAAAATAATTAAGTAAGAAGCACAAATACAAATATATGTATACATACATACATACATACATACATATACTGTACGTGCATGGTGTACACCATACAATATCTTCTTACTTTCATTGCGGTATGACCAAATTGAATTATGACAGGTCTGTATGGACCTTTGCTCAGTCATCATATAAAAACATATATGCATACATACATAAAATGGCACAAGATGCCAGAACACTTTCTCCTGGTGTCCTGAGAGAAAGTAAGACAAAATGATAAATTGCTGGGCCAAAAAACTGTCCATTACATCACTACATGTAGACATAGCATAACTCTATACTCTGTATGATTGTTGTTTTACAAGGGTCTGCTGGAGGAGTCCCTGCGGGCTATAAACCAGCTAAAGCTGCAGGTGAGTAGAAGAGACATTAGATTTATGATTCCCCCCCCCCATCTACTGTATAAAATATTTTAATAAGTAAGGTTTATAGTGAACTGGTGCACTACTGTTTCAGTGATTTGGATATAGGAAACTGTTTCTATGTAAGACATTATATTGTAAAATATTTAGAAAATCAATCTTGAATACATTTCTTTAAAAAAAATGTTTAGCCTCATTATCACCTGATATCTGGTGGATTTTATAATGATTATTTTTTTATAATCCTTAATCATGTGATAAAATACATATTTTTCATATAGTAATCTCTCATTCGTTAAAGCAGTGTTGCTTTCCCAGGGTCCCGAATGTCTTGTCCAAATGTGTGTCATTTCACACATCCATAGCAGATACACCCATTTTCTGAATAAGTATAGTAAGTATAGTTAAGAGTACTCAAGCCATGACTGCAGGAAGTACTGATGTGATGAGAATTGTGATAATTCTATACTGTGAGTTGAAAAAGATAAAAAAAATTATGAATGTTGTCAACAATAATGACGACATTGGCAATATTGATCACAATCACACCTGTCTGTGTTTAACCCTGAAAGTAGGAGGTTATGGAGGTGGAGGGCGTGGTGTGGGGCAAGGTGGTCTGGTGCCAGGAGGTGTTGGGCATGGTGGCTTGGGCAATGGAGGACTGGGAGCAGGTACAGTATGAAAATAAAAAAAAACTTACAGACACCTTTTTGTCAATCAGTAAACAGCTGCCTTTAGGTGTTTGCCTATCATTACACATATTCAGACCTTTTTTTCTAACATCTCAATATCATTAATTGAAAACAGGCTTGTTCAATAGAGAGACAAAAGAATTGTAGCTCTCTGGCGCCCGTATAGCTGGTTGGTAGAGCGGGCGCCCATATATAGAGGTTTACTTCTCGACACAGCGGGCCAGGCTTCGACTGCGACCTGCGGCCCTTTGCTGCATGTCATTCCCCCTCTCTCTCTCTCCCTTTCATGTCTTCAGCTTTCCTGTCAAAATAAAGGCCGAAAATGCCCCCAAAAATAATCCTTAAAAAGAATTGCAGCTCTCTATTTCGCAATCTTTGAAAAGTTGAAAACTGTGTAAAACACTGCTTGTAACCTGTAGGTCTTTTGAAATGATATTTGAATCTTGAGTCTATAAAATCATATAAAGACAAAATGGAAATTGTTGTACGGTAACATGGAACATGTTTTGATATTTCAGAGCAAAAGCATAGCCTAAAATACGTTTTACTTGTTTTTACCCAACAGGACAAGGTGGAAAGCCCCCTAAACCAGGTAAGTTGGAACATTTACGCATGGTATTGTGTGGAAGGGCAGGTTATATACATATATTAAAATAGTATGTAATTTACACCAAAATTTGTCTTGTGTCAAAATAACATTTTACAATTAAGTTTTATGAAATACTTTGAAGATGTAGTCACAGCCCAGTGATTTTCCAGTACAGTGCAGTACAATACTGTAAAGCTGTAATGTAATAGAGGCGACATAGATGACATGGAAAATTCCTCTGCACTACATATACTGTTAAAGTGCCTTGAAAGGAAGGAAATTGAATGTATTGTTATGGGGTGGGTAAAGTAGGATCATGTATAGACTACATTATGTTTACACACCAATAGAATAGGGAGACCTGCACAGATGCTAAAGAGAAACAATCTTTTGATTGGTTGTCACCAAGTTTTTCTTATCACCCCTGTGTTTTTGTCGGGGTTGGTTTACACTGGCTTGGCAACTGTTTGGGACGTCTTAACTGGCTGGGACCATACAGAGATTCCATGACTCTTAAACCTTTGCTGTATTAGGGAGTGATGATTGGCAGAGTGCAAACAGCCATCAACCCCTGCCAAACAATGGTGCCAGAGCACTGATTACTGTTATTGTAATATTATACCCTTACAATATCTGGAAACCTCTGTGTTGAAATTTACCACGGCCCTTCTCTCCGATACCATACAGCAAATATTTTCCTTTGCTTTAACACACTCTGCGCTGCAATGGTGCTTTAGCAATGTTTAGCTATCATTTAATTTCCGTAAGCATTGCTGATACTATCTCAGACTGCCTCTATGTGTTTAGAAAGATAAGGAACCAAGCAGTCATCTTATAGTTCTGATAACACATGGAGAAGGTTACAGAGGGGTCCCTCTGGACTGCCACACCCCCGCCCTCTAACAAGAGTTGCAGAAGAGCCATTTTGTGAAAATGACCGTATATCCATTATTGGTTGGAGGTTTATTTTGGCTGGGATCAGTAGAACCTTACATTACTTCGGAGGTATTGCCCTGGCTTTTGTATGCATTTGAATTCCCCCACCAGTATTGACTTTTTATATTGGCCATTCCAGCAGTATGAAGCTATCCAATTTTGATATGACAACTTTTTACATACCTTACAAGTTTGCATTACTATACCAATGTACGTCTACAGTTCACCAGCAGGTAAGCCTCTCACAATGGCAGGTTGAAATCATCTGCATCAGTTAGTCAGTGTTTGGCTTGTGTCGTAGAGAAATCATATACTACCAGCATAATAAATCGTTGACCTTTTTTTAATTAAGGATTCTGTTACTAAAGAGACACAAATGCAAACAACATTATATATTCTTAGATGCACACTCACACATATCAAGAGCGCTGCCATTTATTATTATGTGGAAGCCAAGCAGTGACATTACATTCCACTGATAAACACCTTGCCTGGCCAGTAATGGAGAACAGCAGCTGGCTATGTGAGTAGCGTGACTGTAGTGAATTGCAGCATAGCTCATGCAAGACCTTGTTAATGTTACACTAATTGTGAAGCCTGTCAGCATCCAGCTTTGGCAATACACTGAAAGCTGGAAGGAGGAATTTTCTCTTTATGAACAGCTGTTGAACACCGTCTCCTGTCCTGTGTTCCCTAAGGTGGATTCAATCCTTATGGTGTAATTGCCAAAACATAGCTTTTGTAGGTTAGCCTCTTGTCACTTTCAGACAGTGTTAAGGCAGTTTACAAGAAACATAGAGGTTACTGTTTTTGCTGTTGGTGTGGTTTTATTGTACCATTATAATGGTCTGTTTTAAGTTTAGCCTGTCGGTAGACTCTCTGAGAGCAATACAAATTAAAGATGATAGAAAGACTCACTGTCTCACTGTCTTTCTCTCACTGTCTGAAAACGGACAATGTTCACACAACACTAAATCAATCTTAGAGCAATAAAAAATGATATGAACATTCAGAATTTGTATCTGTATGTAGATATTACATAGTAGATGGATGAAATACTATACTATACACTTTGTGTTTCTAATATTTTGTCCATCCCTATTATCACTGGGTGTCTACATGACTAAGAAACATCTATTGTTGTTGTTATGCTATTTATAAAGTTTATACAAAGTTTGTGGCGGTTGTGTGTAAAAGAAAATAGTAATGAGGAAAAGAAAGGAAAGTAATTGAATGCTGTCTGGCAGTGGGTTGTTTGGGGCTTCCCTCGAGTTGGCATCAGCAGCTAGCTCAAGCAGAGCCCCTACGAGCGGCCAGGTTGTCAAACTATGTTTGTCATAGACGTTCTTGTACTAGTTTCGTTGTTTTGCGGTTAGTCTGACACGCCAATTGACAATGTGAGCCTTATAATGTGAACACCTAACATTATAATGCAATACAACTTAACAGCACCACAAACCACAGCCTCCTTCATTGAAGTAGGATTTTTTTCTGGGCTGTTGAATTAGACTTTTCGTTTTAGATAGGTGTACCAAATAAACTGGAGGCTGAGTGTATATAGTCATCAATTCCTATCTCACCTTTATTTTGACTCTTTACTGCCACTGAATAAATAAATAAAAATAGTCCCAACAATTAGGTGCAAGATAAAATCATGCTTAGAAAAACTGCAGTACACATATAATTTAAGATGATGAATTACATTAGTCAGTGCGGCAACATGTCTCTAAGTTCTGAAATCTTGGATCCTTTGACTTCTGTGATGGCAGTATTGCTCATGTGCAGTTACCAAGAAAGTTGTTATTTCACCACCCAACCCACTTATTTACCCTAACCCCCAAGTACAAACTTTTGATCATTTTTAATATGTGCATCTTACTGCAATTTAAAATGCAGAGCCCATCAATACACTTGATTTTTTATCTTCAAACCCTATGGGTCATATCAGTGTCTTGTTTGAAGAAGCACTGAGTGTACTTCTCTGCTTCAACAGAAAGAGCGAGGAAAGACAGAGAAATGGAAAGATAGAATAGATATGGGTAGGACAGAGAAGAGACAGGCTGAAGGAAGGACGGAAAAAAACAATAACTCTTGTGAACATACCGTATACTGTTTATGTCAAATGCGTACACACACACACACACACACACACACACACACACACACACACACACACACACACACACACACACACACACACACACACACACACACACACACAACACAACACAACACAACACTATATGCACATTAATTTGCACAACGCACATGCTTAGAGAGCTTGATGAAAGATAGGAGACTGATAGATCGGGGTGAGGATGAAAGTGTTAAGCCAAAAGAAGATGAGCTTGGAGGAGGTTTAGTCTCCTAGTGCACATATGCTTTTTATTACTGGAGCTTAGACTTGTCCTCTGAGCTGTCAAAGACTGGAAGCATGTGAATGTGTATGACCATATGTGTATGTAAATATGTGTATGGTCTTCTTAAGAATGTAAATAAAATAAAGTGTGAGCATATATGCGTGTACACACACACACACACACACACACACACACACACACACACACACCATAAGTTAGTGCTGCTTATTCAGACACAATAACTATGTGAAAGAAGGTATTTTCCTCTATTTTCATCCACGTATCTTTCCTCCCCCTCTCCACAATCTGTTCTTCACCAAGTCTCAGTGTCAAGCTTTCAAAATCTTGGAACCTGAACTGTCTGCAGAGGAGAATTTGTTTTTATATCAGAGCCACACCACCCCCACATTCAACTCAGCCCACCCAATATACATACAGCCATCACAGCTTGTTTGTTCACATTAGAAATGTCTGTTGCTTTCCAAACTATTTTTTTTGATGATGTCACCAGATGTTGTTAGCATTTTCAATAATCTCACCAATTCATCTCAAGAATTAAATTGATATTGGAGTAAAGCAAGATAAGGGCTTCATTAGTTGTTATTGGTGTCACGCATGCCACACATTACAGTTTCTAACTGTTGTATTTTTCACCACACTGAAGTGATACTTTCACTATGACTCAATAACTGCTCCCCAGCCTCTCATCAGCCTGTTCTGTGTCATGTTTGCATGGTAGTTCTCTAGTGAGCATGTTACCACAAATGTAATTTCTTTCCATGTTCACTGTGTAAGTTGATGAGCCATCCCCTTGGCATGCTCTCACGACCTCTCCCCTGCTCCATTTGCCAGCAGGTCTGGAGCATGGACCACTAATTGTTGTCTATCTGGCAGCACAGCCTAAGTGTTGTTTAATGTAATGATGGAGAAAGAATACATGAAGAAGACTGATCTCTGGTTAAATTACCTTGTTGTAGTTTTTGGTAGAGGTGGATTGAAATCTGTTAAATCTGAGGGCAATTACATTGACTACGTTTACATGCACATACTATTCTGGTTTTTGCCCTTATTCTGAATATGACGATATACTGAAGCTGTTTACATGGCTAATGTAAGTGAATACTCCACTAATATTCCTGTTTACATGTAGCCGTTCAAAATCCGATTTTTTCAAAGTTTACCTGCGGTGGAGGACTTGTTGGACCGTGCGAACACAGCGTTTCTTTCGTTCCTTCAACCAGCTTCTTGAAAAGGTTAATGTAGCGATGTGTGCGCATATCCAAAAACCTAGTGATAACCATGTCTTTGATAATGTTTAAAAGTAGCTGTGTTTCTCCTTCTTGTCAGGTCTGCAGCCTTGCAAACTGTTGGCTGGTTGGTTTGTTTACAGCAACCACAGAGCTGACCATAAGCCATAAACAGGCAAGAGGCCATAAACCCAGATTGAGACGCATATTCCGAATGCGCTGTATACATGTCCAAAGAATGCCTCTAAAACCAGAATAATACCGAAATATCCCACGTCTTAATCAAAAAATGCTATATTCGGAAGAAGGCCTTATTCAAAATATCCAACCGGAATATGCTGTTTACATGACCGATATCAAATTCTGAATATTGTCATATTCTGAATAATAGTGGAATATTGGTGTGCATGTAAACATACTCATTGATGTTTTCTGAGTTAGTAGTAGTGGAGATTTTCAACACTGGTAGAGCATAGATGTAGCTGATCAAAATGTGCATCACAAGGGGGTGAATGTGATTTACATACATGGCATGACAATGTTAGAAACATGGCTTATGGTGATCGATTCACACATAGCTTACAGTATGTACGAGCTGATGTGTAATGCAGGCCATTACAATGTAAAGATTGCTTTAAGTTGTATGAACAATATTTTTTTTTTAGTTTTAGTCATTTTTTAAAATATTGTATTTTGAAATGATGTGAATTACTGACATTATCTCACCTTAGTACAATGTTTTGTATATGTTTAGATTTCTCAATACTTAGCTAGACCCATTTATGGACAAAATGACTTGTGAAGATAAATGTGTTTTAAATTACTTTGGCCTTATACAGTAGGTATTCTGATGTGTTAGTCCATGTTGCAATACTTCTACATAAATGTAATCTACAATTTGGTCAACAGCTTTTCCACTGTCAATGACAATTTATCTCTCACTTGTTTTCCTTTGTAGAGCATCCCATAAGTTTGTCATAGTGAAATGTCTCAGATGGCTGCACAATGATCGTAGCCTTTATAGTGACAGAGGAACTTGGAAATGCTTTTGAGGCTGACTCAATTAATCTAACGTCAGTGTTTCAATGTGCATGTTTTGAGTCGAGGCGACCTGTCGAACATTAGCCTCAACCCTGAGTTGTCAGAAAAGTATTCAGTAGAATAGCAGTTAGATGCATATGTGGACCATCTGGAAGAGGAAACACACTTGGCCATTGTTGTGTTTGTTGACTGGTTTTCTTGCCCTTTGCATTATTTTCACAATTGAAATGACATGGAATATACTTACTAGAAAGTAGTAATTTTGTTCCAAATTGAAAGTGCACATGTACTATGTGTACTACTCTATACTCTAATGCTTGCAAAGTGGTTCTGCATGGTTTTACAGTACATGCTGTGAGTGTGTAGGCCAAGCTAAAATGGATGATGATATGAGCACTAGGCTAGGGATACTCGTCAGACATACTCAGGGGCTCAGTGTTGGCAGAGCAACTGTGGCATTCCTTTATAAGTAGTTAAAAAGTAGAACAGCAGTTTCTCACAGAAACTTGAAAAAGGGAAAAGTGTTTGGTCGACTTGAAAGCTTATAGCATAGCTTGTTCTGCTCTGTATGACTTGTAGCATAAACAGTGACATCACAAAGATATGGTGTACAAATTAACACAGTTTGAATTAAGGGACAGCAGGAGTGGTCTTTGCACAGATGTGTTTGAAATAAGACATGTGTTTGTGGAGGTAATAGACTCACAACAAGGACTCAGGCTGGTGAAGTCAGACAGCCACAGACGTCACTGGGCAGCAGCCTAGTTTGGCACGGTGGCAGTGCTTGTAATCCACATAATGTGTAATGGTGACTTTTACAGTTAACATTAATTTGGAGCCATTTGTAAGACGCCTCAGAGATGATGTGTGTGTTCTGATGCCAAAGTACGTAGGTAGATGAAACCCTCCAAAGTTGCTTCATCATTGTAAGTGCTTACAACATAATGAAACAGAGCACATTCTTATCTTTAGTATGATGCAATTGTCCCCTATAAAAATAAAGAAAATGACCACCCATACCAATAATGGCTACACTGATTTTGACCTGGACGCTGCGCCAAAAGCAAAGATGGTAAAAAAATTAAGCAACCTTAGACCCTTTACCTTTGTGTCCGTAAGAGCTCTGACAGTTGTGCGCTTGGGGTCATCTGGCAAAAAGGGAGGGTGAGGCTTTGGGACCTCTCATTGATAGTGTCAATGACTCCATGGAAAAGGAAAGTGAAAACAATAAAAGGCTTGCGGCCAAATTCGGCTGGCTCACACCAGCCAGAGAGGGAGAGAGTTTGTGTGTAGTGGTGTGACTGTTTGAATGCTTAATTTGTCCAACATGCGACTAATCCCGCTTCTCACAGTTCTGTGCCCGTGACTGACAGCACAGAGAACCTGGAAGTGACAAGGAGCAGGGGAGGTCACAGGAGAGGGAGGGTGGAGAGGAAGCAAGGGGAGCTTGAGTGTGTCCACTTGTCTCACGCAATCTGGAATCACTACAGCACCTAACATCATTCTGCTTTCATCCAGCTTGTCCCACGTCACCTCGTAAGAATGCAATCTATCCACCAACTTGGAAGTGGAACAGTGTGATGATTTGATACTGATAATAATCTGGTGTCATGACAGTGAAGGACATAATGGTGGACTTTGCTTTCAAAGTGAAAATGTATAAGGGACCACAGCCGAAGAACAGAATCTTTCTGTCAATCACAGTAAAATGCTGATTCTCTGGGGACCTCCAGAGAGGCTTTAAAGATGAAGTTATCATGAAGATTTTCCATCTCATTACGTAAAATTGCAGCGTTTGCACTGCTATAGCACATCTCTGTGCTTCTTGCAACTATCCTTTACTCTTTGTATGTTTGTGGTTTGATGGTTTGTACACCAATCATTTTTCATACTGACACAGGTTTCCAACTCAGATAAAGTATTAAAGAGACATATGTGTTGTAATCATGTCCCCTGGCTTCTCAGTAAACAAACATTTGTTCTTAGACCATTCGTCTGATTAAATATAAGCTAAAACAAAGAATGTGGTGACATTCCAGAGCTCCAGCTCCGAAGTCTGCTTTCCGCGGGTCTGCCGTCAGTTACAGTGGATCTCTGCCATGGAATTCTTTGGTCTCTTAAATTAAACCCTCCGCCAGGCCCAGCTGGTTCACAAAATAGAAAGAGGGGGAGAGGGGGAGGAGATGGAAAGGAGCGAGCAAATCCATCTTTCCCTCCTTACGTTTGGCTTTCTCTGGTTGCTGCTATTAACACCACACATCTTGTCGGCGCAACCCCTTAGACAACTTTTTAAGAAGAAAGAGCGAGAGAAAAGAGAAAAGGATAGAGAAACAGGAGTAAGAGACAGATACTGAGAGCCGAAGACAATGTTTTTGATTACTTTACCTAACCCCAATGGAGCATGAGCTAGACGTTTCAGTTTTGGGATTGAAACCAGATATTTCTGTTCACACTGGCTCACATCCATCACTTGTGCTGGACCTGAGTTTGAGAACATGACTGGTGACTGAAAGAACTAGCCATGCTGTCTAGCCCATTTTATTCCAGTGTCAGGCTTCAGTTTAAATACCAATGCACATGACATGGTACAGCAGGAGGCAATAAATATGGCAGCCTGTCCCTCATCACATTTTCATTCCTCTGAAAACCAGACTCCTTCGTTGTCAGAGAAGGTCTAGACTTGCATTTACTTGTGTACCCTCACTGAGATCATTCTTAAACCAGCCGCCACAAATTAATCACCACTTTTGGGCGATGCTCAATTATTCACTGCCACAACATCCCAGATTTCACCTCAACAAACTGCAGGTGCAGTGGTCTTTTCTGAATGGAAACTGGCTAGTAAACCATGTGTCACATGAATTTTTTCAGAAATCTAAATGGAGGAAACTATGATGTATTGCAGTACTGCATCAGTTAACTTCCAATTGTCTTGGCCACCAGTCCTCCCTCCTGTGTAGTATTGGGTTTCTGTCCCTTCCATCTTGTACACTGAGTATTGACCTTTTGTAGGGTTTCTTTGTCCAAGGTCCGAAGGCAGTTGGGATTTCAAGTGGTCTCTAATTAGCCACTACATTAGTGAACTGAAATCCTTCAGCTTGTCAGCAATCAATTAAATACTGGGAGCAGCACCAAAAAAAGCGATGATTTGATATCAGGGTCATGGTGCAGACTTTCCATGTGTGTGGTTCATGACAACAAACAACATTGGTGTAGACTTCCAATAACGTGTGAGCTAAGACAGGTCTATTTCTGTGAGCTGACATGCTGTAACAATAGTAGTCCAACAAAAGCATGCTTGTTTGAGCTGACAGGATGGCGTAAATATGGCTAAACTGAGAACTTTTGTATAAAAACCCTACCCTCCCAAATATACAATAAGTGGATGGATGCCAAACAGACAATGGTCCAGATTTTGTTATTGTGTCCTTTCACTTTGACCCTGAAAATACAAAACCTCCAGGGTAGTATTTTTTACTTGAGAGCGTTTTATTTTCCCAGTGTCTAGTCATGTCAGAACTACACACCATAAAGTTTCTTTCCTCTCCTTCATGTCTAAACCTTGTGTCTGCCCAAGGCCTGCACTCATGGTCACACACACAAACCCACACCCTATCAGGCTGACTTCTGCGTGTGTGTGTCTTGTCTTGTCTTGATCTCAATTCAAAGAGTTGAACACAACGTGGCAGGTGCTGGTCAACCCTGAACACAACTGCCAAAGCCAGGTTGGGTGAGCACAATTGGGCCTGATGATGGATGAATAAGATAAAAAAGTATTTACAGTCCTGTCTGTCTTCACTCTCTCTTCATGTTTCTCCTTCATTGGCACGCATAATCTCTGTTGCGCAGCCTGGTGGCCCACCGGGCCTAAGTCTATGGGATTTAGTTTTTGATTTGATTATTTTGATTATTTATTTATAAAGGACAACACACATTAATCAACATTTCTGTAAATGTGCCAGTGTTAGCCAGCCGGCTAATTTTCAACTGTAGTCCTTTGGCCAGATGATTTTAGACCAGAGCAGCAAGAAGTATTTTAGTGTAATACATATTACATACATTTTTTATGTTTTCGGCTCGGTTGGAAACTTAGATGTGGTCATATTTTCTAATTTCCAGCTAGCTTTTAGCACTGATTTAATGTAGGGCCCTATACAATCTGTGTTAAGCTTTTTTGAATTCTCAATTTCGTGATTCCGTCCATGATTCTGTTATCACAGAAACTATGAGACCCTACCTTAATGCTGCCATCAGACTGTGACTGGCCTGAGCCAGGCCTTCGTATAAAAAACAAACACTTTTCTGGGGGCAACCCTGTTTTCCAACACTCACAGTGACAAACATACCTCAGACTGGCCAATGAGACATTCTGTAATCTGGAGGCTAGACCAGACAGTACAGTTTAAAAAAAACAAAAAAACATTCCAAGCCAGACAGTTATTTTAAGGGTTTTATGTATCAGCAGTGTTTCGTATATCTTTTAACAATCTTGTTTTTTGTTCGTTTCCTGTCAATTCCTTTAACATTTGTATGGTATGTGGAGCTCACTGATAAAAATGAGACAAATGAGACAGATTCCTTGTGTCAACACAAGAGACACTGGAAAAGGGAAAGCCTTAGATCAGTCTTGAATTATATAAGAAATGATTACTGTTGTTATTACTTAGAGGTGTGTCTAGGGATGGTTGAGCAATCGAAGATAATCAAGCTGAAAGCGTTGAAGGAGATGGATTATTGCAAAGAGCTTAGCTTAGCGTCTGGGCTTGCATTGCATGCTCAGTCTGCTTGTCAAGCCCTTGGCAAAGCCAGTGCCCACATTTATTTTGACTAGGTCATGAAACGCCACACTTCCAACTTTCGCTCTGTCTCTCCCAGCACATTCCTCCTCCTCTTCATCAATATCATTACCTGCACCCTGCAGATTTCTAGACTCTCTCATCTTCCAGTCGGATCTGTTCACCCCCACCCTCTTGTTCAGTTTGTTTCCCATGCCTAGTTGCTCTCACCCCAGATTTTTGGCTTATAAGTATTGATGAAAACAAGTTCCTTGGTGGACTAGCTTGCTGGCAGCATTCATATTTCTTCTTGTTTCAAAACCAGTCATTACCCCAACATGTTTATCTCTGATTGGGGAATCATGTGCTGCTGTTCTAAAAACATGGAGTAGCCTACCAAATGTTAGCCCTAGAAAATAGGAATATATCACTTTGACAGTTATTTGGAGAAGTTCAGTACAACTTAATGAGTATAGATTTAAATAATATTCAGCCTTCACCTACTCACTTTTCCATATATACATTGAAAAATGTTACATGTGATTTTTAGTATTCTATATGTTTTTGGGATGTCTGACATACCAAGGTTAACAATGTTAGGTAGAGTTTTCCTGATGTATTATATTACCTTTTTTAATTTGAATTTAAAAAAAAAAGTTTTATATGTCAGTCCTACAGTAAAGGAAGGTTTGTTTTCACTTCTTATTTGCTTTTCTAGTTCATACCAGCCACTAGACCCAAACAGTGCAAGCATTGAATTAAAAGTATTTTCCTATTTGAAGTCTTCTTATTACACTTGTAAATATGCATGTTTCAAAATGTATGGCTGAGATAAAACACAATTTAGTTTAATATTCTATATGTATAATGTTATTGGCTGTACAGCAGGTTCCACTTTCCCATTTGGGCTCCCACTTTTAAGGATCTTTCAATCTCTTTCAATCCATGAGCAGGTGATGAGCATTTTATTTTATGTCCTTTTCCTTTTTCCACACTTTTTCCAGTCTTCTTTTCAGATGTTTTGTTCCTGTCTGGAAGCAGAACCCCAAGCTGGGATATAACTTTATTCATGTGTCAAGTCAGGCCAAAATCTTTAGCAGCCCATAGATTAGTTTGGGGCTTTTGGTCTTGGAAAGAACATACTGCTCCCTCCAGTGTTTAGAATACAGCATAACCAGATGGTCAACCATTTTTTTATGTTTTGTCTATCATGTTTCTTAGTCATTGGGGTTCAACTCTTTCCACAGTGCCCAATGTACCCAACATAAATGTTTTCAATCAAACTTAATTAAGCAAACATGATATTGTGTCATATTTCATGTGCTTTTTTTAACTTAATGTACAGTATGTATTACTTGAAGGTCCTGGAAAATGTTTTGCTGAAAGATTGAGTAGTGAGTTATTTTTATTGAAAGGTTATTACTGCTGAATAAATCAATAGTAACTCATTGTAACCATAGTGAAGAAAACTGTGCTTATTTTCTTTGACTCCCCTTGCCCACATTTACAGTTTGTAGTACAGTCATTCTCACTCTACTTTCTCTCTACTGCCTGTCTATCATTTTCTTTCCCGTCCAGGTTATGGCAATCTAGGAGTCAGTGGTCTTGGAGGTGGTGGCCTAGGAGCTGGAGGCTATGGAGGAGGTGAGTACCTGTAGCCAGAAATTAAAACTGGAATTGGTAGTGTGTGTTTGAGCATAAGTGTAACATTAATGCTGCATTGCCACTGCATGGTTTGGCACTGCAATACTTGCTCTTTTTTGGTTTGCCATTAGCAAAAGTTGTGGATAGTACCTGGTACTTTTTTTGGTACCACTTCGGTTGTGGATCCAAGTGAGTTGAGCCGATACTAAAAGGTGGAGTTAAAACACTGCAGAAAACTGATTGGTTGGAGAGGATTGATGTAAAAATTAAAACTAAATCAGTAAATGCACAGGCAATTAAGTGATATCGCGCAGTTGTTGTGTTGAAATAAAATTCCCTTACTTTTTGTCTGAGACCGAGATAAAACTGAGTAAAAATGCGGTCAATTTTGGGATGAGACCGACCGGAAGTGCTCACAAGAGGGTTTGAGACACCGTAAACAAAGTGATGGGAAGAGAGGAGGGCTAACGTTAGGGGTAAGGCTAACTCCTTATCGGCTTTTACTACGCAGCATTTTCCTCGTCAATGTACAGTCTTTAGCAAACAAAATGGTGGTCGCAGTCTGGAGCCCTGTCTGCAGTGGAAAATGAAATAGAGAAAAGGTCCTGGTACCAAATGTGAGTAGAGCCGAACCATGCATTTTAAACCTCACTCACCTTTGCACCTTTGTTTCATTTAGGTGGTTATGGTGGAGGCACTGGGGGCTTTTTCCCAGGAGCTGGACAGAAGGCTGCTAAAAGAGGTACAGCAGATGTAAGAAAATGTATGGATAGAAATGTAACATACATTTTCTGTAAAGGGAGTGATGGCCCAGTTAAATGGTGCCATGAACTGAATGAGTGGTTTATATTGATTGGTTGATATCCTATACTTAAACCCATAATGACATCCTTTTCCTCCCAAAGATATGTCAGTCAGACGGGCAAACTTTAGGGGCCTCATGAGCTCCAATTTGAGTCCCAGGGTGACTTTTATAATGAAGAACTACAGACAGAGTACAACCCGATCAGACAGAGTGCTTTTTAGCAGCCTGGGGTGGCTATGTTTAATTTTTTTCAATGAGAGTGCAGACTCTCAGGGTGTCGTTAAGTTGTGGTGTGCAATGCGGTGCGCCTCGTGTTTGCAAGCTGCAAAACACGCTCTGTCTGACAGGGGCCTATGGCAGTCACCTGGTGTACTCATCTACTTCTGGTGAAATAGATTTTTTTTAAGTTCTTTGCAGCTCTGAGTGTTTACACTTTGTCAAATGGAAAGATGTTGCTTTAGCTGATCATATCATTTGTAATATTTCAAAAACTATGATTTTGAAGATATTAATTAGACTAGGACATAGCAGAAATCAGACAGGTTGGTGTATTTCTTATTTTTGCGTCTTGTGTATTTCGTTTATTGATGTTTCCATTGAACACAACAATAAGTAAAGACATCACTTTTTCCTTGACTTTTAAACAAGCATTTCTTCAAAAACTGTTGTCAGTGCATGAGGCTAACTGACTCTGATGGAAACTGTGGGTCATCAAATATGATGATGTAATATTGGTTGTTAGAACAACATACTGATCCTGTTCCTCTTGCTTGTTTGTTGTTGTTTGTTTTGATGACTGCAGTCAATCACTCTGTTTCAACCTTTCAGTAAAAATGCCTCAAATTCCAAGAACCGAAGTTTGATTCTCATATTCCCTTTTCCATGTTTTGAAAGATCCCTGTCAAGCTGGAATGGAAATGGTGTGCTATTTTTTAGAACCAGAAAGATTATCTCTTCTTAATGTTAAAAATCCTTTTGTGTGGTTTATTGCAAACTCCGGCACATGACGGTTCATATTGAGGCATGAGTTATCAGTAAAGGTATTATCAATATTAACTGTAATACTACTACTTTCACTATTGTTTCACTCAGGTTATGGTGGTCATCTGCCCTCCTGCCTGTTTTAGGAGGTTATCAACTGGACAAATACTTAACTTGATTAATGCTTGGTTTGAGCCACATTGTTCCACATTAAAATCAATTGATGTTGCTGAGACAACAACATAAACAACCACAATTCTTCTGATCAGGTTCCTTGAGGGTTATTTCCTAAGTCTCTTATATTGATAAATACAGCTAGAATTCTGGTTGTCCTAATCACAGGTGCAGGATGCCATCTGCTACCAGTAGGTAAGCTAATTCTTGGTCTGATGACAGACTACTGTACAAACTTGAACTGTGCTGTATGAACTTTGATATATCTGTATGCTTGCATGTTATGAGAAAGCCAAAATGAATGTTTTGCATTAATTGTACCTAAGCATGAAAAACACTGTTTGGCAAACATATGTAGATTTTTATGGTGTACCTGCAAATCTTGGACTGTTTGAACAACAGCAGAGCCCAGCATGACCTTAAAGTCTGTGCCATGTATATGCACATGATTTGCTAGAAATTAGGCAGGCTGATTAAGCATGGACTCTGGAGGGCCTAATCATGGCCAGGACTGTACTATGGCAAACAGCCTACTCTTAAGTATTGGTTGGCAGGGACAAAACTGCAGTCCCGAGAATCAGTCTGTGCTCTTTTCACGAGACTCAAAATAACAATTAATTCCCCAGAAAGAGCACAGATAAAACAAAGCATTCCCTTGCCAAACTTTTTCTTCACCAAATCTCCCAGGCCACATACTTACAGGCAGTGCGCAATGTCTGTCCGACAAAGTATGGGGAATTTAAGATGAAAAAATGTAAAAACAAAAAAAAAGTTTAAACAAACAAAGCAATGTGTTTTATTCTGCTGCCAAGCTCCCTTGAAAGTAAACCTGACGGCTCATTTCCTGCATGAGGGGATAGCCAAAGAAATGAGGCATTTCATGAGGCAAGGCAAATGCCATGCATGCTGGCTGCCTCTCCTGATTAGATAAAAACTCAGCCATGTTGCTTTTGATCATGAGGTGATGACAGACTTGTAGAGCCAGATTAGCTACTCTCAATACCAATGGTCAGTCTATGGGTCCCTGTTGAAGAGGTCAATTCTAGCACAAGCCACACACCTGCTCATTACTCCTTTTCAGTATCACAGGGCCCTCTAGCGGTACAACAAAACACAATACTCGTGTTGGAAGGTTTGCAATACTCTGATGTTCACAAATGTGTTAATGACTATAACCTACAACCTATATATATATATATATATATATATATATATATATATATATATATATATATATATATATATATATATATATATATATATATATATGGGGTCACTTATGCATTTCCATTCCAGACAGAATACCAGCTGAGATCAGTTGCATTGTTTTTTTAATCAGGGCAGCAGTTTTCAGATTACATTATGTGTTTACATAATTGCAAAGGGGTTCTCGACTGTTTTAAGTGTCAGCTGTTGTAGCTGAAGTAATGCTTGAATTCCATGCTTTTTGGTCTAAACGTCATACCCAAATTAAAAGTGGTACAGCTCCCATGTACTTTGACACTCTGGGATGTGCCTGACATCATTGGAAAGGTGATTGATGTGGGTGTGTTTGTGTATTTGACAAATGTTGTATTTTATAGTTTTTTGGCATTTTTCTTTGCACTTTTCAAATGGAAATAAAAAAAACGCACAGACATATCTGTAGAAAAAAACATCATATAAAATCCATTTTTGAGTCTTTTGGCTTCTGGATTCTTTCTAAGCTGAGACATGTGGCTAATGCCACCTGTCAGATGTGTTTACAGCAGTGTATTGTAATCATTTTACAGATATATGACAAAAAAAACCCTCCATTCTAGCCTCTGTAACTCTGTGTCAGTAAGGCCTATAATCACCCTGACACTTGTACCAAAAACTTGAGAGTGTTTCCTTTCCAATGATATCAGGCACACCCCAGAGTGTCAGAGTATATGGGAGCTGTACCACTTTTAATTTGGGTATAACGTTTAGACCAAAAAGCATGGAATTTCAAGCGTTTCTTCAGCCACTTCTGTCTATAACAGTCAAGAACCCTTTTGCAATTATGTAAACACATAATGTAATCTGAAAACTGCTGCCCTGATTAAAAAAACAATGCAACTGATCTCAGCTGGTATTCTGTCTATAATGGAGTGGAATGGAAATTTCTAAGTTACCCCAATCTTTTGACCGGTAGTATATATATATATATATATTTAGTATTTATGTCTGTGCACATTGTACTTTAATAGGGACTGGAGGAACAGGAACTGGAGCCGCAGTGCCTGCTGGAGGCAAGACGCACACAACAGATCATTCGCCTCATTTTCTTTTTTATTTCATTTTGCGCTATTTATGTTTATGTTTCTCATCCTGTGATTTCTGCCTCCCAAGGACTCACAACACTGTTCCCATTCTCTTTAACATTTTTACTTTAATGCTTTAGGAATATTTCATAAATTGCAAATTGGCTCTTCGTCAGGTACAGTGGAATTGATTTATTTGGCGAAGACCCATTTTGGGTTCCAAACATAGTCCTTTTCCTAATGTTATAAAGTAAAGATTTTAAAGAGACTAGTTAACAGTGTTGAGAGTCCTTGGGAGACAGTAATTACTGTTGTTTGGACTCAGCGCTTCACAAAAAAGATGTGTGAATGTTTGTCACACTGTATATCTGTTTAATATGCCAAGTAACAATCACTCTCTCTTTTTAGTACCTGTTATTCCTCAGACTGGCCTTCCAGGAGGGGGTGGTGCTGGTGCTGGAAAGAAAGCTGCCAAAGTGCCAGGTTTTGTAGACTCAACAATAAACTCCAAAGGCTGAAGGCAGATGAAGGATGCAGCTTACTAGGCAGCAGAGCCACATCAAATTATTTTTTCCACGGCAGATGTTTGGTGTGCTTGGAATTCTTTCTTGTAATTATGCAAGTTATTTGCAAAATAATTATGTTTATTGCACTTTAAATACAGCGGAGTTGATCCAATATGCTTTACAGAGCAAGGAAAAATAGAACAAGCAACATACATACATAAAGGTGTACACACAATAACTAGCCTGTGAAATGCAATGACTATATTCTTGTTATACATTTTCCTTAAATGTTTTTTAAGTATCAGAACATTATCTATTCTGTGCTAGCAGGAGACTGTGGGAACATTTGGCTAGTTTTAAAAATCCAACATCCAATATTACGATCGTTAAATATAAATAAATATATGAAATAAACAGCTTCATAAATATGAGCCCATGAAGCCAAACCCCGCATTACATGCAATAAATTAAGCTAACAAGTAGCTTATTTTGTAAGATACCAGCAGCACCTGCCTAGCTTTGCTGCATCCTGTCTGGCTCTTTTTGTGGTAGTGTTGTGTCACAAAGATTTAAATATATATTGACATATCATTTTCCTGTTCGTTGTTATGAATGCCTGAAAAAAAGCAGATTATTGCTGCTAATGCATGCCAGATCCCTTTTTGAATGTGTATGCAGAAGTGCGGTACTATGCTCTCTTTGGCTGTGGCAGGTGTGGGTGTGCCTGGACTTTACCAAGGTGGACTGGTGCCAGGACAAGGTTTGTCTCTTTCATAGATTAATCTCAGCGACAATACAGTATATATATATATATATATATATATATATATATATATATATATATATATATATATATATATATATATGTGTGTGTGTGTGTGTGTGTGTGTGTGTGTGTGTGTGTGTGTGTGTGTGTTTTACCATGCGAACGGTCAATACTTTTGCAAACAAGTACTGTTTTTTGTTGTTGCTTATGGCTCCTTCAGGGTTTGGTGGACGTGGCGTTCTGCCTGGGGTGGCCACAGGCACCGACCTTAATCCCAAATCAAGTAAGGTTTAGTTTTTTACTCATGAGTATTGACTGATTTGAAATTTCTTTCATTGCCATTGAATGTCGGTTGTATTTTTATTTTTTATCACTATTTTTACCGCCTTTTTTAAAAAAAATAAAAACATGGCAAAGGCAGCAGTACACAATATATGCAATACATCAATAAACAATACAAATATATGTTCAATTTAACACATGCAAAAAACTAAATAAATGAATAAATTGGAAACAAGGAAAATCATAATAATAAAAATAATAATGACTTGAGTTAAAATTACCATAGTTGTCAAAGAACATTGTATATCCAAAAATGTTATTGGTCTATATGCAGTTTTTCCAAAGAGTAATGCTGCCGGACCACAATTGTACGGGGTTTATTTAGTTTCAAGGCCAGTGTTCAGTTTACTGTGTTCGTTTCATTCCTGACACTATTCCTGTCTATTATTTCTAGTATATTTCTTGTATTTTTGGTTTGTGTGTGAGTGAGTATGTGTGTATGTCCTTAGTAACTTGCTGCTTGTAACAGAGTAATTTCTCAATTTGGGATTAATAAAGTCCATCTATCTATCTACATTTAAACAATAATCTTCATTAATCATTATCTAAGTGACTAACTAGATTATGCAATTTTTCTATTGTAGTTGGAGGGGGGGGGCAAGGAGGTCAAGGACCAGGTAACTTTATTTATGATTATTGCTGTATTGTCTTATTGCAAATAAATGCATTTGTATTTTTGTCAGTATCATTGGTATTAGCTGATCAGGATTTAAATGTATTTCTTCTGTCCCAGGAGGCCGTGGGTATGGTGGGCCAATGCAGCCAGGAGTGTTCCACGGATACCCCCTCAAATCACCTAAAGCGCAAGGTGTGATCACATACTATAAAGTAACTGTGTTATTCAGAAGTTGCATTCTTCTGTTCATATGATGTGATATGTTCTCAGCGACTATTTGAACTTTGTCAATGTTACCTTTGTCTTACTAATGGCCTGCGGCGGCACTTCTTCTGCCTTAAGGTTTTCTATGGTGGGTTTGTTACTGGTTGTAATTTAAAGGAATATGGACTCTCTTTAAGTAATCTAGTCAATGTGTTGCATTTAAAGGGACTACACTGTATTTAAAAGAACGAGCAACGTCCCAAATTATTTATTTTAGATATGTTATTTAAGTACTTTGTTGCATATGATCATGTATGTGCAGAATCATTCTGGCTCCTCATTCTCTCAAATATTTTTGTTCTCTTTAGGCGGCTATGGAGCAAAACCTGGAGGTGGCAAACTACCTTTTGGTAAAAATACTTTTTTGAACCGTTTTGCAAATGTTTGGTATAACTGTGGCATCAGTATAAAATGTTTCAGGTTACAGCTTTGGTAATGGTGACGCTGGGTCAAGGCCTGGATATCCTGTAGGAACTGGTGTGTGTTTTTATTTGTTGTTAATTGATATGGAGTAGCAAGGTAAAAAAGACCAAAGAATGCCTAATGTATTTTTTTCTTACTGCAGGAGTTGGGCCCGGGGGCATCTCGCCTGCTCAGGCTAAAGCTGCCAAATATGGTAGCCTACTACATTCATGACCTGGACAATGCTTTTGTCTCAGGAAAAACATGATACAAGTTGTGTAACATCAGTACAGAACATATTTGTATTTTACTAAAGTATGTGCTCTCTGCTCTAGGATTGAGTGGTGCTGGCGGTGTTGGTGGTGTTGGTGGTGTTGCTGGCACCGGTGGACTGTATCCAGGGCAGGTGCCAGGAGGTATGTTATGTTAGCAAAACTAAAAGTCTCTAGCAATGTTAGCAGTCTCATGAATGAAAAGTTAATTCCACACCAGAAACAATGAACAAATTAATGAATAACACAATTAATATGTGAGAGACTTTCTGTATCCACCAGAAATACAAAAAATCCAGCAATTTTAGCTGAAAGCATAATTCTGCTGTAGCAATGCATTCCTTGGCTTAAATCTGAACTTTTACTGGACTCACTATCATCTTAAATGGTTAAATGTATTTTTTTATTTCTGCAGGAGTGGGGCCCAGCGGCATCTCACCTGCTCAGGCAAAAGCTGCTAAATATGGTAGCCTACCACATTCATGACCTGGACAATGCTTTTCTATCAGGAAAAAAATGATACAAATTGTGTAACATCAGTACAGAACATATTTGTATCTTACTAAAGTCTGTGCTCTCTGCTCTAGGATTGGGTGGTGCTGGAGGTGTTGGAGGTGTTGGAGGTGTTGGCGGTGTTGCTGGTACTGGTGGACTGTATCCAGGGCAGGTGCCTGGAGGTATGTTATCTAGCAAAACCTAAAGTCTATAGCCGTGTTAATGCCCTTATGACTGAAAAGTTAATTCCACCCCAGAAACAGAATTGTTGGATGGTGAAAAATCTTTGCCTATGGTTTAAAGGAGATAATGATGGTCAAAAAGGAAAGAGAGAGTGGTCACACATTTTACCACAGTCTTCAGCCATACTCACACCAGAGGTTTCTACATGTGATATGCTTTAGATGGCTTATATTATTTTTAAATTTAGATATCTGAAGAATCTGGGTATGCTGTACACAGGTGTTGGTGGGTATGGCGGTGCTGGTGCTGGTGGTGTTGGTGGTTATGGAGGTGTTGGTGGTGTTGGTGGAACTGGTGGACTGTATCCAGGGCTGGTGCCAGGAGGTATAATATCTAGCAAAAAAAGAAAAAAGAAAACAAAACATTTGTTTTTGTAAACATTTTATTATATGCTTCTCTATCTTTGAATATTTTACAGCGGGATATGGAGCTGGGTCCAAGGCTGCTAAATATGGTTAGAACCTTATTTTCTTTTTGTATCATGGAAGCATATTTAAAATCATATTGTCACACATATTTTTTCATTATCTATTCACTCATCCTATAGTAGCTGAGTAGCTGAAAAGCATATATCCCGAGTACTTAATATTACCTTAAGTTTAGTAAGAACCTCTTCATTTATATTGACTTGGAGGGGTACCAGGAGGAGTACCAGGAGGAGTACCAGGGGGTGTACCAGGAGGAGTACCAGGGGGTGTACCAGGAGGAGTACCAGGAGGAGTACCAGGAGGAGTACCAGGGGGTGTACCAGGAGGAGTACCAGGGGGTGTACCAGGAGGAGTACCAGGGGGTGTACCAGGAGGAGTACCAGGAGGAGTACCAGGAGGGGTTCCAGGAGGTGCACCAGTGGTTGGTGGATATTCACCAGCAGCCAAAGCCGCTAAATATGGTATGGTGTATAAACGGCTTCATGATATGCACTTTTTTAGACTTAACTTTATGTTGTGCTATGACCTCTAAATGTTTTACTTATGTCTTCCCAAGTATAACATACTTATTCTATGTAGAGTAAGTATTAGCTATAATTATGTTTTGTCTTGCCCCCGCTTGGCCATGTGCAGTGAAGGACCGGGAGGCACAGGAGGACAATTAGGGACAGGAGGATACAGAGGACTGGGGGGGTACAGGAGGACAATTAGGGACAGGAGGATATGTAGGACTGGGGGGCAGAGGTGGAAAATTGGGGACAGGAGGACTGGGAGGAGGTGGAGAATATTCTGCTGCTGCCAAAGCTGCAAAATATGATATGGAAACATAATTGTTGCCTGTATTGATGGTTTAGAGGAGAAAATGATGGTAAAAATGGAAAGACAGAGTGGCCACACATTTGACCACAGTCTTCAGTCATACTCACACCAGAGGTTTTTACATGTGATATGCTTTAGATGGCTTACATAATTTTTATATTTAGACATCTGAAGAATTTGGGTATGCTGTACACAGGTGTTGGTGGGTATGGCGGTGCTGGTGCTGGTGGTGTTGGTGGCTATGGAGGTGTTGGTGGTGTTGGTGGAACTGGTGGACTGTATCCAGGGCTGGTGACAGGAGGTATAATATCTAGCAAAACAAAAACAAAACATATATAGCCATGTTAGCGACCTCTTAACTAAAATGTCCATTGCATAATTTTTTGTTTTTGTAAAACTGTTATATGCTTCTCTATCTTTGAATATTTTACAGCGGGATATGGAGCTGGTTCCAAGGCTGCTAAATATGGTTAGAACCTTAATGTTTTTGTATCATGGAAGCATATTTAAAATCCTATTGTCACACATATTTTTTCATTATTTATTCACTCATCCTGTAAGTAGCTGAAAAGCATATATCCTTAGTACTTAATATTACCTTAAGTTTAGTAAGAACCTCTTCATTTATATTGACTTGGAGGGGTACCAGGAGGAGTACCAGGGGGTGTACCAGGAGGGGTACCAGGAGGAGTACCAGGAGGAGTTCCAGGAGGTGCACCAGTGGTTGGTGGATATTCACCAGCAGCCAAAGCCGCTAAATATGGTATGGTGTATAAATGGCATTATGATATGCACTTTTTTCACATTATGTTGTGCTATGACCTCTAACATTTGTACTTATGCCTTCCCAAGTACAACATACTTACTCTATGTAGAGTAAGTATTACCTAAATTATGTTTTGTCTTGTCCTCCCTTGGCCATGTGCAGTGAAGGATTAGGATGGACAGGGGGACTGGGAGGCACTTGGGGACAGTTAGGGACATGAGGATATGGAGGACTGGGGGCACAGGAGGACAATTTGGGACAGGAGGATGATATGGGACTTTTTTGTCAACTAAAGATAAAATCCAATTAAGATCAGAAACACCTTTTTTTTGTTTTGCTCAAGTCTCTCTTCAGTGTTAGAAAGCAATTTGTGGCGCTTACTTATTTTCGTAACAATCAAGTATCAAATCAAGACATGCTGTTGGATGCTGTCCTCCTCTCCTACTCTTTCTTCAATGCCTAACGAATCTATCTCTTTCTCGTCCTGACCCTGTCTTTATGATTGAGCAGCACTGGTTGAAGCCTGAAAATATTGTAAACAAATTAATAACATAACAAATGACACTGGTCGGACTGTTCAGCTGTTTCAGACTGATACCGCCGGTTCAGGCTGGTCCTCATCCTCAACACGGGCCTTTTTCAGTCGCGGAAAATACTTTTCAATACTCATCTGGATTGAAGCAGTAAACATTCAGTGTAAGAGTAAAAAATGACATAACATTATTTATAATAAGTTTATTTGATTCACAGTTGCTACATATAGGCTAGGGTTTTGACCTCGAAAACCCAACTGTATTTTACTGCAAACTTGTAACTAGTTAACTTTCTAAAGCAGGCGCAATCGCTTGTTTGCTAAGAGTCAGGTTGGGACTCCAACATTAACACAATGACAACATTGTATTCAGAATATAAAATATTTTTGATGTGATTGTGTAAAGGTGTTCATGAGATACCAACCTTTCGTGAACTTGTAAATTTCGCCAGCCGTCTTCTCTCGTTTTCATGGAAACAGACGCTGTGTGCACGGAGGGGAGGGGCTGTGTGCGTGTGTGCGTGTGTGTGTGTGCGTGTGTGTGTGTGTGTGTGTGTGTGTGTGTGTGTGTAGCCTATGTGAGAGAGACGCGTGAGTGACAGAGAGACAGAGGAGAGCAGGGACAGGAAATGCAGCTGAATGAATACGCTGCATGTTTTAAATAGCGTTAAAAAAAAAAAAAGAATAACTAAACGCAATATATGATATGTGTTGATTGTGTGGTGCACCGCCACAAATTAGTCTATGTGTGGGAAACACTGCTCTCTTGCAAAAGAGATCCTGAGCTCAATGAAATTACCTGATTAATTAAAGGCTATAAACATACTATGCATACTATGTAGATGGAGAACTTGTTTCCATACAGCCAATCAAATATCTTTATTTTAAACCATTTTCATAAAACAGTAACATTGGCAATATTTTTGACTGCAAAAAGGATGGCAGTCTGTAACTGTGAACACGGTCAGCTTTCATGTAGTACATTACAGAATGGCTGACTTTGTGGACTCATCAAATGTTTATTTAATCCGTGCTACTTAAATGAAAACTGAATTATTTGTGATGGTGGTAATTTATTTAAACTATACAATGCACCTACAGCCTACAGTAACACAACCACACTAGGTTCTGTCAAAAAAGCATTTTGTTCCTATTTTTTCTATATTAATTGCCAGAAAATTAATTTAAATGTACTAAATTTAACCATGCAGCTAGCTTTACATGATTTATTCACACATGGATTCACTGGCTCTGAAATACAGTGAGCAAGTCAGAAACCATGGCATTATTTTTTATACGGATCTCAACTTTGAAAATCACATCCCCAATATCACCAAAACAGCATTTTATCAATTAAAACATATATCAAAACTTAAAGCATTAATTTCTCAAACTGACTCTGAGAAATTGGTGCATGCATTTATCTCACGCAGGTTAGACTACAGTAGGACTTTATTTGCAGGATTATCCAAAAAATCAGTAGGACGCCTTCAACTTATTCAAAATGCAGCAGCCAGAGACCTTACATGTACACTACACATACATTGGAACATATTAGGGCTCCTGCACACTGCCTGTGTGGCGTGAGCGTGTCAGCTGCTTGGCGTGTCCGTTTTTATTTCGGCTCATGTTAACAGGTTTTAGCTTGCACACTGCCTGCGTGACACGCACATCTCAGGCACGGCTCGAGCCGCACCGAAAACACGTGCATGCTAGAAATAGGACCGACGCCTATTTTTCACGCAACACGCAAGCGTGTTGGAAGCGTTTACAGGCAAAATAGAATTCGAAAAGATTTGATATGTCATTTTGACACAAATACATTTAATAAATGACATTTTCATGTTTGAAAGTCTCTAGGTGTTCATATTATGCTTTATGGCTTTTCCCCTTTCCTTTGTGTTATATATCATTTTGTGCATGTTATAGGTTTACAAAGGGAAAAAGCCCAAAGTCCACCCCAAAGGGACTTACCATCTCCAACAGAAAACACTGTTCACAAACTGCTCCAAACAGCTCTATTGTAGTCCAGCCTTTACTTCCGTGACGGACGTGCGTCACTTTGTAACACACGTTATAATGCTCGCCTAGCTGCTAGCATGGCACGCCCTCATACTCTGCTTTTGACTAGCTAGCAGTACTTACTGCGCATGTGCGACTCCCAACAAAGATGGAACAGAAGTGAGATGTCTCACTCTGTAGCTAAAACAGAGAGCTCAACACACAGGGTGAAAAGAGGAGCTGCAGCAGTGTGCAATACAACAAATATATATGGTGTTTTCTGAAAATTAAACCACATAAACCTATTCTGGTACAACCTCTAAATACAATTATGAGCTGAAAATGAGCATAATATGAGCACTTTAACATGACGTATACTACTGCTTGAGTGCAGTAAATTTCCACAACTCTCTCCCCATCGAAATATGTGCAAACAAATGTACAAACACAAAAATATTGACAAAATAAAGTTGAAGAACATGCTATTATTTCATTTTATCAATGGGAAACATACATGTGTACAGACAAGGCTAGCAGCAGCAGTGGTGCGTCAGACACGTTTCTGGTGTGCAAAGACATAGAAAACACCACGCAGCCGCCACGCAACTGACACGCAACAGAAACGCCACGCTCACGCCACGCAGGCAGTGTGCAGGAGCCCTTACTCCGGTACACAAATCACTTCATTGGCTCCCGGTACAATACAGAATCACTTTCAAAATCCTGCTAATAGGGTGCCTGGGTAGCTCACCTGGTAGAGTGTGCGTCCATATGTAGAGGTTTATTCCTCGATGCAGCGCTTGCTGCATGTCATTTCCCCTCTCTCTCCCTTTCATGTCTTCAGCTGTCCTATAAAAAATAAAGGCCTTAAATGCCCAACAAAAAAAATCTTAAAAAATCCTGCTAATAGTCTATGAATCACTTAATGGTTTAGCTGCTCAGTATATCTCTGACTTGCTCACTGATCACAACCCCATCAGACTTCTCAGGTCACAGGCAGAGGTCTTCTAGTTATACCCAGAATTAGATGTGTGTGTGTGTGTGTGTGTGTGTGTGTGTGTGTGTGTGTGTGTGTGTGTGTGTGTGTGTGTGTGTGTGTGTGTGTTTGTATGAATTTGTATGGTCACAATGCTCAAACCAGACCCCCTGGTACCTATCATTACAACTTGGATAGAGCCTGCTTGATAACGCTTTTGATGCAAAACCAGTGAAATAGAGGTAATGCTCACTTCGCCTGCTAAATACTCTAAATTTAATTGCCAGTAAACTCACTCCAATTTTCCTATATTAAACCATACCACCAGCTTTACGTGAAACACATTTGTCTTCCACAGGAGCAGGGGGACTAGGAGCAACAGCAGGACTGGGAGGAACAGGACTGGGAGGAACAGGAGGACTGGGAGGAACAGGACTGGGAGGAACAGGAGGACTGGGAGGTGGAGGATACTCTGCTGCTGCTAAAGCTGCTAAATATGGTAACTGGAATTCAATTTCTGCAAAATAAAATGGAAAAAGTATTGCAGACCAAAACCACTGTATTTACGTAGTATTTTAAGTGAGTGTGCATGATTGCATGATTAACTTTTGCATTAAAGGTCCAGGTGGTACAGGAGTAGTTCCAAGTGGTGGTGCAGGTGGAGGAGGAGTACCTGGAAGAGTCCCATTTTTTCCAGGATATGGATGTAAGCATGCCCCCACAGACCTTTGATCTACATGAGTAATAAAAAGATATTACTTTGGAAAAAGTCTAAGGATCACTTTTTAATCTACCCTCTTCTGGGTATGTTGTGTTGCAGCTTTGGCGGCTGGTGCTAAACCTCCTAAATATGGTGAGACTGTGATCTTTACCATTTGACGTAGTGTAATGATTACCATGTCATAAGGTGTGGCCTGACTTATTATTCGTATGCAATGCTGATCTACTCACTGAGGTTTATGTACGACACAATCTTACATAGACCCAATGTTAACAATCACACATTTTTGAAAATTGCGCCTTAAATGCATTAATGCATTTAATTTGGTTTTCTAAAATGCTAATAGCAGCTTACAAATACATTCTGTCAACTGTAATGTTTTTATTCATAAGAGTTTAAGAGAGATTAGTTATTTATTCACTCCCTAACAGGAGTCCCAGGAACAGGCCTAGGAGGAGGCGGAGTTCCAGGGGGGGCAGGACAGGTACTTCCTGGTGGTGCCGGCTATGGTGGTAAGTTTGTTTCATTTAAAAATCTGCGTAATATTTTACAATGAAAGGGCCTTTGCTTCCTTTATGATCATTCAATATGATCTAATGAATTCTCACAAACATTATGTTACCTCCTAACAGGTTATGGAGCTGGTGCTGGAGTGAAACCCCCAAAATATGGTAAGATTTTTTTTCTTAAGTAGTTAAGTAGTCATCTGAATCATCTTTTGCAAGGGCCCAGTGCAGGATTTGGTCTGGGATTGGTACAGGAGTACCTGGTGTAGTACTGGGAATAGGAGAAAATCGCAGAAAGAAATAAGCATAAAATTATATAAATACTACACATTGTGAATTTCTTAAGTACAATGATCCCCTACACCCACCAATACATTTCTGGAAGAAACTTAATACCTTAATTTGGCAGTATATTTGGAATAATAAACAACCTAGGCTAAAATACTCTACCCTGCATCGTACCACAAACACGGGAGGCCTGGCCCTCCCCAACTTTAAAATATAGTCACCTGCAAGACCTTGCCTTTGCAGGTGTGTGTCCCAACAAGTGTATGCTAGTCTATGGCCCTATTATCACCAACACATTGACCAACTTTAAATAGGTGGAGGAGCAACTACACTACACCAAAAAGTGGCATTTGAATACCCCAATATGGCATAATGCACACTTAATGTCTGGTAACAAACCCTTTGCTTGTAACCAGTGGAGTGACAGAGGTATTTATACTTTAGACCAGCTATTCAATGAGAAAGGTATGTTGAGTTTTGAAGACTTGAGAGCTAGGTTTGAGGTCCCCAGGACATCCTTCTTCTTTTATCTTTGCTTAAGATCAGCCCTAAAATGTTATAGAGTGCCATGGGGAAACAGTCTTGA
Organism: Zingel zingel; assembly: GCA_023566125.1. Lineage (NCBI taxonomy): Eukaryota > Metazoa > Chordata > Actinopteri > Perciformes > Percidae > Zingel > Zingel zingel. The sequence goes on along the minus strand of CM042316.1, from coordinate 10,798,664 downwards.
GGCACACCCAGTCATGAAATGGTTTGTTGATTTTCCTGTGAGAGGATTAGTGTCCAAGATTTATGCTAAACTGATGCAAGTATCCATGGGAGAACTCCCAATAGTAAATAAATGGGAGCGAGAGCTGAGCCCTGAGGGGAACACAATTCATTGGGAGACAGTTTGGGACATTTTCCACTGTTCCAAGATCCTAAATCACCAGCAAATCCACTTCATCATATGTCATAGGACATATTGGACTCCTCAGAAGAGATACGTCTCTAAAGCCATTCCCATTCTCTATTGCATATTCTGTCAACCTGAACAAACTGGAACTTTCCTGCATATGGTCTGGGAATGTGAACAGGTGCATGAGTTCTGGAATAAAACAACATCAATAATATCTGATAGCTCAACGCTGGCTCCCCCCTCACTCGCTTTGTATAAAGCAGTGGTTGGCATATTTTCTAGACATAGTTATGCTTGAGCTCTCTACAGCAATGCCAAATCATCGACTATCAACCTTTGGAAAAGTGCAGCAGCACAAATATCAGACCTAACACCACAAGAACGATAGTTACGTTATTGTAACTCCAGATTCTATGAGTATAGGCACAGCCCTCTAAGGCTACGCTATTGGGTTTGTCCCTTCGTGCATGCGCAGTTGTGAAGATTTCTTTCCCGCCCTTGCATCCAGTACGGGCTTTCATCTACGTCCGCAGAAACTGTATATAAACAGAGCGGACCCGTTGCTCATCTCCCAACATCAGCTAATGTTACAGGAGCAGGTGGCCCGAATCTTGGAGGGCTGCGCCTATTCTCATAGAATCTGGAGTTACAATAACGTAACTATCGTTCTATTTCGTATAGGCTTTGCTACGCTACGCTATTGGGTTAGGGCGAAGCTGATGTAGCATAACATAGACTAACTTCTTTCACTAATGCACTGACAGGAGATTTGTATCAGATAAACCGTTATTCTGATAAGAGAGCCTGCCGTGGTAATGACTTGGCCTAGCTGGTTGCAAGGCCCAAGCCATGAGTGTAGGCGTGCATGATTAGTGAGAAAAGTAGGCTACATGATTGGCAAATATGGGGCGCCCGTGTTCCTTCCAGCCACCCAACGTTGGGGGGGAAGAGGACCGCAGACGAGTACACATGCAGCGGCACATCATTCCATGATTGAAGGAGTGCATGGTTAGTGAGAATTGTATAATTATTGATAAATATGGGGACACACGCGTTCCACCCAGCACCCAGTGCAGGCAGGGTGAGGACAGCAGGGAAAAACACACATGCAACGGCACATCATTCGTTGTTGAGTGTGGACAGGACCGAGTGGGTCATGGTGGGCTCAGACATATCATGCAGATAGAAACAGATGAATGGGCATGGGGCCCAGGAGGCCGCTGCGCAGATGTCGGCTACTGTCATGCCTCTGAATAAGGATGCCGACAATGCCCTCGTAGAATGTGCTCGGATGCCCTGGGGGGGCTCCGCCCCCTCCACGTTATCAGCCTGGATGATAGCATCGCACAGTCAGTGAGACAGACGCTGTTTTGAAAGGGCAGCTCCTTGGGAGTGTTCCCTATAATGTACAAACAGCTGCTGTGTCTGCCTTATGTCCGCCGTGCGTAAAACGCTTTTTGATAGCGCACGCACCAGACACAAACGGTGAAAAGCTTCCTCCGCATCGTTGTTATGAGGCGGGGGGAAAAACCCTTCGAGGGAAAACACTCTCGACCGAAAGGAATTTGTCAGGGTTAGGCTGTAAGGTGTCTGCGCTCCCGTCCCCTCTAATGGAGAGGCAGGACGGCGAGACTGACAGCGCACATAAGTCTCTCACTCTCTTGGCTGACAGGGCAAGGAGAAGTGCCGTTTTTAGTGATAGCGACCTGAGAGGGCTAGATCCCATTGGGGTGTGAGAGAGCGCACTGTGGGTTTCTGTCGCCTGACCCCTTTCAGAAAACGCTTCACCAGTCGGTGCGCAAAAAACGTCCTCTCTCCATAGCCTTCGTGGCAGGACGAGATGGCTGCCGCGTAGGCTTTGACTGAAGATGGAGCCAAATCATTATCCACCAATGTTTGGAGATAAGTTAACACGAGAGGCAGGGGACACGATATGGTGTCCGCACCCTTCTCCGTGCACCAGCGCTGGAAAGCACACCAACGCCCTGTGTAACACGCTGTAGTAGAGGGGGCTTTGGCATTCTGGATAGTGCGCACCACGGCAGGAGGCAAGCCTAATCTCTGCAAGCGTTCCCGCTCAGCAGCCAGCCCCACAGCCGCTGGGGTATCACTGGGGGGGAAATATCGTGCCGCTCAGCTGTGACAGAGCGTCCTCGCTCCACGGTAGTTGCCAGGGAGGGCCTGCCAGCATCTGAACCAGAGTCGGGAACCAGGATGCGCTCGTGCGCTCCGGTGCCACTAAAATGACTGACAGGAGGCGAGGGATCAGAGGGACTGGGGGAAAAGCATATAGGAGGGTTCTGGGCAAGGGATGGTGGGAGAAGGCGTCTACACCGAGGGGTGGATCGTCCCGTGTGCTCGAGGAAAACCACAGCGCGCACTGTGTGTTCTCTCGTGAGGCGAACAGATCCACCTCCGCTTTCCCGAACCTGCTCCACAGCTTCTGAACAATAGAGGGATTCAATTTCCACTCATTGTGAGAGGGCCCTCCCCTCGACATTAGGTCCGCCTCCCGGTTCAGGACCCCGGGGATGTAGACTGCTTTGAGGGACAACAGATGACTGTGGGCCCATAGCAGGAGCCTCCTGGCTATTTCCAATAGCCGGGCCGAGCGCACACCGCCTTGACGGTTTATGAACGCTGCTGCTGTAACATTGTCTGTCCGAAAGACGACATGTCTCCCCGCTACCACTGGGGCGAAGTGCTTTAAAACCTTCAGCACCGTGGACAGCTCCAGGCAGTTTATGTGAGGGAGAGGGGGAGGTGGCCATTCTCCTCCCACCACCTGTGACTCACACATCCCTCCCCAGCCAGAAAGGGACGAGTCCGTGTACACTGTCACGTATGACGTCACCTTGCCCAGGGGAACCCCGTTTGACAGGGTCCGAGGGTTTCCCGAATATGCCATTTCTGACTGAAGAGAAGGAGGAATGGTCAGCATTCGCCACTTGTGGTGTATGGGGTCGAGGCGCTGGCGATGAAACCACCTCTGGATTTACCTCATGTGAACTACGTGACCCGCAGACATCATGCCCAGGAGACGCATCACAGACAGCGTGTGGTGTGGTGCGTGACAGCAGAGAGATCAATACGTCTCACCTTGGCGCTGACAACATGGCTTTCATGACAATCAAGTTTATGTCCACGCCTAGATAAACTATTGATTGTGCGGGAACCAGTGAGCTTTTCTGCCAGTTTATGCCGACGCCCAGTGTTTGCAGGTGCCGCAGAACTTCCATAGTGTGCAGCGCCGTCTTTTCCCGAGAGGGGGCCAGAATGAGCAAATCGTCCTCCGCAACGGCTGAAGTGCCGTCTCTATGCACTTGGAAAAAGTGCGGGGGGCCAGTGAGTACCCGAACGGCAGCCAGTTGTACTGGAAATGGGCCCCTTGGAAAAAGAAGCGCAGGAATTTCCTGTGTCTGGGAATAATTTGGATGTGAAAGTATGCGTCTTTCAGATCTACAGACGTAAACCACTCGTGGTGGCGGATACATTCCAACACGTGCTTGACAGTCAGCATGTGGAATGGGCGCTCCATGATGCACCGGTTGAATTGGGACAGGTCGAGAATGGGGCGCAACCCGCCTGACTTTTTTGGAGTGAGAAAGTAGGAGGAATGTGGGAAATTGCCCCTTTTGACAGTAGCTCCCCTAGCTCTGTCATCATGGCATCTGACTTGGCCTGGGATGACACGGTTGTCTCCAATACGCCCGTAAAGCGAGGCAGGGGGGAGGCGAAATGGAGTGTGTAGCCCCGTGTTATCAGCTTTGACATCCATGAGTCCATGTGTGTCAGCCTGATCCATGCGCTGTGGTCTCAGAGTGGGCATGTCTGTGTGTTGTTTATATACATGGCCAGCAAGGAGCGCAGAGCCCATTCCGCCGCTGGGCAAGACGTGAGATTGTGATGCCCTCCAACTCCGTGAAGCCTGCCGGTCATGTGGAGCCGGCAGTCGCTGCCGGCTCCACATGACCTCCGGGCGGAGGAGCGGAGCTTGAAGCCTGGAAATACGCAGCCGCAGCAGAGGCTGTGGGGCACTTCCTTTCATGGCGGTTGTCATGGCTGCTGTGGAAGAGCCGCCTTCAAAGAGCCGAGCCTCTGAAATCGCCATGGCAGAGACGGCGGAGGCTAGCAAAGCTATATTGTTCTGTGCTGCGAGACCCTGGGCCGCACACTGGTGTGACGGGTCAGTGACCTGAGCACATACCTGGTCCTGGGGCGAAGGAGGCGTGGGCTTCTGGTGGTCGAAATAAGTGGCCTTCGGAAGCAGAATGGTCGCCAGGCTCTGCTCCAGGGGGGGGGACAGAAGGGAAGCCCGCTTCTGAGTCGCCTTGAACCCGAGTGAACGGGGCATAGCAAGAGACCGGAGCCTTCAGTTTCCCGGGCTGGGAGAGCGCCTCCTCCACAAACGGCCGAAGCTCTGTGAAGCGCGGCCCGAGTGGAGCCCGTGAGGAGGGCGGCTCATGAGCGTAAACATCCCCCCTCAAGAGGCCGTGAGCGGGGGCTGGAAGCTCAGCCAGGAGTGCTATGCCTCTCTGGTCTGCCGCCTTTTTGATGATCTCCGGCAGATCCAAGAAGAGAGAGCCTGTTCGTCAAAGCCTTCCTCCGGCGGATCCAGGGTGTTGACGGATTGCCGTCTGTCTGCCCAGCTGCCATCCCCTTCCCCGCTAACCTGACACTCCAGAAAAGCTTCCGCCCGCCAGTTAAGCTCTTTAGATGTCGGGCGCAGAACTGGCAGGAGGCGTCGGGGGGTGAGAGCCAGGCCAGCATGAGCGGCGCCAAGGCAGATCTCGCAGCAGGGATGGAGGTCCGGTGGCAGGATATACCCGGTCCGGCAGGTGGGGCAGAGGCGAACACCGCTGGAAGTCGAGCTTGTCTTCATACTACTAGCTTGAAGAAAAAATGGGAGATGGGCAACTGGTCCGATCTGTTTATATACAGTTTCTGCGGACGTAGTTGAAAGCCCGTGCTGGACGCAAGGGCGGGAAATAAATCTTCACGACTGCGCATGCGCGAAGGGATAAACCCAATAGCGTAGCCTTAAAGGGCGAAGCCTATACGAAATAGAACTAGAGGAGAGCAACTAGGCAAGGTGTGATTTCTGTTTATTTGTTTGTTTTGTTTTCCTCAAGACTGCAGAGGGTGGGAGAGGGTTTTTGTTCTTGTTCAATTGTGTTTCTCTGTTTTATATGTTTGAATATAAAAAGAAATAAAAAATGTATCTAAAAAAAATAAATACTACACATTCTTGTTTCAATACTTACTGTAACTTATACTACTTAGTATTACATTTTTTTAACTGTTAACTAATGATGGAACCTGCTCCATTTCCTTCGAAAAGGAGTTTCAGGAGGAGCTGGAGCAGGGTTAGGAACAGGTGGACTGGGAGGGGCAGGAGGAGTACCTGGTGCAGTACCAGGACTAGGAGGTGGACAATACTCTGCTGCAGCAAAAGCTGCTAAATACGGTAGCTGAAATCAGCACACAAATACTACACATTCAAAGACATTTGCTTGTGAATAAACTAATTCTGATAGTAAGGGAACCATTTTTAAACTTAATTAGGAGTTTCAGGAGGAGCTGGAGCAGGGTTAGGAACAGGAGGACTCGGAGGAGCAGGAGGATTTCCTGGTGCAGGACTAGGAGGTGGACAATACTCTGCTGCTGCAAAAGCTGCTAAATATGGTATAATAAATAAGCACACAAGCACAAATATCACACATTCAGTAACGTATAACTTTATTCTAATAGGAACTGTTCAATTTTTTTTATGAATATTTTCTCTCCTACCTTATATTTTATTCATTGGTGCATACACTAGATATTCATACTAATTTTCTTCTGATTTTAATAGGTCGGGCACCATTTAAGGGTATTGTACAATTGATTCAACTTGCTCTATTTCCCTTTATTATTTGTTACAGGAGGAGCTGGAGCAGGGTTAGGAACAGGAGGACTGGGAGGGACAGGGGGGACAGGAGGAACTGGAGGAGTTGTACCCGCAGGGGTTGGGGCTGAAGGTACTGCATGTGCATGTGTAGTAAAAGACAGTAGAAGTACTATTATTTTACGATTGTCATTACTAAAAGTTTGTGTCAAGATAAAGATATTGATGAGGATATGTTTTTATGCAGGATATCCGGGTGGTGTAAAACCACCAAAATATGGTAAGGAGAACCTGGAAACTCTTGTAATGATTTTTTTGTCATGTTATATGAATGAAAAAATCCTATTTCCTAAATCATCTGCTGAAAGTTTTGATCCAACCTAAGTAAGGTAGCCCATACGTGATTCCCTCTAGCTATGTACTTTAGCCCTTCCTAGGGGTTCCCGAGGAATTCCCTGGCCAGATGGGATATGTAGCATATTCTGGGTCTGCCTTGTTGTCTACTCCCAATTGTACATCTCCACATAGAGCTGTCCAGGAGGCATTCTTATCAGATGCCTGAACCACCTCAGCTGAGTGCAAAAGGAGTAGTGGTTCTTCTCCAAGCTTATTTGGGATATTTGAGCTCCTGGCCTTGTCTAATGGTGAAACCAGCCACCCTGCGAGGATAACTAATTTCAACCGCCTGAATCAGCAATCTCATTCTTACCCAACGTTCCTGACCATAGGTCCTCTCAATCACCTCCCTCCAAGTTTCTCTGCCATTGCCCACACAAGCCTTTAAGAGCCGGTGCTAACCGAGAGGTGAACCCAACTATATCTAGTTTGGACCACTGCACTTGTGCACCAACTCTGGCTTCTTCCCGACTAGAGAGGAGACATACCATGTCTCTAGTGCACACTTACATCTGACCCTTACATCCGCATAGCCGGTGGTGGGCCCACAAGGCGGCATCGGCTGAACCTGAATGGCCCCAATGGATGTGGACTTAGAATTGGCTCGATGGTGTTTTTTGCCTCCAACGGCGCCTTCCAGGCAGTTAACCCTAACCTTAACATAAAACATAACCATTGCCACGCTGCCTGGGAGGAGATGTTGGGGGCAAAAAACACCATTGAGCCAATTCATTGTTTGTTTTACTTTTGTCATTAACAAATGAGGTCACATGAGACACAGCCATCTTCTAACCGTATACAGTGCCTTGCGAAAGTATTCGGCCCCCTTGAACTTTTCGACCTTTTGCCACATTTCAGGCTTCAAACATAAAGATATAAAACTGTAATTTTTTTTAAAGAATCGACAACAAGTGGGACACAATCATAAAGTGGAACAAAATTTATTGGATATTTCAAACTTTTTTAACAGATAAAAAACTGAAAAATTGGGCGTGCAAAATTATTCAGCCCCTTTACTTTCAGTGCAGCAAACTCTCTCCAGAAGTTCAGTGAGGATCTCTGAATGATCCAATGTTGACCTAAATGACTAATGATGAAAAATAGAATCCACCTGTGTGTAATCAAGTCTCCGTATAAATGCACCTGCTCTGTGATAGTCTCAGAGGTCCGTTTAAAGAGCAGAGAGCATCATGAAGAACAAGGAACACACCAGGCCGATCCGAGATACTGTTGTGGAGAAGTTTAAAGCCGGATTTGGATACAAAAAGATTTCCCAAGCTTTAAACGTCCCAAGGAGCACTGTGCAAGCGATAATATTGAAATGGAAGGAGTATCAGACCACTGCAAATCTACGAAGATCCGGCCGTCCCTCTAAACTTTCAGCTCATACAAGGAGAAGACTGATCAGAGATGCAGCCAAGAGGCCCATGATCACTCTGGATGAACTGCAGAGATCTACAGCTGAGGTGGGAGACTCTGTCCATAGGACAACAATCAGTCGTATACTGCACAAATCTGGCCTTTATGGAAGAGTGGCAAGAAGAAAGCCATTTCTTAAAGATATCCATAAAAAGTGTCATTTAAAGTTTGCCACAAGCCACCTGGGAGACACACCAAACATGTGGAAGAAGGTGCTCTGGTCAGATGAAACCAAAATCAAACTTTTTGGCAACAATGAAAAACGTTATGTTTGGCGTAAAAGCAACACAGCTCATCACCCTGAACACACCATCCCCACTGTCAAACATGGTGGTGGTGGCAGCATCATGGTTTGGGCCTGCTTTTCTTCAGCAGGGACAGGGAAGATGGTTAAAATTGATGGGAAGATGGATGGAGCTAAATACAGGACCATTCTGGAAGAAAACCTGATGGAGTCTGCAAAAGACCTGAGACTGGGACGGAGATTTGTCTTCCAACAAGACAATGATCCAAAACATAAAGCAAAATCTACAATGGAATGGTTCACAAATAAACATATCCAGGTGTTAGAATGGCCAAGTCAAAGTCCAGACCTGAATCCAATCGAGAATCTGTGGAAAGAACTGAAAACTGCTGTTCACAAACGCTCTCCATCCAACCTCATTGAGCTCCAGCTGTTTTGCAAAAATTTCAGTCTCTCGATGTGCAAAACTGATAGAGACATACCCCAAGCGACTTACAGCTGTAATCGCAGCAAAAGGTGGCGCTACAAAGTATTAACTTAAGGGGGCTGAATAATTTTGCACGCCCAATTTTTCAGTTTTTTATCTGTTAAAACAGTTTGAAATATCCAATAAATTTCGTTCCACTTCATGATTGTGTCCCACTTGTTGTTGATTCTTCACAAAAAATTACAGTTTTATATCTTTATGTTTGAAGCCTGAAATGTGGCAAAAGGTCGAAAAGTTCAAGGGGGCCGAATACTTTCGCAAGGCACTGTACATACTGGGAACTATTCTCAGAAGGCAAAGCACTGCTACTTCTGCTACTTGGGCGGAGTGATTTGCTCGCAGCACCTGAGAAGCCCCCTGGTGAGGAGTAGACCTGGAGTTTGCTCAGAGATGATGTAATAATCACTCCGCCCAAGTAGCAGTGCTTCGCCTTCTGAGAATAGTTCCCAGTATGTATACGGTTAGAATATGGCTGTGTCTCATGTGACCTTGTTATTTGTACACGCTGTGACTATACAAATCACAACATGTAAATAGGAAAATGTTGGCGTTATTTTGTCACTTATTGGGAGCAGTAGGCTAGATGGAGCCGGTTACCTCCAGGATCTGTGCTAAGCTAGGCTAGAGATGAGAAGGGTATGTATGGACTTATCTAACTCTGGGGGATACAGTGAATAAGCCAAAGTCCCAATAAGTCGGCGTGTTCCTTTAAATAACAGTAAACATCAGATGATAGGGTCAGTCCCTGACAAACACCTATCTAGATTGGCCATTTTGCCATCATATTCAGCCATCATATAGCGAGAAATACATCGTAGAAGAAGCAAAGGCCAATTAAATCTTCCTTAAAACTGATTCTGCTGCTTTTAACGTGCTGTTGGTGTTGTCTCTTCATCAAGACAAGAGGTCAAGTCCACAGTAACGTCAATAAAGAGGGAAAAGTCAGATACCTTGGAGCCATTGTTAATTTTAGTTGGAGACAAACTTTTACAAAAGCTGTTTTTAATGTAGCAGATAACAGTGGCATCAATTTGCTGACCTTGTGTGTGCCTCTCGCAGGAGGCGTCACTGGAGTAGGACTTGGCGTGCCAGGAGCTACTCCAGGTACAGGTGTCAGTGGTATCCCAGATGGTTCTGCTGTTTTGGTGCCAGGTAAAGCTTAGACTAGTTTCTTATTTTCTTAGATGAGCCTTTTAATACGTTTTGCATTGTGAATGATCTTTTTATTGTTTTTACAGCAAAGGATACAGGTCCTGCTGGAACTCCTCAACCAGGTACAGTGAAATGCCAATACTCTGTATTTCCTAGGACATTTACTGTATACACATTTACACATCATGTATATTTTTGCAGTAGCTCTATAAAGCATATGGGAGGAAAAGGAAGAAGTGCCATTTCCACTTATATTTAGCAATTGCACTCTACCCTGGGGTGATTGCACTAGTACTGTTCCGTCATTTATACCCTCTACATTTTTTCCCACCCATTTCCTGCCCACTAGAGTCATGTTGTTTGTATTGCTAGTGCTACCAGCTATTGACCACCTCTAGCTTACAGCCTCACAGCTGTGGCAGTATCATACTGTAGTCCACCTCACAGCTTTTGCCTTTTCTAGTCTCTCTCACTCTACGCCTGTTTAAAGAACAATGGATGAAACTGGAACCTGTTGTCTTTTGGCAGAGCCAACGCCTATTGCTGCAATTGGCCAGACCGCAGAGGTCCCACGGCCCAGTAAGACCTGTTTGCATGAAACCTTTGACCATGAAGTGAAATCTGTGGAATTTAATATATATATATATGTAAAATACATTAAAACTCAACTAATATTTGAGTTGTGCTGTTTGTAGTGCTGATATATATATATATACTTTATATCAAATATTAGTTGAGTTGTAATGTATTTGCCACTCTGATGTAGTATGGAAAAGTCCACTCAGTATTTCTCCCAAAAGTCACACTTGTTCATTATTCAAACACGTGTTTTGCATGTCAATGATTTAAGCAGCATCTAGATTTAGTATCTTAATAGTTACAGATTTAAATCTTAAAAGCACAATCTATTATCCAAATTAAACAAGTGTAGCCCCACCACCTATGGAACCTGTTAATGTCTATGGTTAGTTCTTTATTGGATTACCAGAAGCCTCCACTGCTATATATTTATCTGTTTGTCTAAATCTACATGTATTTAGGCACTATTAAATCACTTCTTTCAGCATTACACGTGATCTCTGATCTTATAAGTGAATTTAGTGTTTTTGCCACCAGCATTGTAGTGCTGAAAGAGAGGTAGATTTAGTCTAACTGATCCCTGCCCATCCACCATTATTATGTCAGTTGTGGCCACAGGCTTTCTCTTTTTCTCAACAGTACTTGTCTTGTGCACTCCTTTCCTTTTTACTAACACTAACACTGTGCTTGATGGATTACTTGTATGCATATAATAGCTGCACTTTCTGAATAATGGCAAGCATAATTTATTCATTTAGTAAACATTCAGAAGGAAGTAATAGATTAATGATGGAATCGTTTTCCCACATTTGATTGCTCCTAAATGTCTAATAATGTTTGTTTTGACAATATATATGCTTGCACTTTTAGTGTTACAGTTCAAGTTCTACAGCAGTGGATTTTTGTGATATTTCCAGGGTTTCAATTTAAAAAAAAAACATTGATAATGATAATAAAGTGACATTTGATCTACAGTTTTATAAAGTTATGTATGTATATGAACTGTGAATCCCCTGCTACTGTATAGAAAACTAACTTGCAGTAGATTGTTGTTTCGTACGTCTGCTGCTATGGTCTGCTGTCTTGACACAATTTTCTTGTCATCTTTGTTATATACTGAATTATTTTGAAAGGTGTATATCTATTGTTCCCGTTGTTCCTGCTTGTTTTTTTTCCATACATTCCTTTTCCAACATGCAAAAGTGTGTTTCTGTTTTTCTAGTTTCATCATTAACAGCAACGGCATATTTCATTATAATTAATGTAATTAAACCAAACAGACAGAATTATTGGAATCAGTCATATTTTCAAAGACAATTTGACTGACTTTGCTTTTTTATTCTTTTTTTGCACTTTGTACTCTTGTGCTGGAGGTGTGAAAACAAATGGTGGGTTCAAAATAAGTGCATATTTTTGCAGTGTATTTAATTCTGTGGTGTGTCTTAACTTGTTTTAATGTACTTTTATTCCTGGCTGCTTTGACAGTTTCTGGTGGAATTATTCAGCCTAGTGGTAAGTTGTACATATAAAATTGTTTTTAATTATTTGTTGTACTGAATATTATGCTTACATTAGCTATAATGTACTATAACTTGATAATACTTTGTTTTATTTCACAGCTGGCACAAGTGTTGATAAATATGTTTTTAAAAAATCCCTCATTTTACATACAAAAGAATTCTCATCAATCTATTATTTTGTACAGCTTGTATTCAGACATTAGATATGTGACCAGCGCCTTTTTCTATTTATATTGCAGGTGGGTCAGGTATTGCAGTACCCTCTGGTGGTAAGATCAGTTTTCTTTTTCTTTTTCATGTGCATTGATTGTGAGCCGTTTGTTTTTTTGACAAGCTGTGCTTTTTTTCAACGGTTTGGATGGGCTCTGTGTGTGTGTGTGTGTGTGTGTGTGTGTGTGTCTTCTGCTCATTTGTGTTAATTAGTTAACTGATTGATGTTTGGCCAATATTGAAACTTTTATTGATTTAAGAAAACTATGTTGTTATGTTTTGTCTGGCCACATAGTGGAGACAAAGACAGATACAGCTGTCAGTGGCTATAATAATACAAACACTGCTGTTTTCAGGTGTTGGTGTTGGCACAGGTGGCAAAGCACCTAAACCATTCTTACCAGGTAAAGATGGCTAATAAATCATTCATCAGAATTGATTTGTACAATAATGAATATGTTGCAACCTAACCTTTGTGGCCCAAAATCCATTAAGTTGATCTTGCATTTCATTGCCACAATATCATCATTAAATCAATTGTTCCTATAGGTAGTGGACATTTAGTATTACCGTAAAAATAAATGTCCCTTATCCGCTGTATGTGACTCTGCAGCAGAAAAAGAGCACAGTTGTGTGACTAAAGAATATTTGTTAAATAATGCATACAGTTAACCTAATTTGTTCTAAAAAGTCCTGATCTTTACAGAAGTACAACTTCTACACGCAACCCAATGTTTGCAAACATAATTTCAGAATCATCCTAATGATGTTATCAATAAACATTGTATGATCCTATTCAATATTATAGATCACGCTGTCACACACTGGGCTGTATTTATCTTACTGTGCACATTCTGTCTGGACCGTTAATTACTCAACTTGAATCGATAAAAGCAGCAGTTAATATATAAGGAAAAGCTGCGTGAGGCCTTTCTCTACCCAATTATACCTCCAACAGACTGAACAGTCATCAGTTTGATGCATCTGCAGGTTTGCAGTTTTGATGTTTTTTCGCTGTTCTGCACTTTTTTTACCTATGATGAACTTGAGACCAAATACAAGGAGTTTTTCCTGCATTTCATTTAGTCCAACTCAGTCAGTCAAATATTAAGACAAATCACATTGTCCCTGAGAGGGAAGTTGACTGCAGGAGCCAGTGCTGTAGAACAAACAAACTAGGAAACATTGAATACTAATGTCAAAACATACAGTATGGGGTAAAATACATGTTAAAACATTAGACACACTATCAAGATAAATTAACAATACATTTTTCTTTACATTACATGTCATTTAGAAGGATGCTTTTATCCAAAGCGACTTACAGTTGCTATATATGTCAGCGGTTGCGGGCCTCTGGAGCAACTATGGTTTAAGTGTCTTGCTCAGGGACACATTGGTTGATGTATCGCAGTGAGAATCAAACCCAGAACTCCCACTCCAAAGGCATGTGTCATATCCACTGCGCCATCACCACCCCCCGTACTTTACTTTTAAATGTTATCATGGATTTGATAAAAAACTATTTTTGAATCCAGGCAGAGTTAAACAGAGGGGGAATGGTTTACTAAATGTGGCCTTTATAACATTCTGAATGAAAACAAGAAACTAATAATCTAGAATTGTGATGATCGTACCTCAAATTCCCAGGTGATAGGATGTTTAATGATTTACAAAACAATTCACTGGACTGATTGTTGAACTCAAAAACTAGTGCAGTGAAGTCATTAAAGCCAATCTAATAGTTAGATGTAGCTGGAAAGGATCAAACCAGCATGCATGATTGTAATGGGGAATCTTATGTTAAATCACTTTTACTCCGTAGGTACAGGAGCAGGTGTTGCTCCAGCCGGAGGTGGATATCCCTATGGTGGAACCTATGGAGGCAAGTTCCCTATATTTTCTATAAACATTTATAGACTTGGTTTAAATTGCAGTGACTATTACTGTTATGCTTTCTGCTTGTAGACGTGTATTTCTGCTATTAACAAACCACTCCAGAGTTTATCCAAAGGGCAATTTCTTAGCATATTTATGTTTTTTGGGATGGTTAACCTTTTGCATGTGCAAGATAGCTCATACATTGTTGTTGTGCTTTTTTGTATCTGTGGGTGGAGCAGGAGGAGGAGCAGGAATCCCACTGGCAGCAGGAGGTTATCAAGGTCAGAACACACCTACATTTCATTTAACATGTAACATTTACATTTATGGTGAACTTTAAGAACAGGTGTCAGTTAAAGGTGCTGTAGGTAGGATTGCAAAGATCCAGGACTTAGCCAAAAAAATTGAACATCAACAACTTATCAGTCCCTCCCCCCTTTCTGCTAAAGCCCAAAACGGTCTCCTAAGCCTCTCCCCCCACAAGGGAGAATGAATGCGTGTGCATGAGCAGTGATTGACACACAGTTAGACACCCCCCTGGCCATGAGTGGAGCATCTGAACAGGGAGCAGTGGATTTTTGCAAATCACACTACAGACGGTAGGTGGTGCCTACAGCCTAATTTTTTTAATTACCTGCTTCATGTAGTTACATAGGGTCAGTTTCAGCAAACATGACAGAAATTAGTTTTATAAGTCTTACCTACTGCACTTTTAATGGGGACTCAGAATGCATAAATAGTGCTTATTTCCCCTGTGAAGATACATTTTTCTTTTAAGTAATATTTTTTCATTACAAGAGTGGTTAAATTATTGCCATTTCTTGGATGAGCCAGCCCTTGACACAAATGAGAAGAGTTGACCAACCAGACAATAATGCTACTTTTCTCTGTCATCATGATTCAGGGGGATACAGGCCATATCTTCATGGTTATGGCCATGGTATGTATGAGAGGAGAGGAGGCTGACACCACTAATGCACAATGTTCCCCCGACTTAAAAAAAAACAACAACCTAAAACGTTCTGCCTAGTGCTCAAAGTGACAGTTGGTAAGGAGATGCCATTGCATCGCATTTCCTGTGCCGGAAACCGACCAACATGCTGATAAGTTTCTGTATGGGGCGTAGTGTCAGGAAGGAGAAGCCATCTGGATACATTTGATGAAGGAAATCAACTGGTGTTTTAGTGGAGGCAGTATTTCCAGTCTTTCTAGAGCTGGTTTACAATCTTGTGTTGGACAGCTCTAGGTAAACCATGTCACCACACCTAAGTCAGTCTTCTGTCTCTTGTGACAGGTGGGTTGGCGTATCCCTCTGCAGGTGGACTGGGAGGTGCTGGTGCTGGAGCTAAACCACCCAAACCAGGTAGTGCAACAGGCCTGTTACTGTTACAGCACATGGAAACATAGTGTATATGTGTTATGAACATGAGTCTTATAGCTTGGGAAAAGGTCCTTAGTGGGGCAGATGTTGACAAACACTGTATATTAAGATCCATATGTATCTGTACTTAATCTTCCACCCTGCTTTCCCCTTAAATATTAATAGAAGATTTTTAGTACTGTATCTTATGAACTGTTTGTATAGTTAGAATCGAGTGTTAGTCAAGTGCTGTTTTGTTGCCTTTCATTGTGACAAAGATCCTGCTGATGAAATTAGAATGACTGAATGTATTACAATTCATTGTGTTAAAGGGTCCTTTGCATTATGCACATCATCTATTTAGTATTTTATCCCAGAAACTAAGAATTCATGTATAGTGAAGTTGTTATATACGCTAGTTATATAGCCAAATGTTTGACAGAATCCAGCTCCACCACAGGCAGTAATCCCTGCAGTGTTACAGTACCGTTAGGAGTTTGTAAATGGCGCAAGTCAACAACACAACATTTCCTGATGAAGACTGATTACTTGTACTGTAATACTGTGTGCAACATCAAAGGTTGACTGTTTGAAGATAACACAAACCCCTGGAGAGTCTTGCCCTGAAATAGCAAAACTCTGCTAGAGGACATTTGGATGAGATTGTTACTGTGACCTCAGCTGAGCCGTTGGCTGGCTCACTTTAGGGGGAGAAATGACAACAGCTATAGGAACCAAAAAGCGGATAATAAAGTTATACTCACTATACACAAAATCATAAGAATAGACACATTTTCATGATTTGTTTATGTGCTTTTCATTTGAACAGGCTACGGCAATCTTGGAGGTGGCAGTGTACATCAGCAAGGTGAAGAGCGCCGCATGTTTGTTCAATGTTTTCTGCTCTGTTTCCTCCTATATTATCCTTTTTTTCTCGAAACAAAACACAATAGTGGGTCAATTTGGCACATATTTCACTTCAGCTATCCACACAGACTTTACACTTTGTGCAGTGTAGCTTCTGGCCCTGCCTCTTCTCCTCCTGCTCCTCTGACCATCAGTGAGGGATGAGTTTAATCACACAGCAACAGCCGACACTACAGCCTCCTCTCACTGCCCCACAGATACTGTACAGGCTAGTTGTTGAAACTCATGGCCCTAATCCTTCTCCCAATGGCTAGAGAGATATGCGTCCGTGTGAACTGCTTCCACACATGGTTTAATAACTTTCCTCATTTGCCAGCACAGTTTTTCCCAACAGAAAGTTTTGCCAAATGGTGAAAAATAGGTCAAGTTGTCATATTCACTGTACGTATTGTATGTGGCAGTTTTTACTAGATTTCCTGACAACTCTTTATATATTGAATGACCCTATTGTCAGTTTACAAACTGATGACATTTTTCTATAACTGCATTTTAATTTTACAGGTGTGGCTCCTGTGGTTCCTGGTTATGGAGGAGGTTACCCCCAACAGTACTACCAAGGTACTAGAACTGCTCCCTGTGCATTTATGTGTCTGTGAAAAAAAGTAAAGGTTTAATCTTTCACTTAATGATGAGGATGCTGTCGAATTTTCTCTGCGTGTGTGTGTGTGTGTGTGTGTGTGTGTGTGTGTGTGGGGAGGATAGACATAAATACAAAACACAAGCCCATGTTCAAACATAATAAATATCACATCATTTTGACTTGGTTTAATGTTGATTTTTTATGATCTATACTTTCTGCTTCTACCCATTACCATGTTTGCTTCAGTATAGTCACTGAAAGGTCTTTGAACCCTTTTCATTCATAGTTTGTCATCATTGTGTCACTCTGATACGTTAGCCAAACTTCTCCACATACACAAGGATTTAGAACACAGGCAATTCTTTAACTTTCCCTGTTTCTGGATCAGGAGGTGGATTAATGCCCAACTGTCAACAGCCAGGTAACACAGCTGGATGGATGAAAGGACAGGAAAACTGACCATCGCTTCCCTCTTAGAGCTGAGAGCATAAAGAAAGGGAGAGGAGAACTACTGCTGAATGACAGGAAATTTCCCCAATTTTTTAAGTTTCTTCTCATCCAATTAATGAAAACCACATGTTGAAAATATTAGTTAATGGCTCATTAGCCTTCTATGTTTGACAAGATATCTTGTCCACCTTCTCTCCTTCCCTTTATGCTGGAAACTTTCATCTAAACACAATGCAACTCCAGCTTCTGCACACTTCCACTTTGTGGGTTTTCTATGTAATCTCCCATACAAAAACACAACTTTGATTTGATGTGATGTGATGACATGATTAAATTTGATCATGAAAACACATAGAAGTCTGATAACTTAAGTAGTATATATAAATAATTAATAGTCACTTGATTTCTTTAGCTCATACCAGCAAAAAGGGCTTTTCGCTTTTAACATCATTTATTCCTAACATCTTACACTCAACTTGTTAACACACATAGCAGGCTGACTTTGCAAAAGGGAATTGAATTGTGTTTGAAAAATGACAACCTGCATTTTTCTCCTCTGTGTACCTAATTACAGAGAGATTAATTGCATTAGTATAGACAGTGGAGCAAATTGAAATTATATGTAATCTTCCTCCCATTTGCAAAATACATCAGAAGAAAAATTTATTATTCAAATTTCAGCCACTTAAATGGGGCAAAACCACAACAGCCTTCCCTCTGCAAAGCTTTAAATAAGATTTATTTTCTGTGTCTTTTTAAAGCAAAATACAGACCGGAAAACATCGCTGTATGTACAAGTCTGGTTAGCTGAATACACTGAGAGCACCTCTGGATCAGACAAAGTGATTTCATTTTAGCATTAGTCTAATGGCACCATCTCATCTCTCATTTGTCTTTGTTGTTGTCTAGGTGGATATGTACCAGCCCCACTGACTCCTCAACAAGGTACCAAACACCCACCTCCTCACATCTCTCCATGCACCCAAAAATACCACATTAGGAAGAATAATAAGTAGTTTCAGTCATACATGTGTACCCCTGCACCTCAACCCATTTTCCGATTTCTCTCTCTCTGCTCGTTGGCAACATGTCATATTATTTGACTGAGATTGGAAAAGGGTGGAGTGGTACTGTGTGTGCTTGTCAGTACAGATGACTCGGCACAACCAGTACGTTGAACTCATGATAATCTGCATTTTCCTGAACATCTGAGATTAGGCTGGTGGGATTATTTGAAGGAAAGTCCATCTGGTTTCTTTAATAACTACAGTTACCGGTTTGATCCCTGGCAGTATTTGAGGTATCGACAGCATTCGAGGAGACCTGTGTGAATGAATTAAAAGATAAATTTCACTCTGGGTGCACCAGTTTCCTCCTACAGTCCAAAGACATGCATGTTGATCAGTGACTCCAAAATAGCTTGAAGTGTGAATTGTGAGTGTGAATGGTTGTCTGACAGTTAGTCAGTCTGGCTGATCGTCGGTGACTTGCCACCAGTATGCATCGGTGCTCATACAGATGTTACCCGCTGATCATGCCGACGTCCTGGTAGGGACGGTTAACATGACCTCTGATGAGCACCACTCTCCCCTGATGAGTGAGCTAATCAGGGAGCTAACTAATGCTCAGTTTGCACTGGAGCTGTTAGCGCTCCCCGTTTCCTCCACGCTCTCTCCCTTTCTGATCATGAGCTCTGTTTGAGCACCGATCTCCCACGGAAACCTCACCCAGGTAGTGCACAGTGCAGAACAGCAGCACTTAGCTAGGCAGTGGGAGCACTATGCCAAAGTTCTGCTATATAGAAATAACAGACTATAGAATGCTGTGATTGACCAATTGAGTATTCAACAAAGCTGTGTATTAAAAAAAAACTTAGCAACCAAGACATCCCTGTCTCCGTCTTTCTGTCTGTGTCATGGGTGTATAAAGAGCTGCAAGTCTGTTTGAGGTCGAAGGTGAGCCACGCATGCAGAGCAGACAGTGGACAGGATGATGTGTGCGCTTCGACTGCATTCGCACAAAATCCAGCAATGCGCCACCTTCCCACAGGGTTGTGCGGAGGTGTGGCCATGTGTATTTGTGCTTTAGAACATAAACGCCGTGAAACAGTTTCCCTCTCTTCATTCACTCTCTAGCTCGCTCGACCACCACTGCTCTATCCTGCATAGTAGGCCTTTAAGTTAAGATTGTAATGTCAAACTACTATTTCCAAGGTTAAAAATGAACTTTCACACATTGACTGTCCTCAGATATATAATATACTGTATGCAAATTCTTGACAAGGCCTCTTTGTCTTATTGGATGCCTCATACACACAATGAGTTTCATCAGTTGTACTGACCTTCAGGAGATAATCTGACATCATTTTATCAACAAAATGTCATTATTTTGAGGAATAAGATACAATTATTGTCCAGTGCATCAGTAGCCATCTCTTTTTCATTCATCACTGACCTTATTAACAGTATTAAACATCCACTTACATTGTGTGAGTTGCTCTCTACCGGCCACCTCCATCAATAAATCCATCTTTAATTTCATTTACAGCACCTGTGTTGTGGTAGTGAACACCCACGGGTGTTTAACCAACTTCTCTGGGAGGCTGGTTAAACACCCGTGGGTAAACTTTACTCAGTCATACCAGCAAAGCAAGGAGACCTCTTGTGGAACACGGCAAGTCACTAAACATTTATATAGCGTCAGGGCATTTATTAGTTAAAGTTAACAGCTGATTTGTGTGTTCTTTTTGTTGTTCTGTAGCCAAAGCAGCCAAGTACGGTCCATTGCAGGGCTTCCTTGGTGGTGCAGGAGGAGGAGGAGGAGTCTACAGAGGTAAAAGGTTTTTTACTAACTCTAGTCAGTTTCACCAAACAACATATGCACAGCCCTCCATACAAAACAACAACATATACAGTATGTGTGAACTTGCATTCTCTCCAGTGTTTTCTTAGAAAAGACTAATCTCATGTTCTTTGCTGCAGGTGGAGCTGCAGGATGCGTGGGCAAATACTGTGGGAGGAGGAAGTAGAGCCCACCAGTGTGACCTCAAGAAACCATGGTGCTACTGCATGATCTAGAATGTACATTTTATATGTAAACAAACCACATTAGAAAACATGTAAAGATGTTTTTTTTTGTTTTGTTTTTACTTACTGGACTTCAGCGTCTGACTTTATACAAACCCACCGACCCAGAATTTTGTACACTCTCTGATGAGACGTATGTTATTGATAGTGCCTTTAATCAATAATGTGGTCAAGTTAATCAGCTTTAACTCCCTGTACTGCACCAGCCTACTTAAAATATAGAGAGTGTGTTTGTGTCACCATGTGTTGTTCTTGTGCATCAATGTGTGTGTGTGTGTGTGTGTGTTTTGTTTTATGGTTGTACTGTTGTGCGAAAGACTGACTGAACCATCGGCTGCCAATGTGACCTATGAATGATTTCCCTTTCGGTTTTAATCCTAAAGCAAGGTGAACTGTCCTTATTGTTACAGCCCACACTGTCTCACCTCGCTGTGCAGACCTTTTCATCTCTCTGACATGTCAGAGGGGTTGGGTTTGTTGAGGCTCGTCCAAAAACTGATGAAATCTGGCCAATCTCTGCATCGTTTCTGGCTCCCCGTCTTCTCTGCTGCTATTTTTAGGCGTGCTGGGTATATAGCAGCAGGAATCGGGGCTCCGGCCAACCCATCTGCTGTCAGTAACTTTGCTGATTCTAGTTGCTATGCAGTTCAGTTTTCTCAGCATTTTTAATGTTGCCAAACTTGTGATGTATGAAGAGCAGTTTCTGCTCTGAGGAACGACATGCTGAAGACAATCAAAACGTGTTTGATTCATTACAAGATGTTTAAAAACATGAGGAAAGCAGTGTTGCCTTTTAGTTCCAAGTAGATTAAAGTGTAACTCAGATACTAGTCTGGCATGTACATTATGTATGTGTGAATGTTTAATTAATGTGTCTGAAATAGAGCACTTCAAATGTTTAGTCTCATTGCAGCAGTTATTTACATTTATGTAACTTGTCATTACATGATTATTCAAGATGTTTTGCACCATGCTTTGACTCATAGCTTCATTGTTATCAAGAATGTGTGAACATAAAACGCATTTATTCACTGTTTAGAATTGTAATACAGAATAAGATTTTGTTTGATGGGAGAGCTGAAGTCTCAATGTGAGGCATAAGCTCCCACTGTTCTTCATTTACTTGAGCTGCTTTTAAAAAGGCGTACTGACCAAAGGTTCATGAGCGCTGTTGCCAAGTGACTCCATCTCTTTCTGTAATTGTGTACTGTATTTTGTACTAATTCGGTTCCTTCACTAGATGCTGTGCAAGAACTGTCTTTGAGCCTGGGTCAGACCTTGTCTTATGTGCCGTGGGATACTCTTCATCTTTATTTAAAACTGTTTTTATAAGGAGGAACAGTGTGGTTTTGCACTTTTTATATTTCCACGACACACATGTGACATGTTCCAGCATTTATTTACTTCATCAAATAACAAAATAAAATGTGTTAAAAGTACTTGTCTTCCTATTTATTTACACTTTTTCTTTTTTTATGAGTGCATTCCACAGCAGAGTTGATGAAAACCACCTGGCTCAGAGTGTCCTGGTAGATCAGTTTGCTATAAGCACCATACCACACAGCGACAATATCTCACGTTCAAGTCTTGTTGCATCTCAGTTCTGCCAGATTGTTACTGTTATTCCGACTGGGCAAAATTAACCAGGAACCATCAGTGTATTTCAAATTCTGATATGTGAATGAGTTGTTAGAGCTCTTCATTGTAATGACAACAAACCGATTAAGGCCATTTTGCCTCAGTGGAGACTAAACCCTGTTCTTGTTGTGCCAGCTGGAAATAATGAACTCTTGTTGCTGTGTTCTCTGAAGAACCACTGACCCATGATTCACATTCTATAGTACACTGTTTAAAACCAGGTAAATATGTATTCATTTGAATGTTTCCTCCATATTTGTTAAATTGTGTGTCTGCCTGTTGACAATCTCACCGTTTTGCATGTTCTGCTTAACTGCCTCACACTGAAAGATTCAACTACTTCCACATTTTACACTTCAACTGGTTTCAGTGCAAACTCCAGCACTTCCACTTCAGATAATATTTGAACACATTTGACCACTTACAGTACATATAAACTAATACTTCAATTGCTATTATTTATTCATCTTTAACTGACATTTCAACTTATTTGATCCTGTCTGCGTTTAGTGCTACACTTCAACGGTTTTCAGCACCTGTACTTTAATGACACTAAAAACTGTAATTATACTTTTTTTTTTTTATAGTTTCAAAAGCTTCAAAGACTCACCATGATAAGCAGTACAGTACATAACACCATGCAGCCTAATTTGTGACTGTTTCAAATGGATCAACAGCTTTGAGCACACCTCGGTTTTCTCAACTAGAAAAATGTTGCCTTTACGTTGTAAAATAGCTGTCAAATAGGGGCTAAATTAATATACTGTCTTCCTCTAATTGCTAAACCCACCGTGGTGTTTACTGCACCGCACTGTTCCTCCTCCCCGCCCTCAAGAAATGCATAAACTAAGCAGGGAGTGTTGCTGATTGGCCGGCTCGTTTCTTCCTCTCCCGGCTCAGCAGCTTGATTGGTCAGCAGCACTCTTGAATGAAGCGCCGCAGAAACGTGTAGACAAGAGGAAGCTGTGAGGGCGCCGCAGGGAGGGACAGAAGCACAGCAACACGACCGTGGGGCGGGCAGCTGTGGTGGTCGGACACCGGTTATCTGTCGACCAGAGGCGGCTGGCTCTCTCCCAGAGCTCGGTGTCGGAGAGTGAATGAGGTTGATGCTGCTCTGCTGCACCTGGAAGGACGAACGCATGGGAGAGGAGGAAGGTAAGGAGCTGCTGCTGGGGGTGCATGCGGCGGTGGAGGGGCGGGAGATGCAGGGACAGTGGAAAACACAGAGGATGCTCCACCGAAACTGGCATTTAACATTATGCTTTGCACTATGTTTCCTATTTTGGGTGTCGTTCATTGTCAGTCACAGACAGACAACAGTGTAGCATTGGTGTATCTGCAGGGAGCGTCAGGCTGTAACGTTATGTCCACATTGTGCTGTAACTGAAGCCATGTTTTGTTGACGCACCCGTCTAGTTTGGATGCAGTGTTCATCCTCCGGCCGTGCACAGTTAGTAGTCATTCGATCTGGGATAGCCAAATATATTCTGCTTATAAACAGGTTGTTACATTAATGCAATATAATGAGGACTCTATGGCGTGATGAATGCACAAGGTGCAGCTTGAACTGCTATTGCCCAGCATCATCTAAAGGTTGTTAAGTTGAACTTAAATGAACAACATACTAAGTGAGTTGGACCTGCAGCTTCTTTGACAAAGGCACATTTGTTAACATTAACTGGAGAAATCACTCTAGGACAATGATTTCCATCATGGAACGCATTGCAAGATACATTTGAGGGGTTGTGAGATGATTAACAGAAGAGGGAAACAATAAAATAAACTAGGGCTGTCAAACAATCGCTGCATTTCTATAGTTAATCGCATATTTTATCACATGATTAAAATACTATTATTTTGCATTTCAGAACAGTTTTTAAGTACATCTTAACAATCGCAACGTACCAGTGTATCTTGATTGGGAATCAAATGAATGCAAAGAAAGTTACTTTATGAACTTGATTTTAAGATTTGTAATTATTTATTGTCTACGAGCCGTCCGGGAGTTTTGGAAAATAAAAAGCTCCATTCAGGATTTCATTGCTGCTGTCTTTCTCCATCATGCCTGCAGCCTGCAGCAGCAGGATGTGTTACAAGGAAGTGGCAGCTTGATGATAAGTAACGGTGCTGCAAAGGGTCAAAATAGTATGAGTGAAATGTAAAATAAATGAATAAATGCCAGCAAAAACAATTAATCGCATCGCGTCAGCCCATAATCGCATCGTGACTAACGCGTTAACGCTGACAGCCCTAAAATAAACATATTCATGCTACACAAAGTAATGCTAATTTTTTTTATATGTCTCTCTAATTTTTTCTCATAAATTACTTTATTATTTTACTTCTTCTGGACTTTAAAACAAGGGCAACATGTTTTTGGTAGAATTGGTCAGAAATGATGCAAGTAGACATTGTTTTTTATTATTAAACATTGGGAACAATTGCTCTTTAAAACAAGCTTTAGTATAATAATTGTGTATCTGTGAACATTTGGTAAATACCTGCATTAAGATGTGATATTACTGTATATTTAGTGATTCTGTACACTGTACTTATAGGCCTTTTATGTGATGACTCACTTTGCGATAGGAACTTTGAGTATTGAGTTGTGAGGGGTGGGACACCCAGTTGTAGACCTGCACAGGTTATACCGTGTGTGTGTGTGTGTGTGTGTGTGTGTGTGTGTGTGTGTGTGTGTGTGTGTGCGTGCATGCGTGCATGCGTGCGTGTGTGTGTGTGCGTTCCTAACTTAGGTATTAATGTCTTTTCTGAGACCTTTGCAGACAGCAGAGGTCAAGATAACACAATTACCAGGGAGAGAAATGCTCCATAATAAAGTAATAACATGTATTAGTAAAGAGGAGAAGAGAGGAAAGGTATTAGCACAAACCAGACCAGCCTACGAGCCAAGATGAGCAATCAAACTACTACAGCAGGGCGGCTCTGTCAGACATTACAGTAACAAGCTGACTGCACAAAACCTCTGCCAACACAGTTTTTAGACTGAGGGATCGACGAATAATAAAAGCTGCAACGATACATCGATACACTGGTACCACCAATATGCTGGATAGATGTTGTGTTGCATAGGGCAGATGGGTCTTTGAACTCTGAACTGATCTGTGTTCAGCATTTTACTTCTTTATAGCTGTTTTGCATTTGAGAGATGGCATGCAGCTACATATTGCTGTGGATGTGCAGAAGGACTTCGTCACAGATGTTTGAGTTTCAGTTGTCTGTAAAAATATAATAATGCTGTAAATGTATTAAATACAGTCTATTATGTTTTACTTTCCAGCTGCAGAAACATGATTTATTGCCAATAATAATTTTTGCACAAATTTGCATACAGTAGTGGATTATGCCCTGCACTGTGTAACGCACCTAATGTATGATGCCCAGTTTCTACTGATCAAGTCTCATGTTAAAGTTTCAATTTAAAAAAAAAAAAAAAACAATTTACAAGTTGAAATAGTATCTGCTTCTATGTTGAAAAGGACAATATGCACTTTTGAAGTCTTTTGAATTACATAATTTTTGAGTTCACTGCAGGTTTAGGATCTCAAACAGTATATGAACGCCAACAAATTTCAAGATTTTTAGAGTGAAAGTACAAAAACTCAGCAAATATGCCAATAAAGAATAGTGCAGGAGTTACTTCAGGAAGTTAAAGTATTCATCTTTAGCTTCATTCTTCTCTTACAGATTATAGCCCGGCCCCCTGCTAATAAAAGGATCAACACGTATGAACTGTGTTTAACTGGCAGCCATGTTTATATACGTTGTTACTTAGTTACCTCACCACCTCCTTCTTAGGATGTAAAGGGTGTGTTCCTAAGCAAATGAACTGCAACAGCAAGAATATCTGCGGTACAAAGTCGGAAAATCTGCTATCTGCTGCTGCTATCACCTCATCCTTTCCAATGAACATATTTACATCAGCAGATCACACACACACACACACACACACACACACACACACACACACACACACATACTGCTGCTCTCTCTCTTTAATTTAATTTAATTTAATTACAGAATAAATTGTTCCAACTCTGCGATTTCAATTTTTTTCTAAAACTCTAATATTCTCCTCATTAGAGAAAGGGAGTAGGGATCAAACTGATCAACTCAGAGGAAAGGTATCTATTGAAAACAAAAGTTTCTATTATTTTCCACAAGATTATTTGTATTTTACTTAAGTTAGTTTTTGTTGTTGATACTTTTGAGAATAGTCTGTTAAATGTACAGATGTTGCAGCTTGTCCACATTTGTCCCCGATCAGCTCCACACAGGCTTCTTCCTTTTTGACCAAACTGGGATTTTCGGACTCCCTTTAAAAACCTTAAAGTATCACATGTTCAATCAGATTTTTCTGCACTCTGTGGTACCTAAAAACTGATCGAAAAACTATCACTTGTTGCCAAAAATGATGTAGTTCAGTAATTTAGTAGTAGAACTACATAAGTATTACATCTTACTTTTTAGGATTTTCTGGAATGATCAATAGCAATTTGAATCACTGGCATAAAAGCTATGTGACTTAAATAATAATCATTAGGATATTTGTTTCTAGAAACAATTTAATTTAGTAGCCATTAGCCAAAACTGCATTAGATTAATTAAAGTGCAGTAGTGTGAAACTGTCCTTAAAGAAAAGTTTTAAATATTATTCTGAATTTGGATCCAAAAAGTTTCCATTATTTCACTAAAAGTTGCGGTGATACTTTCAGCTTTTTTAGTTTTTCATGTGTGTTGGTATTTGTTTTCTGGAGCTTCAGTACGGATTTGCATTGAAGGCCAGATAAGAATAGAGATAACAGTCAAATACAAAACACATCAGCAATTGTTACATCCCATCAAATAACTGTTGTTGATTGTACGCATAGTAAACTATAAAATGGTGGATATCAGCACGCCCTGTGACCTTTGTCTCATGTATTACAGCTGGGGGAAGTTTGCCCGTCTGTGCGGGATGCAAACAGAGGATCTACGATGAGCAGTACCTCCAGGCCCTCAGTGCTGACTGGCACACCGTCTGCTTCAGGTATGTTCAGCAATAATGTACCGCCCAACAGCCTCAACAGCATGAGTTCACGTGTCTTTAAAAGGCAGTGATGGATGAGTGTAGAGCTGAAACAATAAGTCGATGAATGGATTCATCGCTGGACAGAAAGTTAAAACAGTGGGGCGCCCTGTTTGCTTTTCTCATGATCATTCTGTCTCCTCCTTTTCTGTCATCTTTCTACTGTCAGCTGTCCAAAAACGGCATCAAATTACCATAAAATAATAATACAAAAATTAAAAATTGAACTGGAAACTATTTTTGGTAATCGATTAATAATTCCAGTTATTTCTCCAAGCAAAGATACCAAACATTTGCTGGTTTCAGCCCCTCAAATGTGAGGATTTGATGCTTTTCTTTGTCAGGTATGATAGCAAATCAGACAAGTTTTGGTTTGTTGGTCGAATAAAACAAGCAATTTGAAGATTTTTCGCCTTTTAATCTGGGATTTAAAAAAAAAGATATATTTTCAGACGATTAGTTAATGAATTTAAGGGACTAACTGGCAGATGAATCAACAAAGAACCGTTAATCATGTTTTCTTAATGGACCTGAAAATTGTTTCCGCCGCTGTATCCAGCCTTATTTTTCTTTCTACTGAAAACATGAGACTTTACTCCTCTTTAGTATCATTTCTATTGCTATGGCGTCCTTGACAACCACAGAAACAGAAGCTCATCAGCAATGTCTCTCAGGCCTGAGCAGCTTGAAAACATATTTAAATAATGTTTACAAAAAACCTAATCATTTAGATCAACCTGAGCAAGACACTCGCCAAGATTTGTAAAGGCATTATTAAGCATTTACTTGATATTTTAAAGTTGCTGGAGACCTTTCATCCTAATCAACAGATACGAACTGGAGTTTCTGTTGTGTCAAGCTCACAGCGTTCGACCTGTATCTGCCACCATGATGAACATTTCAACAGCAGTCTGTGTGTTTGGTTTTACTTTCCCAACGGTTTTGTTTGGTGGACAAGAATAGGCAGGTTTGTGTTTCAGTCTCAGTCAGGTTTCTCTCTACATGAGATGCCACCTTTTGGAAATAACTATAGATTTATAAGATCCAAAAGCTTATTTGCAGAGTGACTGTGTGAGTATAGGGACTGTACAAAATGTCTTCTCAGTTGGATTTTTTGATCAGTTGTTGTGTGTATCTGTGTGTGGGCAGTGAGACTTCATGTGTCTCTGTGTGAAAGAAATCTATTCACATTGTTTGGATTATAACCGGTGCGTTGATTTTTAATATTAAGCACAGTTCTTGTCTGTTAAACTGATCTTAGAATTTGGGTGATGCCTCCAAAACCATAAATTAGATGTGTTATTATTTAATCATTATTACACATTTCCATTATACAACCCCTGTCCTTCAAAAATGAATTTTTATTGACAAAACAATCTCACCACAAGGTCCACTTGGTAGCTGCTCTGGAGCTCTGGATCGTATTACACAACCTCCAAAAAAGATGACGTTTTCCCAGTTGTCACAGAATTATAGATGATTACATTTCCATTTTTTAGGACACTTCAGGGACTTTATTGGATTAAAGAAAAATCCTCCTATTACAATCTAGATTCTCCAGTTGCCTCACATTCTCTCTTTTATGAGGAGCTCTCACCTTATTTGTGACTGTTTATGCTATGTGTTTGTCGTTCTGACTGGACTTCAAAATAAAGTGTTGAAGTCATTAAA
This sequence comes from Zingel zingel, assembly GCA_023566125.1. Lineage (NCBI taxonomy): Eukaryota > Metazoa > Chordata > Actinopteri > Perciformes > Percidae > Zingel > Zingel zingel. The sequence goes on along the minus strand of CM042316.1, from coordinate 10,769,923 downwards.
TCTTCAGATCAATACAGTCACCCCAGGTCATATAACGATGCATTTGAGAACATGAATATCGAGAGATTCACAGATGGTGTTGACACACTAATGGCCATCGATTCTTTCAGCACTGCAATCCGAGACTTCCGCTTCTTTTTTTAGATTTTAGATTCTTATATTTGTTGTAGAATCAAAAAATCAAACAAACAGTTTTTATGGTGGGGTTTCCCTTTATTAAATGAAAACAAAGATGTATTCTAATATGTATATAGCCTTCCGTACAACAGAAATTATTAATAAATTTAAAAAAAGCATCATGCTAGTGCCTTTCACTCGTATTGTGGTTTTTATACCATGTCATGAAAATGCAGCAAAAAACAATCTCTATGACTGATAATTCCACTCAGTGCTGATACTCTCATTAAGCTGAGTCAGGAAGAGTTATTTACTATGAAAGTGGGGCAGTTTTTTAAAAGGCTGTTGTATTTAATAGGACACAGCTTTTGTTACATGATGATCTTATGTAATCTCTCCAAGTCTTTCTCTCCTCTCCTTTCTCACATCTTTCATCCAGCTAACTTTGTTTCTGATGATCAGGAGATCAAACTGTCGAGGTGTTCAGGCTGACCCAACCAACACTGACTCAAGTGACATCACTTGAGGCTACAGTGTAGCTAACATTAGCCACTTTAGCTAATATTTGTTGGGTATGCATTATGGCCAACATTAGCTCGCCACAACAGGTTCAATGGCAGTGTACAAACATCCAACAGGATGCTTGTCAGTACCCTATCTGTTCTGCCTGCACGATCCGCATGTGCAAGATGTTCGCGCATGCGCAGATGATAATCCTGTTTTACGAGGATTTACGGCACTGCACGATCTGTTCCACGCTTCCGGTCGTAGTTGTAGTGGTCTGCCGTTAGCCTCCACCGGGAAGCTAACGTCAGTTTAGCTAACAGCTAATTTGGCTAACCGCTAACTGACAGCTTGAGTCAGTCTAAAATAACGTTAACTCAAACTAAACAATGGGAAAAGCAGGCTACAGCTAAATTAAGACTTTACAGTAATAACTATAAAGACAAGTATTGATTGATTGTATTTTAAATCAGCACAAGTAAATTAGAACTGACGTAACAGCTGTTATATATTTTAACGCTTATTTTCAGGTTGTATTTTGAGGGTCTTTTAAATTTATTACATGCTGTCTCAGCTAGCGGTTAGCCGAATTAGCTGTTAGCTAAACTATGTTAGCTTCCCAGTGGAGACTAACGGCAGACCGCTACAACTACGACCGGAAGCGTGGAACAGATCGTGCTGTGCCGTAAATCCCATGGTAAATCCTCGTAAAACAGGATTATCATCTGCGCATACGCATGACGGATCGTGCAGGCAGCACAGATCGGGTACCGACAATGCTCATTGTGCCTAGTCTGTAGGGCTGGGCAATGTATCAATATTATATCGAGATATATGAGACTAGATGTCGTCTTGGATTTTGGATCTCGTAATATCGTGATATGACATAAGCGTTGTCTTTTACTGGTTTTAAAGGCTGCATTAGAGTAAAGTGATGTACTTTTCTGAACTTACCAGACTGTTCTAGCTGTTCTATTATTTGCCTTTTCCCCACTTAGACATTATGTCCACATTACAGATTATTTATCTAAAATCTAAGTGTGAAGATATTTTGTTAAAGCACCAATTGTCAACCCTAGAATATCGCCGCAATTTCAATACTGAGGTATTTGGTCAAGAATATCGTGATATCTGATTTTCTCCCTATCATCCAGCCCTACTAGTCTGGTTAAGTCAAGTCAAGTCAAGTCAACTTTATTGTCAGATGTGCTATACATGCATGACATACGGCACAAATGAAATTTCAGTCCTCTCAGACCCACGGTGCAAAATGCATAAAAAAATAAGTGTTCTATGAATAGAAAAGACATAGAATAAACAATCAACAATTCAACATGACATAAAAATGAACAATCAACAATTTAACATGATATAAAAATAAACAATCAACAAGACATACAATAAACAATCAACAATCACAATCAAGTCCTTGTTGTTGTTGTTGTTGTTAGTTTGTGAGTTCACAAGAATGAAGGTTGAAAGTGAGACATGCTAACTTTAGCTTTTAGTTGCAGCACAAAAACTGGCTTTATCTCCCGTGAGTTAGTTTTTGCTTGCTTGAGATGTGTAGAGCTGATTAGCTTTGGGTATCTATCTCTAAGTTCTGTATCAGTAGGCTAACAGGTACTAAGCTTTCAATTTGCTGTTGTTGTCAGCTACCATTAGATGTTACAAAAGAGCCACGTTTCACTCATATCACATTTAGCATTTTTGTGACTTTTTTTTAAATGTTTGTGAAATGCTGTAGTTAAAGCATGGTATTTTATTTTATTTTTACAAGCTGAGGTTTTGCTTCTTCTTGCTTAATTTTTTCGAGGTGATAAACGTCCAGCTGCATCATCGACATCACTCCTTTTCACTCAGTTAATCTGAGCCGGTAGGCAGACTGGCCATCGCTGTGTGGAAAACTCACCGCTCAGTACGTCATTAATGATTTCCCCCGGCCGGATGTCTGAATGGGAAATCTGAGGAGGATATCTGGGCTCCCCGGGCAGAGTCCACAATGTGTGTGTGTGTATGTGTTTTGTGTGTGTCTGTGTGTTTTGTGTGTGTCTGCGATGAGAGAGTACAGATAGGGAGATACATCTGGCTGCCTCAGCATGGACGAAGGATTGCAGTTTGTCTCAGTTGGGGATGTCTTTTTTTGGTGTCTTTTTTTGTGTGTCTGCATTTTTTGCATTTCTCTCGTTGAGTGCGTTCATCTGTGTGAACGCATTTCACACCTTTTGTTTGTTTGCATGTTTATGCACTTTGTATTTTCACTAAAAATAAATGTACTACTTTGCATTCCTTTTTACTGTACCATCATAAGGTGCAAACCTGAGCGTTGTGCCAGCTTCCTTACACTCCTTTTGAGGTGTCAGATATCAGCCTGCAGCTTTAAGCCCTTTTGCCAGCCCACCATGTAGTGACACAACACACACCAGAACTGTTTAATTATTGCAAGTGAAGCAATGTGAGCAACTAAGTCTGTAAAAGAAAGAAAGTGTTAGATCCTCCTAGAAATCATCCAGATTTTTCCCTGCGTACCACACAGTGTCTAGAAATGAGAGGGAATCTTTTTCTGACCCAGATCCAAATCCTTAGAGAGGAGCAGGATTGTCATAGAAATAGAGGATTTAAGACGGCTTCGCTAGTCAGACAAGGCTTCCGTGGAAAATTGACTGGTTAGACTGGGGAACGGAGCTTCAAATGCCCAACATTCCATGATACCATGGAGCATTACTCCAGTGAAAAGTAAGTGGAGATGATAGTAGCAGAGGAGAATGCAAAATGAAAGTGACCAGATTGTTGTTTAAAGACTGTAGGGTCCCGTGGGTAGAGAAAACAAAACAGTCAGAAAATAGCAGCGTCTCGCTGTATATATAGTAACCTTCATGGGAAAATGCAGCCGTGTTCTCACTAAGATCTGTTTTCACATTGTCTCAAAGCGCAACGGTTGTTCACACTCTAAAACACCACAGGGACAGTGTCCTCTATATTAGGAACATCGTCATACCATTTATTTATTTGCGAGTACTTGATATTTGTAATGTAGTTTTAACATGTTAGTGGTGTAGCCTCAGAGAGTTGTGTGAGAAAAGTTAGTTTTTCTTTGACCTTTAATATGTTACATACGGTACTCTCTTGGTTTTGAAGTAATGATGTTTTTCTATAAATACAGTATTGCTTCCCTCTTGCCAGTTTTAAACAAATATAACTTGAACCCAGTTTTGACAACATTTTACATTTGTTGATGTAGCTGTTTGTGAGGTGCAGGAATGGCTCCCTTGGAAAAAAATTTGTGGCACAATAAAACTGAGTGCGACCTTGCAACAGTGGTTTGTTTATAATAAACAGAAGAAAAATGCTTCAGTAAACATACAAGTGTAGAGAAAAACATCGAACCCTATTAGAGCAACACCACAGAGGTAATTATCTTCACTTGAGTTTCTGCGCACAATCTTCTGAACATAGCCATACTGAGAAATACAGAGAGAGTTGTGTGGAGCTGATAGTCTTAATTAGCTTTGTAGCAACTCATTTGGCAATGGCTTGAATGGAACAGACGTTCATTAATATGAAAAGTTACGAACTAAAGCTTGAATATCAAAAATTATATTTTATCACTTATGAAGACTGAACATATTGGACAAGATACTACTGTCATAGTAGGAAAAACACAGGTGCAGGGATAGACAGTATCTGGTTGCCCGGTTGCCCTTGGCAACCAGATTGAGTCAATTGGCAACCATTTCGTGGCCTCTGGTTGCCCCCTTTGGCAACCAGCTGTTCAATATTTGTGTGTGTGTGTTTTTTTTTAATGTAAAACCAAATCAAAACTTGCAAAACTGGAAAATCTTATTTCAAAAGAAGTCAATATTTTATTTGGTTGTCTCCGTAAAGTTTAAACACTACGTTTGTGTGCAACACAACATTTCAGCTGTTGTGTGACCGCTTTCCACACACGTGCGTTTGCCGTGAAAACATAAAGTCAACGCAACTTTCTGTTCACATTAACGGCGCATGTTAAAATCCGGTGCAAATATGGCACCGGTGCCCAGTATCTACCGGACAGAATAACAACGAGGATTTCGGTGCCTCATTAACGTGCCACTTCGATGTCTGCGCTGCTCTCTGATGCTCCGAAACAGACGTTACAGGCAACAGAAACATCGCTGCATAACACTTATAACATGTTACACTTGGCAGCAGGTAACATTAGCCTACCGTTAGCTACAGTAGTAACTGGATTAAACACGGTTAAAATGCTGACAGCTAAATGGTGTAAAGTGTGACTGTATTTCACTGCAGAGGATTCCAACAGCGGGACGTACAACAGTCAGCCGCTAAAGCAATGAGCTAAAAGACACAAACTAGCACTGGTGGTTAGGGCTGCACAATATTTTGTTTCATCGTCTACATCGCGATGTGCGCAAGCGTGATAGTCACATCGCAGGACGATGTGACGTAACGTTAAATCACCTGATTAATGCAACGTAATCACGACATATCCCGGCCATTTTTCACCGCAGAAAGCTGCTACCAGCCAGGTTCAAGCTAACATAGTTAGCCTAAAGAAACAAGACGTCTGTCCCAGCTAAAGTTATGGTTCGGAGCTGCGACGCTGGAAACGTAACACTAATCTACAACAGCAGTCTGTTTCTGATATAACGTAATTTACACTGATTTAAGTGCTCTTGGATACACAGTTTGTTGCAAGAGTGTGACATGCAGGCTCTGCATGCACAGCAAACCAACAATCATGATCAATTTTAATCAATTTATCAAACAACCAAAGCAGGCCCAGCTAGTCGACTGCTTTGGTTTTTGTAAAGCATTAAAGTTCAACGAAAATTTCCTTTTTTATTTTCTTTGTAGATGCACTCCCCTACAAAATCACCCCAGTAGTTGACAATGATTTAGTATTCATAAATAGGGCTATTCATATCGCAATATATATCGCAGGGAAGAAAAAAATATCGCAATGTAAGTTTTTTCCAATACTGTGCAGGCAGCGGTGGTCGCTGCTGTTGTCGGAAAAACAAAACAGATGGGATTTATGGCGTTTTTCCATTACATGGTACCTGATAGACTCGCCTCGACTCTACTCGCAGTTTTCCATTATGAAAGAAAGTACCTGGTACCTGCTAACAGGTACTTTTTTTAGTATCACCTCCATCGAGGTTCCAAGCGAGCTGAGGTGATACTAAAAGGTGACTGCAGACTACTGATTGGTCAGAGAGAATCGTCACTAATCACTGCGTCATCGTTGCTAGCGACAGACGGGGGTGTCCTGAACAAACCCGCCGTTTTTAAATAGTTTAGCCAGCGGTGGGTTTTTTGCTGCCTCCAGCTTCTTTTGAAACTAAATTTGTCTTCTTAGAGAATTAAAAACAACACACCTTCGACGTTCTGTGTGTGTGTTGCGTTAAGTCACGGCAGTTTCCTGCAGCGTCGCTATGACGACCAGCCACGCTCGCCTCACGCATGAGGCGGTACTAAATCTGCAATGGAAAAAGGAGGATGGGGCACCGCGGGAGAGCCGAGCCGAGTAGAGCTACTACTATCAGTGGGTAAGCGCCATAAATGTTGCGTTTAGTTACAACTGGTAAACCTCATGGTGCATTCAAAGTTATTGTAAAATACCCTTTTCTCATCTGTCTTTTAACAGCAATTTACTGGTGAAAGAAGTAATTACTGTTAAAAGTTATTGTTATTACATTTTTAATAATCATTTACATTCCCCCCTTATTTTTACTGAGGGATGGTAAATTATACTGCAAGCCATTATCTCATTGTTTCATTATCAAAATTAAAAATGATTTGCTCCAAATATAGGCAGTTTAAAACATGTCAATTTCGCAACCAAAAGCTGATGCCTGGTTGCCAAGCCGGCAACCAATTTAAAAAGTTAGCGTTGAGCCCTGAGGTGTTACTAATAACATTAACGATGGCTCTGTTTCATTCATGTGTCCCAGTAAGCCGTGACAGGGAGGCAGCATGCACAATATCAAGTGTTTGTCAGTAAGAGCTCTCATAAAGGAGCTCCTGGGTGAGTTTTATTGCGTTCTCTGTGGATTTGAGGGGATTAAGTTAAAGTAGACATTTGAGGTAAGACACCAGACGCAATAAGAATGTGTGTAGCATCATTAAGATAGCCCCAACCTCTTTTTGCCTCACGGGATCCAGCAATAAGATTATTTCTAGTCATACGCTATAGCATGATGATCCTTTTGGTTTCATGTTTTTTTATTCACTGTGTGGAATTAGCGTGTTATATTTTTGTCCTGTTATTGTCAGTCATTGTTTAAATAACATAGTGTAGAATCACTGGATTATTGCACATTAATTGCTTCATGTTCTTTTCTACTTCTCTGTAGCTACATTAACAATAAAATGGCTTTAGAAATGTACATTAAAGGAGTTAAAGCAATACTGACAATCATCATCTTATCAGTATGTGCTTGTTTTTAGTACTCCAGCTCTGAAAACTCGACCCGTGCTGCAGTCTCTCTGCAGTACAGTGCAGCACTGTCCTGCTCCCAATATAACTATTTCTGCTGCCCCAACAGTCTTCCCGACAGACTACAATGGCTTGTGCTTCGTTAGCACTTTAGCTAACAACCTCTTTTTTACATTCAGTGTGCATTTACTTATCATACGCAGTGTTTTCTAACGTTGGCGATGGATTCACGTTCATGCTCGCGTTTTCTGTTGTCACATCAACAAACACACTACTGTTATGAAGAACAAAGAAACTGCAGCTCCTCTGCTGCCTCCTCCATGTGTTGTAGGACACATATCTGCCTCCATCTGTACCTCTACACTCTGAAGACATTCTGATGTGTCATCTGAAGAGTTACAACAAAAGATAAAGGCAAATTAAAGATCACTAAATAATCAGAATCATGTGTAGACGTAGCAAGGTATTGTCTGCACCATACCTTTCCTTCCAGCTCTGTGATACAGTGAAGAAGTGGGCTGCAGTGACTCAGCTGTTTCTAACTGCAGATAAACTGCCTGGTGACAGAAGCCGCAGGACACGATAGATAATACATGGCTCCTCCTACAGTATGTCAGATTGTTTGTTGCCCTGTACCTGGACACTGAACTCTGACAGTGTTCATGGTTTTAGATGGTCAGTTAGAGTTTTTTCCTTAAACATCCTGCGACAATACAATACAGAACACGGTCTTACCATCTATTACCAGCCTTCTGCTCTACTGATCTTAGGCGAACAGTCAGCTGCTCTCACTCTCTCCCCTCTGAGGCTGAAAAACTGGAACATGAAAACCGCACTCACGCGGGTCCCGTGAAATATGACAGCTACGGTTTATCGGAAAATAGCGTTGGGTACACTGACTTTGATGAATTTACTGTTTATCAGACCCCAGATGAGACAAGAAGCTAACGTTAGCGAACGCTACGGTCCCTCTGCCTCTGATGCCCCGCTGGCTGTGTAAAAAAAAAAAAAAGAGACGCTGTATTCCTCCGACATGCTGTATTAACGTTACTGTTTAAAACGCTTTCCAGGTTAGTGGGGATGCATAGCACTCAAAACCAACATTAAAACCCTACCGCCGGTAGATAATGTTAGCAGCAGATAAGCCTGTTGACAGCAACGATATTGTTCATATTTATGCACAATGACAAATAAAGCAAACTTGCTAAAAAAGGAACTACACGCTGTTTTCAGGTAATGTTACTGTTGACGTTCAAACAGGCCTGTTTTGAGAAATATCTTTATACTGCAAGGCTATATTTATTTATTTTATATATATATTATTTTATGCCTTTACCTGTTTTCCCACATACAGAAGTTTAGTTTGCTAAATATATCACATTTTTTAGTTGGATATTGGATGTGAAAAGAAGGAAATGGTTCTTCCATCACATTGCACATAGATGTGCATGAATTTCCCCCACCAGTAGTAATTTATATAGTTCTATTTTATAGTGATCGATTATCTGTTCAAAAAATGTTCTATGAAAAATGGTACATTTTCTATTAAAGAAAAGATAGAAAATAAATATTCGTGTGTGCTGTAAAGTGGTTAGAAAAAAATGAAATCAGAATCGGCTAAAATCGGTATCGGCTGGTCAAACTCAATGAAAAATCGGAAATCGGAAACGGCCAATAAATTGTAATCGGTGCATCTCTAGATGGTTTATCTATTTACGAACATACAGTATACTAATACCGATGTATTTTATATATTAATGGTAAGCTAATATTGGCTGATATACATCATTGGCCCAGCCAGTTTATCAGCACAGCTCTACTTTGTGAGTCAAGATGTCTGAATCAATCTGGGCAGTTAGTCCATGGCGCTGTGCAGACGATATCTGACTCAGCTGGTTTGTCTGAGGCTGCGTAAACAGACGGGTTGCAGTCTTCGGAGACTTCTTCTTTAGGTATATCTGTAAGTTAAGTTATGCTTGATGAGGTTATTTTTTCACAAATACCACCTTATGTGATAATTGTTGTCTTATTGAGGGTGAGACGCTCTGCCCCCTCTCATCCCAAAACAAAGCACATCAGGACTGCTTTGAGGAGGGTGGTAAATGAAATGAAATTAGAAGAGGTGGAAGAGTTCAACTGATGATGGATAATAAGACAATTTGATTTGTGCCACCAGAATCTTTGTGTGTGTTAAATAGTGCAGGAAATGGGAGGATCACATTACAGGGGCGGCTCTAATGAGGTTAAAAAGAAGAAATAAGCAGCCACGAAGTGGGCGGGGCTGAGGACAGGAAATACTTGATAAAGAAGCATGACCTCTCTGTCCAGCTGCACTGAGAAAGGAAGTAAAGAGAGAGAGAGAGAGAGAGAGAGAGAGAGAGAGAGAGAGAGAGAGAGAGAGAGAGAGAGAGAGAGAGTCACTGATGGTTGGGACAGCAAGCTGGTCAAGCAGACCTCACTGTCAAAACAAGGCCGTCGCTCCCACGGGTGACATGTCAGCAAAGAACCAACGCAGCAGGGTGCTACTCAGAAAGTAAGTGAACCAGTGAAAGTACGTGATTGAATGTTTATTGAGTTTATAGTTTGAAGATAATGTTGCTCAGATTAAATGGGATGAAACTTATACAAAAAGATCTTAACTTAAGGTTGACTTACTCACTTGTTCCGGGGCTTTTAAACATATCACAGAACCTTCTTCAGTAGATACTTAGATAGTTGCTATGGAATTATAGACATTCAAACTTTACATTATTTTGTGAACTTTCAGGACTTTTTGTTTTGACTCTTTGTCAGTTTTGCAGTCTGTTGAATAGGGCTGCAACAATTACTTTCATCATTGATTATTCTAAAGACTTTTTTCTTGATTATTTGAGTGATGGTTTAGTAAATAAAATGATGTGACTTCATCAAATGTCTAGCTTGTCCGACTAGCAGTCCAAAAACCAAGAATATTAAATTTACTATAATATACATAAACTTTGTGTGTATTACTGCACACCTACTATATGTAAGACCAAGAAAAGTAGCAAACTCTCACATTTGAGAACCATCAGACGTTCTGCATTGTATCTTAAAAAAACGATTAGTTGAAATAGTTGCCAATTATTTATTCTTCCAATCGACAAATTGAGAAATCAACTAAAGGTTGAAGCTCTAATGTTAAATAAACAGGGAACACAGATGACATTGAGATTATGGCAAATTCTTCCACAATTTTGATGTGCACGGTTTTTGTGCACGGATGTGAACAAGCTATTAAAATTCTTTCAAACACTTTTGAAGTTTTAGATATTTTCTTATTTCCTAATAAAGAAGTTGCAACTAATGATAATTTTTGATTAATCTGCCAATTTTCTTGATTTGTTAATGAATCATTTGGTCTATAAAATGTCCAAAAAAATATTTTTTCAAAAGATGTTTACAAAACATGAATGTATTGTAGGCGGAGCTCGGGAGCTTCAGAGCTGAGGGGGGGCTTCTTTAGGTGTCCCTAAAGAAACGTGTATCTAACAGTCGTTCCGCATGACATTAATTAATTTGCACGCAAGTTTCATTTATTTTTATACCGTGTATTCTCTGTGTAAATTCATGTACCGGACCGAGACGCCCGTACCCTTTCGGTTCAATACGAATACATGTACCGTTCCACCCCTAGTATCTCATAATGTCTTTCAGAGGGATGTAGGTACTGAAACATGTCCCTGTGTGGGTTCAGAGGATTTACTCATTTCTCTTTTAAGTTATCTCTCACATCCCTAATGACACAGCACACATAAATCACACTTCTGTCTGTCTGGATCCAAAAACTCATATTTGTCAATGACTTCCCTCAATGAACAATGAATCAAACCCTGATTCCCACCTGGAGACGGGGGATACGTACCGGTTTGTGTGTGTGTGTGTGTGTGTGTGTGTGTGTGTGTGTGTGTGTGTGTGTGTGTGCGTGCGTGCGTGCGTGCGTGCGTGTGTGGCAAAGCAGATGAGCATGTTATCCAGCGCAACCAGGCAAAGGAGGAGGGGAAAACTCATTTGTTCATCTCATTGAATGTCTAGTTTTTATTTTACTCCAAAGAAGCAAGACATAACAATTTGCTTATATGTATTTCTGTTTGTGTAAGTTTGTACATATAAAGGAAATTCCGCGATACATACTTAGATGAATGCATATTTATTGAGAATGCACCATGCATGTCAGATTTTCTGAGATTGCATTTGTTATTCTGACTTTTTTTATCACCCAATTAATGATCCAACTGCAGACAGAGAAGATGTACATTATATTAAACAGTTTTATAATATGATTGTATGGCCTGTTGGTCTAAGACAAAGAAAAAGCACTTTCCCATAACCTTGCATTAAAAAATGTTGTGAAGTAAAGACAAAGTTAAATCTTTCCACAGATCCTTTTATTTGGATTTATGAATATTTCTCCCCTAAAATAGTCTGACTCATTGTTGTTTTTTTTAAAATCTTTTTCTATCAAAAATAAGTTGCCTGTCATTGTTGCACTGAAAGCTGTTTGATTTTTGATTGAAGCTTTTCATTTTGATTAATAGTCTCCTTTTATACTCATCCAGTGACACTTTGCTCTGTGTCTGACTCTGTACCAAAAACGTGTCCTCCTCACTATGACGTTACCAGGATTCATATGTGCTGCTGATAGCATTTGCAGAGAGGAGAAAGGAGTCGTCTTGTGTGTTGGCACGTTTTGATTAATCACCTGTTCCCAAGCTCCAACCTTTGGCTTTCGCTACAATGCTTTAATCACACTTTGAAAATTCAATTTTGCTACATTTGCGCTAGATAAACTCAAGACTTAAACCCTGCATGTGATTAAAGAAAGGAGGATTAAAGCCCTCATGCGTTCTCTATTTTGTGAGTCCTGTAACTTTTATATTTGACCTTCATCGTTTCATAAAAAGTATGCAGTCTTTGTCAGCATTAAGACACTTCAAGATATATAAAACATGCACTATGGTTTTATTAAATGGAGTTTGCTCAGGTGTCATGAAGATAATCTGTTCACATGATGGCACCTTTTTTTTTTTAGATTATTTTTTGGGCTTTTCTGCCTTTAATTTAGACAAGACAGCTAGGTGAGAAAGGGGAAGACATGCAGGAAATCATCACAGGCCAGACGTGAACCCTGGACCTAAGCGTTGAGGCATAAACCTCTCAGTATATGTGCGCCTGCTCTACCAGCTGAGCCAACCTGGCCACGACGTAATGGCATCTTTAGACTTCCGTGTTGGCTTTAAAGCAAAATTCTTGAATTCCACTAGGTTCAACTTTTGCTGCAACACGAAGTAACATCATCCAACAAGGTGCTGTGTGTGCTGTGTTGGCCAATCAAATACATGCAAGCACAGATTCCTGGTAGATTATATTGTAAAGTGAATGCTGTATTTCTACCATTTACCTTGATCGTTGAGATGAATGATGAAGTTGCTGCTGTCATCATAACTTTCCTGTGAGCATTACAAACCATTGTAATACTCAGAAGCCTTTCAACACATTAATCTGTTAGTCCAACTGGACTTCCTGGATCATATTTCAATAGGATTGTTCGAAATGAGCCAGACCTGTGCAGAATCCATAACCACACAATGCATCCCGGTTAGTATTCTCTCCGACTTGATCCGGACAAGCTCTGACATCATGCAAACGTAGGCACCGATAACCCCACAAAACAAAGGCAGCTGCAGTTTTTGTTGTCTTGTTTGTTGTCATGGTGTTTTTTAGTAACGTTTCATTTTTTGTAACTGGAGAGAAATTGATTTTATTAGTCCGACTTTGATGGTGGCCAATGGTGACTTTCATCAGTCAGAGGCTGGATACAGCCTCGGTAGCCTACAAATATTACAAATAGTTCTCATACACAGCAATCTATGATAGTTCCAGTCTACGGTATTACCATTTCTAATTTGATTCTTGAAGTAGTCAGAAACACATAACTTTTGCTAACAAGTGGGATGTTAGGATTCTTAAAATAACCTATAACCTGACAGGTCAATGATGAAAACTATTGTCTTATATTTTTTTATTTTCAGGAATTGATAACCTGAAAAAGCATGTTTGATACTGAATTCCCAGATTTTATTATTATTTTTATTTAATTCTTTTAGCCTTACATCGGACTGAGACTCTGCTCCCTAAACTGACTCACGTGGCTGAATTCACCCACCACCAGGTTTCCCTCATGCATCAGTTCCTCTGTTTGTGTCTAAGCTGTCGGAGAAACAGACTTTAATCTAAACTATTTTGTAAAAGACACCTGATAATGAACAGGCGCTCTGCTGTCTCTCCTGAATACCACTGAGCAAGGTTTCCAGAGCTCCCTGAAACCTTTTATCATTTCCTCACAGTGGAACAAGTGAGAGAGCCCATGACTGACTGTGTTGACAGTCAGTCTGTCAGGGCAGCTTAAAAGTGACAAAGGAAACTGCTGCCGTGCACATCATTTACTCACAGTCTGCCAGGGCTCCTGTTTACCAACTGAATGGACCACCGGGCCACAAATAAAGAGATTGTCTCCCACAGCCAATGCTACAGAGGGCACAATTATAGCTTCTGTTTAAAATACACAACCTGCTCGCCTTTCTTTGTTTTAGTTCTTTAATTGTTGCAAAAAACAAGTTCTCCAGGGGTCAATGCCGATGTAAATGTTGCTGAGCTTGTGTTTGCCAAGCTCAAGAGAACACACTGAAACCTGATTGGCTGAGGGATTTCCTGGGAGAGTGTAAAACCACCCAACAGATAAAGATGTGGGGGTTAGCATGACGTAATGCCTCTGTTTTTTTTTTGTGAGAGGGTGACATCATCGCTATGGCATTCTATGTTACCATGGAGAAGAAGGAGGGAGGGGAGGAGAGGGGGGATGTTAAAATAAGATGAACAAAAAAGGGGGGCGCGTGGGAATGGACTGAATGTGTGTGTTAATGTCTGTGTGTGTGAATGAATCAAACCAAACAAATTCAGCCAATTTGGTCTAATAGGAAGATGTATTTGTTAGTGTGCCCACACACAGCACACACACACACGCACGCACGCACGCACGCACGCACGCACACACACACACACACACACACACACACACACACACACACACACACACACACACACACACACAAACAGGTACGTATCCCCCGTCTCCAGGTGGGAATCCTTAGAATTTCCTGGAAAATATGAGCAGTGAAAATCTTGGCACTGGACCGGGAATTCTCCGCCTATTTATGTCTCCTCTGAGGGGAAAGAGAGTGGTCTCCCCCAGACAGTCATTTCCTCAGCTTGACTTTCACCCGTCTGTGTGTGTGTGTGTGTGTGTGTGTGTGTGTGGGTGGGTGTGTGTGTGTGTGTGTGTGTGTGTGTGTGTGTGGGTGGGTGTATGTCCCTCTAACCCACAACCCCCTTGTCTCTTTCCCAGAGGTTGTATTTTCTCTTTGTCTGTAAGGATTTCAGCTTATCCTGCAAGTACAATAACAACAGCCGAGCACTTTTTTCATGCAGTAGACACATTTGTTTCTAACGCTTGACGTTTATTGTCTAGATTTCCTGATTTTACTGGAAGGCCAAGCAGACCGGTGTATTGGCTTATTGATCAGAACTACTCAAAAGCGTTTCTGCCATCTTTGCAGATAGAAAGATGGATGTCCTCCTGAGCTTGGCACAGATGATCGAAGATTTAATAATTAGTGAGGACATACACATGTGTGTTTTGGGGGGTGAGGGGGCAGGTGTTTGAAAAGGTGTTGCTCCTCGTAAATCTTTCAGCTTTGCATCTGTCAGTTGGTAATGAACCTGCTCACACCTCCCCCAGAACATACACACTGTTTCCTTTTGACTCCTCCTGCTTCCTGTAGCAGTGTCAGCCAACGCGTCATTTAATGACCTGTGACTACATGTACACACACACACTCAACATAAAATGCTGACCAGAGCTGGATGGTCAGCAAGGTTTGTGTGGGAATCAAATTAAACTATGGTTTGGTTTTATTCCACTGTGAGACATTCAAGGGCTTATCTTGAAAGAAGTCAAACTGAGATCTGAGAACAGATAAAATACAAGAGCTGCATGCTCGAATACACTGTAGTAGCTTCACATACTTTGCTTTGTTCAGATAGACCTACAACAATTAGTCAATTAGTAGATTAAAAGTAAAAAAATAAAATAAAAATTGTGACAATAAGGCACATTTTCTGTAGTTTCAGCTTCCCAAATGTTAAGCTGCTCTGCTTTTCTTTGTCATTCATGATTGTGAATTGATTATCTTTGGGGTTTTGGACTGTTGGTGAACAAAACAACACATTTTAAAGTGGTCATATTATGCTAATTTTCAGGTTCATAATTGTAATTTGAGATTGTATCAGAATAGGTATACATGGTTTAATTTTCAAAAAACACCATATTTTTGTTATACTGTACAGCTCCTCTTTTCACCCTGTGTTAGGTCTCTGTTTTAGCTACAGAGTGAGACCTCTCAACTTCTGTAAGATCTTTGTTGTCAGTCGCACATGCGCAGTAACTAGGTAAGGATTACATGAGCTAGCTAGCTGTTACTGCAACTTCGGCCTGTACAAGGCTGGATTAGGCGGGAGACTTCTTCTTAATGAGGGCGCACTTTCAACTTTGTGTGGAATACCTGCAGAACAGGGACATGTATGTAATTTATTTTGTAGATTAGGGTGAATTCATGTGTGTTGTAGCAGTGTTTTGTCATTGAGAACGAGCTAGCATGCTAGCATGCTAACGGTTAGCCCCCTAGCCCCCTCGTCTTGGCTAGTGACGTAGAAAGCCGTGCAGGTTTTGAACAGCTCTCCCGGAGACTGAAGGCAGGACACATTCAGAAACCGTATCTCACTCAAAACAGCATGGATGTTTTTTTTTTTTTCAAAGTTTGTATGCGTGTGGAAGCACAAGAGACACCAAATAACAACCCAAATCCCAGAAAAAGTGATTTTTTCATAATATGGGCACTTTAAGATGTCACTTTGGGTATTTTTTTAAATATTACATTTTTTTAAACATTTTATCAACTAATTGAAAAGAAATTGCAAGATTATTCTTATTATTATTAGTTCAGATGTGTACTCTGTGTACTGCATATGTAATGCATCATTTTAGTACCATTTTAGCTGAGAAGCTGCAGGGGTGACTCAAATGTGAGATGCAGCTGACATGTTACCCCACAAAGCTCTGCATGCTTCATCAACAGGCAACTGAAATAATGGAAACATTTAGCCCTAATTAATAAGTAATTTCTATCAGCATGTCTGCCATTTCCCTGTGTGTTTGTTTCTGTTTGACCTTTACCTAATTCATTTTGATAGGCAGTTAACTGTTGTTGGCCTGCAACTAATGATTGCCTTTATTGTTGATTAATCTGCAGATTCTTTTCTATTTTGACTTAACCTATTCATTGATTGTTAAAATAGTGACTGATTTATATTATGTTTAATTGTTTTAGCTTTAGGTTAAACACACATAAAAATAACTATAAATTATATGTTTTTATATATCTTCTGTATGTGCTGAATGGTGACATACAGTATGTTAATGCATGTCACACATTTTTCTGATTTGTTAAGGTTTCTGTTAGTCATTATTTCTCATTCAATGTATTTACATGTTTATCCTCTTCAGCAGTTCAGTCCCTCAGGGAATTTAATTTCATTCATTCATTCTGACCTGATGTCTTTTCCATTCAACTTCAACTCATTCATATCAACTGGGACAAATTAATCATGTTAGGTATTGACCCGGGTCAGGCTGCCAGCATGATAAATAGGATGCACAGTCATTCAAAAACATATTATATCATGGAAGTGTGCAATGAGATCATCTCACTGGGAATAATAAATATGAATAATAGCAGACTAATAAAAAAGCAGCATATGGAAAATTCATCTGGCACACCATAATATAAAAAGATCATTTCAATTTTTTATACTAAACTACTACTGTTTCATGTCCATATATTGAGATCCACAATACATTTTTTGACTTATTATGACCTAAAATGAAAAAGAATATCTACTCAACCCCTCGTCACACATTACATATGTTAAATTGTATTGTATATACATTTTTTGAAGAGGTACAACTATCTAACAATTTACAACAACAAAAAAACTAAGATTAATAAATGTATTTCTCTAATCATTTCGTGATTTCAGCCACGCTAGCATTTACAGACTGAATCTGTGATTTCAGGTCATATTGGCTGTCTTGCCAGTTATAAATGAAAGTATTGACAGAGCCTTGACATCATGTGTGGGGGATAATGTTTGTAAATTCAAGTAAAATACAGACTTCACTTATCCCGTGTGAATGCGCTGCATGAGACACAGACGTGGGGGGGGGTGGGGGGAGGGGGGGGGGTCATTTCTAAATCGCATGAGGTCCTCTGGTAAAACTAGTCCTGTGTGAATAGGGATTTAGTCTTATTTCTTGTTAGGTATCTCAAAAGCCTTTAGATTTACTGTATATTGTGAACCCTTAGAGGGGTCCCAACCCCCAGGTTGGGAACCACTAACCTAGAAGACAAAAATAAAAGTATGAAAACTAGCCTTTGCAGATTACAGACACTGAGTATGTGATTGTGACAGTACTCACAGCTGGAGTCAAATGTTAGCAAACCCAGACGGTCACCTTCCTCTCTCTGTGTCTGGGGAAAAGGTTACCTCCTTTTGACCTGGTAAAAGGAATTTATTACTCTGTCACGTTTAGCTAATTCCATCAGGGATTAAAGCAGAAGGGAGGACAGTTGCAGATTTACTAACTCTACTCCCTCATTCTCATCTTCTCTGTCATTGGTTGTTTGCTGACCCTCGGGGGATCCAGCTGGTTTTCATGGTGTCTGAAATCTGCCCTGCTCCCTCTCACTTGTTCATGGGGGTTATTTATGT
This sequence comes from Zingel zingel, assembly GCA_023566125.1. Classification (NCBI taxonomy): domain Eukaryota; kingdom Metazoa; phylum Chordata; class Actinopteri; order Perciformes; family Percidae; genus Zingel; species Zingel zingel. The sequence goes on along the minus strand of CM042316.1, from coordinate 10,751,952 downwards.
CTAAACGTCCTGCCTTTTGTTTGTCTTTTGACATTTTTGTCCTTGCGCATTGCGTCTTAAATCAATCAAAGGTCTGTGTTATTTAGTCTTTATTGTCTCTTTGTCTGATATTAGTCTTTTCTCATACCATCTTACAGATTTTCTCAAACTCATTTATTTTTCTGTCCTTGAACATTGATTGAATTGATTGCTTTGCTAAAGGGCATGTAATATTTAGTAGTGTCAGAGCGTGTGAGAGTGAGAGAGACTGCTAAGCTTTTTATTCAGCAATTTTTTTTGGAGCATCATATAGCAGAGTCGGTTAAAGACTCTCTGAGTCTTTCACACTGATAATCCTCTTACACGTCCGTTGCTGATGCACACACAAACGAAGTCACACAAAAACGCCCAAATGTGAGCGCAAACACACTTTAACACACTTTATCACACAAACCATGAAAAGCATTTGATTTTTTTATTGTGGTGGTGTTTTTTAAGAGCATAAAAGTCCTGAGTTGTAACTGAGCATTGCTGCCGGTCATCTCCACCTCTGAGATAAGATTATTGTCCTGAAGGCAGAAATTTGGCGTTGCCATCTGGGAGTCACTAATGTATTCACTCATATCTTTAATACTCTGCTGCCACTCCCAGCTCTGCACCGAGAGGCTTTACACTGAAGGAACTGAACCTTAGAGCGTTAAGGTGTGTGTGTGTGTGTGTGTGTGTGTGTGTGTGTGTGTGTGTGTGTGTGTGTGTGTGTGTGTGTGTGTGTGTGTGTGTGTGTGTGTTTGTAAACACATCTGTGTGTATCCTCCCCAGGTGACCTTGCCCTAGCAGGGGTTTGCAGGTTGTGTGTGTGCAGTAACGGCTGTTATTGAGCGGCAGAGAGCCAAAAAAGCTGAGTAGCTCCTGGCTTGGTGCTGAGGACGTCTTCTGAAAGCCTTGACCCACTTCCAGCCCCCCCCCACCCCTACCCACACACACACACACACACACACACACACACACACACACACACACACACACACACACACACACACACACACACACACACTGCATACTGAAGCAGCTCTGCCACAATCTGCTGAGCTGCAGTGAAGCTCTGCATGCAGATGCTGGGAAGAGTGGGTGTGTCTGTCTGTCTAATAAATAAATTGTGTGTGCGTGTGCTGCAATGGTATGTGTGTAGTTATGTGTGTATGTGCAGGCTTACAGTATAGGTGCAACACCTTGGGCAAAATCGAAGAGAATTGGTGCTTCTGCTGAATATATTAACGAGCCCTTCACTGGTTGTTACTTTACTAACCAGCCACGAACATATTAAACAGCAAAGTGTCTTCTTGTCTCTGTGTGATAAAGACGGGAGACACATAACTGCACAGATATGGGTCACATTTAAGCCGTCACAGAGCAATTCTACTAAAGAGTAGTGTGTGTAGGGCTGCAACTAATGACTATTTCATTATTAATTAACCTGCAGAGGATTTTCTCTATAGTTGATCAATCATTTTGCCCATTAAATGTCAGAAAGAACTCAAATATGCCCATCGCTATTTTTCAAAAACCAAAGGTGACATCTTTAAATGTGTTGTTTTTACAGACCAACAGTCCCAACCCCAAAGATATTCAATTTACTATCAAATAAGACAAATAAAAGTAGTAAATCCTTACAAATGACAATCTCGAGCCAGGAAATATTTGTCATTTTGCTTACTACATAATAGAAGGACAAAGTATGCAAAGACAGCATAGTAGGGTTTTGCCAGAATATGAGGCAACCAGCACATTTATAATTGTCAAATCAGAGCCGGACACTAAGAACTCAGCAATGTCACTAAAATTAAGAAATGTGACTCATATGTAAATGTAAACAGCAAGATATTAGGATGAGACGAGAGATAAAGTGAATTATTGTGCTCCAGCCTTTGGAGCCATGTACACTCTTTAATATGTTTAGAGCAAACAGCCCTGGTCTTAAGCTGCCCTGAGCTGGGACGAGGCCAGACGGCTGGCTGATGGGAGGGAAGCTCCACTGGGAAAGAGTGGAGACACTCACTTCTTAGTCATGGCCATTAGACACAGAGATTTATACAGATTACAAACAAGCACATACAAGGCCGCAAGCATGCAGATGCAAGTGCACTAACTCACACATACAGTACAGAAATGCCTTTACCATTAGCACAATTATTGATATATGGCCACACGCAGAGCAAATGTGCCCACTTATCCACATCAATGAATACATTACATGTTTACAAACAAATTATAATGAAACATAACAGATAGAGACACATTTTCTAATCAATGGGGAGATCAGTAAGGTGCTGCCTGGTTTATTCTGGTGTGTTTTTCAACAACAGATGGGCCTGAGTTACATGAGATTGTTAACACCCTTTGTTTTGCTAGGAATTATCATCCATTATCAATTACCAGGATATAAATAACCTTTGTCTGTTTTTGTCACTGTTTTGACTATCAAACCAGCATTTGCACCGTGTTTGCTTATTTGCATTGTCAGTCACCACACATGCTCTTTATCACCATATTACGTTATGTTATTGTGTCACCCTCTGTCTGTCCTCAAATTTTTGTCATTCACCCCTCACTCTGTCAGCGTCTGATGTCTATCAGGCTGACGTCACTCTGGACTTTTACAGCAGCTTTCTATGGAATTCTGGAGTCAGACCAGACAGAGCTCTACATATAATTAGCTTATGTTGGATGGTGCTGAGTGTCAGACTGTCTGTAAAAAAAAATTTACATTTCAAACACAGTCTCAACAACAAGGGTTCATTTTCAGAAATGCAAAACATAATGCTGCTGTCTGCCCCTGGATAACTTTACGTGAGGAGCACTTCATGTGTAACAAAATTAGATTAGAATAGAACTTTATTGTCCTCACAGAGTGGGCCTAGAGGGACTGAGATAACGAAATGCAGTAAAATGCTCGCGCCACCCAGGAATCCACCCCAGGTCGCAAGAATGGGAATTTTGCATGATACTCCTACACCAGCGGCGCTTATTAGATCACTGCTATGCTGCAGTAATCGTACACATTTTTACATGTTTTTTTTATAATGAAAAAATTCGGAACAGAAGCAGCATGTTTTCGGCCTCTGGGGGGAGCGTTGCAAGAGTTGACTGTTATGTCTTGTATAGCTTTTTTATATAGGCCTATGTTTATTAGCCGGCGTTGCTAGGAGACGCGCTGTCAACATCGACGTACGCATAGAAATAAAACAATAGCATGTTTTATTGTTTTATATCTATGGTCGTACGATACTTAATTAATAAAGAAGTGTAGCTGGTATTAAACCGTCTCTGCTTGTAGCCTGTGTCCTACAAAAGTTGGTGCAAGACGCGTTGGTGAATTATTGTGCTGTTAAGTTTACAAACTGTCTCTGCCTCCTTCACGGGTTCAGTTGCGGAGACGGAACATGACCAAACTCAGAGCGACAGGTAACGTGATGTTAACGCTACCCCCGTCGCCTCAGCACTCTTTACATTACACCGTGTCAAGTCAAATCAAAGTCAAAACAAACACGAAGGACGGATTTCTTAGAAAAAACATTTAAATTAAGTTTGACTTCTGGTAGGCTACTGATTGATGTTAGTTAATGAAATATTTACATATGGCACACACTGCACATGCTCAGCTACAATGACATTGTTTTGTCTTGTGTTCCTCCCTTTTGCCATTACTGTTTTTCTAAGGCCCAGCCATAGTTGTTAGTGTGATCTCATTTTTGTCTGTTCCACCCTATGTTCCACGCATAGACTGTAAAAGGTTCCACCTCGGTTGTGGTGGTGTGTGATAGAGCCACAATGGGACTTATTATCACCATGAAAACTATAATTTAGGGCCCTTTAGGATGTCATTAGAAGGGTAAAGTACGGTTTGGAGGGTGCAGTACAACATACTGTTCTGTCAACACAAGAGTGTGCACTTTTTAAAGTTCCTGGAGGTCTGAACTGCTGATTCAGTGACATACTGATGATGTTGGACACTTGTGTTTTCAGCTTTTTCTGCTCATCAAATTTAGAAATATATTACAATTAGTGTTAAAAATAATAGTTTATGAATCTATTATTTTTTTGAAAGACACTCAACAGTTTTCAGTTCAATGTTTTAAGTCATTCATCAAGCAACAATGCTAAATATTTTCTGTTTACAGCTTTATGTTATTGTAAATTGAATATGTTTTTAATGTTTTGGACTGTTACATAGAAATACAATTTTATTTCTATGGACTGTTGTAGATGTGCAATTTCAATAACTCTGGGACCTTATGATAGGTGTTCACTATGTTTTGGGCTTATAAAGGTGTTAAGTAATTGCTCAACTGCTGATGTATCTCTTTCCGTCTGTTCTTTTGTCAGGTGTTGTGAGTGCAGCGACTCACTGTCCCACTGGTATTATGAAAAGGATGGACGGCTTTTCTGCAAGAAGGACTACTGGGCCAAATTTGGGGAGCTGTGCCATGGCTGCAATGACCCGATCACCACCGGCCTCATCATGGTAAGAGGATTCATCCGCTGACTCTCATCTCTCATCAGCTCCCTGGTTCTTTATTTGCTGGTAAACCTCGAGTTACAGCCTGCAGCTGTGACACTCACAGTACGCACATACATGTAGATGCAAAGACAAACACACACACACACACACACCTGAGTCCATACATTTACAGCCTTACTGGTTGGTGTGTGCATGTAGAATTTGTGCCAGACCTGTAACTGACCCTGATGCCTTTGGTTGCTTTGTCAGATTGTGTTACAGACCACCAGTGAAAGTCAAAGCTGTTGTTGTGACACAGGAGAGCAGAGAAGTTCATGTGCAGAATAGATGTGGTCACAGCACCGGAAAGCAATTAAACAATAGAGTGAGCCTCCACTGATAAGTGCTGCTGCATTATAGAAAAGACAAGATACAAGCATCAAATGAGAGTTGTGTCTGTTTGTTGATTAGTGATGGAATCATACACATTCAAGGCTTGAAGAAACTGATTAATACTGTATGTCGGTGTAACAGTATATGTTGGGCTCTTTTTCCCTGCCGGCGCAAAGCCAGCAGCTGCAGCACAAATGCAGGTGCAATGCAATTTTCCTTTTTTGTGCCTGTTCAGTGATCTCCTGGCTCCAAATGAACTCACCCCTGCTGAGGAGATGGGAGAGGAGCAGCTGAGGCTGTGTTAATGATTAGGCGATGCAGTGCAATCACTCTTTTCAGCCCCAAACACAGACTACTTCTTAGTACAAATGCAAGGCCATTTTCAGGGCTTTAGTTTGCAAAGACACACAAAAACACACACACACACACACACACACACACACACACACACACACACACACACACACACACACACACACACACACACACAACACACACACACCTCTCCAAAATCGCACATAAAACACCCATAATGTATGTTGATTTTTGTCAGTTTGCTACACGTTTTCTTCTACTGCATAGATTGAAATATTCATTAAAATACAATTTGAATGCAGTTTAACATACAATATGTAATTCTCTGCACTAGAGGTCTCCATACGGGCCTCTCAATTGAAACACCGACTTTTTGATGACATCATGAAGTTGCGTGGGATCATGGGAGTTGTTGTCTTCATTGTTAAACAACCACCATTGACGATGAAAATGTATCTGTTCAAAGCCCAGACTATTGACTTGATCAGTACAGTAATTCACTGACTGTTGGTTGTCCTTTGACAGAGGAAGCTGGTTGAAATAAAAAGCTGAGTAAATTTGTTGCACATATGCATCTTCTTAGACACATTTGCTTCCCGGTCAGCTACAGCAGCCAGCAGCTTCATTAGGTCATGTTTCATGGTCACGATGAACACAAATCATTCAAGGCTCGGCCTTTCTCTGCATCTCTGAGTGTGTGTGTGTGTGTGTGTGTGTGTGTGTGTGTGTGTGTGTATTTGATCATTTACTCTGCCTCCAGACAGCTTGTCCTTTGCAGTGCAATCTCAGTAATGAAACACGTAGGAGACTCTAAAGTGAATTAGGTGGAGAGAGATTGCAGCACCACATCTCTTATTTCTCCTTCTCTGGTTTACTGCTCCTTTTACAGTGCAAAGACACTGATTGACCGTATCTGCAGTTACACTTTAATAAATTTGAGATCGGTCAGCCAATCAGCCTTTAGTTGCCAAGATGGCCAGAACAATTGTATTACCTTGTAGACATGAAGGGCAGCTCCCTACGTCTGTGCCACACCCAGTCTACTCCAGTCCTGCACAGTCACTCTGACATCTGCGCAGATTAGCAGGCGAATGTGGTCCTATTTTTAAAATTCACTGATGCCACCGCACCTGAAAAGGCTGCTGTCACAGTTAGTGAAAACACTTCAAGCTCCATGATGCAGAGATGACTCAGAGTCTGCAGACAGAAATGTAGAACTGATGGTCAGCCAGACCAAAACAATAAATATGTAAGGTATGCGATTTCATTACTACTATCACAGTGATGTCCACCATACAAGCCGAAGAAACCGGCAATCCAACTTTTAGAACTTCTCGTCCATGTTGGTTCAATTGTGCAAGCAAGTGGACCTTAAGTGTACATTGTTTTGTTGACTGCTGTTTCCAAACACAAGGATCAACTGACAAGCTTAAAATAACTTGTCTGTGAAAATAGATAGAAAAGTGTGATTGTATACCGTTTACATTGTTTTTTCAGTGACCACAGCTGCCCCGTTGATGGGGCCATTACCCTAATTGACAATGATATCTTAGACTGTACAGTATGAGCATGCTGGCGTGTTTGTTTAGGTGTACACAGGTACACAGGTAGGTGTGTGTGTGTGTGTGGGTGTGTGTGTGTGTGTGTGTATGTGTGGGTGTGTGTGTGTGTGTGTGTGTGTGCGCAGCTTCATCTGCTGCTTCTGCTCCTGTCAGCACCTTCAGCCTTGAGTAAACTGGTAGTAATTCAGCCAGATGATGTTACTCAGTTATTTATTGCCCTTACTGAGACTGATTTATGTGCTGAATACTAGTTAACTGATGTAATTTAATTTCCTCTCCTACCAGCCCTCCTTCACTCTATCCGTCCATCACACCTCATACTGTGCAACCATTTCCACGTTCAGTTTAGAGTGGAAACAACCCAGGGCTAAGAGCCAGCTGATGGGAGTGGGGCCAGACATCGACCTGGGCCTGTTAGACCTCCAGACTTTGAGAGGAGATTTTGGTTTCACGGTTTCTCCCCCTCACTGCGTTATCTTTTCCACAACGCTCTGTCATCAGGTTGCTCTCAACATTCCTGTGTGTCTTTAGAGTAGACTCCAGTTTAATGTTGACCAGCAAGACATTAAGTATTAAATACCATGGCCTTGGGTCAAACCTTCTTTGATTTAAAGGTGGAGTAGATGATGTAGAATAGTTTATGTTGGTGAGATGATTAACTTTAACATGAAATGTAATATCTGAGGTAAAACAGTTAAGGTCCTGGATGCTGTGTCCATCACAACATACAGAAAGGCAGTGATGTGAATGCTGAACATATTGGGTGTATACTGTATATATTTTCGATATGAGACAAAACTATGATTGGTTTGTGAGTGGATTTGTGAAAAAGGTTGAAAGAAACAGATATATAACACAGGAGTAACCATAGATGGAGAAGGAAATTATTGACTTTTCCGTTTGTATGACTAGTTGGAAGGCAAAAGTGTTAGCTGTTCTGAACAGCCACACTCAAAGGCTGGCTGGAAACCCACTATCAAAGAGAGGGAAAAGATGCGATATTGTTTAAGTATGGGAATAATGGCGTACATTTTCACACATTCTCTATTAGAAGGCATCCATATAGCAAAACGTCTGGCTGTTAGTCCATCAGGACCCATTATTGTTTTGTCATGACCAATCATGAAGTTGCTGTTTTGTGTGTTTTCATTTCATTTGTGTGTTTGGCCTTATTGGCAATTACATCTGGCATTGAAATCTTGGGGACTTTCTTTGTTTCTTTTTTCTCTTTATTTGTTTCTGAGATTGCAGGAAGTACCAACATAGCTGAAGGTGAATTCCAAGACATTTCCCTGAAATGACAAGTGCTTGTGATTTTGGACTTTTTGGCATCATATGTTCCCAACTCCAAATCACATGTTCTGAAAGTGACATCATGTGCCAAGTATTGTTTTCTGTTTTTGGATTTGCATTTTTGGAACATTTTGTAACAAATAATAAATGAAAAAACAAAGAAATTAAAAAGGAAAATTAATAAACACATCATTGTCCTAAATAACAGACCTGACTCGTTATGAATTCATGAGTGAGATTAAGTTTGAGTGTTTTTCTGACGTTTGTTTGATATGAAATTTGCTAAATTATGATTTTACTCATTACATAGTGTTTCCAGTATTAGATACACATACTGTATATGTTGTATGTCATTCAGTGGTTCTGTTTTAACTGCTTAAAAGATTAACCAGAGCAGTTTGACAGTGAGAGACAGCCAATTTTGGTTCTGTGCCTTGAATTTATTCTGACTTTATGAGTTGTATACAAATATTCTCCTACGTATGTGGTTATTATTGAGAAATTTAGATATTTTGAGGGGTTGGCCACCAAACCAATGGAAAGTCCCAAATCAAAGTGTACTTTATCAACTCCTTCTGGTGTGAGATAGCTCTGTGGTTGAGTAGGAATATGCCAGTTGTTTCTATAAATGCCTGACTATTGTTTTGCCTCTAAGTGAAGACAGACAAATGTGTAATAAGTGTTGGGAAATGATATTGATAAGTTAAGTTGTTGCTGTTCAGGCTGTGACACATGTTTTTTCTAGCAGCAGGATGAGTTGATGATGATCTCATCAGTGGCGTTGAACACAGTATGAACATAGCGCTCTGCCTCAGTGTAGAAACTTGTTTTGCATAATAATAAGGATAAGGGACAGTTGTCTTTTCATTAAAACTCCTGAGAGAGGTCAGAGCTCAGGCGCACACAGAGGGGTGTCCTAATGCAGCTGCCAGCGCCTCAGTGTCTTGCTCAAGGGCACTTCAGCTGGATGGCTCAGTGCTGTGATGGAGGATTTGTTTTAAACATTCCATTCAATATCAACACTGAGAATTATAGAGATCATAACCTGACCAGTGAGATTCACTAAAGTCTTTTTTGAAACTTGTTGATCATTTCCTCTTTCCAGAATGGAAACTCTGATGAAAGTCACAGCCTCTGTAGGCTGAAATCCCCTGTGGCATGACTGTGGGCTGCTGGGTGTCACTTCTGAGCTGACTGCCAGTAGGTTTGACAAAACCTGTGATACGAAGTCATTGATGCAACTTTTCACTGTTGAAGGTGATACTGTCAATGTTCTTCAGAGCTTGTTTCCACTGCCTCCAAGTAACCAAAAACTTAGTTATTGCAGGCTAAAAATGCACAACTAATGTAACAGTTGCAAAAGTAGAAAAGAGCCATTAGGTCAACATAATGATTCAGTTTGTTTTACAGCAACATTAGCTGACATGGGCCTCCATAAGAAACTGATCATGCCAGACCAAGTAACGCTGTAGTAGTAACAACTGAGTGTAATGAAGAGGAATGTCTTATTTTGTCTTACAAATGTTAAATACTGTAGTCTTGCTTTAAAATAGATTTACTACATAACATACTTGCAGGTACAATGGTGATGAAAGTTGCATTCCTGGTCATTTCTCCTTCCTTTAGATTATTGGCCAAATGCATATGATTGCGAGATATATATAATGGCATCTACTGCATGGTGGTGATGGGAAACAAATGATCAGCTGCTTCGAGACAGACCCAGAATTAGAAAAAAATGTCGCCCCAGTTTATCACAGGTAATGTTGGTTCTGAGCAAAAGGCACAACTGACACTTTTACTCTTTTTTGTGATGCAAGATAACTTGCTCTATTCTTTACCTATACATCAACTAAGCTTTTTAGCAGATAAAAAACATGCAGGAAATTACTGAACACCAGACAGATGATGTTCAAAAGTTAAATAGATGATGGTGTAACTGTAATTAATAACAAAAGACTAAAACAATAATAAAATGTCAAAACATTTGGTCACTTTAAGACTGTAAAGCTGATGTCTAATTTAATTATTTTAGTTGTGTATCAATACAATCACAACTGCTGAGTACTGCAGTTAGAATACAGTTCAAACAATCTGATGATTCAAGCTGAACGTAAACACCACTTGTGTTGTATTTCCTGTTTGGATGGGCATGGATTTCCCTGGAGCAGTTACTTATGCAGCTTCCATACAGTAACTCCCACAGTAACTTAATTAGGTTTTCTGTACCAGCCATCTCTCTCTACAGTCTGTCTCCGCTGCTTTAACATAAGAACCAACAGGCAGTGTGGAGAGTCTATTAATATCTGCCCACTCAGGTGGTCTTCTGAGGGATTGACACATGGCATGCAGGACATGCTAGGGACGTGAAGAAAGTGAGACAACAAGCCGGACAAGTGAGACACAGAGCCAGAGAGGGAAAGAGCGACGCAGCAGCAAAGATAAACCATTGGAAGAGAGATTGTACGAAGCAGGAGAGGATGAAGTATCTGATGATTTACGTCACCACAAGGACAGAAAGGTAGAGCAGGACAGTGCTAATAAATCAGCTAAACCCTTTTAATAAAGATCACACAAGCATATCATATTTACTTAATTTATACTCAATGCTATGTGATTGTGATCTGTTCTCTACATTTAAAGAAAGACAATATATAACATTACACTTATTCTGCATGTGACTAAGGACTATGTCTCTGTTGAAAGTGGACGTTCTTAGCATTTTCTTAGTTTTATTTTCATGTGGTGAAATCTTTCAGGCCGTCATCTGATTAGTTTTGGACAAGAGAATTAACTAATCTATTGTCTGTTTATTTGAATAGTTAATCAAGCAGTCTACAACAAGTCAAACCAGGACTTTGTTCGTCAGCTACACAGTTTTAAAGTGCTCATATTATGCTTTTTGGCTTTTCCCCTTTACTTTATTATATGTATGAAGTCCACCCCAAAGGCACTTAACATCTCCAACAGAAAACACTGTTCACAACCTGGATAGGATGGAATAAAAGTGAGATGACTCACTCTGTAGCTAAAACAGAGAGCTCAACACACAGGGTGAAAAGAGGAGCGGCAACAATGTGCAGTACAACAAAAATATGATGTTTTTTGAAAATTAAACCATGTAAACCTTTTCTGATATAACCTCTAAATACAATTATGAACCTGAAAATGAGCATAATATGAGCAACAATTACTGACATACACACTCTGTGTTCATAAAAAAAGTTACAATGAAAAGAAAGTTGTATCTAGTGCATATAATTTCACTTTGAATCAGGACTAGTGATGAAACAATTAATTGATTAAATATTTATATATATTTACAGAAATAACATTTTTTTGATAATTTAATTATTTATGTCACTTTTAAAACATAAATGTCACAAATTTCCTGTCTTGTCCCTGGTTTTACAGTCAATGACATCACCGTGGGCTCTCAGACATTTTTTCACTATTTTCTGACTTTTTTTTTTTACTTAACTAACGATGAATCAGTTAATTGCAAAAAATAATGGACAGACTAATCAATAATAAAGATCATCATTTTGTAGCTTTAATAAGGACATGTTAAAGTGATCAGAGGAATAAAATTACATACCATACAGTAAAATGTAAGTTAAGCTATTGTGTTTATATGCTTGTAGTCTAGCTAAATGGATGCACATTGCTGAGATATAGCCTGACATCTGGCATAGTTCTCACGTGCTGGATGTCCCTCCCTTTCCACCATCTCCGCTATCTATTTTGCAAGGGCACCATTGCTGCATCCGGTGCTTAGTGCCGCCCAGGACGGTTGTGATTGGTTTAAAAAATACAAACAAGCCAGAGCTTTTTTTTCCTATCCCAGAATAGATAAGTGGTGTAGCCAGACCGTACTTAAGCGCTGACACACCGCAGTGGAGATAGGTCAGGCAATGCGAGACTAATGTGCTTGAAACAATGCTGTTATGGCTTTTTTTTTATTTCACTTTAACATAACAATATAATAAATTAGCTAATGAAGAACATTATTCCCCCACATAATGTCCCATTTGTCAAGCCTGTTACTGTTAATCTGCTAGCTTTCACTGGTTTCGAAATGTGATTGCAGGAACTGGGGCAGCATGGGAAAAGAGGAGGAGTGAGGAGTAGGGGTGTGTGGTTGGCACGTGTGCAAGAGTGGGCGGGGCCAAACAGGAAACGATGAGGTCATAGCAAAAGTGAAAGAGAAGAGGAAGGCAGGGTGGGAGGGGGAGAGCCAGGAGGAGTGACATTGATTCAGAGATGAGCTCAACTGCAAAGGCGTGGGCTGCTCTCTCTCTCTCTCTCTCTCTCTCTCTCTCTCTCTCTCTCTCTCTCTCTCTCTCTCTCTCTCTCTCTCTCTCTCCTCCCTCCCCCCTGCAGCTCTGTCTCTCTGGCCGGTTTGGCCGCTGCCAGTGTTTTGTTATGACAGCGCCTGCCTCACTAGAATGAACTAGAACAGCGAGGAGAGTCGCCAGCTCCTGCTGATATGGTGGGAGACTTGTTTTTCTGGAGCTTCTGCTGTCTCAGGCTGTGGAAAAGAGATAAGAAGGTGAGGATGTTCACTGCTGCTGCTCTGGGTTACTGGCTCTCTAATGGGTGATGTACAGTCATACACGAGCCGGCGAGGAGGCAGGGAAGCAAGTCTCAAGTGGCTGGTTGAGATTGTTTGCCGGTTGCTGTAGATTCTCTCCATCTTTATCGCTTTGATTATATATTTCAACTAGATACTGTACACTGCTGTGTTTTGTGTGACATTTTAAACTGGGTTAGTGTATTGCCTAGTAATAACAGATCTGAACTCTTTCTGTACGATGCATTTTTTTTCCATGCCATGAAGAACTGATGAGCCATGGCAGACGTGCTATTTATAGAGAGCATTCTTCCTCAGATAAAAGTAGGATTTAAAGTGTAAGTGCACACATTCAGAGATGAACAACAGTTGTCTTGTCACTGCACCGTGCTATTTTTTATTTATCACCTACCACTCTGTAAACCACAGTGGATGCGAGACTTAGAAAGAAAAAGCTGAATACATTAACAGCATTTCTAAAGCGGAGGCCTGTGTATACTGTGATACTGTGCTGTTTGTAGCTGAACGGGGGTTTCCATTCAGACAGCATCAATGAGGCTTACTGTCTTCTCTCTCAGGCTTTCAGTCTAATTGTATTTGACTAAATGATGTCTACTGTAGAATGTCTAAAAGGGAACCAGGATCATGTCTTCCATTTGCCTGTTCTCTACAGGCAACAGTCTTGATTGCATCAGTGCAAAATCTTGATCATATTGTGTTTTTATCAGTCTACTGGCGCTTTTAGGAATTCCCTCTGACACATTTTTTGTATCTGACCCAGTTGTATCTCTCTCTGTGGGGAGTATAAGGTACCAACTGCACGTGTGGTATTTACTATTTCTTTAAAACATCAGCATGAAGTCATTATTTACACACAATTCTTAAGCTGCGTGTTGATTCTTGTAGCTCAGTCACATATGGACTGTGTTTTTGAGGTTAGCCAGTGAAGGAGGTTTTTTAGGTAAAGTTCATTACATCAAACATGAGGTTAAGCAGAGCCAGATCTCATATCACTTAGCGAAGGCCATTCAGAAGCACCTTCGGCAGTGGTGTTATGAGCTCATCGTTCCACATTTAGCCGGAGCAGAGTGAAGTCAGAGGGTCCAACTGGTGTTTATGTGGTGTTGCTGTGTATAAACACATGCACTAACACACATGTACTGTTGGTCTTAAGTCGTGTCGGATATATATTGTTCCTTATCACTTCCAATCTCTGTGTGTTGACCAAGAGTGTCCACTGGACCCTAAACTGAACTAGTTTTAAATATTAATTTGGTCTGTTAAAAAAATGTCAAACACAAAGATACCTATATTACTATCATAGAGGGCAAATAATCACATTTTAAAGGCTGGAAGCAGTTAGCGTTTTTTAAACAATTTATCAAATATCAAGATAGTGGATTAATTGACTAATCGATTAATCAACTGATGGGTTTAGCTCAACTTAGAGATCCTCTCTACAGTCCCTAAGCAACAGATTCCCAGCAACAAGCTGTCTGATGAGTCAATGTATAACCAAATACATAAACAAATACCACAAATAATTTAAATATTATAGAAGTTAAATGGGTTGTGAAAATATTAATATGTTGAATGTTTAATTTTCTGAATGCGACAATTCCTATTTTCATTGTTACTTTAATGATAATGAGTCTAAAACACCTGGACGGTGATGGATTGATATATTGGATACATCATGGCTAATCATTGTGTCTGACAAATTCTCATCTACTTCAGTCTGAGAAAAATGTTCAGCTTCTACATGTCATGATTTTATAAAAGATCTCTATCAGCCCCCTGATGCAACAGACATCTGACAATCACCTTGCCTTCATTTTCAAGTAACTTCTTTCTTGAACAGCTGGCATGCATTGCTGCTCTTCATCTGTGTTTTTTAACACTGACACTTGGCAGACACACACTTATGCTCCCTTCATTATATAATCAACAAGGGAAATGTGAAATGATGTGAGGAAATTGGAAAAGTTCAGGCGAAAAATCTGGAATGTGTTGAAAATGTTAAGAGAATGTTATGTCTCACAAATAGGAATTAAATGATTCAGTTTGAAACATGACAAATAAGAAGAGCAACTAAAATGTAGACATTAGAGATTGTGAGATGTGCGGCTTAAGGAAAATAAAAATGTTTATTTAAAATGTTTACCTCTGTATTATTATTACAATTTTCAGGTTTACCTTTGAGTCATCTGGTAGCGTATGAGTGATTGTCACTTAATAGTTTTCTACTCCAATCTAAACATTTAACAGCATTAGGTTCAAACTAATTATATTATCCAGAGAAGTGATAACCCAGACCTCAGCTCAGGAAAAGTCAACATGGTTGACTGATGGCCTGAACGACTTGTCAAGCATCCCTGACTTACTACCAACATGTTTTTAGCTGTTCAGTGTCGCTGAGCGCATTAGAAGGCCATAAATTCCTCCAAATGGCTTAAAAGGGTTGTTCACATTCCACAGCTAACTTATGTTAAACATGTAAATCAGTTAAAACAAATAGAGCTTAAGGGCCCTGACACGTCAAACCGGCAGTCTCGGTGGATGACCATCGCCTGTAGTTTTTTCAGTGCTTGAGGAGTGCTTGAGGAGTGACTGCGTCAGCGTCGTCACCCTTTAGATAATAGATTGGGCCTCCAAAACCTGGTAGTCTTTTTGAGAGGGATCTAAAGGTCACAAGAGAATTACTGGAGTAAGAAACGAGAGAAACAAAAGTCTATTAATTTTTTATTTATTTTACAGGCTTTGACTCTTTTCTTGTAAAATGATGTAATGTTTTACCTCTTTAAGAGCTGGTACAGCCAGCTCTTCATAAGTTCAAACGTAGCCTAGTACAAAACTAAGTGTTTTAATAAATGAAATAACCTAACATACCCCAAATTTTTAAACTCTGCCAATAACATTACACTAAATTGCCAAATAGTTGTATCAAGCTTAGTATAATCCGATATTTCCCACTCTGTCTAAACTGCATGAATACTACTTCTGAAACACACATGTATGCATAAATAAACCAAAGAAATACCTGCATTTACTAAGGATTGACAGTAAAGTTCAATATTCTTTAGCCACTAAAACTGTGAGTTTTGGCATATATGTTAAAACTCTGTGATGCTATAGGGTCTCTCAGTTCACGTTACCAATTACACATCACTAGTCTTTACTAGCTACTAACTAGACATTTATAACCCAATTTAGTAAATTGCCAATTTGAAGAATAGCAGTTACAACCTCAATCCAGGCCTCTAAAAGATCAAATTAAACATCTGAGGAGGGAGAATGCCTCTTTAATTGAACTGTTAGCAACTCATAGACGTACTAGTAGTGTAATAGTAGACTCTGTATTACAGTGAGGGGTCAGAAAGAGAAAAGGTTGGGAAACACTGGACTAAGAAGGCAAGTATTAAAAACTTTAGCATGTTTGACCTACTATCAGTAATCCCATAAACGGAGGGCCCATTACACAGTTTCTGAAGTCTCTCTCAAGTTAACTATGTGACCCAGTTACTCCTGGACCCCGTCGACCTGCTCACCCTTCCCCCAGGGAGACATGTGTACACGATTTGGTTTGTCACTAGGAGAGGCCATGAGGCCTTGAAATTTCTCTGTCTCCCTCTCTCTCTTTATATCTACACTTTGGACAGGAAGCATGTCCTAAATGTGAGCACAGCAGCTGTCACCTGTCAAATGTGGTTTTGTGTATGTGTGTGTGTGTGTGTGTGTGTGTGTGTGTGTGTGTGTGTGTGTGTGTGTGTGTGTGTGTGTGTGTGTGTGTGTGTGTGTGTGTGTGTGTGTGTGTTTTGCCTGGCAAGCAAATGGTAGCCACAGTGTCAGGTTGTGCAGAGCCACACACCCTTTTCATCTCCGTCCAGCTGTCCTCTCTTTGTGTCTTTCCTATTTGTAGGGCCGCACCTAAGTGACATATACATACACACACACACACACACACACACACACACACACACACACACACACACACACACACACAAAGAGAGAAAGCTATTCACAAACAACTCTGATGTTAAAAATCATGAAATAAATGTATTGAACTTTCAAATTACCTTTCCATTCTGAAGTAAACTTACTTTGGCTAAGCCCTTAGATTCTCTTGACTCATCTCTCTTTCCTATTTTTTGATTTTCTGATGTGTTTTGTTTACACTCCCTGACGATGTCAGACAGTATTTGTTTATGGCACCTTTTTATAAAGCTGGTTGAAGGACAAATAATTAAATGAAGTTGTCACTAAAGCCCTACAGCTGCTTTCTTCCATTGTCCATTACAAAGTCGTTACATCTGTTTTCTCCTCGTTCTCTCTCTGTCTCTCTGCTATGATGTTGTGTTGTCAGCATGACTATTAAACAACATTGAAAAAGAGGTAAAATGCTTAATCGGCAAGACTGTTGGAGGGTTTTTATTATATTATTCCAAAAACAAGAAACATTGAGGATATAAAACCATTACCTCAGAAAATACAGTAAAGTCAGGATTATATTACTGTTGTATGAAAACCAAGTTGTGGTGTGTGTTCCTGGTATTTTGCTGCAAGGTTCTGCTCAGATTAGTTACTTGCTTGTAAAGTGTCTTCCTCCCTGCAGCCTGAGGGCCGTCAGCATGTGTTTCTATGTGAGTGTGTGCTCGTGGTTTCACAAGGAGGGTGGGGCAGCAAACATATGCCTGTAAGCAATGATTTTATTGATTCTTTGATCTTCACATTTAATTCCTTTTTGTCTCAGTTACTCCGTTTTGTTCAGCTTTATGGACCATTCAGAAGTAACATTTCTTTCTTTGGGCGATTGTTAGTTTCGCTGTAATTTTCCAGTTACTAAGGCAATATCTCAGAATTGTGGCTGCGTCCATGAGCTCATATTTAGCTCTTTGATGATGCTGGTTTGACATTTAAACTTTTTTCATCTAGACATTTTCTCTGAATTATGTATTGGACATTTGAAATATATTGTAAATGTTCTTTTCTAAAGAAATATTATGCAAATCTCTTTAAATAGTAAGACTACACAATACAAAATGTCTGTTTTCCATTGCATTTAATTGATTGTTCTTTGTTCAGCACTCCTCCATGAACCCCTCCTTACTCCTGGTATACCGAATTAGCATTGCAGATCACCGCAGTTGAGAAGTGCTGTCAGGGAGCCCACTAGCTCCAAAAAAATTCTGCCAGTCAAAGAACAAAATTAAACCACAAGCACAGCCTCAGGGGAGCGAACAGCTCTGGTGCTTAACATCGTAGCTCATGTTTAAGCATAGAAGTCATCAAGTATTTGAGTGGGTGGGTCATTTGCATCAATGGGCGCAAAATTACCTGAAGGAGGTAAAAGGGGTGGATATTGATATATGTGGAGGTGTGGGCCACTTAATCGGTATCTCAGTCGATCCGAGTCACAGCAAACATAGGCAAACAGATTTAATGAGTAGCAATACAAGTGGGAAGGTTGTTACTCAATGGAGTTGATGATTTAATTTTTTTTGTGATTAACTGATAGTTTTAACAGTGTTTGGTTTTCTCCTGTTGGTCTGATGAACATCCAGAGCTGAAACCTCTGGCGGCAGCATCGTCCTCAGATCTGCCAGTGTGATTAATCTGCTCATTGCCTGCTCTGCTTTTTGGCCATAACTCACTTCCCCCTCTTGTTTTCAAAACTGCCCTAAGCTCTCAGAGGGGGATCTGGCAGCAGCAAATTCAATCTCCCAGCTCTCAGTCAGTATTACCCTCAGCGACCAGACCTCGCCCTACTTCTCATTAAAGCCTCATGTTGCCTGTTGCTGCGGTCACATCAAAAACACTGTTGTGAATTCCTGCCCTGCATTGTTTTCACTAGAGATCAGACATCCTCGTACACCACATTTTCACAGCACATTGAAAGCAGAATGTCCTTTAAACTGTGTCTTTGGTTTTTCTCTTCACAGGTCGCAGGGGAACAGAAATATCACCCAGAATGCTTCACCTGTCTGAACTGCAGGGCGTTTATTGGTGATGGAGACACATACGCTCTGGTGGAGAGATCCAAACTCTACTGGTGAGCCTCAAGCGCCATATTATAAGACATGCAAACACACGAATATCAGTCTGTCAAAATGAAATCCGACTGTGAGATGTACACCTTGTTACATTCTTCAGTCTTTAATAGGCCTAACGTTTTAACACTAGCAAATCAAAGCTTGTGCAGTTTGTGGTATTGAAGCTCAGTTCCCCCCTAATTTACCAAACTATTATTTTCTTTTTTTAGTAAGTTTTCCTAATTATTTCTTCTCCAGCAAACTAATCCACTCCATTTGAAGTGCAATAAAGCTACAAAAAACGCACAAAAAGCCAAAGCTGCAGTTGATTGACACAATCTTAAATTTATTCAGCATATTTTGGGCTTCAAAAGACTTTTTGTCGACATTACAACCAACTGTGGTGACAATGCAATGGTGGAAAATCACAGCAACCGCGGCTTTAACACACGTTTGAGCTTATTGTTTGAGATTTGGTGCTTCTTTTTTGGTATTTTGTACCAAATAAACAGCCAGAGAAACACAGGAAGCTACTCAGAGTACAGTTGTTTTAAGGTGGTGACAGAGATGTACTGTGGTAAATCGCTCAAGACACAGTAGATACAGAGAAGCTCATTTGTATTAACATATTCACAGCTCAAACAGTCTCAGTTTTGATGGTTTTAATCGTAAACCTGCAAATGCAAATCAGGTTCATATGAGAATAATTTCTCTCAGACGTCTTCCTTTGTGTCTGTTTCAAGTTCACAAAAGGTTGTTCTTTACTTGTGTAGTTCTGGGGTTGAGTTAGTGGGACTGTCAGGGTTCAATGTGTAACACAGACAGAACAGCCTTTGTCCTCTTCTCTGAGTGGAAGTGGATGATGACAGTGTGATGATCTCAGATCATTACATGCCGATTGGGTGAAAGTGGTCTGTTTGTTCTGTAAAAGGGAAAAGGTCATTCAAATTACATTTCAGCGAGGGTGTGTTAGTTTTGAATCATTTCGCAGCTATTTCATGAGTCTTGCTTACATTCTGAGCATTCTTCATGTTTCAGGGAATAATAGTCAGCTCAGTGTTTTCCCAAATCCAGCAAAAGCAACATCTTGTCAACAGCATGTGATGCTGTAAAAAGAGCTGTAATGAGAACACATTCTCCTTATGATTGCATGGACGACTTGAGAGCCAGAAATCTCACTAGGATTCCCATTCTTTGTTCTTTACTACCTCTTTATAATGTCCCTCCTCCATTTCATCTATCCTTCCCTCCTCTCTCTCTGGCTCCAGCGGTCACTGTTACTACCAGACCATCGTCACCCCGGTGTCGCTGCCGGACTCGCCATGCTCACGGATCCCGCACACGGTCACACTTGTGTCCATCCCAGCCTCCGCCGAGGGCAACAACGGACGCAGAGGGCGAGGTTTCTCTGTGGCCATCGACCAGCCTCTCAGCCCGACCAATGGCTACAGCCCTGAACACGGACCTACTGTCAGAGTCTCCCAGTGAGTCTATCTGTCCATGTTTGTGTGTATGTGTGTGTGTGTGTGTGTGTGTGTGTGTGTGTGTGTGTGTGTGTGTGTGTGTGTGTGTGTGTGTGTGTGTGTGTGTGTGTGCATATTTTGTGGATTGTCATTGTGTGAAGAGGAGAGACAGGTCAGTATGGTGCAGGACAAATGACAAAGAAGGGTAGACAGTGTGATAGATGAGATTCATTTAAAATGTATAATGGAATGGAAGGAAAAGGAAATGAGCAGAAATCTAAGTCACTGTTATTCAAATGAGCTGAGGCTTTATTATATCTCAGGTCTGTGTCCAAACTAAAATCTTTCAATGTGTGCAGAAAGGTGTTAAAATAGTTCTTTGTCATTTTTGGTGCTTATTGTTCTTCTTTATTCAGGGTGGACGCAGACTACATCAGTCCAGATGTGAAAAACTCAATTCATATTGGAGATAGGATCCTTGAAATCAACGGGACGCCCATTCACCATGTCCCTCTGGATGAGGTACTGAGTACAGTGAAAGATTTTACTTTACTGTAAAGAAAGAAATCTTGATCTCATTCTTTACTCAATGCAGTATTGTAAAGCGTTTTACCAGACTTTATTAATTAGAGCATTTCTCTAGCTATATAAACACTCTCTGCTGTTCTAATTGTGGACTGATCAACCAATCTGAACTCTTCCTCTCCAGATCGACCTGCTGATCCAGGAGACGAGCCGGCTGCTGCAGCTCACCATCGAACACGACCCTCACAGTCAGGGGCAAGAGGGAGGCTCCTCAGAGGCTGAAGTGGACGGCCCCCTGTCCACCCCTCTGTCAGAGGGCCCCAGCCCCATCCTGCCCATCACACAGCCACCCAACCATGACATAAACAGCCTGAGATCCCGCATCATCACGTAAGAAGCCAGTTTAGTGCTGCTTATTGCAGATTTTGTAAGGGAGATATTTTTACTATTTGGTCTAGCTCCTGCGCCACAGCCATCCCTACATGTGTAGATTGAATAATTAATTGCCAATAGTTCATCTCTTGTATTCCATAAGGTTTAGCTCTAACTCAGGTTAGAAACATGATAGAAAAGTTGTAGGGTGTATGAGCTTCTTCCTGCTCATATATACTGTATCTGATAAGGAAACTCCTGTAATTCCAAACACTCATCAAATAATCTGCTTCCCTCTTCTTCAACCCTTCCATTACTTTCCTTCTCTTCTTTCTCTTCCTGTCTCACCTTCCAGGAGGAGCTGCAGCATTGATAAGTCACCAGGCTCCAGCAACGCAGCGTCCCCCATCTCCCATAGGAAGGACATCAATCGATCAGAGTCGCTCCGCGTCGTGTCCAATCAGACGCACCGCATCTTCCGCCCATCTGACCTCATCCATGGCGAGGTGCTGGGGAAGGGCTGCTTTGGACAGGCCATCAAGGTAGATTTGGGGGCAGAGACACTGCTAGCTGTATGTAAAGTACATCTGCAGCATACATTAATGCTTAAGAGAACAAATGTAGTCATACTCACATTGTCCAGAAGGTGGCAGCATTGCGATAAGTAAGAGAAGTGTAGAGAGGCAGGAGGTTAAAATGTTTGTGGTTATAATACATCCTGGAGTTTTCAAAATTTCTGTTTCCCATGCTGACATGCAGAAGGTAGAATGCTCAAACGCTTTATGGTTAACATTGCCTCAGTCTCCCAGCTTGTTGCTTAACTTGATTTGGTTTGTCTTGTTATAGGTGACCCACAAGGAGACAGGGGAGGTGATGGTGATGAAGGAGTTGATTCGCTTTGATGACGAGACACAGAGAACATTCCTGAAAGAGGTGAGTGGAGATGGAAAATCCCAGATGTTATGTCATTAAGGAGTGTAAGATTTACTCAGTTTTCTATTCAGAGGCTGAATCAACTCTATCAACTCTCAAATCTGTAGATAAGTGTAGACCTCAGATCATAAAGTAACTTATGTTCATAAATCATTTCCTTCAATACAAAGATCATCTTAATCAGTAAAATGAGGACAGTCAGTACCCTAAAGTTAGTGAGGCAAGTTTGTTGCAGGTTTGAATTTCTGGACCATCTGGGGAAATCTGTGCTGAGGAAGAGAAAGAAAAATGTTTTTTGTACATGACCAGAAGCTGAATATTGTAGTTAAAAATAGCATCTTGTCTGTGTAAATGTAGTAGACTGGGTAATCCCCGCCCAATCTGCCGGCGATTTGATTTCGCCCTGCAGCTCAGGCTGGAAACCTGTATGTTTATCTATCCTGCTTCCGTTCACAGTTTTGCGGGAACCAATCACTAACTGGCTTATCCACCTGGCGCGCTATTGGTGGGTTTAAAACAATGACGATAGAGAAGCAACCAAGCAGCTTTTTGTTTACATTTAACAAGCCGGCCACCAAAGCGCAGCACTCCATGGCAGCAACCCGTTAATGCTGCTGTCGCTGCTACGTCACCCGAATCGTTGGTCTGATTGGTTGAAGGACTGTCCAATTGCTTACAGAGTCATTTGAACTATGACCGTTGATCATGCCTCTTGTGAAGTACTAAATACAGAGCAGACTCCCCAGACTAATGTTCAATCTTAAAAGATTGAGCTTGGTCTGGTGATAGCCAAACTATAAATATAGGGCATGAGGGAATAAAAGAGGAAGAGTTCTCTCACCTGAAAAAATTAATGTAAAATACATGAAATTACCTCTGAAATTGGACGAAATGGAGTGTTAACACAGTTCTTTCTCCCAAAAATGATGGATGAGCAGAACTCAGAAGAATTTTACATCCCACAGCTTCATCTCTCTCCTGTCCTTCCATTAGTCTGAAAGATAACAGAGAATGACTCATGCAGAAGTTTAGACTTCTGTAACTTTATGAGTTATTTTTACGCTTGGGATCTGAATCTGAATTACTCTTCCTGCTCTTGTTTCTCATCCAGTTAATAGCTTTCTAATTGGGATGTTTGAAGTTCAGAATTGTTGCCATATGTGTAGGGTATTAGATTTATTTTTAGTTGTAATAACATTAAGTCTTTGCTTTGTAAATGGTGTAGATGACGACAGAGTAGAAAGAGCGCCTATAAAACAAACCACAATGAAGCATGATTATTACTCCCGCTGGTGGCCCAAGACTCACATCACTGAGTCTCTCGTGATCTTGTTTGAGAAAGGAATGCACCAACAATTTCAGACAAAGACATCATGAGACTTGACAAATAACATTTCAGCATGTTGTGTGTGTAATAGTGACCTCACCTCCCCTTCCTCTTTCCTAACCCAACACTCAGGGAGGTTTTATGAAGTGTAATACTGTCGTAGTGCTGTGAACACTGCTCACAACCTCTTAAACCACACATGCTGCGTAGCTTTGCCTTTGCTTAGCGCTCCCGGTTTATTTCGCAGTTCTCAACTATGCAGGAAGTTTCTCTGTTGCCTTTCAAAACAAAATAAATAGAACAGAAACCTGTAAGAGGTGCCAGCGTGTCTTGTGGTGATCAGTGACCATTGGACAAAACTTGTTTTCCTGGTATCATTAGGATTTGGTTCAAAAACCAAAATCTACTAACGCTGAGATTAAGATGTTAGTTTGTGAAATAGGTGACTTTATCTGCCTGATTATATTCCGTCTGCACATAGACTGATTGACCATCCACCTTTTGACAAACAGTCTTGAACAACCTGTAAGATTTGAAACTGTAAGTTAAAAGAGTAGTTTGACATTTGGGGAAATTAACTAATTAGCTTTCTTAGCAAGATGAAAAGACTGATAACACTCTCATGTCTGTACAGAAAAGATAAAGCTTAGCTTAGCATAAAGACTGCTCCAGGCCAAGAAATAGTCCAGCACATACAGTAACCCCCTGTAAAACACAACATTGTTTTTACACAATTGTTTTTTACACAGATTAATGTTAATTTGTGAACTTTAGACATGTTGGTAGGGGGATTTCGTTACCTTTGGACAGAGCCAGGCTAGCTGTTTCAGCCTGTTTCCAGTCTTTTTGCTAAGCTAAACTAACCAGCTGCTAGCTGTAGCTTTGTATTTATTTGTATATGAGATTGGTATTGGTCTTCTCAAAAAAGAAAGAAAGAAAGAAGCGAGTAAGTCTATTTCCCAAAATGTCAAATTAATCCTTCAAGTTTTATTATGTAGTTTATCAACTTGTCCAAAGTTAATAGTCAGCTCAGACTGTCGAGATCCTTGAGCAGCATTCAGTGTGAGTGTCTAAAAATGTCTGATGTTGTTTTTTCAGGTGAAGGTCATGCGTTGCCTGGATCACCCCAACGTGCTCAAGTTCATTGGAGTCCTCTACAAGGACAAGAGACTCAACTTCATTGCAGAGTACATAAAGGGAGGCACCTTGAGGGAAATCATTAAGAAAATGGTGAGGGTACAGTGTGTGCCTGCAGACATATGACATACTTCCTGCAGAGTATTAAAAATGCATTCAGTAGACCTCGTAATTGAGGAAATGGTCTGTGTCTCGCATTGCTTCAGGTGGAGTCTTTGTATTTTGCAGGTGTCTGCAGCAGTTTTTGTTAGATGTCATGATTCATCAGTAACATCTGACCCTGAATACAATGACATTTAATTGTGATTTTTGCTCACAGGACAGCAACTATCCCTGGAACCAGCGGGTCAGTTTTGCCAAGGACATAGCTGCTGGGATGGTGAGTTCAATGACCAAAAAGTGCATTTAATTGTTATAGTTTCTTTTATCCTAAACGGTACAGCAGTAAAGCCTCTTCAGATAGTAACATTCCTTGATGTGTAGCAGTAAAGGAGTGTGCACAGCTTCCTGTTATCGTCACTGATGTCTCCCTCTAGTGTTCTGTTCGTAAACTGCAACCCTTCTCCTAATAATTTGCACAATCTTTTCCATGCTCCTCTATTGGAATTACAGCATGAATTCTCGCAGGATTAGACCATCAGTTCTTAATGTGTTCTCTTGATGTATCATGAGTACAATGATGAATCTCATGCATGACTGGATTATTGTGTTTACAACACCAGCTACTTGAGATGAGACAAGACAGGATTGTTCTTCTTGGCATGGGTTATAGATTACCACTAAAAGCTTCTACTTTTTCTGTTTTTTTAATTCTCCTCTTCTATCTGTCTATCTATCTGTCATTTAGACATATCTGCATTCCATGAACATAATCCACCGGGACCTGAACTCATACAACTGTCTAGTCCGAGAGGTAAGAACTTGTGTATTCCTTCCTGTACATGGGGTGTGTGTATGTGTGTGTGAGAGAGAGAGGACATACCTGTGTATATACAATATGTTTTCTTTGAGGATTTAACACAGTGCACCTGTCATTTTCTGGGGCACTTCAGAAACAAAAACAAAGCAGAGCTTTGTTAGCAGTAGATATAATAGACTAAGCCTTCTTTCCAAGTTACTTGAAGTGTAAACTTCCAGCCTACCCTACTCAAACAGAGACAGTACATGTGTCACATGAAAACAAAACATTTGTATAGAGTGAAATCCACACTCAGAGAAATTAGAAGCTTGGAGTTGAATTTCAAGCTTTCTAAAGGAGCTTAAAACTAGTTGAACGCTGCTGTTACCTTGAAGCATGTATCTCTTTTATAACGCTCTCTTGCAGTATCAGGCAGCAAATATGCTTGCAGCACAACAATAACATTTTATTGTTTCTTTTTCTCCGTATAGAACAACACAGTGGTGGTGGCAGACTTCGGGCTGGCTCGGCTCATGGTGGACGACAAGCACGATGACAAGTTGTCGCAGGGCAAGCTGCCCAGCCTGAAGAAGCATGACCGCAGAAAGAGGTACACCGTAGTGGGAAACCCCTACTGGATGGCTCCTGAGATGATCCACGGTATGATCTAGAAGAACACTCTTTTAAATACGGAAATACTGATTCATTTATTAAAACACATTCACACCTTCCAAAGATGAAGAAAACTACAGTCACTGCAGTGCTATAGTTGTTGACTATATGTGGCATTCCTCCTGAAAATGAACAACAGCCTAATTTTGTCTTTTTTCCTTCCCAGGGAAGAGCTACGATGAGAAAGTAGACATCTTTTCCTTTGGTATCATGCTCTGTGAGGTAAGTGACCTTCCACTACCTGTACTAGTAAAAACCACACTAGGTTTTCAGAGGCTACTGTTTGATTAACAGAACACAAAATTACATCATAGCTTTTTTTCCAAAAGCTTAAAATTCTGCTTACCTGTCATTTGAAAAGTTGCTTTCCTTGAAAATGAAAACCTTTAAACCCTTTTAAAACCTGTGGACTCTGAGATCATTTTTGCAGTTTAATATTCATTGAATTTGGCCAAAGTTTACCACCAAAAAACAATCTTTTTGTCTGCCTTGAACTATATTTATATTTACAACTTAAATCCCAGACTATACTCATACTGCACTATTCCTTCCCTCTCTTAAATTGTTATTGTATATTTTTTTATATATATTTCTTACTGTCCTTTCTGTTTTTTATTCTTTATATGTTAAGTGAGTGTTGTACTTTGAGAGCAAAGATTACCAGAGTCCAATTCCTTGTTTGTTTACGCAAACCTGGCCAATAAAGCTGATTCAGCGGGTTCAGCTACAAGACTGATTTTCATTTGTCCACTATGTCTTCACTCTATTTCACGTCTTGGTCTAGCTTCAACGTTCTAAACTTTTTTTTTTTTACATGTTTTCTGTAAAATATGGAACATTTTGCCAAATGTCAATTCCTCCCATTATTTGTAAAACATCCATTTCATTTTATGAGGAAAAGGTCTTGCTTCCAAAATTCCAGATATTTGCTTTCCAAAATGAAAATCCAGCCCCAAAGTGTGGTAAGCTTTGGGCCTGGCCACACACCATCCACATAATTTGGGCTCAAGAGTATAGTTCAGTCACTCAGAAGCCCCGATATATGACTTCCCCAGATGGACACCATTAGCCACAGAATATTTCAGGGATTAGAGGGAGCAGAAAAGCAAAGTTGTTTTCATGTGGCTTCTGACAGGCAGATAAACCGTAGTTGTGGTCTGCTGGCAACAATCCCCTTCAGTTTGAAAGGTTTACTGGTTTCAGCAGATTGGCACAGGATGTTCCATGTTTAACTCTTCTTACTCTTTCTCTCTTTTTGTTTTTCTTGCCCTCTCTAGATAATTGGCAGGGTAAACGCAGACCCAGACTACCTCCCCAGGGCGATGGACTTTGGACTAAATGTGTCTGGCTTTCTGGAGCACTTCTGTCCCCCTGATTGTCCCCCCGCCTTCTTCCCCATGGCTGCTGTGTGCTGTGACCTTGATGCAGACAAACGGTCAGACATCTACAATAGATTCACATAGAAATTTTACCTAAAGGGACAGTTCACCTAAACATTTTGTTTTTTAGTCTCACTCAAGGATTCAGGGTAATTTGCTGACTTTTGCATCTGTTGGCTTTAGCTCACCCAGATATAGTATATTAAATGGCTTAAATTAAATTAAAAAAGATTTTATTGTGAAAAGTTTTACTGAGAACTCATTTTTACTAAGAAACAAGAAACAGCAAGTTCTGTAAATTATCATGGGAGACCATTTCATTATATCTGGAAAGAGACTTATTGAGTTTTTCTGTATGTATTTTTTAATGCTTGAGCAGCATAAGTAAGATGCCTTACACTGTATTGGGTGAGCTACAACTATAAGCTTTAGCAAATCACCCTGAAACTCAGCATTCTGGGTAAGAGGACTATGTTTTATTGTGTTTTGGAGTGAATATAAATAAATTAGGGCTGTCAAACGATTACATTTTCTTAATCGTGATTAATCGTTGAATTTCTATTAGGGCTGCACGATATTTTCTTTCATCGTCTACATCGCGATGTGCGCATGTGCGATAGTCACATCGCAGGATGTTGCGATATTGACACTACAACTTCTTTGCTGCTTGATAAAAAAGTAAACTTTCACCGTTTTCCTTTTCCATGATTGTTACCGGTGTGCCAGTTTAGCTGGTGATCCTGTTAACTGGTGATATTTGCATGAAATCAGTGAATATTCAACAAGGCCCTGCCCTGCGTTCTGCTCTGCCTCCGCCCCTCGAGTGCCAGAGGTTCACATTTTCATGAAGTGTTTGCAAGTGAGGCAAAATAATGGATATCGCTGAAAACATCACCAGTTTATATGTAATACCGTTTAAGCATTATCCACACAAATATGACACATACTGTATGAACAAAAAAATTAAACGAAACAACGCACTAGAGATCTAGCTGGGATTCATACCTTGGATATCATGGACAAAAAAAGTTAACAGACTAGCTTCTATGTCATCTATACCACTACACTACATATCACTAAAACAATTTTGTGATTTCTATCTATATATTGGACTTTTAGTCTAAGTTAACACAGGTTAACATATGAGAGAAATATACGCCCATGTTAACTGGTGATATCACAATTTAACATGGGAAACTGCAAGCCTCGAAACATTAAAGTAGGTTCATCTTTGCCTCACATACCAAAACCTCACTGATGTACAACAAACAGCCATGACCCCCCCATTATTTTGCATTTTAAGTACATATTAACAATGGAAAGCCATTCTTACCAGTGTATCTTGATTGGGAATCAAATGAATGCAAAGAAAATGACTTCATGAACTTGATTTTAAGATTTGTATTTGTTTATTATATATTTAATCTAGTCACACATTTGAATCTAGGGTCAATATTAGGGTTGGGTATTGTTTGGTTTGGATACCGGTGCTAAAGCGGTACTTTTAAAACGGTACTGGTGCCTTAACGGTGCCTGAACCGATACTTTTTAAGAAAGTTTAAAAAAAGAAGGGTACTAAACAGTTGGCGACATTAAAGAATGGCTTTTTTATTGCTAAGGCCATATCGTCAAAATTAAATGTTTAATAATAATGTAATCACTATAACAATAACGTATTTTACTAGTAAATAGCTGTTGAATGACAAAAACAACCACCAGATGGGAAAAGGGCCTTTACCAACAACTTTGAATGCACCACGAGGCTGTAAATTACCAGTTTCATTGAACTGTCTGTGTTTTTCCGACAACAGCAGCTGCAGATTGTTACACCCCGGTGTCGGAATCCTCTACAGTGAAATACAGTCAAACTTTACACCGTGTAGTGTTAGCTGTCAGCATTATAACCGTGTTTAATCCAGCTACTAGCTAGCGGTAGGCTAACGTTAGCTGCTGTCGAGTATAGTGTTAACTAGCTTCACGTGCAGCGATGTTTCTGTTGCCTGTAACGTCTGTTTCAGAGCATCAGAGAGAAATGCAGACATATCAGTAGCACCAGAATGAGGCACCGAAATCCGCATTGCTATTCCTGCAGCAGCAGGATGCGTTACGAGGAAGTACGGCAAAATAGTATCCCGTTAGGCATGACGCAAATCCGAGTGAAGTGAAAATAAATTAATAAATGGCGGCATGCGATTAATACGATTAAAAAAAATGAACGCATTATGCTCGACCCTTAATCGCATCGCGATTAACGCGTTAATGCTGACAGCCCTAAAATAAATACAATAATATGTTAAACTGAGATCCCTATCTCCTTTCTTAATCTTTAGGCCTGCTTTCTCCAAACTGGAAGAGTGGCTGGAGAACCTGAAGATGCACTTGGACATTGGTCTACCGCTGATGTCTGAAGTGGACCAGCTGCACAAAGCCTTCTGGGAGAACCACAGCATCACTCGCCCTGAAAACGGCCTGCACACCCACCCTGAACAGCCGGAGTAAGGCTTAACACAACGGGAGGAGTGGGAAGTTAGAGTAAACCCCACACGGGCAGTGAACGCCTGTCTCGGGCAGAGCAGTGGCTGGAGGAGTCGTGTAAATACTCCTCCATGTCTGAAGTTGCGGACGCAGGCTGGCTCAGGCTTAATGAGTAGACTCAGGGGGAAAACGTGGATCTGAAAAAGCCACCTGTGCAAGAAGCACACACACACACACACACACACACACACACACACACACACACACATTCAAAGTCAAATCAAGAGACATTAACTATGATAGCTTGATTCTGCTGCACCCAAAGCTAAAGTGTCATATGCAATCAGACCTAACTTTCAAATCATGACTCAACTCTTGAATCATGTAGATTTAACATTAGTGGTCATACAACTCAAGAATACTTACTGTACTTTAGTGTGTATATTTATGTGAACAAAGTAGTCCAAAAATCAAGGCATAAGGCCTCCTCACTTTGGGCCTCTACAGAGTACATTGTGCAGTATGTGTTTGAAGGTGTTTCTGTGTGAGTTTGGTTTGATTTTGGTTTGGATATCAAAACTGAACTTGCGAAAAATGCAAAGGAGAGGGGCCCGTCTGTCGCACATAAAGGTTGAAATCAACTTGCTGTCTACTTGTACAAGTCAAACAAAACCTTTTACGCTTTAAATAGTTCACTGAGGAGTGCATGAGTGTAAATAATGCTGTCCTGGTTCATCGTGTCCCTCTGACCTCATTTGGTCATGAACTACAAGACCTACATGTGTCTGGGCCCCTCTCCCTCATTTATGGTGTAGCACTGACCTAACATTAAGGAACACATATTTTGCATAGATTTGGTATGTTTTCTCCCAATTTAAAGAGCTGTTAGCGTATCTCATTCATATTGACGTGGCATCTTATCCATTCAAACACATGCCAGTGGACATAGCTGGCGACATTGTAAATGTTTTAAATATTGTAAATGTACAGACATATTTTATATACGTAGGCATTGCCATATTTTTATTGGCCGACCAGTTGAAATTAAGGAGAGTTAAAGTTTGACAGCAGTCAATAGGGCACAGCTGAAAGCTTTATTGTTTTCTACATTGTCACAACTGTGGCCGAGGTCAGGGGCTTTTAGCATTTGAGATAATCTTATCACCACAAAATATCCCTTACCCTCAGTTCAAACTCAGTAAATGTTACATTATGTCATTTCCCCTATCCAAAAAGTGTTTCTGAACATTTGATCGGTCATCTTGGAGTTTTCATGCGCCCGAAGAGGTGTGCTGGAGTAAACTTAATTGTAATACTGGATTATCTATTCATATTAAACTTGCTGAATTAAATCAGCATATTATGATCAACTCTAATTACATATGATTTGAGAATTTTAGGGGAATCAATCTGTTGTTAATTATTTACTCTTGTCTCATGTACTGTACACTAGTACTGCCTCATCATGTCAGCTGTCTGTCCACATATTTGTCTCACCTCCTGTGGATGACCCACTGTTTGTTTACATGTAAATGCTAGCTGTAAATATCACTGTATATATGCGTCTGTCCTGGCATCTGTCTGCGTGCATTGCATTAATATGGGCACTCCTCAGAAATCATCTCTTCCACTATCAGATATCTCTTTTGCACCTTCTAACATTTTCTGTCTCTAATCTAAAAATCTTTTTATTTTATTTTTATTTCCTTCTGTTGTTTTCATGAGCTGCATGATGTACTAGGTAGGTCAGCTTCTAAACTGAGCTATTATTTTGTCTCTAAATGATGTAATTTTAAATAACAAAACAAAACGAAAGACCTAAAAAGGAAAATGAGAAAAAACACACCATCTGTTTTTTTAATATATATATAACCACTGATATCTTTTTGTATAGATTTGAGTACTTTAATTTGCACTATATTAACAAATGGCTGGTTAAAGCCATGTTTGTTAATTTCCTCTCTTGGGCTACTTGTGATAAGGAAATAAAATATGTTGGTTCAGGTTGATATATGAATGCAAGACACTGATGGAGCCTTTCAACTGTAAAATGGGACCTGGGATATTCTTCCTCTTGATAGCAAACAGTTTCTGATCATTTAAATGCATTTTTGTGCATGGTTCAACTTTTAAATACAGTTTTGGCAGGACCCCTTTTTATTCCTCAGTATCTTAAAGTCATAAAGTGTATCTATAGAAAGAATTACTATATTTCGCTTTTTAAGCTTAGGCAGAAGTCTGCAGAATGTCTTTGCTACCAAGAGGATGTGCCCCAGCTCTGCCTGCTGCCTACAGACTGTTCCTTTGTGAATGATGTTCTGAGTTGTTTCTGACTGCTTGGTTTCGTATGTGATGCCAACAGAGGCTGCAACCACTGCTGGTCTTTCTGATAATAGAGCACTTAAACTGGCCTGTCTCACCTCCTCATCACCCGCTTTTGGCTCAGGGCCGTACTTTTCTGGAGCTTACTTCACAATTCAGTTAATTCAGCAGCTTAATAGGAAAGCAGCATTCAACAGTAACAGTGAGACTTGTTAGAGAGCATGTAACCTTCACTCAATGTATAGGCTGATAACACAAAATATGCTTCTGTAAAACCAGCTCCTCTTGGTTGATGTGTTTGTCCGCGGGCATGTACTGTACATGAGTGGCTTTGCCATGTTTCCGTCTCCATTCTGGTCTGAGTCATGTCATGCATGTCAGGTGTGTCTGTGAGGACGTGTTGAGGATCAATGAAAATGTTGCCGCAGCACTTCTCTGCAAAGGATCGTTACCTCTGAACAATGCTGTGCCTTTGTTGTAAGCTAGCCTTGCCAACGACTCGAAAACGTGAACTGATTTCCTTTTTTATGTATCATAAGTGCAAGCCTGTGGATTGAATATCATTGCTGATACTATGATGTATGAGGTTTCATCTTGTTCTGTATCATATTTATATTTTCCAGATTTCCATTGTTAGTTTTGATATTTTAATATTATATTTCTTTTCTTTTTTTGGTCTTATTTAATTTTTTTACACAAGCTGTGAAAACAATTCTGCACTTTAATCCTGAACGTGAAAATTTAGACTCTGAGGAGGCGACTGTTTTTTTTCTCCTTTTGTCACAGCTAAAAATAAAACTGTTGCTTCTAAAACAAAGACTCAACGTGTGTACATTAATGATTGTATCTCTCTCAGTCACTGTTGGTCTATTCATATTCACTCTATCATTAACCTTCCTCTACATCTGTACTACTGAAGCACACACAGAGAACAAAGTATGAAAGGTCTAATAACGTGCACAATCTGCTGAGTTCACAGAACACTGCATTATTGGCAGAGGAAATGTGTTGGCTACATTAAAGTGTTAAAGATATGGCTTTCATTTGCTTATAAAAGAAAAGGTGAATTCATTAGAAATGTGTTGAGAAATTGACCACCAGATGTCACTAATGTTGTAATTGAGGTAGAGTAATTTATAAACTGGCCATAAGTTTTGTATGTCAAATCTTAATTTCAAAATAAGTAGTAATTAATAGCTTTCAAATAAATGTAGTGAAATAAAAAGTAAAAATATACATATATTTTTTATAATGTAATAGGCTAGTCAAATGAAGGTACTCAAGTATATCACAAGTATATCAAGACTGAAGTACAGGTACAATTGTGTACTTTGCCACATTTCCCCACTGACTGTATACTACTAGTGTTACAAGTGATATTAATATTAAAATATAGGGATAATAGTAACGCACATCAGCTAACCTACCACACTAATAGCCTTAATGAGGATATATCTGTAGCCTTATGATGAATACTACTCATATTACATATAACATAACCCTGTAAACACTGTGCAGGATCAGTCATAGTAGTTCTGTAACATTCAAATACACTTAGTTGTACTATTTGTGTACTGTGCCTCTAATGCTAACAATTACCTGATCACCGTTGTTCATTTTCACGAGGAATGGTGCTATTTTTCCCTTGCGTGTGCACGTGACCCCATCCCATCGCATCCACGTGCGAATGTTTTCATTCCGACGCTGCTTCTGCTGCTGCTGCTGCAACGGCTCGTGACGTCACCGGGCGGGCTGTGTGTGTGTGTGTGTGTGTGTGTGTGTGTGTACACACACATTTCACAACTGCGGCGAAATGACAGCCCGTGTGTTTGACCGGACTAACCCGTCCCCACACACTCACACACACACGCACGCACGCACGCACGCACACACACACACGCACACACACACACACACACACACACACACACACACACACACACACACACACACACAAGGGGGCCGGGTTTGTCCGGTCAAACACAGGCTGTCATTTCGCCGCAGTTGTGTTGGGATTGAGAGAGGGAATACGAAGAAGAAGAAAAAGAAGACGAAGAAGAAGGTCGTAGCTGAAACTTTAAAAGATGGAACATTCGTCCAGCAACAACCGGTTTCGGTCCACAATCTTCAACCACGGTGAGAATCCTTCCATCTGACACTGCGTGTGGGATGTGTTATTACTCTGGCGATGCTCGTCTAGTGTAGCACATTTGTGCTGACCCACAATTAAGCCTATAACGTTACACCTTCCTTTTAAACCGTGTTTTCCTTCATTAAGGACACTCGGAGCTGTACCGTTGGCATGCACCATGAAATACTCAGTCAGTCATGATAATTATATCGAGCCTACAAGTCAAATTGTAAACCGTGATAAGAGTAGGCTACAGTTTGTTTAATGTGTGCAGAGAAATTACACTTTCACTGGAGGGTACACTTCGTTCTGCTAAACGAAGATCCCTGAAAAGCCTGGCAGTATGAGCTCCACACAGGACACGGCATCAGTACACTGGAATTCCACAGTTATGCAAGAGTGGTACCAAGTCTCGCCACAATAAACTATTTCTGGACCGAAGATATAGTGTTAGCAGGATAGCACACTGGCAAACTAAGGTCTGCATGAAAGACTATTTATTTACCCTGCAGCAGTATAAAACAAGCAGTTCTGTTGTCAGGAAGCTTTACATTCAAACCCGAATGAGACTCAGTATGTTCATTGCCTCACTCCCACGCTATAGTATGACCAATACTGGATTTTTGAAACAGATGATAATATTGATACTTAAGAGTTTAACAATCTGACTTTTTAAAGAAATTCATAACATAAGCACACCTTTTAGATAAAATGTGTTTGTTCAAAGAATTGTGACCACAATATGCACTTAAAGGGACATTTTACAGGTGAAAAATCACTTGTCAGTGCTTTCAGCTGGACAATTTGGCACATTACATACATCAGCGGACATATAGCTACACCTATATGATATATCTGCAATAAGCTAATATCAGCTATATTGGCCTAGCGGACTAGCTCTAACTTTACTCCATACTTTCTGTCTGGTGGCGTCAAAGAGATTTAGTTTCCTGTTTCAAACCGTATCGCCTGCATCTTATCATGTCTGTCGACTCCCAGCCTGTTCAAAGAAAGTAGTTTATTTTCAGGCACATCAGTCTCATGACATGGAGCACAGGAGGCTGACAGGAGTCACACTAATACATCTGGCTCATTGAAAGTGTTGCCCATTGGTATATACTACTACTGTGTTGGGGACAAAGAAGAAAGAGAGAAGATAGTGGAAGGTGATGGCAGCACTTGTTATGCAGATAGTGCTGAGCCTCCATGTGATATTAATGAATTCTTCTTGCATGTGTTGATCTTATGCTGAACCTGTGATGATTATGTTTTATTACAAACATAAACCAAAGTTGATACAGGGCTTGAATGCTCAACAAGGTGTGGTAGAAGCTTTTAAATACCATTTATGTGTCCAATTGCTCCCTCTTTCTCATGCACTAGTCCTGTATTTAAAAATATACTATGACTAAGGTACATAGATCTAAATATAAGAGTATATGACTGCATTAGTTTAACCAGAAACTTTGAGAAACGGACCTATTTTAAATCCATGTTGCATGTGCAAAAGTTTATTTCCTATGTGGTTGGTCATATCTTTTCCTAACCAGAAAGTGAAATTGTACGCCCTGAAATTCACCTTTAGTATCTCTGTCAAGTCATGTTTTTGTGGAACCACTTCAGATTTTACATCTTGGTGATAAGTTCAAATGTTAGTTTTTCCATGACTTTTCCTGCTTCAGCTCACTGTAATATCGTCTAAACAGTTCTTTTTTTTTTTTTTTAAAGATTATTTTGGGCTTTTCTGCCTTTATTTGATAGGACAGCTAGGTGAGAAAGGGGAGAGAGAGGGGGAAGACATGCAGGAAATCGTCACAGGTCGGATTCAAACCCTGAGGCATAATCCTCTCAGTATATGTGCGCCTGCTTTTCCCGCTGAACCAACCCGGCCACAGTCTAAACAGTTCTTTAGTGATATTTCTTTGCAGAACTGTATACACATATCAGTCAGGGAATTGAAAACCTTGATAACAAGGCATGGTATTATACAATTGCATTTCTCAATTAAACTTAATTTGTAGCTGAACTGAACCATGAGCTGTATGTGGAACTATAAACTAGGTCTGCTTTATTGAGTGCCCATAACCCATTTTAACAAATTAAGCACGTGTTCCTTTTCTACACTAGACAACACCAATCCCAGACATCAGCCCAGACTCACTTAACAACAATATCTGTGTGAGGTACCCAGTAGGAAAGTGAGTGGTGTTGATAGAAGGCACAGTCAGCATTAGCAAACATTCCTCAAGGAAAGCCTTGTGGAGAGATGCTACAATCCTCGCCGCTGTCTGTGGCTGCGCTGACAGCATCACTGGTGGAGGATCTCAGCATGTAGGTCAAGAGATGAACCACAAGAAAAATTAGCAAGTCAAGCCAGTAGCCATTATAGCACACCACAGGAATTTAATGTTGATCACATATTCTATTTGCAGTTGTGGATGTTTGATTTATCTGTTCATTTGTTTGCTCTGTCAACAGTGCACAGGAGTTTGCATGTCGTCCTGCCACAGTAATTTCACTCAAAGTGCATCTGGAGTGATGCATACTGATGCCAATTCTGTTTTAAAGAGAAGCAGCAGCAATATGTAGCTCATACATTATATATTGTCCATATGCAGGGACTACTGAAGCTCTGCCTGTCAGCTGTAACATTTCTGCTGTTCCTGATGTGGTTGTAAATGGTGGCAAAGGCTATAATTATATTTTAGTCCCCTGAGCACAGTCTGCTCTGTGAGATGACAGGTGGTGATGGTCCTGAGTTTAAAGTAGTGAATCAATATGTTTATTACTGCCAGTAAGTTTCCCAGAACAGGTGGCTCTGGAGTAAAGACGTGTTTTGCCTCTTAAGAACTGAAAGAATCGGTAAATGGCAAATATCCTGAATAATTTGGACCGGTGTCTGCTCATGACAAATTACTGGAGAGGCCAACTGATCTGAAAGTGCCAGACTTTGAGATTAGTGCCAGTTTCATTACTGAGCGTGTCACACCTGCTTTGTTCCCTGAAGCAAAGCACATGAACTGAAACAGCGGGAGATGTTTCCAAATGTATTGTCCTGTAATAATGAATTTCTTGTATTGTTGCAGCCCAATCCTTGAGAATTGACTAATTTACTCCCACTGAAGTCTGAAAAAACCTACCAGGAGCCCTCCACCAATTTATTTGGGGAACACAAGCATGCTCGGCCTTTAAAAACTAAAATGATTTAAAGCATACTTAATAGGTCTAGAGATGTGCAGAAGTTGAATTTGTTGGTAGATTGTCTAATTAATCTTTAAACTTAAACTAGTTGCTCTCTACAGGAAGACAGTAAGTCTGTCACAAGTTAGTGTACAAATACGTTTCTTGGCTGTCTTATTATAAATAAAGCATAGATTTGTTTTTTGCATCATATTTATAACCACTGATGGGCAGTAACACGTTAGAAGTAACGCATTACTGTAATCCCATTACTTTTTTCAAGTAACGAGTAAAGTAAGGGATTACAATTCCAAAAACAGTAATTAGATTACTGTTACTTCCCCGTAAGCAGGCTGCGTTACTGCGTTACTTAACCGTGATTTTGTTTCGTGAGACTGTCTCGTGAGTGACAATGACGTATGAGCGCCGCGACGTCAGTGGTAAACACCGACATGTGTAGTGTCGAACAAGAGACAACATGGAGCCATAGACAGTATATAAGAAGAGCATGGAGCGGGGGAGAGAGCAGGACCACGCAGCATTTAATGCTTGGAAGTACCGACATTACTTTGAGTTTGACTCGGTTAAAGGTGACAAAAACATCAGCGTCCGCTGTACGCTCTGCGTGGGAAGAAAACTTATCTACAGCGAAAAATTCCGCCTCAAATCTGAGCAAGCACCTAGCAAGAAGGCACAGGAATGTAAAACTCACTGAAAAAATCCCTGAACCCCCAGCGACATGACCGCTGCGGCTACATCCAATTCCACCGGGCGAACCTCCGAGGGCCCCTCTCCTGCTAAACAGGTGGAAATAGACTTAAAGCGACAGGACTTAGTGCCGCTGAGCTGAAGAAGCTCGTCGCTGGCTATATTGTCGAGGACATGCTGCCAATTTCCACTGTTTTATTCAGGTCGTGCATCATAGTTTTGAAAAGTAACTTAACTAGTAAAGTAACTAATTACTTTTGAAAATAAGTAATCAGTAAAGTAACTGGATTACTTTCTTGAGACGTAATCAG
Source organism: Zingel zingel (assembly GCA_023566125.1). Classification (NCBI taxonomy): domain Eukaryota; kingdom Metazoa; phylum Chordata; class Actinopteri; order Perciformes; family Percidae; genus Zingel; species Zingel zingel. The sequence continues at coordinate 10,713,477 of CM042316.1, read as the reverse complement.
TAACTAATTACTATTTCCAAGTAACTTGACCAACACTGTTTATAACTAATAAAAACCTACAGAGAAATGTAAAAATGTAACCAGTCCATGACTTTTTTTATGTGACATGTTTAAACAAGTTGTAGGGTTTCCCTTTCTCGTATAAATGATGTCAGGTAGGTCCTGAAACTGAATGATGATGGATGAGGTGTAAAATACTACAGTATGTGATAACCACAAAAAGGTCAGATGCCACCCCAAATGTTACCTAAGCATGTTAGCATCGATCAATTGTTTTCAGATTATTACCAGTGTTGTTCACATAAATGTTCACCTTTCTTTTCTTTTCTTTTTTTCCCAATATTTTTTATTGATTCACAGTTGCAGTAAAGAATACATCCACAGAGTCACATTTTCATTTTTCTATCCCACCCACCCCAGAGACCCTTACATCTTAATAACAACAGGTTAATGAACTCCAATCGGTTTTAGATAACAGTCCGTACTTGTGAAAAAATAATAAATAAATAAACAAATAAATAAATAAATAAAATAAATAATAATAATAATAGTAATAAAAATAAATAAGAGGATGTAACATAGGTTGTCTGCTGCCCGTGGAAGTCGCATCTAAAAAAAAGGGGGGGGGGGGGGGCGTCGGTGGACCAGGCAAGGTGTAGGCATAGAATCAGGGGGACATTTCAGTAGCGGGAAGTTTATCAACATAATCAAGTAGCGGTTTCCAGTGTGAGTAAAACTTCTCAGGACGGCCTCTGAGGCTGAATTTGATTTTTCTCCAGTTTTAGTAGGAATAACATATCATGTAGCCAGGATTTAAAGGAAGGTGGCTGGGAGGATTTCCATAAGAGGAGAATTTGTCTGCGCGCAATCAAGGATGCAAAAGCTATAACATTTTTCTGCAAAGATGTGGCCACAAGTTCATCAGGAGGCACCCCAAAAATAGCTATCTGTGGCGAAGGACTGAGAGCATCTGTCACAAGCTTCAGTAGTCCTATCTGGATAAAGTTTGAAGAGTTTGTCTTAGCTATAGTGCAGTCTAAAGAGTACTTTAGATTGGATAACAGAGAGTCTGGCACAGCTAGAGGAGGAGTTAACCCCTTCCACCGCTTTTTTCCATAGAGCATCCAAAATGCTTATCTGGAGTTCGGTTTCCCAGTCGGCTCTGCTGTTCTTTGCAGATGAATCATTTGTTGGTGATACGAGATTATAGAGAAATGATACATGGCCTTTAGGCAAAGATTTAGCCTGAAGTACTAAGTCTATACTGCTGAGGGGTGGGGCTCGGGGGAACTGAGGCGAGTAGGTTCGTGCAAAGTCGCGAGGTTGGAAGAAGCGAAAAAAGTCTGTATTACCTAGTCCAAAGGTTGAGCGTAGTTGGTTGAAACTGGCGAACATTCCGTCTATGTCCATTCTCCCAGGCATCTCAGGCCTTTCTTTTCCAGAGCTACAAAGTGCGAGTCAATCTTGGCTGGCACAAATAAGTGATTGTTACAAAGAGGTGTAGTTAGGGGAATGGAGAGCCATCCAAACTGTTTCCTGATTTGAGCCCAAATTTTTAATGTATTAGTTACAATGGGGTTGGATGTGAAATTTGCGAGAGAAAGGGGGAGGGTGCTACATACTAGCGCCTGGAGGGACGTGGAGCATGAATTCGCCTCTAACTGGCACCAACTATGTTGAGGTGAGGTGAACCAGAGCAAAATCTTTTGTGCGCTGGCCGCCACAATAGTAGCCAAGGAGGTTGGGTAATCCCAGGCCACCCAATGATCTGCTTCTCTGGAGTAAGGATTTATTTGCTCTGGCCCGTTTACCTGCCCAAATGAACGTGGATACGATACTGTTAATGAGATTGAAAAATAATCGAGGGAGGTAGATTGGTAAGCATTGAAAAAGGTAAAGATACCGTGGTAAGATATTCATTTTTACTGTTTGCACTCTGCCCGCCAAAGACAGTAGTAAACATTTTTGAAGATCTTGTTTGACTGCTGCCGTCAGTTCCGAGAAGTTCCGTTCTTTCAGTGTGCGCATAGATCGTGTGACCATTATTCCTAGGTATTTTATGCCCACCACAGCGGTCTTGAATGGTATGAGGTGAGTTGGAATGTCTGTAGCCAATTGGTTTATTGGGAAACACTCACTTTTGGAAATGTTCAATTTATACCCGGAGAATACACTGAAAGAGTCCAGGATTGAGAGAATGGGTGGAAGGCTTGACAGGGGTTCGCTTACATACAAGAGTAGGTCATCAGCGTACAGCGAGACCCTATGTTCCGCTCCATGTCTCCTTATTCCTTTGAATCCTCCTTCTGATTTCAATGCTATGGACAGCGGCTCAATTGCAAACACGAACAACAGTGGAGAGAGGGGGCACCCTTGGCGTGTGCCGCGAAAGAGGGGGAAAGGATCAGAGCGCTGTGTGTTCGTGCATACTGACGCCTGGGGAGAGGAGTACAATAATTTGATCCAAGAAATAAAACCGGTACTAAACCTAAATCGCTGCAGGGAAGAGAAGAGGTAGGGCCATTCCACCCTATCGGCGTCAAGTGATATGACCACCTCAGAGGATGGAGTATGAATGATGCCGAGAAGTCTTCTGACATTGGAAAAGGAGTGCCTCCCACCAATGAACCCTGTTTGGTCCTCCGAGATGATTAAAGGCATAATGGGCCCCAAGCGACGAGCTAAAATTTTAGCTAGTATTTTCACATCTACAGGTAAGAGGGAAATCGGTGAGCGAGGAGGCGCCCAGCCTTATCACCGTGTTCATATAGCGATCCATAGTAACGAAGAAGTAGTCATTCAGCTTCTGTTGAAAGGAGTAAGTCAAGTTCTGTCTTAAGTCTAAGTCTCTCTTTATACAAGTCCGGAGCACTTGTAACTGCTAACGATTTGTCCAGATCTGCGATTAATCTTTCCAGTTCTTCCTTATGCGTTCTGCGTTGTTTATTGGCATAGGATGTATATGGAATTATTTTGCCTCTGAGAAAAGCTTTCAGGGTATCCCATAGCAATGATGGGGAGGTCTCTTTATTTTTGTTGGTGTCGCAAAAGGCTGTGATTGAGTCAGAAATATAATCACCGAATTTTTCTTCTTTAAGTAGGAGAGGGTCGAGGCGCCAAAACCTAAAATGTTTGGGTTTTAGGTCAAAACGAAGATCCAGTACTACGGCTGAGTGATCTGAAACTGTTATGGATAAATATTGTACAGAAATAAGTGAAGAGATAAGATTTTTATCCACTAGGAAGTAATCAATACGAGAAAAAGAATGATGGGCATGCGAGAAAAAGGAATATTGACGGGAACGTGGGGACATGGGATCAATGTAGCCAAAAAAAGCTTGTGACATCTTTGAGGGCGGGATAATTCGGGAGCTCGACCTGTCAAGAACTGGGTCAATGACACAATTCAAATCCCCACCCAGAATCAAAGTGTGGGAGTCCAGATTGGGAATTAAATACAATACCGAATTAAAGAAGCTGTGATCATCCCAATTAGGGCCGTAGATTGATGCTAAAACTACTGGCTTCTGGTATAATATAACGTCCTTCTGGATCTGTGATAATATTACTGGAGGTAAACTGAACGTTTTTGTGATTAATATAGCTGTATCTGTTGTTTTACAATTAAATTGGGAGTGAAAGATTTGTCCTATCCAGGGTCGGCTCAACTTTCCCTGTTCAGACTTTAGCAGGTGTGTCTCCTGAGGAAGTATCACATCTGCGTCCAGATTTTTGATATAAGTCATAATCTTTGTTCGTTTTAATGCAGCATTCAAGCCCCCCGTGTTTAAAGAGGTGAACCTTACCATCTGCCCACCGGTGGTCCCTCCATCTATTGAGCCAGTCATGTTACAGCTAATAGTAGAAAGGGTATCAGGTTGATTCTAAGGTGCAGGCAGCAGAATATAAGTGAAATCATAACAAATGATATTAAAAACTTAAAAAAAACATAAAACAGTGCAACACGTAAGTACAAAACCAACAGAAAAGGTCTCTTTACCAGCCCATTCCCTAGAATCTCCACTCCACTTGTGAGGAGACCTGGTCTCCTGCCCTTGTCCCCTCCCATACTCCCCCCAGCCCCTATAAATGTCATCAACTACTGAACAAACTTGCTCATACTTCCCTTTCTGAAGCATCTTACCTCAAAGAGTTGTCTCAGAACCCACAACTCAACAAGTGTCATAATATGTTTTACATAACCCTTTGAGCCTATAACAAAATACTTCAATGTACCCTTCCAACACGAAGTAGAAAATATATAAAAAGAAAACATTCTGTATAATATGTGGAATATTACATAGTAAACTATGACCCAAGTAATGTGTCAAATATACTTATTTACCATTACTGTATTAACCCTTGTGTTGTCTTTGTTTCAACCTTGAAAAAAACACTTTTTTTCCTGACATTTGTGACGCCTTTTTTCGCAATTTGTTTTTGCTTTTTCCAACGTTATAAATTTTAAAAATTTTTGTCTACACATTTTCAGCGGTTATTTCTACGTCCAATATTTTCTGATATAAAACAAAAATTTAAAACAAGGCCAATGTGACCCGAAGTCAACACAAGGGTCAAGTAAACTTTCAGAACAGAACAAAACAAACCTACACTTGGTTAAACTCAACATTAGTCAAAACTTACAATTACTGTGCATTTCTTCATCTAAATGAAGACTATTAGCTCTGTAAAAATTGTAGCTTTAATAAAATACAAGAGAAATTAAGCAATAAATCTTTGCACATTTAGTTGTCCCATAAAACCGAAAATGAAAGTGTCCAAATTCGTGCAAAAGCAACAAAAATAGATAAGTAAAATAAATTGTCCGAGTACCAAATTAACTCAGTTTGTTGCAGGAGAGTGACTTTTGAAGAGACAGCCTAGCCCTTTGGTGCCCAAGGCAGAGGGACAGCCAGTGCGGTAGCCACTGGCTAACGCAATGCGCAACTACTAGTACCACTGGTTTCCAGTGAGATGATACGTTGTCCATGATCTAACACCGTGGTCTGCATTTTTTCCAGTCTTGACTCCAGGGCAGCAAAGGAGTTTTTAATATCCGCTGCTATGCTAGATCTATGTTTTTCCAGCAGGCCTTCGATGCTAGTTAAGCATGTGTTAGCGCAGGCACTCGGAGCTTTATTCTCGCCCTTCTTTGACAGTTTCATTGCTTTTGACATTATTCCTGGTGACACAATGTTATACTGAGTTTGTGAGGTGTCCGTTCTTACTTGGGTCGTTGAGGGTATAAGAAAAATACGGGTTTTTGCAAAGTTGAGTTACAGGAGACAGAGACCACGTCGCTCTCACATGCTCACCAAACCGGAAGTCTGCATCAATGTTCACCTTTCTTGTTATTTTTTTCAGATGATATATTTTCAACATGTTGACAAAATTGTGTTTCTGTTTTTTTCTTATGTGTATGACCTCCTTTGGATGTGGATTTTGAAATTATTTCTACTGTGGATCAATCATCCTCCTCTGACCAGACGATGAGGTAAGAAACTCGAGTTTTCCTGAAATCTGCTGACGAAGACGAAATAGGTCACTGGTGTAGGGAGATTTTATGTTTTAAAGGTGTAAATAAGTGAAACCCTTTTAAATTTAAGAATTTCAAACTTTGCTGAAGTTACGGCCTACTGTTGTAGTTTCTTATTCACAAAGTGTTCAAACTGAGCATGTAACTTTCCTGTGAAAACTCTGAGCTTGTGTGCTTCGGGGTTTTACTTGATACCAAAGAGGAATAGCTGCGTGAAAATAGGTGTGTTCACAAAGCCCAGACTTTCTTGTTCCTTGTCTCACAAAGCGACAACTGAGAATCTGCTGTGTGTCAGCTTTGTTTGTGTACCTGCAGAGTTTCATTTTTTACATTTTAGTGTTAGTTGCCTTTTCTCTTAGCAAACAGCTTGATCATCCTTCAGCAGAGTCAGCAGTTCTCCTGAAGCGTATCTAGTGATGGTGCTCACCTGTTATCGCCTCTCAAGTAGCCTGCCACTTCAGTGTCAAAACTGCCCCCCTCCCTCTTCTCTACTCCCCTGTACCGTCTACATCCCAAAGGCCCGCAGCTGTGTTTGGCCCTGCTGAGTGGGGATGAAGCTGGGGGAGGGGGGGGGGGGGGGGGGGGGGGAGTGTTTGTTTTCAAGCCCAAACTGTTCACAGAGGGGTGGGGAGCAGTGGATCTGTATGGGTGTGACAAACCCTGGTTCCTTCCTCAGCAACATTCCTAGTCCATGTGACAAAGCTGCAGGGTGTGCTGACAGAGGGAACACCTTGTTACGAAACTGTCATCTGTCCATGACCCAGGCTGCTGCCGCTGCCTGCAGGGTGACGGCATTCACTGGTCACTCTAATAATGGTTTGGCACATCTCTCTCTGGGTATGTGATTTAATAAGCAGATTAACCAAGTCTACATACATTTAGTTCCTGCTCTTTAAACCCCACCCATTGTGTGATTTATCATTAAAAACAATGTATCTCTGCTCTGAAGGCCATCATTCAGTCCAGGTTGACATAGCTAAAGTGCCCTTCCCCTTCGCCCACAGTCTGGCATTGTACACTGCACAAGACTCTGGGGTGTGGTGGAGCAAGAGGGTGGCTGTGGTTTCCTTTTGTTAGCCTAAAAAATGCCACATAACCTCACATACATGCACACACATAGAATGACGTCACTGTTCATGGGCAGTGCCAGCTGTGGAAGGAGAAGCAGAGGAGGGCCGGTTGTCTCTTGCACACACACACACACACACACACACACACACACACACACACACACACACACACACACACACACACACACACACACACACACACACACACATTCACCATGGTGCATTCCTTTGTGGCTTTTACTCAACTAGCCATTAGCTTCCTGTGCCTTTATATGCTACTTGCCACTGCAGCCAAAGTGTAGGCAGTCTATACTTGGACTTTATTAGCCCATTAGCTTGCTAGCTACTGCAGTGGGTGCTTTCCCTTTCCTCGGTTTCCCCTGTAACTGTGTCTGTTTTTCTCATTTGCTGTCACTGCTAGTGTGTGCAAAATCATTGCATTCATTTGCAAACTGGAATGGCAGAATCTGGAGATATGATGCACCACACCCGTCTGTACACTGATTGACATTTCATTGTTGAAGAGACGCATACAGTACATATTGTGAACAAAACATTGCAAGCAATTAAGTCACAGGAATGTCAAGTGATGGGTGTGTGAGACATCATATGATGACATTCACTTACAGTACATTCACTTCATAATTCGACACTGTATGTGTTAGATGGGGAGGATTTTACTTAGACTTAAAACAACTCTCTCTTCCTTTACATATCTAGTTGTTATCATCTGAATCTTAACCACCATATAGTATCAAATGTTAACATTGTACTCTTGCCTGTGCCGTAATTCTATCATCTATTGCAGTATCTCTGTCAATCCACACACCAACAATAGTGACACTCTACTCTGTGAGCCCTTCAGTGAGGGAAGGTGGATTATCACTCATCAGTGAAACCTGACCCATCATTTTGTGTAACTCCACTAAGGAAAAATGTGTGGGCTTTACTCTCTGAGCATGTAGTGCGATTAACTGTGTGATCATGGCCCATTGGTGATGCAGACACCGAGGCTGCGGTGGGGTTTTTGCCTGTGGGCATGGCTTTGACAGGCGGCCCTATGGGCTTTTTCAGTCTGATGCGAGGGCAAACAATCGGGTTAGAGAGCAGGCACGCAACACTTAACTGAATACAAGGCCGCTGTAAGATAATAAAGAGATGGTGAAAGATGAGTGGTTAAAGAGGCATGTGCTGTGAACATTGATGCCATCATTATTCTTTTGTAAGAGCCAGTTTTTCCACAGGAAGAGAAACTATATTGTAAGGTGAATGTACCTTTCATTCAATATGAATTATGTAGGTTAATGTTGGGTATAATCATCTAACCCCATCACATGCCCAAATGCTGTGGGTACATTTGATTTGTTTTTGGTTTAGTTTTTGAGGGGGGGCACAGCTGCAGTTAGTAGCTAGTAATATTTTGTTGGGGCGCCTAGATAGATCACCTGGTTGAGCGTGCGTCCCATGTACGAAGGCTCAGTCCTTATCGTAGCAGCCGCGGGTTCGGTTCCCACCTGTGGCCCTTTGCTGCATGTCATTCCCCCTCTCTCTCCTGTTTCATGTCTCAAGCTATCCTGTCTAATAAAGGCCTAAAATGCACCAAAAATAATCTTCATAATATTTTGTTGTCCTCATTTACTATATGAGGGTGCAACATAGTTAGCAACACAGCATAATCAATATAATGCAATTCAATAGGCCCTACTCATGAAAGACATTTTGAGGTGTCACATTGAGAACACCGGTGTAAATAATAAAATTAATGATGGCAGTTTTAAGCGTTCTGGTATTGTTTATGCTGCCTCACTGTCACACTGCCATGACTTACTGGTTGACTTAAATATAACAGAGCCATTGTTAATGTTATTAGTAACAGTTGTGCTTTTCCTACTGTGTCTGCTGTTAAAGAGACCTGTACAACAACTACAACCTCAAAATGATCCTAGAGATGATGCTTAGTTACACAACAAATTGAATACCAAAACACTTTTACCAAATGCTGTTGAGCACACAGAATCTTCACATATATATGTTTTAAAGCTGTAGAGTTACTACAGAAAGGATGTGATCTTTGGCTATTTAAATTATACGTCTCCTCTCCTATGCATTCCCCTGCAAAGCTCTCTGGAATATCTGCTTGAAGACTGCTGTTAATAGTCTTTGCCTCCTTTTTGTAAACGCCAAGCTTGAAAATGGCTTGCTGAATTGCCCTATTTGGTCCTCGTCTGACATCCTAACTTCCTAAGCTCTCCGCTTCCTTCCTGTCCCTGCTGGGCCTGCTCACCAGACCCTCAAGCTAATTGGCTCGTGTCTTCATCTCTGCAGATGTCCCACGTCAGCCTGAGCTATCCTCCCAACCTCCAGCCTCAGCACTCTGCAGAAGTTTTGGTCAGAGGGCGACCTTAGACATTCCTCCAAAGCCTCATAGAAGTGGCCTCTGCCAAGCCCCCCACCCGCTATAAATAATTTCAGCCCAGTTCCCATGGCCCCCACCGAGGTCCCTGCACTCATCTAGCAACGCATGAAATGCTACGGCGACACAACCCTGTTCTACTAACCCAGGGATGATTAGCTTCCTGGTAGGAAGTGGTGCAGGTGTTGAGGTCACGGCAGCAGTTATCAAAGCGGTCTGACCGTCATGATAAAAGGGAGTAAAGGATTCTTTCTGTATACAGATCATTTGTGTTCTGCTCCAGCTGTTCTTTATTTGAGAGGCTTCCATCTAAGGGCTGCATGTTCTCTATGGTGACAATCAGTGATGTAGCTGTGTAGCTGAATGCATGGTTTGTTATTCACATCTAAAGTGTGGCTGTTTTAATTTTTTTATAGTATTTGCAGCATCCATTACTAATCTCTGTGGGACAACTCTCAAATTCCTCCAGAGCAGTCATGTCTAATCCTTCTGGGATCAGGCAGATCGGGATTGAAAATATATTTACATGTAGGGATGTACAGTTTGGCTTATGTGTGTGTAGTTCATGCAGTCATTAGGCCATTATTCAATAGTTGGTGACTACAAGGCATACCATTAAGAGAAAATCCACAGTAACTTAATGTAGCTCAGCTAAAACATTGACACAAATATTTTTGTATGAGTTTAATTTTTCAATAGTTTATTAGCCTTATTCAGGCTTATTCGTGGTAAGATGAGGAAGAAGGGACACATTATTTCCACTGCAGCTACTGTGAAGATTAATACAGGAAAAGGCTTTATAAAATGTCAGTAGTAAACGCTCAAGTTTTTTATTTTATTTTTTTTATTTAACAAGCATATGGCAAGTATTACATGGCACAAAACCTAAAGATGTCAACTTATGATTTAATGCTTAATAAGCAAGAATTCAATTAATCCTGAAGGCATGCTGCATGTTTGATAAACGACATTGACTTTTTTGCCAAAGTCACTGTTATGCTGTTAATAAAACCTACATTGTGATAAGACAGATTTAGGCTTGGTCTGTGCGTGTTGTTGAAAGGCATTTTAGGAAATGTAGGATGTCTAAACTCTATCTTGTGGAGTTTTTCTCTTATGGCAACTTCACATATTTTGTGTGTTGCATTGTTCCACACAGACAAGTTCCACACAGCACAGGCAGAGTATCAACCACACTCTGTTAGGAGGGACAGTAGCCTAGGCTGAGAGCCAGGATGCCTTGATCTAATCTTTGTGCTTCTCGGATCAAATTGCGAGAGTTTACTCTAACTGCAGGCACTGGGAAGACACAGCTACATATCAGGCAGATAACAAATTAGGACATTACGTAAGTCGTTAAAATATCAGTATCAGAACCGCTGCAAAATAATGGTCATATTAAAAGCATGTTTTTGAAATGCAATGTGACGTTTGCATATAATCTAGTGTACAAATTTATTTTTAGGTGAATAATATGCAGGTCACATTTTGAGCCCCCAAGCCCATAATTTGTTTTTAAAATGCCAACTGAACTCCACATCATATTCAACAGTCAGCCGTAGCCTTTTAGGTGTTTTTTTTCTTAAGATTTAATTATTACATGCGTTTAACATCTTCTAATGGTAGCCATGAGTGCTGAAGTCTGTGTGTGAATATTCTTGCATGTGTGTGTGTGAGGCTGTGTATGTGCTAATGCATAAAGATGACAGCTGTGAGTGTCCAGAGGCAGCACTGTCCTCAGCTGCAGCACCCTCCACTCCCCTTGAGAAAACACTTCCAAATGCTGCCACCATGCTGCAGGACAGAAAGAGGAAATGCCAGGCAAGCCAAAGGATGAGCAGGGGAGATGGTGGAGATCTTCTTGAGGACAGGGGATATAGTAAAGGATGGTTAATGTTCCCATAGAGCATAAATCGTCTGTCTTGACTCAGTTTGTCAGTGGACATGAGCCCCTTATCTTCAGGATCTCAGTTTTAGACATAAAAGGGCACAGATATTGGATAGTCTGAGATCATGTAGAGTAAAAGTAAAAGGGAAAATGCTGTGGTGTTGAAGGCATTCTAGATGGCCAAAACAACTGTGTGGAAAGTATGCGCAGCAGTGATGAAAGTCCAGCATACCCATATCTAAAATACACGACGACCGTAAAGAAACCTTCTGTATTCTTCACACAATCAGTCTCAACACAACCAGCAGACACAGACAAAACAGATACAGATGGTGGTATCAGATTTAAGCAGTTGGGTGTAAGTAAAGCATGGAATGTGTTAGCATGCTGTGACACGATGATCGATGGAGGGAAGAGGAGGCCGAGAGTTTAAGACACTTCAGACAAAACCACAATATTTAGAGAATATTACTGTAAGTGGGATTTAGGAAGTGTTTCAGTAAGAGAGGATAAAGAAGAAATAGGTGTTCTTCGTTCATCGATTAGCAAGTTATTTTATAAATTGTGGATATGGATTTGAGTGGCCTTTTTAAATCTGCTGTTCCATTGACAACACAGATCTCCGGACTGTACGGCCAACATAAGCAAGAGAGCCCAACCTGCAGCAGATGGATAGGCACTACACAAACAAACGCACGTAAAGTAGCTGCTCACCCAGTGCGGGTAAACAGTGTCAGAAATGTAATGGGGGTACAAAGACCAGGTGCACTTTTATTGACCATCAGCACGGTGTGTGGATTTTCCTCCCTCTGACCCTTTGGTGTGTGTGAGCACATGTGTGACTTAATCCATATCACTCCACAGCCAGCCCTTTTGAAATCAGATGCTGAAATAACAACACTGTCACGCCACCAGTCAGTCAGTTTTTACTAGTCTTTGAGGGGTTTTCTGCAAATACTTCCATAAGTCAAAAGCAACTGCTATTTTCTGCGCTTTTTCTCGATCTGAAAACAAATTTAATATGCTGTATTATCGGTATCCAGTTGAGCTGCAAATGACTCAGCATTGTAGGTGTAACTGTAAATTTGGCATTTTGTAGAAATAGAAGTTGCACATAATATCCACAACTAAAAATGCATTTAGCTTTCTTTGCACATCAGTCTGTTTTCTTTTAATAAATCTGCACAGCTATGTTTGAAATCTGACAGCTTTAAGCTTTTCTATTAAGACTTTTTCTTTTGAAACCCAATGAATTAAATTTCCTATTTAAATGGAGTGTCTTGAGAGAGAGAGAGAGATAGATAGATAGATACTTTATTCATCCCAAGGGAAATTTTAGGCATCCAGTAGCTTAGACAACCATAACACAACAAACGCATACACACATATATCACATACATAAAAATCACTCACAGAAATTTAAATAGTTAAAGGTGCTAAGAGAACAGTGTAGGGATTGATCAGTGCAATACATTATTATTAACTATAACTATGAAAAGACAAGAATGTAAACATAATATAATTAGAATTGCTTGACAGAAAAGAAATAATATACATTAAGAACAATATATAACTGGGAATAAGTTATAAGATGTCGATGTTACGACCACAGTCCAGATTGTGTAAGAGGGCTAATATAGCCTAAAAGACAATCAGGTGTACAGCAGACAAAGTGATATAATGGTAGGGGCTGAGAGAGACCATTGTCCATTTCTCCCTTCCCCCTTTGTGTGGTATTTAAGAGTTGGATGGCTCTGGGGACAAAGGACCTCCTCAACCTGTCGGTTGAGCATGACCGTGACAGAAGTCTGCCACTGAACATGGTCCTCTGTTTAAAGAATGTGCTGTGTAGTGGGTGGCTCATTGTCCATGATTGCCAGCATCCTACTCATGGTCCGTTTCTCTGCAGTTGTTGTGAGCCAACTTTCCTTACCAGCCTGTTCAGTCGCCCAGCATCTCTCTTCTTAATGCTGCCTCCCCAGCACACCACAGCATAAAACAGGACACTGGCAATGACTGACTGGTAAAACATCCAGAGGAGCTTACTGCAGACATTGAATGACCTCAGCCTCCTCAGGAAGTAAAGCCGACTGCCCTTTCCGATACAGCGCATCAGTCCAGTTTGTTGTCCATGTGTACCCCCAGGTACTTATATGTGCTGACCACCTCCACATTGACCCTTCGATGGAGACTGGTAGCATATGTGGCTTATATCTCCTGAAAGCCACCACCAACTCCCTGGTCTTGTGTTCAGCTGCGGATGGTTGAGCCTGCACCATTGCACAAAGTCATCCACCAGGTTCCTGTACTCGTCCTCCTGTCCATCCCTGATACACCCCACAATTGCATGTCATCCGAAAACTTCTGCATGTGGCATGACTCAGAGTTGTAGCTGAAGTCAGAAGTGTACAGAGTGAACAGGAACGGTGAAAGCACAGTCCCCTGAGGCGCTCTGGTGCTGAAGATCGCAGTATTTGAGAAACAGTCCTTCAGCCTGACGAACTGTGGTCTCTCCATCAGGTAGTCTGTTATCCAGGATACCAGGTGAGCATCAACCCCCTTCTGAACAAGCTTGTCTCTTATTCTGACAGGCTGAATGGTGTTAAAGGTGCTAGAGAAATCAAAGAACATGATTCTCACAGCACTTTTCCCCTTGTCCAGATGAGATTGCACTCTGTGCAGTAGGTATATGATGGCATCGTCCAAGCCCACCTTTTTCTGGTATGCAAACTGGAGCCGGTCGAGTGAGTGGCTGACTTTGGGTCTGAGGATGTGAAGTAGCAGTCGCTCTGTCGTCTTCATCATGTGTGATGTTAGAGCGACTGGACTAAAGTAATTTGGCTCACTGGGATGTGGCTTCTTAGGAACTGGGATGAGACATGATGTCTTCCACAGTGTTGGTACCTTCCCCAGTCGGATGCTCAGGTTGAAGACATGCTGCAGAGGCTCCCGCAGTTCCACTCCAATAGAATAGTGTCAACTAATCCTTGTATGATTGGATCATATCTTGACATGTTTTGGGTACTTGTCTGGGTATTGTTTAGTTTCATGTTGGCCTGTGACATTACAACCTTGATCAAGATACTGTAAGGTATGCAAGTCTGAATGACTCTTCTGTGGTGTGGTGGTAAACGCTTTGAAACACGAATTGGAATTATTGCTGTTGCTGTTCCTGTGAGAATTGGGATCATACGAACTGGGTGAACATGTGCAACTCATTGAAGGATCAAAGAGGAGACACGTAGCTCCTGCCTCCCGCCATACCTAGAGCCTGCTCCCCCTTTTCCTCTTCACCTCGCTCCCCTTTCATGTGCTCCCTTCTTTCTTAACTTGATTTTTTCTCCTTTTTGTCTTCCGGTGTACGAATGAGCTCCCCTGTCTGTCTAAAATAGTCCGCCTCACTTGAGGGATTGACTTCCTCTGGCTTCCAGGCTTTCATCTCTTTAACCTCCACATAAACACACTCACATACCTGTGGCATGTTGACCTTTCTTTTATCCAGGAGCTCAAACCCCATCAGCACCCCTTTTTATACCCATCTCTCTCCACGTGTCTCCACCCTCACTGCTAGGGAGGAAGTTTTTGAACCAAAAGTAAACGGTAAAAAATAGTTTAATAATAGGGAAAGAGCCTGATTTAGCTCTTCATAACTCATGCTGCATAAATGTGATGTATTTTATAGTAACATTCATTAGGCATCATCAGAATTCTTCACAGATAGTGAAAGTAACAATGCTCAAAGATATTTTTTGGAACTTTACATATGACAATCTGTCAGTCCAAAGAGTAATATTCATGAACCTCTCATGATCACTGTTGTATCTGTGTACAGTATGTGGTTATTTGTTGTATTGGACCTGTAATTAAGGACATTTTAACACCCTAAATAACTGTTTATCAATGGCGGGTGTACTGGTGCTCTAATAAAGGCGTGTTAAAAACACTTTAGTCCACTATAATCCTTATACCTGTACTTCTATTTATATTTCCTAATTTTGGGGAACTCGCAGTAAATCTGTAATGACATTACTTAAATTTAACCAAAATTGTCACCTACAGTGTTCAAAAACCTCTGACTGGCAGGAAACCACACACTCATTTACTGCTGCTCTGTGTGAGGTAGTTTTAATTGTGTGTGTGTGTGTGTGTGTGTGTGTGTGTGTGTGTGTGTGTGTGTGTGTGTGTGTGTGTGTGTGTGTGTGTGTGTGTGTGTGTGTGTGTGTGTGTGTGTGTGTGTGTGTGTGTGTGTGTGTGTGTGTGTGTGTGTGTGTGTGTGTGTGTGTGTGAGTGAGTGACATGATCTTGAAGAGGACAGAGCGTGACGACCCATTACTAACTGCTTTATGGAGCTGGCCTTAGCATTTAAGCACCATAAGGAGTTAAAGACTTCCTTATTTTTACTGTTGGAAAACCTCTTCCAGTCTCTTTTTTTTAGACTACTGGTCATTGAAAGGAAGAAAAACATTCTACATTCTGTAGTTTCAGCAGATTAACAGGTTGCCACGGGCAACTCTTTATGGGGTGATACACACTGGCAGTGTTAATTCAGGCCTTTCTGTGTATATATATATATATATATATATATATATATATATATATATATATATATATATATATATATATATATATATATATATATATCAAAATAATGCGTTAATTTCGATTAATTAATCTGAGAAAAAAATAACGCGTTAAAAAAAAATAACGCAGATTAATCCATTCCATATTGACGTTTGACCCGGAGCTGTTCTAGCCACCATTCGACTGTAAAATGAAGGAGGGAGACGAGAATGTGCTGCCTGGATCATTAATTGGAACATTTACTTATAAAAATCTCCTTCTTGCCAACCCTGGCTCCCGAAATCTGGTGCCACTGATATGTCTGCTCTTCTCTCTGATGCTCTGAAGACGATACAGGCAACACAAACACCGCTGCATGTGACGCTAGTTAACACTATACTCGACAGCAGCTAACGTTAGCCTACCGCTAGCTAGTTAACACTATACTCGACAGCAGCTAACGTTAGCCTACCGCTGGATAGTAGCTGGATTAAACACGGTTAAAATGCTGACAGCTAACGCTAAACGGTGTAAAGTTTGACTGTGTTTTACTGTAGAGGATTCAACAACGGTATGTAACAATCTGCAGTTGCCATCGGAAAAACAACACAGACGGTGCGTTCAATGAAACTGGTAAACTACAGCGTTGTGGTGCATTTGAAGTTACTGTAAATGTCCATTTCCCATCTGGTGGTTGTTTTTGTCGTTCAACAGCAATTTACTAGCAAAATAAGTTATTGTTATACATTATTATTAAATCATTTAATTTTGACCATATGGCCTTAGCAATAAACAAGCCGTTCTTTAATGTCACCAACTGTTGTTTAGTACCTTTTTTTTTCTTCCTTTTTTTAATCGATTGACATCCCTTATTTATATATATATATATATATATATATATATATATATATATATATATATATATATATATTTTTTTTTTTTTAATGAAACAAAGACACAAAACAAGGTTTTTAGAGCAGGTGGACCACTGTTCTCATAGCTTTCCATAAAATGACTGTACAAAAGAATGGGGTCACATATTGGGGTCAGGATATTTTTAAGTCACTGATGGAAAATCAGAAACTGAAGAGACATTGAGAGCTGGAAACATTTGATTTGTCTATATCTGTGTTGCTGAGGGTGACCGCTTTATTTTCAGCTAAATTAATCAAATCAATTTCCCGTAAAATCTAGAGCCCTCCAAGGTCAAACTGTTTACCCATGGAAGTGAACTGTATTTCCAGCCACAGGCAAGCTCCTAAATAGCTCACACTACTATGCATACACCTGCTGGACTTGACCCAGGTTTGACTTTGACTAGTTGAAAGCAAATATAAGTCATTGTCAATGTCATACGGAGTCTTTAAGGGATCTCATTAGTCTGTAAATTAGTGCAGATTCAGACAGTTGTGCACCTCAGTCTATATATGTACACATGTATTCCTTCAAAAGAGTTTGTTCAACCAGAAGATAAGTTGACCTGGAGCTGTCTCCTGATGCCAGGGGAAAGAACAAACCAAAACTCTCACTCTTCCTGGCAGAGAAGCTGGGGGAAACTGTGATGGAAGAACACTTAAGCTTCTGATTAACTGCTGGAGGTCTCTTCCTTGCTTTGCCGATGCAATGACCGCTTCTTGGCTCACTTGCAAATGGCTAGTAAACTAAAATACATGACAAAAAATTATACTAACGAGTGGCCAGATTATTACTTCCAGTGCAGTGCTACAGTTTGTTTGACTAGAGCTGACAAGTTTACATTGATAAGGCAACCTTTCCTTAGCCGTGTTGATGCTTTAGGCTCTGATAATTTTGTGGTTGAGTAGAGTCTTTGGTATTGGGTAGTGGGGGATATCTATCAGTCCAAACATGCTTAAGCAGTATTAACAAACATTTTGAAATAAACATTGTTCAAAACAATTGTTTAACCAGCATTTGGTATTGATTTTGGGACCTGGACGTAATGTTATTGAATGTACTAAATGCTTAATGCTCTTGATTGTAAAAAAAAAAAAAAAAAGAAAAGAAAAAGACCCCTTCAGGTTGGTAAAGTCTCCCACCACAGAGCAGACCACTGGGCAGTAAATAAAGACCCTCAGTGTCCCTGCCCTTCCACTCCACCTGTTAACCACTGCCACAGTAGACTGCCAGCCACCCTCTCGTGCTGCCTGTTTGTGATATTTATGTTTGTGAGGAATGTGACATATTTTAGGCCCCCCGATGTACGAGGAATGTGTTTAACCTTTGATGATGTACTGGATCAAATTACAAAATGCACCATGAGGACATCTAACAATGTGTGTTCAAAATATGGGACCTTGGCTCAGTGTGCTGCTGATAGTTAAAATGGCTCTCAGAGGTGACTAAAGTAGACAAGAGTGTGTATTTCAGGCATTGTCAAAGTGAAGTAGCACTGAAAGTAGTGTAGTATTTTTCTCATTTTGGTTGACAAACTTTGAAGGCGGACAGCAAGATGTAGCTCTGAGACCGTGTTTATCTAAAATGACACTTGTGGCCTTTTCCATTCAACCACTTTGGTTTTGACATTGTTTTCACTGGGAGAACCACAACATGAGTGAGCCGGGAAAAAGATATCTTGCCATTGCATAACATCCCAAGACAATGTATACCAATCCCCCGGTGCTTTAACGAAAGCAAACCTCACACAAAAGCTTCGAAGGAATTCCTGTGTGACAGCCAGCTCTTGTTAATGTTGCTGCTACAGTGCACCAATATTCTCTAATACCTTTCTGTTGTGGAGAGAAAAGTTCCCCCACTCTGAATGAGCAGTCTGGTTATGGCATAGCAGTGTCTTTCGCATTGCTGCCCAGTTTCCCTGGAAGTCATGCCAAAAGGGGTGCCCCCTTCTCTGCAGTATTAGCATTAGAGGAAATGTTGAAGGCTTGTGCATTGTCATGTTGCAAACCATACCATTCTGCTTAAAAAGACACAGGTTTCATCTAAATGCAGTTGCAGACATTGATATCATAGAAGTGCATGACAGGCGTTGACTGAAATTTAAGATCTTTGAGATCCATGTTTGGAGTGTATGGTATATTTTTAGCTGCAGTGTAATATTTCTTGTAAATGCTGAAAAAGGACTAATTTGAATGAGTTGAGAAGGCGATTCAGGAGCCATGTGTTTCTTTCTAATCAACGGCCTAGTCCATCTACAGCCAGACTAAAGCAGGGCCTGGCGAGCGAGCTCTGGCTGCTGACTTAGGAGTCTTGCGCTCGCTGGTGTCTGGGCTATTAATAGTTAGCCTGAGAATTCAGACTAAGGTCAGCAATCAGATTCCTGCTCCCAACTAGTGGAAGGGAACAAGAAGGAAAAGTCCTTCCCAGAAATTATGCATTTTTCACATTTCTATTCATGTATGTAAACGTCCACTCATGCAAGATGTCTGTACTGTGAGGAAGGGGTACCCACTCCTCCTGCTGTGCCAACTGTGTCCTACTGCCTTCATTAGCTCACCGCTTTAAGCTTTGTATATGATTCACACAGTGGAAAGTACTTTACCCATTGGATTGTAGCCTCAGCATCCCAACTTCATTATTTATTTTTACGTATTATTGACGTGAAACATTAGTATGCACTGAAAGTGTTCATCAATCTCCCTCCTTAATGTCCTCCTTAATTGCTTTGACATGAGTTTGTTTTCAAGAAGTAAGAAAATGACAGATGTGAACAAGTGCCAGACTTATATATTTTGGTTTTGCGTGCTGCAGGTGCACTCCATTTACTCTGTCAGCCTTATTCCTGAACATAATGTAAAAGGAAAATTCTTGCCTTGCACTGGTGCTATCAGATATCACATCAATCAGCATTTGGCTTCATCCAATAGCTTCATCCACATTTTGGAGGTGCACTAGCCTGAAAATCCAGACCCAAATCCAAAAGATTAAGGGCTGTCTTTGAGTAATGAAAATGGCCCAACTTGATGGGCGGCACCAAGCATGCATTTGAAAACCTTACGCTACACGCAATTGGATAACGCTACGACCAATCACAACAATACACGGGGTGACTTATCCAGAGCCCCATACGCTTAGCTACCAGCGGAGCTAACTGGTAGATTAAAATGTCGTCATCTATTTAGCTCGCCTCTGACCCTCCTATGTCAGATACATTGGTGATTGGTGCAGCTCGGCTACAAGGGCATACTTAATGAGCGTCATTACTCAATGCCAGTGTGTGTGACTCGCTGACAAATTCAAATTGTGCTCTCGCGAGAACTGAAACTGATGCAGTGGTTTATACTGTCTTTCTTCGTGGCATTTTTAAAATGTTTTAATGGAAACGATGCCACCAAATTCAACATAAGTAGTAACCAAAATAGATTAACTTATTATATTATTATTATTATTATATGCAACAAGTTGTTTGGTTACGTGATCAACATGTTTTTAGTTTGTATTACATTTTTTATTACATTATGTGCAGTTATTTCATTTTTTACACTCTGAAATGCTGTGGAAATTTACCTTAAACTATATCTGGCAACAGTCCATTTCTTCAATATTGAATATAAAAGCCCAGACACCATCACAGCCTTATAATGCCACTGGCCACTTGTGATGTTAGTGGGTAGATGGCATTTAGTTGATATCTCCTCTAAAATAGCTGTGGTTTTCTTTACGTTACAGATGTGGCTGACTGGATTATTGTTATTAGCGAAGCGCAGCTGCTGGCTAGACGATGGCAGCTTTGTCAGCAATCTCTCCACTCACACAGGATAGATAAATAGACACAGCGTCAGTTAACATGTACAAAAACACACGGTCACACACACATCTGGAGTTTACAGCTTAACTCTGAGCCACACAGGCCCGACTACCTCACACTAGTTTAAACAAATATCAACACAGGAGCGCTTATTCCTCAGTCACAGATGGCCTGCATTAACCCAATATAGCCCCTACCAGATTAATGTCTGTACATCATGACCCACACAGATTATCCACTTAAAATCCACACATACGATGGGTTAAATAATGCATGAGTGTCAGTTTGACAATTGTTCCACCGTCTTTGACATCATTATCTGTGTGTTTGTTATCCATAGCATAGTTTAGTGTGTGACTGTATTTACAGTGACGGTAATCTGCTCTGTCCATTCTTGAGTGTGTGCTTCGGTCACTTTTTAACATAAATCTGCTATTTTTGGTTTATAGAGATTATACTGTGAACATCTGGTGGAATTACTTTTTGAGTGCCACAGTGAAGAGCTTCTGCAACAGATGCAGAAACAGAACACTTTCTACAGTGCTGGAAGTCTTTTGCTATGTACACTTAATCTATTTTATTATGGTTATTATAGCCATATTTAACTTAGGAATGTGAACTTCATAGGCACACTGTTCATTTTTGTCCTTTTGGGGTCATTCCTGCGAAGGATAGAGTGAACAGAGCCAAAAGAAGAAAAAAAACAACCCTGGTGGATAGTTATAAGATGCCATTTGATTATGGGCCTCTGATCTTTGGATCTCTGTGCATCAGTCTCTGCATTGCTCAAAGCTTCGGTTACACTTTACTTGAAGGTACAGTAGCTACATAAGAGTGACATGACACTGTCATGATCATGTCATAAACATAAACAAGTCATAAACGTTTATGACATAACGCTTCTTTTAGTAAGTCATTTGGTTTTTGTCATGACAAGTTAGGGTTCATGTGTCATGACTCTGTCATGACAGTGTCATGTCACTCTTATGTAAATACCTTCAAGTAAAGTGTTACCGCTTTTTCTCTCCCCCTCTTGCTAGCTTCTTGTCACTTAATTCCTCTCCAAACTTGCTCTTCACCGACATCCTTCTCTCCACATCACTGCCACATTGTGTCATGGTGGCTCAGTCCCTGCTGTTACCGGCAGCCATGAGAAGCCAAGGCTGTTTAACAGGGGAGTACTGCACACAGAACTGAATAGTACCTGATTTAACTCAGCATTAAAAAAACATGTTTTCTCTATTGTTAGGAGAACTAGCTCAATGTTAATAGTTTGCATTCTATATGTGTACTCAACTGTACACAGGTCCTCTCTGGTGGTGCAGTGAGCCACTTTAAGAATGAGGAAGATTTTAAAAGAACCGTAGCCATGACGGTTGACTTACCATTGGCAGGCAAGTAGCTCATAATATAAGGCAAGCTTTTGTCTGACATTTATTGCCCAAGTGTTTTCACATCTGCAAAAATCCCAATATAAAAATCAGTCTTTCAGTACATTTACCTGTGGTCAAATCAAAATTTTGATGTGGAAACACAGTATTTCCACATTAAAAGTTGGCAGCTTTAATGGGTTGCCAGTTGAGCAACCACTCTGTACTTTGATTCAGCAGATATTTCTATACATGTTAACTTCAACACCAATGAAAAATAGTCAATGTACCACCAAAGACTAATTTGATAATAATATCATAATTGTCACAATGTACAGCACATTTTATTATCCATTTCCATGTGTTGGCCCTGGGTTTTGGGTTCATCACGCTGTGTGAAACCCTGCAGAATGCCAGGTGTCTCCCTGTCTGTGTCATTTCCTTTTTGACGCTCTTTTGCCACCACGTTTACTTGAGGTGTGAGTGCTGGTGACGCACACCATGTGCTATACATAATTTCATGCTCTTTGATTTGGATTCAAGAATCGTGCAGTACTTAGAAATCTGCAGCAGTACTCTTCTCACAGCTCTGTGTGCTATTGTATTGCCTTTTCTTTAGTTCATTGATAATTGAACTATAAAGCTCAGTGGAAATGGTGACAATGAATATTTTAGCACAACTGAGGCTACAAAAATGAACGTAATCAGCAAAAGGAAAAAAGGTTCCAGATCACTCAACACTGTGTTTTACCTACAGTTCCGGTGACACGTTTGAGCTTTAAGGGACAGGAGTTGTAACTTTGACACTGAAACCATCAAAGTCTGTCAAACTCCCCCTTCGCTACTCTTCTGTTCATGTGTAAGTGAGGGAGCTGGCTATGCACCGCCTAAATACATATTAGCATGCCCCACTGAATGTACCCAAACACTAACTAGAGAGTCAGGGCAGCAGTTACCTAAACAAACCAGAGGTGACAACCCTCTCTGCAGCTTTTAAACTGTAGTGGGTAAGCTTAACTTGTTGTAAAAGTTGGTTGTAATGATCCCACCACAGTAACCTTGGATTAGGTATTTGCTTTAGCCTTCATAGAAATGTGTAGTGTGATTCTGAGATACTATAAAAAATAAAAATTCCTGTCAACACTAATCCCAGGTATCGAGCATATGAACATCTGTTGTATTTAATCATGTTCTACAGCTGGAATAAAACAGAGGTAATGGACTTTCTGTAGCTGACTTCCAAAACATGTTATTCGTTCAAAATCAGGTTTATAAGTACTTATCGTAAAATTAGGTAAAATATGCCACAGCATTGCCTGTATTTGATACTGCAGCTCCAACCTGTTTTCTTCCTGACGTCTGTCTGTAATCCTGAACCACACAAAGCGTTTCCTTCCTCCTTCTGTCTGACCCTCACATTTAAGCAATTCTTTCCTTTTTCTCCTTTTTCTCTATCGCTGCTGCTTTTGCAGCAGAGCACCGGCCAGTCAAGCCGGTATGCAGCATGTGTCCGTGTGCAGCATTGCGTTATTAATGTCTGCCTGTAAGACTGTGTAGCTCTGCTGGTTTGTCCGTACAGACCTGGAGCAGCTCGCAGTCGGTCGCTGTTCTCTACTGGGTTGTGTGTGTTTGTCTGTCTTGGCCATCTGGAGAATGGTAAGTGCAACGTATCTGCATTGTGATGAGAAGTGAGATAAGCGTTTATCAATCTGCTTTCAGCTTTTGACAGTCTGATGGTCTGACCAGTTGTTTACCTGTGTTTCTCCCAGCACGGTGTCCTCCGAACCAGTCAGGAGTCTTTATAAGGAAAATTGTGTTTTTAATTATGTGTGAATGACTGTCTGGAGTCACTCTGTCTACTCTAACTGCATGTCGTGAGATTCATATGTTCTTGCTAACAGTGTTACTGAGGTGAAAGGGATGTACAGTAGTGAGAATTGGGGCTTTTTCATGTGTGTGGGACTGCTCCTGGCAGATGTTTCTATAGTTTAATTCCAGCTATACAGTATAAGGCAGCTGTAAACCAGATTCTGAGGCAGAGGAGTGTGAATCCCATATGAAGGGGTTGCATTAGTTAGCACGTATGTGTGAGCTGCTGAAGTCACTGGCATCACAGATGAGTCAGTTGGCAAGACATCCAATTTGTGTGTGTGGGGACTTGTGTCGAGGTTTCCAAGCTTTTTGTGTGTATGTTTTTTTTGTGGCTCTTGGTGTGTTTGGGCATCAAGATTAGAGAAGCGGATTACATCCGGTAGGAAGAGAACAGATGGAAAGAGAAAGAGGAAGGGGACAATTTTGTGTAGTTCATGTTGGAGCCCATGCCAGTCTGGCACCACCCCAGAAGTCACTAACACCATCTGTTGAGGGTATAAATCACAGGTTGACGCATATCTCTGAATCCTTATTAAGTATTATCAGAAATCAGTTAGTTTGACTATTATTCTGTGTTTGTCATGTAAAAGAGTTGTCTAAATGTAAATGTTACCTTTTCACAGACTTCAGACTGACTGAAACTGTTTAACAACATATGAGAGCAGATACGGTTAAAGGAATACACCACCGTTTGTTGAAATAGGGTCATTCACCGTCTCCTCTATATTTATATAGGCAGGCAAACTCATTTTTGTCTCAGTGCACGCATTGCCTTAGTCGGGCAGCGCCGCCGCTAGCTTAGCTTAGCGTAGTGAATGGAATCCTATGTTGCCGGTTAGCATGTCGTGAGTAAAAGTGACCCAACAACAACAAAAACAAAACCTAATTACTTCTTGTGGCCTGCGTATTCACGAGTACAAATAGCAATGCAGATTAAGACTAGGCGATTTCCTAGGCAGATATTGACTTGTGACTATATTGGGTGGAAGTAGGCTACATGCACTGAGACAAAAATGCATTTGCCCACCTATATAAATATAGAGGAGACGGTGAATAGTCCTATTAGGACCACATGGTGGAAAATCAGCTCTAGTTGGCTCATTCACAGGTGATGCCCAGATGCAACAGCCATGTTCCTCCAGCCTTTATAACAGCTTTTAGCCCCAGCGTGTGGAGACATGAACTACTAACCTGCTCATTAGGCTAACAGCTTCCTAATGCTGAGCACACAGGGACTCCTCATGTGGTGTCTGGAGCATCACTCACAGGCTCTTGTACGCTCAATTTGGGGGCTGCTGCTTGTCAATCAATGATGCTGTTTGGAGCTTAACAATCTTTGACATACGAGATCAACAGCTCAGTCACCAGGGAGATGACCCCAGGCGGCCCAGGAGGGGTCATATGAAAACCAATTCAGTTTCGCTCTTGACAAATATTGGATCCAGATTAGGGATGCACCGAATATTCAGCCACTAAAATTTTTTGGCCGAAAATGGCCCAAAAGGGCATTTTCGGTTTTCGGCCGGAATACTTTTATCACCGAAACAATACAGCTGAAATGTTGTGATGACGCAAACAGAAACCGCGACCTGCACGTGCTTTTCTGAAGCAACATGTCTGCGGTGTGAACGTATTTCAGTGTATCTGAGAAAGACCCACGAACAGCGATTTGCAACTCATGTAATGCCGAAATTTCAAGAGGGGGTGCATCTGCAAAGACTTTCTCCACGTCGGGTTTAATTACATAATAATATAATTTTAAAACCTTTCTGTAGGCCTGTACATTATTATTTAATGTACACATGAGTGGGGTCAAGTTAAACATTTAAGTTTGAATTTTATTTTATACTGTGCATTGTTGCAATGTGCTAAATAAATATTTGCATAATTTGTAATTGATTTATTCTTTGAAACTTGAATATTAATTTATACAATTGCAATGCCTTGATTTTAGTAAAGTTAGTACACAGTCATAGCAATAAATGCAATGGTACTAATAATTGGCATAATTTCTTTCGGTGTTTCGGATTTCAGTTTTCAGTCTTGGTTTCCTCTTTTTCAGTTTTCGGTTTCGGCCAAGAATTTTCCTTTCGGTGCATCCCTAATCCAGATGAAACCCTCACACACTCAAGTACTTTCTGCTTCTATCTATAGACACTATCTACAGAGAAGAAATCTGAAACCTTACAATTTTTTTCTCCATGTGGTAACTCTTAAATTGTAAATGGACACCAATGGCAGCGAGCTACCATGCAGGAGCAATTTGGGGTTTAGTGTCTGACACTTTGATGTGTTGACAGTAGAAACCGGGAATCGAACCGCCAATCAAGCGATTTGTGGATGACTTTCTCTTCCTGCTGAGTCACAGCAGGAGTAAAAGCACAGTGAAAAGGGAATATTCAAGGTGATGCTTCTAGTTGCAAGATGGATACTAATTAGATAGATACTGGTAAACAGTTTTAAAGTGCACAGACAGCTGCTGGTCTGGGTTGCTCATTAAATTCTATATTATACAGGTCTCTGAGATATATTATTGGTTTGCTTTTTAAGACATTCAACAAAACTTTGGGAGGCCAAGCTCAAATTTGACAAAATAGGGCAGATAATGTTAATGTAGCAGTAAGATGGCAAGTTGTTAAACTTTATAGATTATCTCCCAGGCATGTGTTTTGCCTGCAGTGCAAACTTACACTTTAGTCCAAACATGTGCATATTGCACATGATGTAATGAACAGTCAACCTCTAACATTGCCTGCCCTGAGAACTGCCACTTGTGCTTTTTTAATCTACTGTTGCAAAAGTACTGAATCTGAGAATAGTTTAGTGACTTTCTGTTTCTTTCCACTCAATTAGCACCTTTATCAAGACAGGAAAACCCAGTCCAGACACTGATGTAATTTCTCTTATTGAATCTATTCAAGACACAATGCCAACACTGTTTCAGCAGATCTGTGGCTCCGACTTCAGACTTCACCCTCTTCAGTAGCCGTGTGATAAGGCCAGGCAGGAGCCAAAAATCACACAAGGTGGTTTATGTTCATGTAATGTGAAAGTTACACAGGCTGGAATTCAGTGTTGCAGAAGCAACAACCCAGTGACTTCCTTTCACCAGGGCAGACAGAGTTCACCGCCCAGCAGATGGTGGGCTTGTTTTGTCTGCAGTCACTTTTTTTCTTGCAGGTGTCGGTTTTTCTCTGCTCTGTTTGGGTGCAACACACCAGTCTAACTAAATGCTAATAACACCTTTTCTAGACTGGATCCAAGTCAGTTGTTCTGTGGAATGGCTATCTGTAAGTCAGTGGAACCAGGCATAACAATTCATGGTTCTCATTTTAAATAATGGCTGAGAAATAACACTTATTAAAATGTCCAGGTCTCTGCCAAAGATGGTGGAATAAAAGCATTCAGGGGAAACCCAACCCTTTGTTGTGACTTCTGAAGTGTGCTGCTTGTATGTGTGTGTCTGATTTTGATAAGCTCTAAATTTGCTCTATATTTTAAACAACTCTTTCTTAATTTAGCGAGGTTATATTATACCATGCATTATACCTTGCTAATGATGCAGTACAGGCTTCTCATACGGTTAGAGAAGATTACAAACAGAACAATGCAAACTGAGAATACAGTTCATATGGCCATAATTACCTTATTTTGTGCTGTTTTCCTTTTGATTCTTTTTGATTTGATATGTAGCTCTCTCAAGAGTAATAAGTCAAATAGAAAAAATTTAGCTAAAATGATCTTGGGACAGATTTTGGGCCGGCTGGAAATCACACACTCTGCAGGCAGAGCAGGTTCATGTGGGTCAGTGGACATACAGACTGGGCAAGCCACAGGTGACTGCGCCTGGCATCAGCTATGTCCCTCCTCAACCTGTAAACCCTTTAGATTACTGTTGATTGTAATATACAGTGTGATTAAATTATCAAAGGAATTCCTCAATTGTAATCTGGAAAAGCTTCTCCCTTTCTTAAAGCCGTCCAGCAGAAAACACCCCCCCTCTCCAGACCCACATGAGCCTTTGTTGCACCATGCCACCTTTTTTTGGGGGGGGGGGGGGGGGGACGGGACAAAGTGAGAAAATACTTTAGCTGGTTTCCAACAGGAATCTCTCTGTGTCAGATAAAGAGCCTTAATTGAATGGAGGAGGAAGTGTAGGAAGTGTAAATTCAACAGATCCAGCATTCCTAGCTATTGTTGAACAATATTTATGTTCCTGCAGAGATGGTGGATATCTGCTTCAGAGGGCGTCAACGTCCACTGACTGTTAATGTACTGTTAAGACGTTTAATCCAGTTTCTCAGACAGCTCAGGAGAAAATGTATATATAATTCAAAGTTTCTGCATATTTTCTGCATATTTCCTGTTGGCCTCAAACTACACAGGTTTTCATTCTTTCCTGGATTTTCCTCTCAAGTATTCACTTGCACAAAACACCCTGCTGTAGAGAAAGTCACAGGACTGCTCGTGCTTGGGGTGAAAGTTGTTGTCGTGTTCAGAGCCGGTGTGTACAGTATGTATCTGCAATATTAACTTTTATTGGAAACGGTATTGTGGTGATATAATTTACATTTTGACATGTCACAGTAGGAGAAGCAGAGGTGTAAATAATAGCATTAATGACAGCTGGAATCCTTTTAGCTGCTTTAGAGTCCTGGTATTCTCCGTTATGGCTTACTGGATAGAGCAAAGCCATTGTTAATGTCATTAGTAAGGCCAATGACATACAATAAATACTATGTATAATACACAAAGACTTGTATGCATATCTACAGCTGTACAACAACAGTCCTGCTGTTTTCCCCAGTCATGAGCAGCAGGTGGCACTACCCTCCCTTCACTGTCTGCTCCCATGGGGCACAGCAGCATCCTCTGCAATAAGTAAATTAAAATGTTCTCTTACACAGCTCCACATACAGTTATGCTTTGTGAAGATGCAAGATCAGACTCCTCTCTAATTTGTTGGCTGGGGTCTTCTTTTAATACCAGCGTTTGCTGCAGATGCTGTTCTGTGTGCAGTGGATTTAATCAAAGAACTCATTTTGGCCCTGCTGGACCCGAGCCAGACGACCTCACAATGTAAACAAAGAGACATTTTAATTACGACCGGCAATGTGATCCTCACAGCACCATAGACAGTACTTTACTGTTGT
This sequence comes from Zingel zingel, assembly GCA_023566125.1. Classification (NCBI taxonomy): domain Eukaryota; kingdom Metazoa; phylum Chordata; class Actinopteri; order Perciformes; family Percidae; genus Zingel; species Zingel zingel. The sequence goes on along the minus strand of CM042316.1, from coordinate 10,684,892 downwards.
GTCTGTACTGGTGTGTCTGACCCTTGTGTGTGTGCAGGCCAACATATAAGTTAATGCATGTACATGAGCGTTTCTGTGCGTGCAGCCTGAGATTGTATATGTAAAGCCATCCATCCCTTGGGCACTGTCAGCCCTTTCAGACGGCCCATGACAATCACCCTCATGATGAGGAGCAGCCAGAGAGGATTAAAGCAGACCTGAAGTCGTTTTCCCCAGACACCATCTTTCCTTACAGGAAGTAACGTCTCATGTCTGATAGCCTACATTCTGCCTCTCTCATCCAGGCCAATTCTGTACATTTGTCACATTAAGAGGGGGGTTTAAGTGATATTTGCCTACTGATGATTTGTTAGACTGGCATATCTGTTGGCCTGATACTATTTGTGTTATTTTCTGTCTGGTACTTACAGTATGGTAGTTATTACTGTTGTGTAAGTTGGCACACTTTGCAGTGCGAGCTATTAAGATTGGGATCATGTTACGTTTAGTTCTTCCTGCCATAGGCAGAAAATGAATTCTCAGCTGAATTGTGCGTCTGTTTTTTCTCCCTTTTTTCTCATGTTAAACTGAAAGACTGAACATTAGATCCCAGATACAAGCAGAGCTTTTCCAACTAGATCTCCTTCTTTGTGGATAAGACAGTGTTGGGCTGTGGTAAGTCAATGGGACTGTCACAGTCTTATGAATGTCTCTTTTTACAAGTCATACAGTATAAAGCTGAGAGTCATTGAGCTTATTCACTTCTGGACAAGATCCAAAGCAATAACTTAATCACAAAATCCCCAGTATTATAAGACTTGCAAAGCACGAGATCCATCAAGATTAATGGAAAAGCTTTGTTGCTTTGGCCCACTTAAGAGTGTGTGTGTGTGTGTGTGTGTGTGTGTGTGTGTGTGTGTGTGTGTGTGTGTGTGTGTGTGTGTGTGTGTGTGTGTGTGTGTGTGTGTGTGTGTGTGTGTGTGTGTGTGTGTGTGTGTGTGTGTGTGTGTGTGAGAGATAAAAAAAATTATTTGTGGCATGTAGGCCACACGTCACCTCTCCTCCCCACCATGGACACGCGCACACACACACACACACACACACACACACACACACACACACACACACACATACTGATTCCTCTTGTACCACTCTGTCCCTGGTACTGCCAGCTGGGAGGTCTGGGTTGGATGTGATGCCCATTGTAAGAAGTTATGTGCACACTGCTGTTGTGTTCCTGTGATGCTCAGATCACAAATCTTTGATTTTTGTAATTCTGATTTGACTGATTCATGTTTCTCCACCTTTTATTATTCCATTCGTAGTTAATGTCTGGATCAGTTGAGACGTATTTACACTCTTCATTCATGCACATGTGTGCTAGTGACAAAGATTTCGTCAGTGTGTGTGTATGATCATTTGTGTGTTGTGATTTCACATGTGGCTTTAAGATTGAGGGCACGACAGGCTTGTTGTAAGGCAACAAGGCAGATGTTGTCAAGCTCCCTACAGAGTATCACCTCCTCTGAAGTCAGGACGTCTCTGTAGACACAATCTGCCGTCACTTCAGCTGCAGCTCATCTGCATATTGGCTGCAGATTGGCCAAAACACAAGAGCAGGGTGGAGCTATTGAAATGCTCTAGATGCAGAGTGGCAGAGATCAAAGGTGTACCTGTTTAAAAAAGACATTTCCAGTCTTAAGTGTGTGGGGAGAGTTGTAAAAGAAAACTAGGTGCAATCTGATTGGTGATGCAAGGGAAATAGGTGTGCTTATATAACGTGGGGTGCCCTGAAACTAAAGAAGTGACACTCAGTCAAAGGAGCTTTCCAAAGGCCTTTTTTGTTACAGGGTTTTGTCTCTTCTATAGCTGTCGGGTGAAACTAAAGGAATACCACTAGTTCTGAATGGATAATATGGCAGCAAATTCAGAAACAAACAGTGATGCAGAGGTATGTGCTCATTGCTTTCCTTACAGCTGACAGTGCATCTCTGTTTGTGGCTTACTCTGTTTTTTATTTCTAACCATCCAACATAGTTGTCTGTGGCTGCAGGTTTCGCCTGTGTACTGCATATATAGTATAGTATACACAAGCTGGACCATTCACATGAATGCATGTGACCAGGCTCTGTGCTAAAATATGTACATACTGTATAAGTAATGACAATTTTCTGCAGAGCTACTGAGAGGAGTATCTGTTTTCCACATGACTTCAGAAAACAGTGGAGTTGAGCTTTTCCCTGCTGTCCCCCTCTAAGATGTTAAAGCATGCATGTATTCAGGTGTGACAGCTTAATGCATTGAGGGTGTGGTGATTGTCGTAGCCTCTGATGGTGGAAGACACCGACAGGAATACATTTGGGATGGAGATGCACAAATCTTAAGTGTACTGGCATCTTTTTTATCTTACTCTCACTTAAACTATATGCACTGGTAATGCACAGAGGAAGTGTAGGTCCTAATTATGTTTTCTGTTGCATTGAATATGTGGAGTTTTGGTCATGTGGAAATGTGCATCAGCTCTATAGCTGTGGGAGTGTGTGGTGAAGGGGGACTATTTCTCTCTGTACTAAGCCAGCTTCACACAGAGCCCTGCTATAACTATCCAAACAACCACAGCATTCAAACAGAGTGCACATGGCTCACTTCACCACTTGCTACTGACCTCGCCACAAGGGGAAACCTCACTGGTATTCAGCATGTGCATTCCAGCATTCACTTTTTAAAGAGGAATAAACACGAGCGTTGTTTATGGTGTGATTGCCTTTGAATATCCACATTTATAATCATACTTTTTCTTGAAAAACTGTCTAAAATTCAACAGGAGCTTCAGATCACGGTGTATGAAAATTGGTAACTGCAACCCCACTGTATGTACCATCTCCCTCACTTAACCAGAATACAGTTATGTAAGCATTCCTGCCTACCGGGGCAAAGCCTGCCAAGCAAAAATGATTTAGCATTTTTTGAATAATAGCAATAGTAATTGTTGTAGCTGGATTATAATAGTCTCTGTTGACTGCATTTCCTCCCAAGCTGAAATCTGCTTTCATCATGTAAGGTCAATAACGACACGCTGTATAGGTCCTTTATGACTTCTGGCAGCTTCTGATTGCATTTCCCATGTCATACAGGTCGCATTTGAAGTGGGCATTCCCCCGAGAGCTGTGTTTCATGCAACAAATCCTAATCCATCAGCACTGTGGCAGCCAAACCCACTACCATGATCCAACACTAACAAAGCAACGAAGTCAACCACACAACTTGTTTATTTTGAATTGGGTTTCATGTCCTTCAATTGTTTCTCAGGGACTACATGGGCTTTAGTCCCATCGTAAAATATGTCCTACATCTCTCTCTTACATACTCAAGAGGCTTACAATGGTCTCTTTGATATGCTTTGACTGAAAAGGGGATTTGTTTCTGTAGTTTTGCAGCAACCTGTCATTTGCCCCTCAAGACTGCTCATTAAATTTAATTAAAAGTATTGGATCCCTTGGTACTTAATTGTTTATGCAATAAACTGCTCTGTGATCCAATTGCTGCTTTAGCCACACTTTCCTCAATTCACATGACAAACAGGACATTCCAGGCCAGCATCTCCTCTAGGAGATCTTAGATTGGACACAATATGAAGTTCAGCATGTGAGTCTGTTAAGAGGCATCAACACACATGTATTGCAGGAAATGCCAAAGAAGCAACTGTTGAGAAAGAAAGATATGTTGTCATTACTTAAGACTTAACGTTCCTGTCCACATACCTTTGTTTAATGGCTCATGTCTCATTTATTTGGCTATGTAGAAAATGTTTTAAAGCTTTAGTGCGTAACTTTTTGATATTAATGAACATCCATTACATTCAAGCCATTGTCAAATGAGTTGCTACAAAACTAGTTAAGACACTCACCTCCACACAACTCTCTCTGTCTCAGCTGTGACTCGTTCCAGTAGGAGACTGTGTGGCCGCCTAATGGAAATTTGTGAAATTGATGTCGGAGCCCATTAGGTTTTATTTTTATATATAGAATACTGTTTTCACATCATCTAATTAATATTGCAGAATGAGGGAGTCTTTTAAATAATTCTCACACAAAATTAAGCCACAGTTTTTTCTTGTACAAGGGGTCAGGCTTTTGGATGATCTTGTTCGTTTGTTCCCTTTCCAAACCTTTAATTGACTAACCTTGTTGTTTTATTTTGAAAGGAATAATGATTGTGCATAATATGGGATTTACATGTTGGGATGACTTACCAGAGTTGCATTGATGTTTGTATGTCCAGTCAATCATATGTTTAATAAGTTTATTGATTTATCTGCTCCACACCTGTCTTTAGTTTTCTGTTGGCTGTGGTCTGGAAGTGGCTGTGTTTTTCAGTTTGAACAGGCTGACTTAAAGGAAATACCTGCGTATGAGACTTGTAGAAGGGTGTTTTTGATGATCACAAATACACATTTGTTGTTGAATAGTACATGTTAGACTTTGGATTACATTAGTTCTACATTTGACACTTAACTATTATGTGATATATTGTATACAATTACGTTTTTGTCTTATTTTTTGGAGAGTTGGCGAGTTACAACACAATACCCTGCACAGTCAGACTTCCACCTGGATTGTGGTGGATCTGTGGAAAACTGGAGTTTAGTGAGTGACGCAAAAGAGCAATTCAGTGGGATTTAAAATAAAGCAAAGGATCGAGTGCTACTGCTTCTGTGTGACAGGAGAAACTCAAATGGCTTAGTAAAGTTCTGGACTAGTGAAAATGTTTGCATGTGGAAAAAGTGCACACAGTAGAAATCTGATCAAATCTCTCTTCTCTGTTGAACTTCTAAGATTACTGAAGCATAATAATTCTCCCATACCCCTTTTCCTAAAGGAGGGAATGCTAATACAAACGTCAAACCCTGAGCTTTTCCTAGTTCACACAGCTGTGTGCCAGGAACACAAAGTAGCGCTGATTGAAAAGCATGATGTCATTGATAAAACTGCTTTCCATAACAAAACACTTCTGTTGTTGAGCTGTGTTCATCTTGGTTCTTTTTGTGCATCGTCGTTTTGTGAGATCCATTACATCTTCTTTCTTTTTTTCTCCTCCATCTGACTGTCATGTGATCAACTACAGAGCTAAAAAAAATGTATGTGTGTTTGGCCACCTGCAGGCAGGCATGTATAAAAAAGAAAAGGAAAGATGCCATTAACAATTAAATCCCTTCCCTTCTCTAATGCAGTAAAACCCTTTCAGCTGTAACTGTGTTTTTTTTCCAAAGTTTTAAATATCAAGACTAAAAACATCATGGACTAATAACCTGACTTGTTCAGTGGGAGAGGAAAAGGTTGCACTGTGTTCTGTGTGCTTAGAGGCATGTGAATCTACTACCTGCAACCAGTAACACCTCACTGATTTAAAGAGTGTAACCAGATATTATGTAGATATGTGTGGCTTATAGAAGAAAGCTGTGACCCAGCTTAAAAGGTAGGGTTAGCATTTAGGAATGCCACTGAAGGAAAGTGGTTTAACTTCTGAATTTAATGAAAAATATAAACTCACTCCTCAAGGAGGTAACATACGTACATGTAAATATAAGTTCATAATGTGCATATAAAAAATGGTGGAGACATTTTCAAGGACTGACAAAGTACTATACCAGGTGTGGCTGTTAAACATTTATCAGAACTGTGTGAGTGGTTTAATTCCAGACATTTTGTCATCATGGTGCTCTGTGTCTTGTAAAGACAAACATCCCGTAGAGTCGATAGTCAGATTACATTTTGGAGCAACTTGCTGCTTAAATTTGCATATGAATGAGGAAATCTACTTAATGTGTTATGTGACGACAAGTACGTTGGTATATAAATAGTTTCTAATTAATTCATTTTTTAGCTTAATTGTGAACTCATTAGCATAGCGGGTTATGTTTAATATATAATTTGTGATTATGATGGGACATAAAGTAGCTCAAGTGGCTCATACATCTTATAGTTTGGTGGATACCCAGGTTGCACTCACTATACAGGTTTTTTATAACTACTAAGCCATCAACGTGCAGTTATGTTGGAGTGTGTCTGACGCAATCACGGCTAATATTAGCCGTGATTGGAGAATCAGAATCATAGGTCTGAATAGCGTTGTCTACATATGTTGTGTCATGTCTGATAAAGAGCTTTACTGCTACAACTTGTAAATAGATTCAGCATTAGAGCATGTACTGTACTTGTTGTGAAGCATGTGAACGGTGACGCGTGGCTCGTCAATGCTGCTGATCAGTTCCCGGGGCACTGAGTGGCTCGATGGGGCTGAAGGGTGTTGTGTCCTCTGGGATGGAGGCGTATAAATGCTGGAACCTCTGCTTCTTGCTGCCTACTGGAAAGTGAAGGGGCATGAAGAGCAGTGTACGCAGAGGCAAGAAGAAGAGGCTTTATGCGCTGATACAAGGTACCACAGGTGAGGCACTGCAAGACAGGAGGTGAGGCTCCGTGTAGATGGAGGATGGGTGTGAGTTTGTGATAAAACTTGTATTTACTTTTCTAAAGGAAAGAAGGCGTTTGGTTTTAATGTTGTTTCGGTATACGCTGCAGTTATGATTTTAGCGAAACAGTCCATCTGATTTTGACCATCAGCTCGCTTTTTAACACTAACATCGAGCAAAAATTAGGCAATTGAATGCAATCTAGCAGTTCTGCTCCACAGTTGTCAAAGCTTTGCAATCGACCATCTCTTCTATGTAGGTCACAGAATCCACCATGTTGGACATTGATCTCTGTGCTTTGATTGTAGCACAGGAAAGCAGGTCACTGATTTCCTAAACTGTGAAACTATCAATTTCTCCTCTGCCCTAAAGCTCTAAATCCCAGAATAATTAAAACTGTAGGCCATGGATGGAGGACATAAACCATGAAGGGATGTTCTGTTGGCTTACATGAGTTTTTTTTTTTTTTTTTTTTTTACTCTGGTTGAACAGTGGTGTAGGGATATCACACTTACCATTAAAATTTTGTTTCAGACTTGAAGTACTTCCCAGTGGGGATATTAACATGCAAGGGAATTAAACAAATAGTGATTATTGACTACATAGTGGCTCTAAGCGTAAATGAAATCTTTGGGCAGAAGTGTGACTCTCTGTTTTACTATGCTGTTCATCAAACTTCCAATGACTCCCTGCATCACGTAATTGCAGCAAGCACAGATAATTGTATCTGCAGGCACTGACATTTTCTGGACCCGTGCTTTTTTGGTAGTGTCTGAAACACTAAGTGGAGCGATATCAGAGGAACCAATAACATTAGGGCCGTGCTGTAATGGCAGGAGGCCAGATTGGGCCAACATTATATTGGAAGACTGGAAACAACTGCCCTCAAAATGCCATTATGCATCGCTCAATCATCTCTTTGGTCTCTCTTATCTGCTCTGCAATCATACCATTTCCTGTGGTAAATGGTATGTTGTTGTTTCATACTGTATGTTGTTACTTTGGCTTAATTTAATCATTTGATTTTTTTTCACCTTCTTGTCTTCATCTGTCTTGCCTGAACACATTCATTCCTTTTGTCATACCGCTCTCGGCTCTTGAACCTCATGCACCTAATTTCCTCATGGCGGACTCTTTGCTCCTTCCTCTCCTGACATGACCCTCCTTGTTCTTTAACCTAATAAACATCGCTATGCGTGTGCTCCCTTCTGGTTGGAGATTGCAGAGTGCACTGTAGCCCCAGTTGCAATGGAGGAAAGTGACCATGAGGCTCACTCTTCATCAGACGAGCAGGACTCTTGCCCTGCCTCCCCTAATCACAGCGGAGACCATGATGCTGAACAGGTACCAGTGACACCCTTAAAACCCATTGAACTCCCTATTTAATTCCCCTTCTAGTTGCAGTCTTTAAGTGATTTAGGCAACTTAACTGCCCTTGTTTAGCCTCGGCAAAAAGCAATACATAGCTATTTTTCATACAGACTAAAAGTCGTATCTTCACGTTTCCTGTCCCAGCAACCCACTCTACTTTTATCCCTCGGCTAATTCATAGTGCATAAACATAACATGAGTGCAGAGTCACAGTATGGGCCTACAGCTGAATTTAAATGGCCTCATTGCTTTCTGAGGGCCACTGAATTATTTATCTTTGTGCTCAACTAGCAGAGAGACTTTAGTTTGTGGTAACTGGAGTCCAGAATATACACCCTACTCTTCAGCTGTGTATCCTCTTACAGGAGAAGCTACACTTTATTTTTTTGTGACGGCTTAGTGTATATTACCCCTGGAAGTCCAGGAAAGAAGAATAAACGTATGTACCTAATGCCTGATGTAGTCCTTTCTTTTAACAACGACATAAAGAAGGCCTTTTTGCCTCACATTAGCTCTGCAAAATGTATGAAGTGGTCAGAAGATTTATAATGTAGGAAAAACTCACTCTCTGCTTCCAGGAATGTACAATTTAATGTAAGTCTAAGTATTACAGCTCATGAAATATTAGTTGCATAGTAATACAATAACACACATATCCACTGAGATAGATTTCTGGTATTATTGTTCACCTCTAACATGATCCATCCTCATTAATGATGAATAAAAGTGATTACAGGCTGATTTGCAACTTACATGTTGCCTATGTTGCATTATTTTCCATCACCATAAAATATTGTGACCGTTTCTAAAAGTGTGCATTTTCTGCTCTCTGGATACCCCTACCCTCCACATTGACACTTGAACTTTCCTTTACCTATCGTTGCCTCCGCCCTCTATTTTTATAATCCACCCATTCCTCTGCACCGCCTCATCCACCCACTGTGGCGTCTCTCTAGCATTCAAGCCATTCAGACGACTCAGAGGTGGAGAACATTATGCAAGACCCTCACCACCAAGGGGGGCACGGCCACCACCACCATGACCACAAGCACCACCACCACCATCATGGCCATGAGCCTCATGATGCAGACAGGGAAGCTGAGGGTGAAGACCGCCCCCACACCCCGTCATATTTGCGCCCCCCTGTGGCAGGCAGGGCACAGTCGGATTCAGGTTCAGAGCCCAGTTTACTGCAGAGCAGAAGTGTGGAGTTTGACTTGCCATGCCCCATCAGTCCCACCAGGCCCAAGAGTCCCTGGGGTCGATTTGACCCATACAACAACAATGAGGTAACACAAGGAGAAGAAACCCAGAGAGCATAACAAGATCTGTGTGGTTGAGTTCAGCTTTAAAAGCGATGTTGTTTTTGTGCTGTAATGACTGATGAAGACGGTTCATAGGATGTTACTGAGCTTGTGCTTAAAACTACTGGTTGCTTCAGGTGGTTTAAAAAAAAGGTTGATTTGTGCTCATTTTCTATAGGCGGCACAGGTTGTGATGGGAGCACTGTGATGGGAGCGATGCTTTTTTGCTTGTTGTTTATTTAGGTGTCAAACTTTTTGTGGGAAAGTTAACATTCTGTGAATAGGACAACCAGACACAATCATATACATGGTAATGTCTGCTTCCCTGATGTATTATTTCATCTTTGTGTATATTTTTTAGGACCAGGATAAAGAATATGTGGGTTTTGCAACGCTGCCAAACCAGGTGCACCGCAAGTCAGTGAAGAAGGGATTTGACTTCACGCTCATGGTGGCAGGTAAGTCCTCGTTTGCACCTGAGCAGACATTTGATCTTAAGCCCACCTTTTACTATGAAGAGACATCACAAAATCTTAAACCTCGCTCTTTTCGTCTTTGTTGTTCTTTGTTTGAAGGGGAGTCTGGCCTGGGAAAGTCCACCCTGGTCAACAGTCTCTTTCTCACAGATCTTTACAAAGATAGAAAGCTGCTTAATGCTGAAGGTGAGGTTTTAAGATATTTTTTTCTTTTTTAAACATTTGCCCTACAATATCTCATGGCTGATATTAAGTACAGTGGTCTGTTTGTGTCCTTCCCTAGAGCGAATCACACAAACGGTAGAAATCACCAAACACACAGTGGATATAGAAGAGAAAGGTGTCAAACTGAAGCTCACCATCGTGGACACCCCTGGGTTTGGGGATGCTGTAAACAACACTGAGTGGTACATGTCAAAAATCTTTAATGAATAAAATAACCTCAAATGAAAAGCCAAAATTAAACTATTCATAGAGCATAGATGGATAACCTGATTTTAGCTCTGTTGTGTTTGAAAAGTCATGTGAAGTATTTTGGATGTTGCACAGCCTGCATTGCCCCAGAGACTGAATGTCCCTGTGTGTTTCTGCTCTAGCTGGAAGTCAGTGGCTGACTACATCGATCAGCAGTTTGAGCAGTACTTCAGGGACGAGAGTGGTCTCAACCGCAAGAACATCCAGGACAACCGCGTACACTGCTGCCTCTATTTCATCTCACCCTTTGGTCATGGGTATGACAAATTCTCAGTGTTCTCATAGGGATTAGTTAGCGCTCTCTCTCTCTCTCTCTCTCTCTCTCTCTCTCTCTCTCTCTCTCTCTCTCTCTCTCTCTCTCTCTCTCTCTCTCTCATCACCCCTAATAATGGCAAATATTAACCCCTGCCCTTTCTACTGCAGGATGTAATGTCTGCGCTGGCATTTGCATCAGACCAGTAACTACCTTCACCTTCCCTAAATAACATGCACACAGCTTCTTTTTTTCCTGCACACACACACAACCTCCTAAGTAATTGGGATTTATCGTTAATATCTAGTGCACCAGTACTTACTTGCAGTGCATTTAGCCCCATGAATTGTTAATGCAATGGGGTCTTGCCTAGAGTTAAAGCAGTTCTGCAGCTGACTTCAGGTGAATTTACATCTAGTGCAGTACTCTAATCAATTGTTTGTGCTGATGTGGATCTTTTTGCTGCAGTTGTGCACGTGCCCTGTTCCACATCACTGTGCTCATTAAAGAACAAATATGTCGTAAACCTCAAGTAATGCTGCAGTGCAAGTCACAGTGATGGAGAAACTGCTCCCTCTGTTGGTGAGCTTCAGCCATTACTCAGACACCAAGAGGTCCCTTAGAGCAAACTTCTGCCACCACTGATTGACCAGAGACCTCATCTTATGTCTTATAGTACATTTTATGCTGCCAACATACATCTACAGTCACGATAAAAGCATGTTTATTGGCAGAAAAACACATCTTGATCATCACCGAGATAAATTCCTTGTCCCTTGATCCCAGCAACTGTCATTTATGGACATTTATGGAAATCTGTTCCTATGTTTTCAGTATATCTCACTGATATATACACAATGAAATGTGTTCCTTTAATGGTAGTCTATATCAAAGACGTTTCATTTCCAGGATTGTTCAGGTGCAGCCGGATTGTTCATGTCCGTCACCTTCCGCTTTCTTTGTGTTGGCATTTTAAACTCCGGTCGATTTTATGAGGGCTATGGTTAACTGCTCTTCAGATCTCTGCAGGGTAAATCCAGACAGCTAGCTAGACTGAAGAATTTGAGTTTTCTGTTGCACGACTAAAACAACCTTTGAACGTACACATGTTCCACCAAAACAAGTTCCTTCCCGAGGCTATTTTGCAGAGGCACCGTGGCTCTGTCCGGCGCCTAGCCCAAGACGATTTTGACTGGTTTAAAGAAATGACAATAAACCAGAGCATGTCTTTCTCCCATCCCTGAATGCTTTTTGGTCTAGCCAGACCCTCCCCCGCAGCGCTGTGGAGGAAGGTCTGGCAATGCCAGACTACTTTGAGGGTATTGTGTCTCACTGTATTTAATGTACATGTATGTTCCGTGTCTCTTCTAGCCTTCGGCCTTTGGATGTGGAATTTATGAAAGCTCTACATGAGAAGGTTAACATCGTCCCCATTTTGGCCAAAGCAGACACACTCACCCCTAGTGAGGTCAAGAAGAAGAAAATCAAGGCAAGGCTGATCTCAGTCAATAAACTGTTGATCTATACGTGTTTTAACTGTCATTACATAGCAGAGATTCACACAACTCATGTATCAGTTTTCTACAGTCAAAATACATGTTTTCACTCTGTACTTTCTCTGTTGTCTATGTCCTCACAGATCCGAGAGGAGATTGAGCAGTATGGGATCAAGATTTACCAGTTCCCCGACTGTGACTCCGACGAAGATGAGGACTTTAAGCAGCAGGACCTTCAGCTGAAGGTGAGAGACAGAGCTGCTCTGTGTATTTCTCTCTGCTCTGTCTGTCTATTGTCTTTTATACAATTTGGAGTTTGCAGGCTGTTGATGTCAACACTGCACTTTGTTGACTGTGCAAAACTGGATGCCCACATGGATCTTTCAATAAACAACAATAAACATAGCACTAATAGCAAGTACATGTATATCATAATACATTTTTGTTCTTATTTTGCAGGATTTTCAGTTTTAGACACTTTTGTTGTCATGAACACATTAAAAGAAGATTATCCACTTAATAGAGTGCAGTTATGTTAAAATATATATACAGACAATATAACACAAGCCCTTGGCAGTCAGTCCACTACTGACTACACAGTCTTGATGAGTCAATCGTTTTTTGCTCTCTTGGCAGCGAGGACGCAGTCAGTGTGTCAGTATATCTCTCTTTGCCTCTGTCCTTGAGTAGCCTCTGATAAGAGCACTGTGTTAACTGCAGCAGAGAAAGGAGAAATGGGAATATGAGATGGAAGAATTGAAATAATGAATGGAAAGTTATGATTTATTTAAAATAAAAATATGGAGAGTAGTTTCAGATGAGAGCAGAAATGATAAATAAAGGAAAGATGGCACTGAGTAGGCAAATGTGGTAAAGTAAAAACATAACAATAAACACATCTGCACTGCAGCACTCACTGGTCCAATCTTAACTCATCTACTGTACACCCTCCCCTGCCAGATATCTTTGAAACATCGTTTTCATTTTACCGTCCTTTTCTGTTCTCCCTACAAGGAAAGCATTCCCTTTGCAGTGATTGGCAGCAACACAGTGGTGGAGGCCAAAGGGAAGAGGGTGCGAGGCCGTCTCTATCCCTGGGGCATCGTAGAGGGTAGGCCTGTTCTCCTACTCCATCACAAGTTAAAGTGATTTATAGTAACATGTAAAACAGCCTTTAGAGACACTGCATATGTGTTGTATTGACGTACATACAGAAAAAAATGCTAATGACAGTGCTTGTGTGTGTGTGTGTGTGTTCATTTATCCTTTATCCTTACTTGAAATTGTTATTCAGCATTGCCTAAATGATTCAGTATCAGCAGTTTTTAAGAATGCTAAATATATTGTTGAAATTGATCCTCACACTGTGGTTTGCAGTGGAGAACTCGGCACACTGTGACTTTGTGAAGCTGAGGAACATGCTTGTTCGCACACATATGCAAGATCTGAAGGACGTGACCCGGGAGACTCACTACGAGAACTACAGAGCCCATTGCATCCAGAGCATGACACGCATGGTTGTGAAGGAACGCAACCGCAAGTACGCTTACACTGAATAAAGGGGAGACCTTTACATACTGCAATGAAGTGTAGAAGAACTAGCACACATTTAAATATCAAGACATAAGATGTATAGAAAATATAGACATTTAAAGACCAATATTTATTTAGGTATTTTTCAGTGTATTTAATGGGTAACAAAATATTTTCATATTATATTTTTTATTGTCTATATTCAGCCTCACAGGCACATGTAAATTAGTTAAAATATTTCCTGATTTTTCTATTTGGTATTTTTGCTGTAAGTGTTAATGAGGTCTGTCAACAGCATTAGTTTGACAGCAACTAATTACCGAATGCTCGAGGCAGATTTAAATTATTTTACGTATTGTGCTGTGCAGACAACAGTTTTTGAGTTTGAGATGACTGTGATAAGTAGACTTACACTGAAGATCAGCCATAGCTCAAGGTCTTGACCTATTGTCTGCGTGCGTATGTGCTGTCCCTTTAAGACATTGAGGTCTGGGCACAGTGATAGTGCCATGCTCAACACAGATACACTGTTTGTTGATTTGCTACCAAACATTTTCCATGTTCAGTGACTTTTACCGATCCTTATTAGCCATGTGTAATGCAGTTAAATCCCACAGTCACTACGATTAACCAATGACCCAACTAGAATTTTAGCCTCACCCTTTGTGATACAGTAAATGTTGAATTCCTCTATAACGTGTCTCTCTGCAGTAAACTTACCAGAGAGAGCGGCACAGACTTCCCCATCCCCGTGGGGCCTGGAGTGGCTGACAGCGATACAGAAAAGCTCATCCGAGAGAAAGATGAGGAGGTACGGCGCGCCCACCAACAACCGGACTCGCACCACCAACATGAGCACAAGTCTGAACACAATGCTGCTCACCATGAGCACTCAGGCTCTCAGCCCAACACAGAGACACGCTCAGATCAGAGAGATCTTTCTGATGAGGCCCTCTGAGTGTCTTTAGCTCACAGATTTTATTTATCCATAAGATTTCTTTGAAGCACATTCGGGTCATGTTTTCTGAGGTTGACAATGAGTAGCCACAAAAACATGAATTGGTGTAATTGAACATTTAAACCCCTACTCCCCTGTCCTCGCAAGTCCTTTGGCCCTTTGAACTGTGGGTAGGAAAATGTTTCATAATCCCACTTTTAGTTTTTCACCCTGCGTTAGTTCATCTTGTTTCATGGCAAGTTATGCACAGTCAGTTGTTGTGCAAGCAAGGTTAAATATTGTTAGAATTCAACAATAGTTTTTTAATACCCCAGCAATTAGAGTTGTATAAATTAGTATGCAATATGATATAAATTGTTGCTTTGGGAAATATTCTTAGAGGAAATATCATTAGATTATTTATATATATACACAAATAAATACATACATACATACACATACACACACACACACACACACATATACATATATATATATATATATATGTGTGTGTGTGTGTATATGTATGTATTTGTGTGTGTGTGTATATACACACACACATATATATGTGTATATATATGTATATATACATATATATATATATATGTGTGTGTGTGTGTGTGTGTGTGTGTGTGTGTATATATGTATATTATTTTAGGCTTTTAATATTTGAATTCTTTCAATATCGTATGAGCCCAGTCCCTGTGATCACCTTCCAGTTAGGTTAACTAAAGATGAACTGAGCAGACATACATAATTGTACATGGTGTTGGTTTTTATTATAATCAAATACAGCCAATGATAAATCTGTTTATGGTGAATGATCACAAGCATTATGCTTCCAGTTCCTAACCCCTTCCCCACTAAATCTATTTATTTTATCAAATAAAGAGCTAATTTCACCTCGGTCGTTTTGATTTTTTTGTGAAACAAACATTAAAATGTGGTTAAACACGACAATAGAGCTGCAACAATCAACTAATCGATTAATTGGAAACTATTTTGATAATCGTTTCAGTCATTGCTTAAGCACAAATACAAAACACTTCGTGTTTCCAGCTTCTCAAATGTGCGAACTTGTTGCTTCTTCTTGGGTTGTTCAGACAACAAGACATTTGGTGATGCCACTGTGGGCTGTAGGAAACTGTAATGGGTATTTTCTTACTGTTTCCCAATGTGGAGTAGACCGAATGAATAATTGATTATTTTAATTATTGATTAATCAGACAATTTTTTTTCCGATTAATCTGTTACTCAAAATAACTTGAATAATCCTAACTGTGACACTGTACTATCTCACTGTGTTGGGAAAGTGGAAAAAGGGAAACTGTTTGCCGTTGGGTGCTATATTTGATGAAGCAGTACAACAAAAAGCACAATCCCAGCACAAAACTGTTTTGCTAAATTACTTATGTGATAAATGTAAAAGAACAAATTTGAGTTTGTCTTTTGACCCCCCTAAAACCAAAGAACTTAACATGATTAATTGGTTACCCAGATATGAGTATATTTAGCTACTTTTGTAATATTGAATACATTCTAGTGTAGGTGAAGCGGCGGGTGGAGGAGCCGGGGGTTCCCTGCAGTTCAGTGCAGGTCACATAATCTACAAAGAACAGTCCGATCTCCCGAGTGGTATTGATTTGTTGTCTGTGCAGTATCGTGTAAATAATTAGCCTGTTTAAAAGGCTGCACCACTTGTTGGTACCCCCAGATTTCACACCGCCATAAATGCAACAGTAGATGTGTAAACTTGTGGATGTGTCAAATCAAACTGTAGCACTAACACTTATCTCTCCTCACAGTTGCGGCGGATGCAGGAGATGCTGGAGAGGATCCAAGATCAAATGCACACTCAGAAAGACGGCTATTAACACAGGACAGCACCGTGTCCATGTACATGTTTCTCTGTAACTGGGATAAAAACAAAAATGCCCAGGAAACCTTTATTCCTCTCCAGAACATTGACATCCCTATGTGTCCACCCAACCACCACTCAACCTCATCAATAGCATGTTACACTTGGATCAGGGACCTGCAAGGAGGTTGTAAGATGTTCTGACATTTTCAGCTTCCCTTTATCCTCTCGACATTATGGCACTACTGCTGCAAAACACTTGACCCTCTACTGTTTTCTGTTCTGACAAAACTTTAAAATAATAAAAAAAAAAACAGGTTTATTTGTTTAAATAAACTTTAATGGTAAGGAGGGTGGAATAGCAGCGTATGTTGCGTTCTGATTTTTCAAAATCTGAACTTTATTTAGCCACATGATCACAGTGTTGTTTTATTTTATTTTTTACATCAGGTCTGATACGAAGTTTACATGTGACCTGCTCAGATTTTTTTTTTTAGCACACTTTTCTGGTGCAGGTGTTTATTTTGTATGTAATCTTTATAGGTCAACATGCATACTGTAATAATTTAATTTTCTATATTACTCATAAACATTTGTTCTACTGTTTGTCATCTTTTGTGTGTTCCTGGTTTTATTTAAACTACACTGCTTGACATTATGTATGGATGATTGTTTTATGTAGATTCCCCTCAGCAGATGTTCCTGTTGGTGAATTTGGTTTAATCTTAATGTGAATATTGTTTAGATTAGTTGAAAATTTAGTTTTATCAATGTCTACATGTTAATCATACTTGCCACATCTGCTGCCTGACAGCATGGATGTTAGTGGCTCCGCTCAATCTTGGCCAGTCTTAACTCACTGCAACGCTTACTGATGCCATATCAACATTTCAAATAATCTTACTTTTTACATGGCAAAGGAGTCCATTATTTTGAGAATTCCCCCATAACGGAGTTGTTTTAAAGTCAGTTCATCATGACAAAACCAACAGTTCACATGTGAGAGCTGATGAAACCTGTTAGTCATTAGAGATGATGAGGACTTTGGTAAGACAAGACCCTTTGATTTGCATGATGTGAGTGTCCAAGGGAAAGGTCGCGTCAAAGGCCATGCAGTGTATTTATTTTTGCATGTGTTATGTGAAGGATTCTTAGATTGCAGATCAATTAAGTGATCATAAGGTTATTTATGGGCAATTAAAATATGTAGCTACTTAAATGTTGGGGAAAATATATTGGAAGGAGGTGGATTTTGTTATTGTATTTTGGTTGGTTATAATTATGTCCTCAGTTCAAGGGAACTTATATGTTGGATGTGTGCTAACCTTAATGTTTCTTATAATCAAAGACAAACCTAAATTGTCCTACAATTTCGATTTTTATTTTTAAAGTGTGAAATTTGTTTTGTATTGACATGAAGAATATGACTTATCAAAGCCAATAGTAATGAACAGAATTATTGGATTCACTTGATTCTCCTGCTAATCGTTTCTATGATCATAAGTACAACCTTTTTTTGGAAATGAGATGACTCTGCCATGTTGGGTGACCTTTGTTATGTTAAAAAAAAATTACATTCCTAAACCTTCTGTCCCAGAGTCAGGTATTACATTTGTTTCTGAATTTGTTTTAAATTAAATTTGTCTTTTGTTATTCTACTTTTTGGAGTATATTTATGTAATAAATGTATAAATGAAATGTGGATGAGTAGACAATATGTACAAATTCTAAAATTGTAATAAAATATAAATATTTCATATTTCATGTCTCCATCAGACATTGGGTTTTGCTTTTATGTTGTGAACATGTAAGCAGAATTGAGTGCTTTGGCTTGATTTTAATAAATTAGTTTACAACAAATTTGAATCAGCTACTCCTGCGTTTTCCACCATTACAAACTATTGTGTTATTATAAGCATAGACTGTAAATATAAACAGTCTATGGTTATAATAGTCTCGCATATCCAGACCGTACGACGTTGTTGACAGCAAGTAGGACTTTTGTTTTCAGAGTTCTGAATTAAGGCCGGTGTGGCCCCACCCCCTTCAGGTGATGTTAGCCTACCTAACGGCTGTCAACCATTAAATGGTTAGTTACATCAACTTCTCAAGATCTCCCAAAACATATATGTATCATTAGATAGATGCTTATATTTGAGTCAAAGAGGTTATATAATTTGTTAGGCTGTAATGTAATCAGCCTTTTCAACCTGTCGACGGTTAGCCAAAGCCATCTTCTTGTCGCCATGGAGCTCGGGCAGCAGATGAAGCTACATGAACACAAGACGAAATGTAGCTAAGTCAGTGTTAAGAAAATCTAAAATAGACGTGATCGTTTGATTCCTGAGGATGAAAGAGAAGGCTGGGGTCCAATTGAAAGTTTAAGCAAAAGGTTTAATGAAACAGCATGATGAAAATGACAAGACAGAAAGCAAATGTTACACTGCAGCGGACAGCGGACTGACTCATGCTTCTCCTTCATGGAGTCACATAAAAACAGTCTTGTGACATGACAAAACAATACACTGCAAGCAGCGGCCATACAGAACATGCTTCCCCTTGTGGGGTCACCGTTTGCAGCCATAACATGACAAAACAATACATCAATAAAACACTGCCAGCAGTGGACTGCAAAAACATGCCTCACCTTCGGGAGACACATTCAAACAGTCCTGATTCCTTCCCAGTAGCCCAAATTTATCCTAAAGAAGTTGAGGGTGTTCCCTTGAATGAAAAACTCTCCCAGGATTTAGGACACACCTCTGAATTCAGGTTTACTCCAGGTCACAGACAAAGGTCATTTATCATGGTAGTGTCAATTCTATTCAAGTTTGCATTTCCTTTGTTCTAATCAGTCTGGTCCAGCAGGGAATGGCTCTCAAAGCTGTTTAGACAATAGGTCCCCTTGTGTGGGGACAAGGAGCTTCTACCTTTATGCTAAATAACAGACATGACCTAATTAAGCTAGGTTTGGGGTGAGGCAGTCGAATGCTGATTAGTGTAGTTATTTGATTAGATCTAGCTGAAGGCTAAAACCAAAAGTACATTTCATAACATTAAGCATGGTTTTAACTTTTTTATCTTCAACATCAGTTCTTAGTTTTTAAATGTTTGCCTGGTTTTTAGGGTTTTTGGCTTGTTGGCTAGCTTGTCAGCCCGGTGTTGTGCCGAAATACGACTGCACGCTGCTAGAGGGCAATGTTGGTCAGTTACGTAAAATAAATAGTTACGTGCACTAATATTAACCAGAGGCCTGTACTACGAAGCAAGATTTGGCGTTAATGAGGTAACTTCAAGTTCAACCCAGGGTTTTCTGTACCACGATGGTGGATCACTTGTTACCGGGTTCAATCGCCGTGGTAACTTATGCTGAACGTCTAACCTGGTCGGAAGCAGGTTATGTTGGAGATTAGAGATCAACTGGTGTAAAAGCCTACTGACCAATCAACACTCGATTGATAACGGCATCACCGCAACCGGTGGAAATTAGGACGGTAAAAGATCAGGCGGAGCTCAGTGCGCGGCGGAGAGGGAGGGAGAGAGAGAGAGAGAGAGAGAGAGAGAGAGAGAGAGAGGGGGTGAGGGGGATGCGCTCATAAACTTTAAAACATTTAGAGACCGACAACCCCGTTAATATTCCCTGATGGGTATTTTTATGAAATATATAGATTTTAATGGGAGGGAATTACATAGGCTATCGGCATCTTGAGCCGTGTGTTGCCAATGCGCACATCGGTTTGAATTGTGTTTTTATATATTTAATTTGCTCTCACGATCGCTTCCACTGCCAGGGTTGCAACTGGAATAATAGGCTAAAGCAACGGCAGTCTATGGAAAGCACAAGTGTAATTATGGTCAGATCTAGTGCCTGACCGATATTGATAAGCGTTGCAATTTACGCATTTACAGCGTCGGCTATTTTTTGCCAGCTTTCCTCCTGTAGAAAGCAGCGACTGTATTGCGTTTTGCCTGCAAAACCGTGTCTGTGTGCTTCATATTTATGTAGAATTATAATTTGCTCTTATATAAAATATGCGGCTCTGGTAGATGTTTGCGATTGGTCGTGCTGTGCAAACACCGCCTCTTTTATGTGAACGCGCGCCGCTGGATTGGGAAACCCTGGGTTGATTGAACTAGTTGAATCGTGACCGCGGTTGTTAGGTTAGGTGAAGCCAGGTAACAAATAAATCCAGGGCATGTTGATCTTGCTTCGTAGTACAGGACTCAGATCATTTTTGAAGGGCTTCAGCCCCAAATATTTTTATTGTAGCCCCGAATGTCATTAGCCTAGTTGTTGTACAACACAAATTTTGAGTTCTATATGGTTCAGGCTCAAACACACGGAGCTCTGGAGCAGACCCGTGCGTCGCTTTGTGTACGTTCTGTAAAAATAAAGATGAGCAGCCCGGCTGGACAGTAGCAGCTTCAGTTAATTTGTCAAACATGGTGGTGGCAGCATCATGGTTTGGGCCTGCTTTTCTTCAGCAGGGACAGGGAAGATGGTTAAAATTGATGGGAAGATGGATGGAGCCAAATACAGGACCATTCTGGAAGAAAACCTGATGTAGTCTGCAAAAGACCTGAGACTGGGACGGAGATTTGTCTTCCAACAAGACAATGATCCAAAACATAAAGCAAAATCTACAATGGAATGGTTCACAAATAAACATATCCAGGTGTTAGAATGGCCAAGTCAAAGTCCAGACCTGAATCCAATCGAGAATCTGTGGAAAGAACTGAAAACTGCTGTTCACAAATGCTCTCCATCCAACCTCACTGAGCTCCAGCTGTTTTGCAAGGAGGAATGGGCAAAAATATCAGTCTCTCGATGTGCAAAACTGATAGAGACGTACCCCAAGCGACTTACAGCTGTAATCGCAGCAAAAGGTGGCGCTACAAAGTATTAACTTAAGGGGGCTGAATAATTTTGCACGCCCAATTTTTCAGTTTTTTATCTGTTAAAAAAGTTTGAAATATCCAATAAATTTCGTTCCACTTCATGATTGTGTCCCACTTGTTGTTGATTCTTCACAAAAAATTACAGTTTTATATCTTTATGTTTGAAACCTGAAATGTGACAAAAGGTCGAAAAGTTCAAGGGGGCCGAATACTTTCGCAAGGCACTGTAGTTTCATAGTGTTCCTGCACAACTCGCTGCAGCCATGCGTGAATGGTGATGCCGAAATATGAAATTTTGCTTTGGTTTGGTACTGTATCACTAATAGCTGATGTCACCTGTTTGTTGTTCAACAGGAGTAGATTTGGACAATTGATTTTATAGCCGGAGATTGAACCAAATTCGTTAAAAGGAACCCCGACTAGTACGACATGTTGGCCTTATAAGATTAACGTGGGTGTGAGCTATAAAAAGTTGGTACAAAAACACTCCAAATGTTTTGTTTTTTGTTAAAAAATGTAGAAAATCTGTTCCCTCGTAGGCCGCCATGGTTATTTACGTCTGCATTCTGGGGTAGTGACGTGTAATGGTAGTACCCCGACGTACCGGCTATTGACAGTACAGTAACAGAGAAATAAACACGTCTGCCGTTCAGCCTTTTCAGATTGACCGTAGGCTTAAAGGACGAACCTAGGAGTTATTAACAGATGTGTTCCCACTCTGTCGTTCTCTGGGACATGTTTTCATGCTAATCCAATGTGTTTGGAGCTTCAACGAAGCTAGCGCAGACCGCTGGTTAGCTTACAACGCTAGCTAGTATTCGGGGCACAGGGAAAGTAAAAACAAATCGCTATTTATACCACTAAAAAGGCTCAAAATATCACCAAACTTCAACGGTAGCATAGTGAGGGTCCCTACATGTTAACAGGTTAGTCCGGTCGCGAAGCTCCCTGCATGAGCGCCACGTCTCCTTCCTTCATCTCCAAATCTCGACAGAGCTTGTCCGCCTCCTCGAGTGCAGTGAATGTGTGCGTTCTCCCTCTGTGGTTTACTCTTAAAGTTGCCGGATAAATAAGAAAGTTTGGGATGCCTTTAGCATGCAGCTTATTCTGCACTCCTATAAATCCCTGGCGCTGTTGTACGGTGAAAGCGCTGTAGTCAGGCTTAAAGCGCAGCATTGCGTTGGAATCACGAATCGGACCTTCCTGTTGTACTTTCATTGCCCCCTGAATAATTGCTTGGCGGTCCTGATTTCTTAGACACCTGAGAATCAGCGTGCATGTTGTTGTCCCCTTGCCGTAGATTCTGTGCGAACTGTCAATTTCGATGGTAGCTCTGTTCTGTAAGGATGGATTCCACTTTGGCAACTGTTTTTGCAAAAATCCAATTGGGTCGTCTTTTTCAGTCCAATGACTCGGATGTTATTTTTTCCAGTTCAGCCAACTTCAACTCAAATTTCCTCTGGTCATCAATACAGGCTTTCACCGTGTTTCTCATCTGTCTGTTGTCCTTATGTGCCTCGTCTAGTTGTTGTAATAAATCTCTTACTGTAGTTCCCTGCCTCTCCAGCTCTGTCCTGATGTGTTGAAGCGAGGTGTCAATTTCTGCCAATGCTTCCTTCACTGCGATGCGGATCGCTGATTGAAGCCCGCTTTGTTGCCTTTCCAGGACCCTGGCCATGGCCTCCTCCATACGCAGATCAGAAACCTCGCATTGGTAGAGTTCTTTGCTCTGTTAAACTGCAGCGGGGTCTGCTTTTTCGCTCCTGCAGTTATTTCGCTAAGTTACCGTGGTGACTTTTTTATGATTTTTTTCAACATACTATACTGTGACTTTTTTATGATTTTTTTTTCGACATACAAACACTGACTTTTTTTTATGATTTTTTTCGACATGCTATACTATGACCTTTTTTGAAACACTATACTATGACCTGACAAAGGCTGTCTGTCAGCTATGTGTGGGTTGCTTCTCCCTATGTCTTTTATAAAATGAAAGGCTTTTTAAATAATTTTGAAGAAGAGTGCCTTGGATTTTCCTTTTTTTCTACACTTATTGAATACCCGACCCCAAACAGCACCTTCAAACATTTGACTGAACTTCCTGAGCACCCTGGACTCTTTTGTCTTTCCTCTATACTGTGACATTTTTATGATTTTTTTCGACATACTATACTCTGTCTTTTTTGCAACACACTATTCTATGACTGTTTTCGACAAACTATACAATTACTTTTTTATGACTTTTTTGACATACTATATTATGACTTTTCATGATTTTCTTTGACTTTTCTATGGCTTTTTGTCGACATACATCACTATGACTTTTTATGACTTTTTTTTGTTTTCAAGATTTTTTCAACATGCTATACTATGACCTTTTTCGCCATGCTATTCTATGACTTTTTTAACATACTATACCATGTCTTTTTCTCCACATACTATACTATGTTTTTTTATGATTTTTTTTCAACGTACTGTACTATGACTTTTATGATTTTTCTCCACCTACTATACTATGACTTTAAAAAAATACCATATCATGACTTTTTTTTTGACACACTATGACTCTTTTCGACATACATCACTATGACTTTTTATGACACACTATACTGTAACTTTTTCATGATTTTTTCAACATACTATACTATGACCTTTTTCGCCATGCTATACTATGACTTTTTCTCCACATACTATACTATGATTTTTTTATGATTTTTTTTCAACATACTGTACTATGACTTTTAAGATTTTTTTGACATATTGTACTATGACTTTTTCATGCCTTTTTTATGACTCTTTTTTCGACATACTTTACTATAACTTTTTTAGGATTTTCTTTACATATATCACTATGACTTTTTATGACTTTCAACACACTATACTATGACTTTTTTCAACACACTATACTATGACTTTTTCGACACTATTCTATGAGTTTTTTCGACTCACTATACTATGACTTTTTATGATTTTTTTCAAAATACTGTACTATGACTTTTACGATTTTTTTGACATACTATACTATGACTTAAAAAAAATACCATACCATGACTTTTTTGACTTTTTTTGACACACTGTACTATGACTTTTTCATGATTTTTTTCAAAATACTATACTATGACTTTTTTAAATATTTTTTCGACATACTAAACTGACTGATTTTTTTTTCAACATGCTATACTATGACCTTTTTCGACACACTATACTATGACCTTTTATGAATTTTTTTACGACATATATCACTATGACTTTTTAAGACTCTTTTTTCGACATACTTTACTATGACTTTCTTATGATTTTTTTCGACAAACCGTACCTTTACTCTTTTCTACATACTATACTATGACTTTTTATAACTTTTTTCAACACACAGTACTATGACTTTTTTCAACACACTATACTATGACTTTTTCATGACTTTTTTATGACTTTTTGACATATGACTTTTTTATGATTTTTTTCGGCAAACTATTCTATGAATTTTTTCGACACACTATACCATGACTTTTTCATGCCTTTTTTATGACTCTTTTTTCGACAAACTACACAATGACTTTTTTCGACACTATTCTGTGACATTGTTCGACTCCCTATACTATGACTTTTTTATGACTTTTTTCAACATACTGTACTATGACAAGATTTTTTTGACTAGTTTGACTTTTTTGTGATTTTTTTCACACACTAGTCTATAACTTTTTTTTGACATACTATGACTTTTTATGATTTTTTACTATGACCTTTTTTGACACGCTAAACTGACTTTTTTTCGACATACTATACTAGACTTTTTTTGACATACTATACTATGACTTTTTATGATCTTTTTGACACAATATACTATGACTTTTTCATGCCTTTTTCTGACTTTTTTTTTTGACATACTATGACTTTTTTCTCACTTTGTTTTAACATACTATATCATGATATTTTCTACATACTGTACTATGACTTAAGATTTTTTTTTTGACATACTATGACTTTTTGGATTTTCTTTGACATACTATGCTATTACGTTTTTGTGATTTTTTTTTTCAACATACTATGCTATGACTTTTTATGATTTTTTTTCCACATACTATACTATGACTTTTAAGCTTTTAATTTTAAAATACTGTATCAGAGTAGTCCGATATTACCCAGTGACAGGCTGGGATGTGTTTACTATCACCCTGAGGTGAAATGAGTCTTGCTTAACAGGAGGTTTCGTTTTTAGAGCAGCCTGAAAAAGAGTTACATTATGGCTTTAATTAGCAGCCTGAAAAAGAGTTGAAATATAGCTTTAAGTGGACATTTAAGCCTTTAATTTTAAAATCCTATATCAGAATTGTCCGATATTAAACAGTGACAGTCTCGGATGTGTATGCTACCACCCTGACGTGAAATGAGTCTGGGTAAACAGGAGGTTTCGTTTTTAGAGCATCCTGAAAAAGTTACAATATGGCTTTAATTAGCAGCCTGAAAAGGAGTTGAAATATAGCTTTAAGTGGACAATTGAGCCTTTAATTTTAAAATCCTGTATCAGAATAGTCCAATATTACCCAGTGACAGTCTGAGATGTGCAAAGTCAGGTACTTCAGCAATAGAATTGTCAATAATCATGATTTGGTTGGAGCTGTGTTTTCTCCATAACTCCAGGGTAGATATAGACAGGCTGGGCATCAATGGGAAATGTAGTATCTGAAGTATGTGAATCAGCTTTAAATTTCAACTGGGAGCAATATTTGGCCATTTGGGGCCAGTGCAAACTCAGGCACTTTAGCAATAGAATTGTCAATAATCATGATTTGGTTGGAGCTGGGTTTTCTCTATAACTCCAGGGTAGATATGGGCAGGCTGGGCATCAATGGGAAATGTAGTATCTGTAGTATGTGAATCAGCTTTAAAATTCAACGGGGAGCAATATTTGGCCATTTGGGGCCAGTGCAAACTCAGGCACTTTAGCAATAGAATTGTCAATAATCATGAGTTGGTTGGAGCTGGGTTTTCTCCATAACTCCAGGGTAGATATGGGAAATGTAGTATCTGTAGTATGTGAATCAGCTTTAAAATTCAACGGGGATTAATATTTGGCCATTTGGTGACAGTTCAAAGACAGGCCCTTCAGCAATAGAATTGTCAATAATCATGATTTGGTTGGAGCTGGGTTTTCTCCATAACTCCAGGGTAGATATGGACAAACTGGGCATCAATGAAAAATGTAGTATCTGTAGTATGTGAATCAGCTTTAAAATTCAACGGGGAGCAACATTTGGCCATTTGGTGCAAGTGCAAAGTCAGGCCCTTCAGCAATAGAATTGTCAATAATCATGATATGGTTGGAGCTGGGTTTTCTCCATAACTCCAGGGTATATATGGACAGGCTGGGCACGTGCATGAGAAGTGGTGTAATAACGGGACAATTATAGATAAACACTGTTCCCCCGACCTCGAGTACATGTCTGTAAGATGCCGGCCTTTTTTTCTTCCGAGAGAGCTAACAGTAATGATCGTTACGGCTGTGTATATTCCTCCCGATACCAATGTAAACACGGCGCTCTCTCTCCTGCTGGACACCATAAACAGCAGCAGGCCCAACACGATGGTGTTCACATAATCGCAGGAGACTTTAATAAGGCCAACTTGAAGACTGTACTCCTGACATTTTATCAACATGAAAGTAAACTTGCTTCCATTCTATGTTGTATGTTCTTGCGCTTGCTTGTTGTATGTCAGTTTTTACCACCACCTGCCTATACTTTGTATCACCTTGCACTTTTCTGCTATTTTTGCACTTCTGGTTAGATGCACACTGCATTTCGTTGTCTTTGTATTTGTACTCCAACTGTACGCCAACTCTCACCGCCTGTTTAGATGGACTCATTTCACCTCAGGGTGATAGTACACCACCCCGAGACTGTCATTCCAGTAATATCGCACCATTCTGATGTAGGATTTTAAAATTAAAGGCTTTGAAAATGTCCAATTAAAGCTATATTTTAACTCTTTTTTTAGGCTGCTCTAAAAAAGAAATGTTGTGTTAAGCCAGACTCATTTCACCTCAGAGTGGGTTTATGGGATTGCGGGGACTCCAGATGATGCAACTACCGTTAGCATTTCCATCTTCCCCCCTGACCGAACCGACGTCTCCCGCCCTGGGTGGGGGCGCCGGACAGCTATGGGATTACGGTGTGACACAGATACTGTGTTTTCAGTTAGCCTAGTGAAAAATAAACCTCAAAATAGACCGTAACCCTCAATAAAATTTCAATTGGTTATGGGACACATTCCAAGGATTGATCAACCAGGGCCGCCCTTGGAGGAGGGTGTCTTGTTGGTAATGGCTGAAACACCTGATGAGTCCAAGGTTCACTACTGACGATGTGTCCTACAATTTTGAATGAAATATAAGCAAGAATATGCAACAATTTCAAACAAAATAAAAACACAACAAAATCCAGAGGGGAAACTAATAAAATAAGTGACTACATGTCTTAAAAATGTACAAGCATGACTCTGCTCTTTTGAAGAACGGACTTGAACGCCTACAAGCACGACAATTTAAATTTAAAGAAACCGTTTTATAACCCGAAAGGCTTAAACAGACTTCAAAGCCTGCAAGCATGACTATGCATTTAAAGAAACCGACAAGCATGAATATGCAATTGCAGTGTGACATAAAAATAAGTAACTTAGTGTATGTAAAATGTCAAAACTATGCTGGAAGATATGATAAATGTAACTCATTCAACTATTAATTCATTTCATAAAATTGCATATTATGCCATATTATTAGCCTCATCCTAACCTAACCCCCTGCTTAATTAACAGATGTGTAAAATAGTTCATTTACTAACCCTCGCCTTTATAGTCATCCTAAACACAACCATTCCATTTTGCTGCCTAACCTCAACTGGTTAAGTTAATGAAAACCAAAAGTTATCTTTTATAAACAAGTCTCAAACAAGAGTTATCCTTAAACAGATATCCCAGAACCATATCCAATCAGCTCCAAATTGCCTGAAACAGGCTCTTAATCCATTTCTGGGCAACACTTTTTCAGCTCCACAATTGGTCAAATGTTCACTCCTGTTGCCCATTGCAAACTGAACACGACAGTCTTGGTTCTAACTCTCTATGAGCTACCGGTCTAAAGATACAGCACAAAAGGCTCACCATTTCCCATCATGCATCGTTGTAGTATACATTCCCGTGTTTGTCAGCATCTCAGCTATCACAATATGCCAAAAAAACACCATGGTAAAAAAATTATTTTGCACAACTGCAGTATGTGCACACAAAGTGAAAACCTTACGTTATACTGAAACAATGGAGGATAAAGCATGTTTATAAGATTTATTGTAACACTGGATTCTCAACTGAACAGAAAAGTGTTTACTGCAAAAAAGCAACAGTTTCAGATGTAAGATTTTGCAAGGGGGTTTTGAGAGGGTTGGTATCGCAGAAACAAGATTCTGCTTCTGAAACAAATTGATAAACTCACTCATGTTTTGTTTCAGCCAGCCATGATGTGCTTGACAAAAGCTGGAAGACATATAGTTATCATCAGCCAGTATCTGAGAGTGCACTTTGTATTTATTGACTGTGTGCAATACCTTCACAGTTAATACATCCATTAGCATCTTCTTGTCCTGCCAGCAGGTTGTCCACTTCCCTCTGTGTCTGTCAGGGTTCCACCTTCACCAGCACTCACTCCTCCCACTCGTTCATTATCTCCTCAGTACTGATCACTCACACCTGCACTTCATCAGTTCAGCACCTGCACCTCATTAGTCCACCATCTTTATATTTGGCACATGCACATTCACTCATTGTCTGGTCTCGTCGTAACAAGACACCAAGACTCTCTCCTGCTACTTACCTATTGCCATTGAGAATCCTACCTGCTATCATCCTCCTGCCATCTGCTGCCACCCTAAGACTCCAACTACTCCAGCTAAGTTCTGTTTGTGCATTGCCAGCTCACTTATCCTCCTGTTGGATTTTGTGAATAAAGCTTGTTTCACTTACCACCAGTCTGACTCCAGCTCATTCTGTGACAGAAGACCAGACCGAAACATGCAGAATCCAACGGAGCCCGAAGAGAATCCATTACGTGATCCATTCGCGGAGCTGGTGCAAGCTGTTCGTCAGTCTCTCCTTCCCTCACCACTCAGTAATCCACCCACCATACCCGAAGAGATCCTCCTCTCAGCACGCCAGCATCTGCTTCCGCAAACACCCGCTGCTTCGTCTGCTGCCTCTGCGAGTCCCATGGCCCGACCAGCGACATACTCTGGAGAAGCGGAGGATTGCAGTGGTTTTTTGCTTCAGGTCTCATTATACTTCCAAATGCAGGCTTATCACTTCATTAATGATTCGGCCCGGGTGGCTTTTATTATCTCCCTGTTGTCAGGCCGAGCCCTCCAGTGGGCCCAGTCTCTCTGGAATTCAGACTCCAACACTTCAAGAAGTTTTCAGGCAGGCTGCTGCTGACCTCACCGTTCAGCACCAACTCTACAGGCTTCGCCAAGGACATTCTTCTGTGAGTACATATGCTATTCGGTTTCGCACTCTGGCGGCAGCTAGTGGTTGGAATGAGACGGCCCTCATCACTGCCTTTCGACATGGTCTCAATCCAGAGGTCCGCCAGCTGGTGGTGGTCTATGATGACACAATGGGTCTCGAATCTTATTCAGAAGACCGTTCGTGTGTCTCAGCGTTTATCTGCCTGTAAAGAATCTGCTACCACTGCCACTCCTCCGCTCTCGGTTCAGTCTGTTGTTCCCCCCGCATCTGAGCCCATGCAGATTGATTCAACCCACCTGTCACCTATGGAGCGTCAGCGCCGTATTCAACTTCGGCTCTGCATATACTGTGGGGGTGATAAACATCTCATCGGAGACTGCCCCGTTCGACCCCAGCGCTCAGCGGTGATTCAACTTCCTCCAAAAATTTAAACTCTGATTCGTACTCCTGTACATGTGATGACCTCACGTCATCGATTCTGGCTCAGCGGGGAACTTCATCTCCACTCCACTCCTACAAAAACTAAGGGTCCGTAAACGCGGGAGCCGTCAAGAGCTCAGAGTTCACACCATCCAAGGAAAACCACTGGGTCGGGGTCGGATTCGGCACTTCTCCCCCACACTGCCGCTCCGTATAGGACGTCTGCACTCAGAAGAAATCACTTTCATGGTGCTGGAGGGATCTACTGCTGAGCTCATCCTGGGACGGCCGTGGTTAGTGCAACATCAACCCTCCATCAACTGGACATCTGGAGAGATCCTTCGATGGGGTGAGGATTGTTTCCATTCCTGTGTCACACCTGTTAAGAGGATTCTGAAGACTCCCCCTTCCAGTCCTTCTTCGTCTTCTAAGATAAGACCCCGGATTTCCATCTATTCCACTTCCATCGAAAGTCCCGAGGGTCAACACCGAGTGGAGCTCCCAGTCGAATACAGAGAGTTCCAGAATGTGTTCAGCAAGCTGTTGGCAACTAAGTTACCTCCACACCGGCCGTGGGACTGCGCCATCGACCTGCTACCCGGAGCCACTCTCCCTAAAGGCAGGATCTATCCGCTATCCATCCCGGAGCAGAAGGCCATGGAGGAGTATGTGGAGGAGGCTCTTCAGCAGCGGTTCATCCGTCCATCTACTCCCCCTGCCGATTCCAGCTTCTTTTTGTGGCCAAGAAGGACGGGGGTTTGAGACCATGCATAGACTACAGGCTCCTCAACTCTCAAACAGTGAAGTTCAGTTATCCTCTTCCTCTGGTTCCTGCCGTGCTGGAGCAACTGCGTGGAGCCTGCATCTTCACTAAGTTGGATCTACGCAGTGCATACAACTTGATCCACATTCGTCGAGGTGATGAATGGAAGATGGCATTCGTCACACCTTCGGGCCATTACGAATATCGGGTCATGCCCTTTGGATTATCCAATGCTCCAGCAGTCTTCCGGGAGTTCCTCAACAGATTCGTGGTTGTCTACATAGGCGACATTCTTATCTATTCCTCCTCCCTCTCTGAGCATCGACATCACGTCCGGCTAGTTCTGGAGAAACTCGGAGGACATCAGCTATACCTGAAAGTGGAGAAGTGTGAGTTTCACACCACCTCTGTACAGTTCCTGGGCTACATCATCGGCCAACACGGAGTTCAGATGGACCAGAAGAAGGTGGATACTATCCGGAACTGGCCTCTACCCTCCACTGTAAAGGATCTCCAGCGGTTCCTTGAGTTCGCCAACTTCTACAGACGATTAATTCGCAACTACAGCCTTGTCTGTGCTTCTCTGACCTCAGCCCTTAAGGGCCAGCCCAAGTCTCTGTCCCTGTCTCCAGAAGCCATCACCGCCTTTGAACGCCTCAAGGATGCCTTCTTGACCGCTCCCATCCTGATCCATCCAAACCCAGACCTGCCCTTCGTTGTCGAGGTCGACGCGTGCTCCACTGGTGTAGGGGTAGTCCTTTCCCAGCGGCAGGGGACTCCACCCGGACTCCATCCATGTGCCTTCTTTTCCAAGAAGCTTTCCCCGGCGGAGCGGAACTACGACATCGGGAATCGAAAACTGCTAGCCATAAAGCTTGCCCTAGAGGAATGGAGGCATTGGCTGGAGGGAGCCAATCACCAGGTTGAGGTCATAACCGACCACTGCAATTTGGAATATATCCGAGAGGCTAAGCGGCTAAATTCCCGCCAGGCTCGTTGGGCCCTCTTCTTCAGCCGCTTTGATTTCCTCGTCACCTACTGCCCTGGCAGTAAGAATGGCAAAGCGGATGCTCTCTCTCATCTCCATCAGTCATCATCCGAAGATCTCCAACCCAAACCTATCCTCCCTCCAACCATGCTCGATCATCTGGGACATCGACGAGAAGATCTCCCAGGAGAACCTTCTTCATCCCGCTCCTCCGGGAGGTCCAGAGGGGTTAACCTTCGTGCCTCGTCAGTTTTGTGACGCCCTTCTGGACTCAGCTCACACTGCTCCCGGTTCGGGACATTCGGGCAGCAGACGTACTCTCTTGCTACTCAGTCAGTGGTACTGGTGGCCGACCATCTCTCAGGATGTTTCCCGATATGTCTCAGGATGCTTAGTCTGCGCCATAACCAACACTCCCAGAAGGCTAGCTTATGCCGCTCCCCCTTCCACAACATCCATGGTCCCACCTTGGAATTGACTTCATGACCGACCTCCCCAGATCCAATGGCCACACTTGTATCCTCGACTCCCTACCGCTCTCGGGACAGCAGAGGCCCCTTCAGCCACGTGTTCCGAAACTTCGGCATTCCCGAAGACATCGTGTGGGATAGAGGGCCGCAATTCATCTCCAGGGTTTGGAAAGCTTTCTTCAGGCTCCTCGGGGTTACTGTTAGCCTGTCTTCAGGGTACCATCCTCAGACTAACTGACAGACTGAGCGGAAGATCCAGGAGATCGGATGTTATTTGAGGACTTATTGCCACCAGAACCAGGACAGCTGGAGCCGTTTCCTCCCATGGGCGGAATACGCCCAGAACTCCCTTCGGCAGTCCACTACGG